>JAUDYJ010000004.1:127631826-128831826 GCA_030761175.1 Masticophis lateralis
AAGGAATTTTATCATTCCTGCCTCTCTGGTTAGCATATTATTGATCATTCATGTAATGACCGTTTGGAGTTATAATGCACTGAAAAAAGTGACTTATGACCGTTTTCACACTTACGACTATTGCAGCCTCCCCATGGTCACGTGATTAAAATTCAGACACTTGGTAACTGACTCATATTTATGACGGTTGCAGTGTCTGGGGGTCCTATGATCCTCTTTTGCAAACTTTTGACACGCAAAATCAACAAAGAAGCTTGATTCACTTAGTAACCGTGTTATTAACTTAACAACTGTAGCAAGAAAGGTCGCAAAATAAGGAAAAAAATTCACTTAATAAATGTTTCACTTTCACACAAAAATTTGGGGCTCAATTGTGATCGCAAGTCAAGGACAACCTGTAGGAGGGGGAAATGAACTTTTTCTTATGACAACATTAAAAAAAAATGGAACGGTCTAACATTAACCATCTCTATAGCAAAAACCTGGCAAGAATTCAGCTGTGATATTAAGACATGTTCATTTTCTTGAGCTGAATGTCTCAAATAGATTCTGAAAAGCACAAGGAAAAGGCCATTGCTCTAAAATATATATATATATACTCCCGGGAAAGTAGCTTGGCCTGAAGGAATTCAGTTAATTATTATTTGTGATGGAAGAAAGACGGCGGTTCGGCTGTTCGTGTAGTTAACCACTCAGCAGACTTCCAGAGAGTAAGGGGAAAAAATAAAGAGCACAGCGCGAGAGAGGGAGAAAATTTAACCAGAAGCCTGCCAGCTAAGAACTATTAAAAAAGAAAAAAAATCAAATTACTCATCTAGAATGATTCCTATTCAGGCTTTCAAGTTCACAAGGGGGAAAATAAGAGAGAGCAACTTTTACAGTGCAAAAATAACCACATTGGAAGGTTTTCACTCTAAATTGATCGATTGTCTTTTAAACCTCTCCCAAAATTTCCATCAGCCAGTTTGTTGCTGGAGGCCACCTTGGTAGAAGGAATGGCCCTATAATTGAAACATAGGTGTCACCATGCCATGAATTCCCTCGGAATAATCAGCTCCTTTTTAATTCCATTAGCTCATTAAAGCATTGGGAGCTAAAGCCTCAGCAGAGGTGCTATTTGATGTATTAAAAAGAAACTGGAGATAGTAGAAATGAAAGCAACCACTCACAGTTGGAATGAATTCCATAGACTCGATTCCACTTTCCATTACCCTCAAAATAGGACACCTAAAGGAACACTAAAATAATTACGTTTTAGCTCTGAACTCTAGTGGGGAAAACGGGTTCTAATTTTCATGGTTCTGTGAGATCCAACTCGAAAAAGAACTCATTCCCTTCACTGTTGGCTAATTTCAGGTAGTCCTCGACTTACAACAGTTCACTTAGTGATCATTCAAAGTTATAACGGCGCTGGAAAGAATGACTTATGACCAGTTTTCACACTCACAACCATTGCAAAGAGAAAAGGGAAGGGAAAGGAAGGGAAGGGAAGGGAAGGGAAGGGAAGGGAAGGGAAGGGAAGAGAAGAGAAGAGAAGAGAAGAGAAGAGAAGAGAAGAGAAGAGAAGAGAAGAGAAGAGGAATGAGTAGAAATAGAATAGGAGTAGAGTAGAGTAGAGTAGAGTAGAGTAGAGTAGAGTAGAGTAGAGTAGAGTACAGTAGAGTGAAGGGAAGGGAAAGGGAAGGGAAGGGAAGGGAAGGGAAGGGAAGGGAAGGGAAGGGAAGAGAAGAGAAGAGAAGAGAAGAGAAGAGAAGAGAAGAGAAGAGAAGAGAAGAGAAGAGAAGAGAAGAGAAGAGAAGAGAAGAAGAATGAGTAGAAATAGAATAGGAGTAGAGTAGAGTAGAGTAGAGTAGAGTAGAGTAGAGTAGAGTAGAGTAGAGTAGAGTAGAGCGAAGGGAAGGGAAGGGAAGGGAAGGGAAGGGAAGGGAAGGGAAGGGAAGAGAAGAGAAGAGAAGAGAAGAGAAGAGAAGAGAAGAGAAGAGAAGAGAAGAGAAGAGAAGAGAAGAGAAGAGAAGAATTAGAAGGGACTTGAGGGTCCCTCCTACTCAAGTAGGAGACCCTATACCATTCCAGACAATTGGTTGTCCAATCTCTTCTTAAAAACGTCCAGTGTTGGAGCATTCACAACTTCGTAAGATGTTCTACTTCCCCAGAACCCTTATGGGTTATTTCTTCTACTCTTGAGTGGGTTTTTGCATCTTTCATGGGTCAAATCCTTTTGCCGAAGCCTTTATAAGAGTTCCAGGATGGCTCTTCCCCTCTATTGTCCCAAGGGGATCACTCAGGATGTGTGCCCTAATTCTGACATTTCCATTTCCAAACGCATCAATTCTTAGGAAAGTTCTTTTTTTTTTTTCTCAAGACAAAGAATGTGGACCTTTTATCTTAGCGCTTGTGTTCTCTTTGTAAAAAGCACAGACAAATTCATATTTTTAAATAAAAGACAGAGCTTGACAGGCAGATAAATCATTTTTGTCACTGTTGTGGTAGCATAAAAATTGTAAAATTATCCATGATTGTTCCTATCAAATTAAATGACTGGACCAATCTATAATTTAAAAATTACTTCACTGGCTGAAAAGACTATAATTACACTACAGGGAGCAGGTTAAATCGTATTTTTAAGCACGCCTTCCCTTAACTGCCACACAAGTTAGAAAATATCAGGTCTCTTTCCTAACAATACTTGACCCTGAGTTTTGAAGAAATATGTTTGATTAGCTCAGATTTTTAACTAAACACTAGGTCTGGGGACAGCTTGAATGGAGAGCATTTAAGCAGCTTGTACAACGGGATCATCATGGAAAAGAAGGGGAAAAATTCAGACCAGAGTAGTCCTAGTTAGTAATTGAATAAGACACCACCAGGAAATCTCAATGCTCTGAGTACACTGGGAATTTTTAAAAAAAAAAAAACCAGCTAACAAACCAGGTTTCTACTATGGTCAAAAAACTTGCATGCGATATCCAGACATTAAACATAACTCAAGAGTAGATTTATTTAATCATTCAGTGCACACTACTGAATTTGTCCCACCTTCTAAATTTATAGAAGGTGGCTCTTTGAAAGGCAGAGCAACTAATTAGCCATACTTTAATAAAAAAATATATGCCACAGCTGCTTCTGGTTATGTTTGCAGCCATCACACAACACCAGCTGCATTTTGGTACAGAATAGAATAGAATAGAATAGAATAGAATAGAATAGAATAGAATAGAATAGAATAGAATAGAATAGAATAGAATAGAATAGAAGTTTTTATTGGCCGAGTGTGATTGGACACACAAGGAATTTGTCTTTGGTGCATACGCTCTCAGTGTACATAAAAGAAAAGATACATTCGTCAAGAATCATAAGGTACAACAATTAATGATAGTCACAGGGTACAAATAAGCAATCAAATCATATTAGGAAACAGTCAATATAAATCATAAGGATACCAGCAACAAGGTTACAGTCATACAGTCATAAGTGGGAGAAGATGGGTGATAGGAACGATGAGAAAATTAAGAGTAATGCAGATTTAGTAAATAGTTTGACAGTGTTGAGGTAATTATTTGTTTAGCAGAGTGATGGCGTTCAGGAAAAAACTGTTCTTGTGTCTAGTTGTTCTGGTGTGCAGTGCTCTATAGCATTGTTTTGAGGAGGAGGAGGAGGAGGAGGAGGAGGAGGAGGAGGAGGAGAAGAAGAAGAAGAAGAAGAAGAAGAAGAAGAAGAAGAAGAAGAAGAAGAAGAAGAAGAAGAAGAAGAAGAAGAAGAAGAAGAAGAAGAAGAAGAAGAAGAAGACGACGACTTTATTGATTGAGTCAATTGGCCATATCAACCAGCCCAACCAGCTTTACAAGACTCCAGAGATACATTTTTGGGTTATTGCTCTCCAGATCATCACTTGTTGGTTCTCTTTCTTTGAAAGAGCGACAGTTAGCCAGTTTTGAAAGGTAAACCTCACAATGTCTGGGGAAATCGTTTTGGACAGGAGCTGCTTTCTCCGTCCTTCCCAAAAACGGCTGTTAGCGCAGATAAGAAATATGAATGGAATCAGAAGACAGCTTGATTTCTGCAATAAGTTCTGGTTTATTGATGGAAAAAGGGAAGAAGAAGGAGAAAAGAAAAGGGGAAGTATTTAAGGGAGACGTAATAAAGACAGACAGGGGGGTTTGGAACTGAATCAGCCACTGTGTATAAATCTTTCCACCCTTTTTCCACAAATGCCTCTTTTTTGAGAATAGAGGAAAAACGGTTCCGGGGCCAAATTGTCTCAGGGATTTGAATCACTTGATTGATTCAACTTCTCTTTGAAAGGAATTGAAAGGCAAATAAATCTGACTGTTGGGGTATCTCAGCTGTTTCTGCTAGTGTGATGTTAGGTCCATAGACAGGAGGTCTGAAAGGAAAACAGGGAGCCTAGATTGTCCATATTTTTACCCTGGAAGATGACAATAAGGTGAATTCCACATTATTGCTGAGAAATTGATGTGGCCCACTTCCATGAAGTTACCTAGGATGGTGTTTAACTCAGAGGAGACATTACCTTTAGGTTTGCATCCAGGTAAGCCTCTGTTTGTAGGACAATAGCATCACTCCATCATAGGTCCCAAAGGAGTGTTTTTTCAAAAGGCGACTCGACTTTGGTTTACTTTGAAGATATTTCACTTTCTCATCCAAGAAGCTTCTTCAGTTCTGACTATATAACAGAACAACAGAGTTGGAAGGAACCTTGTAGGTCATCTAGTCCAACCCCCCACCCAAGCAGGAGACCCTACGCCATTTCTGACCGATGGCAGTCCAGTCTCTTCTTGAAAGCTTCCAGGGATGAAGCTCCCACAACTTCTGAAGGCAACTTCTGTTCCATGGGTTGATGGTTCTCCCTGTCAGAAAATGTCTCCTTATTTCCAGGTTGAATCTCTCCTTGGTCAGTTTCCATCCATTATTCCTTGCCTGGCCTAGAGGGGCTTTGGACAATAGCTTGACCCCCTCCTTTCTGTGGCAGCCCCTCAAATATTGGAAGTCTGCTCCCCTGCTCCTTCTCTTCTCTAGACTAGCCAGGCCTAGTTCCTGCAACCATTCATTGTATGTTTTAGCCTCCAGTCCCCTCATCATCCTGGTTGCTCTTCTCTACACTTTTTCTAGAATCTCAACATTTTTTTTATACTGTGGTGACCAAAACTGGATGCAGAACTCTAGGTGTGGTCTTTCTAAGACTTTCTAAAGTGGTATTAGTACCTCACATGATCTTGACTGCATCCCTCTGTTAATGCAACTTAGTGGTGAAATGTAAAATTTGTTACTACCAGTTCTGTGGGCATGGCTTGGGGGGGGGGGGTAATGTGACTGGGTGGGCATGGCCAACTTTTTGTTTTTTACTTTTAAAAGCATTTTTTCTACAACCTCTTCGCCTGAAGAGGTGGTTAAAAAAATGCTTTTAAAAGGCTCTGACGATCCCAGCTGAGCCGTACGATCATCAGAGGCTTTTTTTTTTTACTTTTAAAAGCATTTTTTCAGCCGAAGAAGTTGTAGAAAAAATGCTTTTAAAAGTTTTTTTAAAAAGCCTCTGATGATCGCCCGGCTCAGCTGGGCATGGGTGGGGGGCGCAGGGATTTTTGCTACTGGTTCTCCGAATCAACAGTTGCCATTGCTTACCAGATCAGGCGATCCGGTCCGAACTGGGAGCATTTCACCCCTGGTGGATGATGGAAGGATGTGTATTCCTTGCAGTCCTCCTATCTCCTGTTTACAACTCAATCCTTTCTGTAGTTCCAAGAAGTTTCCACATCCATTCGCACTATTCAGGTGACCTCAATGACTCTCAGGGGGAGCGCTAATAACCAGATGACTGCAAGGAATATAAATCCTTCCATCCTTCCCCACTTCAATCAGAACTAGAGAAGCTTCTTGGATGAGAAGTGAAATGTGGTAAAAGGAAACCAGACTGCCAAAGAACACAATGCCTGGACATCATCAAGCTGAAATCAGCCAGAGCACAGAACAACTCTAAGAAGCAGCGCAAGATCAGAAAATGTGGAGAGCTCTGGTCCAGAAAATCAACCAAGAGTTAGACACAACTGAATGTATAATATCATCATCATCAACAACAACAACGGTCTGCACTAAATTGGCACTAAATAAGAGTTAACAGAATTCCAAGAGGAATTGGAGTTAAACCCTTTGTGGGAACATAAAGATTCCAGTCTGACTACTCTCTTGACTCCACCCTCAGGCTCTGACTGTCTCTTTCCCACATCTTCTCATAGCCTCATATTTTTAATGAGGAGGAACAATTCTTCCTGACATTCTTCTCTGGCTGGGCAATTTTATCTGAAAGTTATGATGGATTCCCAAAGGAATGAAATCATATGAAAAGCTTGTAAGTTTACCTCCTATTGATTTTCAAAGACTGTGGAAGAATTTGCTATAAGAGATTGCGCCGAGGCTGAAAAAGAAAAACGAAGTATTCTAGCACAATCAGAAGATAGGACATCCCATTACAGGTTTCTCAAATAAACGCACTCTAAGTCCACCATCACCAGGTAGTGACAGATTTTATTTTCCTGGGCTCCAAGGTGACCACAGATGGGGACTGCAGCCAAGAAATTAAAAGACATTTGCTCCTGGGGAGGAAAGCTATGGCAAAGTTAAGACAGTGTACTAAAAAGCAGAGACATCACCCTGCCAACAAAAGTGCGTATAGTCAAGGCGATGGTTTTCCCAGTTGCAATGGATGGCTGTGAAAGTCAGACCATAAGAAAGGCTGAGCGCCAAAGAATGGAGGCCTTTGAACTCTATTGCTGGAGAAGACTCCTGCGAGTCCCTTGGACTGCAAGGCGATCCAACCGGTCAGTCCTAGAGGAGATCAACCCTGACTGCTCTTTAGAAGGCCAGATCCTGAAGAGGAAACTCAAATACTTTGGCCACCTAATGAGAAGGAAGGACTCCCTGGAGAAGAGCCTCATGCTGGGAACGATTGAGGGCAAAAGAAGAAAGGGACGGCAGAGAACGAGGTGGCTGGATGGGGTCACTGAAGCAGTCGGTGTGAGCTTAAATGGACTCTAGAGGATGGTAGAGGATAGGAAGGCCTGAAGGAACGTTGTCCATGGGGTTGCGATGGGTCGGACACAACTTCACAACTAACAAGTCCACCACGCAAATCTTCTGAGAAGAAGAGAATCAAAAGTTTCAAGGTCGACTCAGCCTTCCATCCTTTATAAAGTGGGTAAATTGAGGACCCAGTTTGTTGGGGGCAATAAGCTGACTTTGTATAAATATAAATATACAAAAGTATGAAGGCTATTGCTTAACGCACTGTAAGCTGCCCTTAGTCTCCGGAGAAGGGCGGCATATAAATCAAATTTTTTAAAAAAAGTTTCAAAGAGACCCCATCTTAACAAACACTTTTGTAAAGGACAGCTGGAGGGTTACCAACCCTGGCCCCCTGATCCATTAATGTAATTCTTAATTCAGTATTTCTCAACCTCAGCAACTTTTAAGATGTGTGTTGACTTCAGCTTCCTAGAATTCCCCAGCCAGTTGCTGAGATGGAGAAACAGTGACTTAATTCTTGGCATTAAAGGAAGCCTGTATGAATTTTGCTTCTTTGATCGTACTTGACAGCTGCCAAATATAAAGGGCCTTGCAGGTTGATGGACTTCTGATGTGAGATGTTCTTACTGGCTATTTTCTTGTGGGGGGGGGGGGGCGATCTGGATGTCTGATAAACTCTTTGCCATCAATCAAGCTAACTCCCTTCGGCTTTCTTGCCTGTATTGTATTTCTTTAGGGATATATATATATATATAGGTCTCTGGTTATTCGGCTTTTCGTTTTTTTATATATATATATACCATATATATTTTCTTTCTGCCTTGGTTGAGAAATAACTCTTAAAAAGAGATGCTTTCTGAATACTTTATATTATCTGATATCCGAATGCTGTAAAAAAAAAAAGGAAGAAAGAAAAAAGCCAAATTGATTTAGTGGTTAAGGAGTCAGGCTAAAAACCAGGCAACTGGGAATTCTAGTCCTCCGTTAGATACGAAGGTAGCTGAATAATTTTTGAGCCAGTCATTCTCTGTCAGCCCTAGAAAGAAGAAGCCAGTTTCTGAATAACTTTGCCAAGAAAGCCGGAGGGACTACTCCAAGCAGATGCCTGGAGTCAAGATTAATTGGAAAGCACAAAAGGAGGGGGAGGGGGAGGGGGAGGGGGAGGAGGAGGGGGAGGGGGAGGAGGAGGAGGAGGAGAAGAAGAAGAAGAAGAAGAAGAAGAAGAAGAAGAAGAAGAAGAAGAAGAAGAAGAAGAAGAAGAAGAAGAAGAAGAAGAAGAAGAAGAAGAAGAAGAAGATTTAAAACCCTAAAAAATGATACAGCATTAGGTGAATGAACTTGAGGAAGAGTTAGGAAAAAACTGAAAGGTAGAAAATGAGTTCTGAATGATCTGAGACCTGCTCACAATTCTTTATTGCATTTGAATTTAAGGAAAGGTGGGTTGCTCTAAGTGGAACTACTGGAATTGTGGAGAATATCAAAATTATAATGGAAGGTAGTACTGTGGTTTAATTCGGCTTTCTTAGTTATGCCCACCAATCGGGAGCTACTTTGTAAAAAGAAAAAGCCTGGTCTCTCTCTCTCTCTCTCTCTCTCTCTCTCTCTCTCTCTCTCTCTCTCTCTCTCTCTCTCTCTCTCTCTCTCCATGTACAATCCATTAAAAAGGGCAGAAATTTTGATTGTGCAGATGCAGGTGCCGCTTTGGCTGCTCCTTCTCCTCCTCTTTCCTCCCTTTGTTCTTTCAATCCCTCCTCCTGTTGCTTCTCCTCCTCCTTCCTTCTCTCCTCCTTCTCTATTTTCTCCTTCTCCTTCTTTCTCCTTTCTCCTCCTCTTCCTGCTTCCTTCCTTCCTTCTCTTCTCTTCTCCTCCTTCTTCCTTTCCTCCTCCTCCTCCTTCCTTCTCTCCTCCTCCTCCTCTCCTCCTTCTCCTTCCCCTTTCTTCTCTCCTCATCCTGCTTTTCCTTCTCCTTCCTTCTCTCCTCCTCCTCCTCCTGCATCTCTTCCTTCTTCTTTCTGTCCTCCTCTCCTCCTCTCCTCCTCCTCCTCTTCTCCTCCTTCTCCTTCCTTCTCTCCTCCTCCTCTTCTCCTCCTCCCCCCATAAGGCCACTGAACCAAATCCATACTGCACATACTGCCTTCTATCTACACAACAGCCATCAAGCATTTACAAATTTTAATGCAACCCTAACTTCTAGTACATGGCAGAAGAAATGAAGCATCAGAATAAAAACTCAGCTTAGCTTGTAAGGCATTTCCTGTAGGAAATACTGTTTATTCAATCCATGACGAGAAAATGTTTCTGGCTTAATGGCGGACTCTCCTCCTGCGCTCTGACTCACGTACGCCGTCCAGATCCTCAAACGATGGGGGATGAATGAACAAACAAAACCCCCACACCAACAAACCACCCCCCACATCTGCAGCAATCGCCAAAGACTTTAATTAAACAGCGAAGGGAAGAATCTGTTCAACCTTTTCATTTCATGTGATTTATTTGGGGGCTTTCGATTTATACGGTTGCCCAACTTAACCTTGTGACTTCCCACGATTCTATCACCAATAAATCACAAATTGGCAGCTAGGGTAAAACAAAACCATCCTCTGTATCACCCATGTTTTATAGCATTGTTTGTTCGTTTCAAGATTGCAGAGAGTTATAAACCTTGAAGGAGGGGAGGGAGAATAGGTTGGAATGTCTGTCCATCTGTCCATCTATCTATCTGACTATCTCTATCTCTCTATCATCCATCCATCCATCCATCCATCCATCCCACTCACCTACCCATCCATCAGCCATCTATCATCCATCCATCTATCTATCTATCTATCTGTCTGTCTATATCTATCTATCTATCTATCTATCTATCTATCTATCTACCTACCTACCTACCTACCTACCTACCTACCTACCTACCTACCTACCATCCATTCATCTCTGTCTGTCTGTCTGTCTGTCTATCTACCTATCTATCTTAGAAAGCATGATGGGCTATCAGAAGATGATGCAATATTAGTTAGAGGACACCCAATTGCCACATTGAGCAAGTCAGAGAAACTTTGCTATCCATCTCTGTAAGGCCTTCCTTGACTCTAAAACTAGGACATGAATAAGGTTAAATTCAGGGCAGCGTTTCCATATGTTAAGCTTTGTATCGTAACTTGAATATACTACCTATGTCATCTTATTATTAGAATGTTCTGAATAACAAGAGTTGGAAGGGACCTTGGAAGTCTTCTAATCCAATTCCCTACTCAAGCAGGAGACCCCATATAATTTCAGACAAAGAGCTGTCCAATCTCTTCTTAAAAATCCCCAGTTGTGGTTGCTCCCAGTGATGGAGCAACCACAACTTCTGGAGGCCAGCTGTCCCACTGGTTAATTGTCCTCATTGTCAGGAAATTTCTCCTTAACTCCAGGTTGCTTCTCTCCTTGATTAGTTTCTATCCATTGTTCCTTGTCTTACCTTCTGGTGCTTTGGAGAATAGCTTGACTCCCCTCTTCTTTGGGGCAGCCCCTCAAATATTGGAAGACTGCTATCATGTCTCCCCCAGTCCTTCTTTTCATTAGACTAGACATACCCAAATTCCTGCAATCATTCTTTGTATGCTTCCTACAGCAACCTGCTCTGTGCTCTAAAGTGAAATCTAGAATTCAGGGGGGCTGCAAAATTCTTTCTGGGGTTTCAAAACTGTTCCCCTTTCTAATCGACTAATGATGGAGGAGGGAAAAACACTCACATGGTGGTATACAGCACAATTAGCCACACTGCAGGCTAGCATTCAAAGCTGTTTTGCTGCTCTCTTGAGTTTCCTTTATCAGTAGTTTGAACAAACAGAGGAGGAAAAAAATGGAATGCTGTTTTATACCGAATGTCAGTCAAATCCCCAGAAGCCGTATACAGACACACCCCAGGATGGAGAGCCTTTACTTTCTTTCATTGTAACTTAGTGCAGAATTGCACATCACGTATCCGCAGCACAACACCGAGCATCTGACTAACATGTTGCATTGTGAAGAACATGAGCTATTCCAAAGAAAATTTTAAAAGCCAAGGGAAATTCCCTGGCAGAACGAATAGTACGTTAGGAACTCGCATTTCCCCTGTTTTACCAGCAACACAAAGCAACAAAAACCTCCGAAAAGAAAAGGAATGTATGGCCAGATGAGATGGAGCAACTCCAAGCAATGGAACCAGAGTATTTCAGGAACTCTCATGTCATGCACTACAATTCTTCCTGCATGAAAAGGGCCAGAGATGGCACCTATGGGAATAACAATTTATTTACCAGCAAAAAAATAATAAACAACAATAATACAATAATATATTATTGTATAAAAAACAATAATATTGTAAATAGGGAAGGATTTACAATAGTTATCCGAAAAGGCAACTGGACTTTGTTTTTCCATGAAGACGTTTCGCTCTCTCATCCAAGGAGCTTCTTCAGTTCTGACTGAATGATGGAGGATGGGTTTATATTCCTTGCAGTCATCTGGTCATTAGTACTCTTTCTGAGAGTCATAGAGGCCAGTTGGAGGTTTATCTGTGTCCTCAAGGTCACCTGAATAGTGCAAATGGGTGTGGAGCCTTCTTGGAACTACTGAAAGGACTGTGTTGTAAACAGGGTGTAGGTGGTGTTGTATCCCTCCCCCTCCGTTGAGAGAAGGCTGTTCAGTCTTAACACAGAAGGCCTCTTTGACCCCTCTTTCAAGCCAGTGGTCCTCTCAGTCCACTAAGGCAGGAGCTTGTCCACCCCAAGGATAAAACATCCAGACACAAACAGAGCATTGTTATATATGCAATAGAATGCAGTGAGCCATGTGCAGATCTGTACATTGGAGAAACAAAACAACCGTTTCACAAAGGCATGGCACCACATAGGAGAACAAACCCATCAGGACCGGATTCAGCAATCCATCTACATTTAAAAGAAAAAAGCCACTCTTTTGAAGATGGCAACATCCATATTCTAGACAGAGAGGACTGCTGGTTTGACAGTGGGGTTAAAGAGACCATTATGTCAAAACTGAACAGCCCTCTCTCAACGGAGGGGCGGGATACAACACCACCTACACCCTGTTTACAGCACAGTCCTTTCAGCAGTTCCAAGAAGGTTCCACACCCATTTGCACTATTCAGGTCACCCTGTGGACACATATAAACCTCCAAGTGGCCTCAACGACTCCCAGAAAGAGTAATAATGACCAGATGACTACAAGGAATATAAACCAATCCTCCATCATTCAGTCAGAACTGAAAAAGCTTCTTGGATGAGAAGTGAAACGTCTTCAAGGAAAAATGAAGTGCCTTTTGAAAAAGCACCTTTGAGACAACCATGACCTGGATGACTGAGAATTTCCATAAACATTTGCAATCATTATATTTTCTAGGGTTGCTGCATTTGGGCTGGAAATATTCAGACAATCTTTAGATATCCATGAAAACTGTTTTTTGTATTCTTTTTTTTTTCCCCTGCCATTTGCCATCTGTCTGGATTTTTGCATCCCAGAAGTGACAGCCCCAACACATTTGCAAAGGAAAAAAAGAAAAGAGTTGAACCTTTAGCACAACTGCAAACATAGAAAACCACACAATTTGCAACGCAATGAATTTTACCATAGCTCGGGACCATGCCAGCTGCCCAAAACTTCAACCAATTTATTTTCTAAAAAATAAACTGGGTGATTAAAATACACTTTCAAATCAAGAAAAAGGAGATGCTGAATAATAGGAATCATTCTCCGAGATGGATCATATTCACAGAGGCAGAGTCTAACCAGAAGGTATTAAAATTACTATCCCTGTTTATTTACTGTCCCAGATTGGGTGAAACCTGGCTCAACAGCAGTAACTGGGAGGGGGATCTTGGATCTTCATCAACAGATTTTCAACTTTATTATTCACTTCTGTTTAGTTTTTTTAAAAATGTATGATTCTTATGGAACTAGAAGGGGGGGAAATGTCATATTTTGGGCTGTTTAGAGGGTGTATAAAGGTTCCTCTCGCACATGTCTGCTAGTTGTTCCTGACTCTAGGGGGCGGTGCTCATCTCCATTTCTAAGCCAAAGAGCCAGCGCTGTCTGAAGACGTCTCCGCGGTCATGTGGCTGTCATGATTCCTTGCCAAAGGTGCACGGAATGCTGTTTCCTTCCCACCAAAGGTGGTCCCTATTTTTCTACTTGCATTTTTTACAGGTTTTTGAACTGCTAGGTTGGCAGAAGCTGGGACAAGTCACGGGAGCTCACCCCGTTATGTGGCACTAGGGATTCGAACCGCTGAAGTGCCAACCTTTCGATCGACAAGCTCAGCGCCTTAGCCACTGAGCCACCGCATTACCTAGGCAGTGTACAACCCCTTTGAAATCTTGAGAAAGCTTAGAGTTTAAGTGTAGTAAACAGGAATCTGTTCCCAGCCTTGAATATTGCTGAATACACTTGGTCATGTCTTAAATATGGATTTTGTCAATTTATGAAAAAGTTTGGCTCTATCAAGACTGGAGATCTGCAAAGGGGGCAGAAGACAAGTATAAATTTTTAAAAAACACAAATATATGGACTTCAGTGACAATAATAGGTGATACATGGCTCAATAATATTAACCGTGAGGGGAATCTTGGAGTCCTAGTGGACAATCACTTAAATATGAGCCAGCCGTGTGCGACAGCAGCCAAAAAATCCAATGCAATCCTAAATTGCATTAACAGAGGGATAGAATCAAGATCATGTGAAGTATTAGTACCACTTTATAAAGCCTTAGTAAGACCACGCTTGGAATACTGAATCCAGTTTTGGTCACCATATTGTGAAAAAGAAGTGGAGACTCTAGAAAGAGTGCACGGAAGAGCAACAAAGAGGATTAGGGGGCTGGAGGCTAAAACATATGAAGAACGGTTGCAGGAACTGGGTATGTCTAGTTTGATGAAAAGAAGGACCAGGGAAGACATGATAGCAGTCTTCCAATATCTCAGGGGTTGCCCCAAAGAAGAGGGAGTCAAGCTATTTTCTAAAGGACCTGAAGGAAGGACAAGAAGCAATGGATGAAAACCAATCAAGGAGAGAAGCAACAACTAAGAAGAAATTTCCTGACAGTGAGAACAATTAACTCAATAACTACTTGTATACAAGAAGATCTCAAAATTAATGTTACGAACAAAGGTTTGGTCATGAAACCAAGCCAGACGTTCCAGAAAATGAAATTAAGCGCTTCCTCAAAAAATAATTCCAGCAACAAAGCTTCAAGTATTGTTTTACAAGGTAGATGGGTGTTTATTTAAACAAATTACAAGCAAATTTACAAAAGGCTACAGATTGGTAGAACAATAGCTGTATTTCCATCATCCCTCGCTTAGTTGTCATTGCGGCTATACAGAATTTGGACACCGTACAGGCAGAACGAAAGAGACCAGGAGATAAGAAAAGGTAGATTAAAACTATGAATAAAGCTATTGTTTTCCAAACAGCTGCTGAAAGATTTCTTAGCAGTTTTTGTAAAGGCAGAAAGTAGGGTTAACAGCCCACAGCAAAGCTTCAGGGATTTATGAAATACCAGCTAACATGTTTAAGTTTTGCAGGATAATGCAGTTCAAGAGCCACACACGGTTTGCAGGTAGATATGAAAAGAAAAAAAAAAAAAGAGTGGCTGAAGGGACTGGAAAAATTAGTTGCAAAAGTTGAACCTTGAAAAAGCAAAATGGGAAGAAAATTGACATGCTTGAGCTGTGGTGACCAACACGTAAGTCCTGGACGGCATACAACACCAGGTGTGTCAAAGGAAGGCTAAATCATGAAACACTCTCGTTTATTTTGCCCATGTTATGTGGGAGAATAGCAATAGCAGTAGCACTTAAACTCTTATATCCCTTCACAGTGCCTTAAAGCCCTCTCTAAGTGGTTTACAGAGTTGGTCTCTCACCCCCAACAATCTGGGCCCTCATTTGACCAACTTCAGAAGGATGGAAGGCTGAGCCATCCTTAAGCTGGTCAGAATCGAACTCCTGGCGTGTGGGCAGAGTCAGCTTGCAATGTTGCACTGTAACCGTGGTAACACCATGTACCCTACTTTTTGGAGTATAAGATGCACCTTTCCCCCCTCCCCTAACAGTGGGTGAAAATTGTGGTGCATCTTATACACTGAATGTTGTGGCACCTGGAATCAACCGATCCCCATTGCCTGGAGGCCAAGAACTACCTAACTATTTATGCATCGCGTTGTTGGCATATTTTATTGTGAAGCTGCAAAATCTCTTTCTGTCCTCAAAACTATTTTTAGTCCAGAATGTATTATACATTAACATACCCCCTCCTCATTAAGCAGAGATATTGTCCTGGTATACAAAAGTGCACTGTGTATTCACTGTGAAAAGCACACACGGCCCTTAATAGGTTCCTGTCAAGATAAAATTGTAAAATATTTTACCTTTTCTCCTATTTTCTGTTTTTCGTGGGATTCCAACGAAGCAGGTACATTTAATGAGCAAGGGCTGTGCTATTGTGGTTTTCTGTTTGCTTGCAGTTCCTGTATTGTAAAAGAAAGAAAAGGTTAGGCAAGGAACTTTATTTCCCATTGAATTAAAAACAGAGAAACCTTATCAGGATGTTTGCTAAAATCCAAAATAAAAGACCATCATCTCTCTAGGATTGGAAACTTTTATCTCATTAGATGTGTCAGATGGAATGCTTGAAACTATTTCCCAAAGCACCCGAAGGTCAGACAAGAAATAATGGATGGAAACTGAACAAGGAGAGATTCAACCTGGAAATAAGGAGAAATTTTCTGACAGTGAGAGCAATCAATCAATGGAACAGAAGTTGCCTTCAGAAGTTAGGGGAGCTTCACCACTGGAGGCTTTCAAGGAGAGACTGGACTGCCATCGGTCAGAAATGGTGTAGGGTTTCCTACTTGGGGGGGAAGGGGGTTGGACTAGATGACCTACACGGTCCCTTCCACCTCTGTTAATCTGTTACGCAGAGATCCAATAGTGCCTTTGTGGTCTTTCAAGGGGAAACAGAGCCCGCCAGAAAGACCAAATCAATGCTCCCTATATTTGTTGCGATGTTTTTTTTTTTATAGATTAAAACGTTGTATAACAAGGTAATCTTTTCCGAGACGGAATTCACAAGACATCTCCTTCAATTATTTCCTTCGAGGTGGACAGAGGGGATCATCAGGCATCTGACAGCAGCCCGGATTAATGTGTGCATCGACTTTTTTCACCGCCACAAAGGAAGGGCTCCAAAGTTTTGCATAAATGCTTCTAGGCAACGCTTTTCTTTTTTTTAAAAAAAAAAAAAAAGCTGCTTGTCAAAAACTTTTAACCTTCTCACTGAACGGTGCTTTTTAAAAGCATGTCAAAGCAAACAGCAAACCGTGTTTTTTAAAAAATAACAGATATCGTGTACGCTGTTTCCTCAAAAATAAGACCTATCTTGAAAATAAACCCCAGTGTCTTTTTATACATGCGCCTAAGATAAGCCCTACCCCAAAATAAGGCCTACTTAAGAGCCTGCGGAGCCTCCCAGCCGCCCCATTCCATCTGGTTGCTCATGGTGCCGCGACCAGAAGTTGAGGCGGGAAGATGATGGGGCTGCCCCACATGCCGTGCACCAGTTTACCTCAGCGCAGGAGTGGGTTCTACTTACCTTTACTACCGATTCTCAACGGGGGTCGCCCGCGCGCATACACAAAAGCGTCCTGATGACGTTGGGGTTGGTGGCCGAGCTTCCCGCCAGTTTAACTACTGGTTCTTGCGAACTGGTCTGAACCGGGGGCAACCCACCACTGCCTCAGGGCCTCCACAGCCAGGCCATCCATGCCCCAAGACCTGTGTCCCTCACATCGGCAGCACCAGCAGCCATTTGCGGCAGGAGCCCACATTGCCACTGGCCCATTTCTGCTTGCTCACAGAGGAGGTTGAGTGGTGTGTTAGTGCTGAGGCAGCAAGGCGAGGCATGTGCAGGGGCATGGATGGCCTGGCTGCGGGGGCACTGAGGTAAACTGGTATGGGGCATGTGGGGCAGCTCCACCCCTGTACTTTGCAGCGGTGGCACTGAAGCATCGCATGACCTCCTGTCCCGCGGTGAGCAAGCAGAAGAAGTGGGCTTCCTGTACATGGAAAAAAAATAAGGCACCCCTGAAAATAAGCCCTAGTACTTATTTTGGAGCCTGAAAGAAAATAACATCCAGTCTTATTTTCAGGGAAACACAAGAAACACTGTGTTGAAAACAACACAGATTGTTATTTTCACAGCAATCTATCTTCTGTGAAGTGGAAGTTGTTGTTGTTGTTGTTGTTGTTGTTGTTGTTGTTATTATTATTATTATTATTTAGTCTGTAGTGAGATTCACAGCCTTTGAGGCTGGTTAATAGCTCAGCAACTCGAGTCCTAACCAAGGACCTAGGAACTGTTAAGGTATCATCAGAGGGTGTAAGCTGTTCCGAGTAAGGTGGTTTTTTGTAGAGTCAAAATGTTCAAGTCCAGTATATTTAGAATTTCTAAATAGCGGGGTAGCCCTTTGGGTATTGCTCCAAGGGCTCCAATTACAATCGGGACAACACATGATTTCTTTTTCCATAGTCGCTCAACTTCAATTTGCAAGTCCCGGTACTTTGTGATTTTTTCTTGCTGCTTATCTTCAATCCGTGCATCACCAGGTATTGCAATGTCAATGAACCATTATTATTATTATTTATTTATTTATTTATTTATTATTATTATTATTATTATTATTATTATTATTATTATTATTATTATTATTATTATTATTATTTTAAAAACTTATGTGAGGTGATTTACCCACGGATCAAAACCAACCAAGAGTCCCTGCAGAGAAATAATTCCTGCATCTTGAAACAGTAAGTTAAAAATATCCGAACTTTTCAAGATTTAGTGGAAAACACTCGTGGCAACATTTAGAAGGTGAAAAGAAACCTAAAAGTGGCCTTTTAGGTGTACAGGTACTCCTTGACTTACAACCATTCATTTAGCGACAGTTCAAAGTTACAACGGCACTCAAAGAAATGACTTACAACTGTGTTTCACACCTACAACCATTGCAATATTCCCTGTGGTCATGTGATCAAAATTCAGAGGCTTGGCAACTGGCATGTACTTGTGACGGTTGCAGTGTCCTGGATCCCCTTTTGCGAACTTCCGACAAGCAAAGTCAACAGGGAAGCCAGATTCGCTTAACAACCATGTCACTAAGTGAACAATTGCAGTGATTCATGTGACAACTGTGGTAAGAAAGGTTGTAAAACTCGCTTAACAAATGCCTCACTTAGCAACAGGAATGTTGGGCTCAATTGCAGTTGTAAGTTGAGGACTTACACTCTAGGAGATAGAGTGCCTGTAATTGCATTCTATCTCCTATCAGCCTCAGCCAGCAACTGGGTTTTGTAGTTCCGATGGGTCACCGATGCCCTAAGCTTAAATTTAAGATCCTTTATATTATATATATTGTGAAAGGACATTTATATTAACTTTTCCCAAAAGTACAGAAACTAATTTAAAACAATATGGCAGAGTTAACTAAAGTGTGAATAATCTTTCCTTTCTATGGTTATTAATGTCAAGGATTTTTTTCCCCCGCAAACCGCCGTGAAATTCAGCATATTGTCTCGAATGAGAGATGCCTCTGTAAAGACAGAGACAATGTGCTATGAGATGATTCTCGTTATTACCATTTCCCTCACCTCAGGGCATGTTTACAAAAGTGGCCGCAGGATGCGGGGTTGTGGGGGAGTGTGTTTGTGTTATTATACACAGGCGCTGTGTGGGCATGTGTTGGCTCGCTAACCAATTTATTTGGATGAAGGAGCACACACAGACGGCGTTGGCTTTGTCTGTTCTTTGGCTTGGTCCCACAAAAAGGCAAAATCAGAATACTTAGAGACAGACAGAGACAGAGACAGAGACAGAGAGAGAGAGAGAGAGAGAGAGAGAGAGAGAGAGAGAGAGAGAGAGAGAGAGAGATAATAGAATGGAATGGAATGGAATGGAACGGAACGGAACAGAACAGAACAGAACAGAACAGAACAGAATAGAATTCATTATTGGCCAAGTGTGATTGGACACACAGGGAATTTGTCTTGGTACATACGCTCTCAGTGTACATAAAAGAAAAGATACATTCATCAAGAATCATAAGGTTCAACTCTTAATGATAGTCATAGAGAGAGAGAGAGAGATAATAGAATAAAAGGGAAGGGAAGGGAAGGGAAGGGAAGGGAGGAGAGGAGAGGAGAGGAGAGGAGAGGAGAGGAGAGGAGAGGAGAGGAGAGGAGAGGAGAGGAGAGGAGAGGAGAGGAGAGGAGAATTCATTATTGGCCAAATGTGATTGGACACACAAGGAATTTGTCTTGGTGCATATGCTCTCAGTTTACATAAAAGACAAGATACGTTTGTCAAGAATCATAAGATACAACACTTAATGATAGTAATAGAATAGAATAGAATAGAATAGAATAGAATAGAATAGAATAGAATAGAATAGAATAGAATAGAATAGAATAGAATAGAATAGAATAGAATAATTCTTTATTAGCCAAGTGTGATTGGACACAGAAGGAATTTGAGAGCATAAGCTCTCAGTGTGCGTTAAAAAATACATTCATCAAGAATCATAAGATGCAACGCTTAGTGATAGTCACAGGATACTAAATAAGCAATCAAATCATACTAGGAACCTAAATAAAACAATATAAATCATAAAGATACAAGCCACAAGGTTATAGCCGTAAGTAGAAAAGGAGATAGATAATAGGAAGGATGAGAAGAACAACGTCTTCCTTTGACTTTACAAAACCTACCAAATGCTAATAAATGAAGCCAAAGTTGGTCAGTATTCTCACCAAAAGGATGTCTTTACTTTGACAGATCTTTATTATATGTCTATTGTCCTGTGTTGTTTTATCAAAATTCTAGGTGGGGAAAACACGGTGTTCCTCTTGTGTTGGTGGGTTCTATAATTACCCTGAATGGCAGATTGATAGATAGATAGATAGAGTAGATGGAGGGAGGGAGGGAGGGAGGGAAGGAGGGAAAGAGAGAGACAGAGAGAGAGAGGATAGGTAGGCCACATACGACCGCAATTGAGCCCCAAATTTCTGTTGCTAAGCGAGACAGTTGTTAAGTGAGTTTTGCCCCATTTTATGACCACAGTTGTTGAGTGAACCACTGTCGTTGTTAACTTAATCACATGGTTGTTAAGTGAATCTGGCTTTCTCATTGACTATGCTCGTCATAAGGTTGCAAAAGGGGATCCAGTGACCCTGGGCCACTACAACCGTCATAAATCCATGCCAGTTGAATTAGATCACATGGCCAGGGGGATGCTGCAAAAGGCCATAAGCGTGAAAAACGGCCATAAATCCCCTTTTTCAGCACCGTCGTAACTTGGAACGGTCACTAAACAAAATGCTGAAATTCAAGAACGACCTATATCTACTTTATACGCATATTTCCGGCAGCAGCCTCGGGAAACCTAGGCAAGAAAATTAAACCTTGGTTCATTTCCTCTGCCTCCACGTATTTTCCATCATTTATGATGCACTTTTCAGCCAGTTAGCTGTCTAAGCAGCTCAGGCTATGAAAAAATCAATCAAGTGCCAACACTACAATGAGCCATTATCAAAGCAGCAGAAAACAGGATAAAACTGCCTATGTCAGAGAGAACCATCACATACAGTGGGGAGTGGGAGGAATCAAGGGGTCTCATCTGTCCAAAATGGTATATAACTGGGATGGTGAACCTATGGCATGCGTGCCACAGGTGGCATGTGGAGCCATATCGGTGGGCACACGAGCATTGCCCTAGCTCACGTCTGGCGCACATATGCACTCTGGCCAGCTGATTTTCAGGCCTTCTGGGCCCACCAGAAGTCAGGAAACAGGCTATTTCTGCCTTCCAGAGGGCCTCCAGGGGGATGGGGAAGGCTTTTTTTGCCCTCCCCAGGCTCCCAGAAAGGCTCTGGAGCCTGGGGTGGTCGAAAAACTGGCCTACCGGGCCCACCGTGCCATCCCGTGCCAAAAGTGGGGGGAGTTCAGGGGAATGGGGCGCATTGAATTATGGGTGTGGGCACATGCGCGCATGGTCCCCCGCGCTCCCCTTGCTTTTGGCACGCGATGGCAAAAAGATTAGCGATCACTGGTCTATAAGGTCTTCTCTTGAGCAGACTAGATGACCTACAAGCTCCCTTCCAACTCTGTTATTTTATTCTACTTTGTTTCTCAACGCCTGGATTGCCTTTAAAAGTCACGGGAGCACCACACATGAGTATCCCACGGAGAAATGAGGAAGATAGATCTGGGATCAATGGATCACGGTGGCCATCAAAGCCCTAAGCGTCTCTAATTGGCAGCTCTCTAGCGGTTTGATTTTCGTTTTCTAAACGAAGGCTTACATCTGTCTCTGTTAAATTTCATCCTGCTGCTCCAAGTCATTTCTGATTTCAATTTGATCAACGTTCGCTCTATCATGTCATCCAAGCCCTTCACTACGAAGCCGTTAAACAACATTGAAATATTAAACTACTGAGATCCCAAATCCACGTAATTCAGCTAATGAGGAATCATTGATTGATTGATTGATTGAAATTTCTATACCAGGAGTCTTAGTGGACAACCAATTAAATATGAGCCAACAGTGTGCAGCGGCAACAAAAAATGCAATCCTAAATTGCATGAACAGAGAGATGCAATCAAGATCAAGGGAGGTACTAATATCACTCTATAAAGCCTTTGTAAGGCCACAACTAGAGTTCTGCATCCAGTTTTGGTCACCACACTATAAAAAAGATGTTGACACTCTGGAAAGAGTGCAGAGAAGAGCAACAAAGAGGATTAGGGGACTGCAGGCTAAAACATATGATGAACAGTTGCAGGAACTGGGCCTGGCTAGTCTAGGGAAGAGAAGGACCAGGGGAGACAGGATAGCAGTCTTCCAATATTGGAGGGGCTGCCACAGAGAGGAGGGGGCCAAGCTATTCTCCAAAGCACCTGAAGGCCAGACAAGGAACAATGGATGGAAGCTGAACAAGGAGAGATTCAACCTAGAAATAAGGAGAACTTTCTAACAGCGAGAACCATCAACCCATGGAACAGAAGTTGCCTTCAGAAGTTGTGGGAGCTTCATCCCTGGAAGCTTTCAAGAAGAGACTGGACTGCCATTTGTCAGAAAGGGTGTAGGGTAGTGATGGCTAATTTTTTTCTCGTGGTTTGCTCAATGCGCGCAAGCGTGCACACAATAACGCACATGCGTCTGGTACCCATAATGCAATGCGCCCCCACACATCCATGCCCAACCCCCATGCTCCCCTCCCCGCTCATGTGATGCTCTCCCCACGTTCCCCCCCCACCCCCTGCACATGCGCACGCCCCTTGTTTTTGGCCTAGCAGGCTTCCCTGCAGCCTCCTGGGCCCAAAAACGGGCCGGGGGGGCACGTCACCTCCCAGCGCTCTGCCCCTGTCCCCCTCACATGGGTGCAACCCCCTACTCATGTGCACACATCTCCGGCATGCACCGCGTCCCCACTTTCATCTCAAAAATCAGCTAGCCGGCAGGAGGTGCGCAAGTACATGCATGATGGAGCTGAGCTGGGCAACGGCTCATGTGCCCACAGAGAGGGCTTTGTATGCAGCTGTGGCATACGTGCGATAGGTTCACCATCACGGGTGTAGGGCAGGGGTGGGTTCTAAAATGTTTTACTACCTGTTCTGTGGGTGTGGCTTATTTTGTGGGCGTGGCTTGATGGTCATGTAACAATTCTTTAGGATTTAGCAGAGGTATTGGTCTACCAGGTTTTTAACTGCTTGCAAAGCTGTACCGGTCTCCTCATTCATTTTTGCAGGTCTCAGTCTACCACCAAACTGCCTTTTACCACTGATCAGCTGTACGGCGGCCCTTTGAAGCCCTGTGGCAAGAGTTTAAGCAGATTTTTTTCCTTCTAGCCGATCAGCTGGGACTCAGGAGGCAGCAATAGATTGGGGGTGGGGCCAAATAAAAGATAAGAATAACACATGGTGGGGAGGCGGGAGGGCCCAGCTCCTGAACAAAGAGAACCAGTTCGGTGATGTTATATCGTCACTATAGGGTCTCCTGTTTGGATGGGGGTTTGGACCAGAAGACCTACAAAGTCTCTTCCAAGTCTGTTATTCTGTTATTGTGACTCCCTGGATGATTCACGAATTTAAAAGCTTAGGAAAAAAAGAAGCAATAAAACAAGAAAGGAGCCAAAAAAAAAAAAAAGCCAGACAAAATGGGCAATGAAACTCACACACACGCACACACACAACTCTCAGAAAAAGCTTCATCCACGCTAGTCAAAAGCCTGCGGGAAGGGCCAGACCTTCAAGGCCTCCAAAATGTTAGATGAGAACATTGTGAGAACGTTTGTCAAGCCAGCTACTGTATATATCTACTTAATTATTGACAGACCCACCAAGTAGACCTGAACAAAAATCAATTCCACAGGAAGAGTAACTCTTCTTTTATTGAGAGTAGCTATAATAATAGAAACCGGAACATCTGGTGTGTTGTATACATCCTCTTAATTTATATCAACGTGAACTAGCAAGACATCTCCTGATTTGGAGTTTTTGACCTCTTCACTGTCTCCATCAAGGACCTTTTCCTTACTCTCTACAATTATCAAAGTATCAAGCCAGTGGTGGGTTGCTCCCGGTTCAGCCCGGTTCGACCGATCTGGTAGCAATTAGTTAGTTAGTTAGTTTATTAAATTTATATACCGCCCTTCTCCTGGTAGACTCAGGGCGGTGCATAGCCAAAAATAAAAAACATTACAATACAAAATTTAACATTTGTAAAAGAATTAAACAATATTTGGCCCAGAAAATTTAAAAACCCATAGACAATTTAAAATTTAGAAACCCATAGACAATTAAAAAGCTAAAGGGAGGGTGGGTTACAGCTTGACAAAATAAAAAAGTTTTTAGGGCACGGCGAAAAGCCCGGAGATCAGGTATCATACGGATCTCAGGGGGCAAATTGTTCCAGAGGGCTGGTGCTGCCACAGAGAAGGCCCTCCCCCTGGGTGTCGCCAGCCGACATTGCCTGGCTGATGGCACCCTGAGGAGTCCCTCTCTGTGGGAGCGTACTGGCCGGTGGGAGGCTATCGGCGGCAGAAGGCGGTCCCACAAGTACCCAGGCCCTATGCCATGGAGCGCTTTAAAGGTGGTCACCAACACCTTGAAGCACACCCGGAAGACCACTGGAAGCCAATGCAGCTCGCGCAGGAGAGGAGAGGTGTCACATGGGAGCGCCCCCTTGCTCCCATAATCCCCCACGCAGCCGCATTCTGCACCAGTTGGAGCCTCCGGGTGCTCCTCAAGGGGAGCCCCATGTAGAGAGCATTACAGTAGTCCAGGCGGTGATGATGTGACGTCACCGAACCGGTTTTCTGTGACTGGGAGCTGGGTCCTCCCGCCCGCCGGCCCCCGCTTTATTCCTACCATTATTTCTTGGTTTCCAGCCCAGCTGATCGGCACGGCAGAGTACACCTCAGCTGGCCAGAAACCTAATACTCTTGCACAGAGCGCAAGATTGGCCTGCATGCGAGCGAACTGAGCATGCCCACAGCAATCACGCACAAAGCGTGTGCACAAAGAGAACCGGTAGTAACACCGGTTGGAACCCACCACTGTATCAAGCCCACATTGAAATAAAGACTTTCCCTTTTTGCTTTAATTGATGTGTGGAAAGCAAGGAAACTACAGATGACTGGACACATTATGGTAGAAGGAATGGCAAGAAATTCATGCACACCCCTTAACGGCCATTATAGTGCATCTACGGAAAATTCTCCCAAATTTTGTCTCTTGTTTGAAGGAACGCATCAAACAAACTTTCGTCAAAGGGAAAGAGAAGAAAGAAAAGTCTAGAGAAAAGAAGAATTAGGGGCGGTATGATAGCAGTAGTCCAATATTTGAGGGGCTGCTACAAAGAAGAGGGGGTCAAATTATTCTCCAAAGCACCCGAAGGCAGGACAAAAAACAATGAGTGGAAACTCATCAAGGAGGGAAGCAACCTGGAATTAAGGAGAAACTTCCTAACAGTGAGGTTGACTCTGTTATCGTCTCCGAAAAATATTATTTAAATAAAAAGGCTCCAATGGGTATACTAAAAATTAATAAAATAAAATAATACCAAGAGGGGCTGATGCAAATACGCTCCAGCAGCTGCAGCCCCGCCCCCTCCCTAACAGTGAGGACAATCAACCAGTGGATAGCAAGAGACTTGGTGGCGCAGCAGACTAAGGTGCTGTTAAATAGTACTAGCTACCTGCAATTACTGCGAGTTCAAATCTCACCAGGCTCAAGGTTGACTCAGCCTTCCATCCTTCTGACGTAGGTAAAATGAGGACCCGGATTGTGGGGGCAATAAGCTGACTTTGTATAAAAAAAGAACACCGCTTGGGGGGGCCCGAAAGCCCTACTAAGCAGGTATATACAAAAGTATGAAGGCTATTGCTTAACTCATTGTAAGCCGCCCTGAGTCTCCGGAGAAGGGCGGCATATAAATTGAACTAATAAATAAATAAACAAACAAACAAACAAACAAACAAACAAACAAACAAACATACAAACAGAAGTTGCTTTCAGAAATCATGGGAGCTCCATCACTGGATGTCTTTAAGAAGAGTCTAGACAGTCACTTATCTGAAATGGTATAGGTTCTCCTCAGTGGTGAAATCCAAATTTTTTTACTACCGGTTCTGTGGGCGTGGCTTGGTTGGGTGAGGCAGGGGAAGGACACTGCAAAATCTCCATTCCCTCCCCACTCCTGGGGGAAGGATATTGCAAAATCTCCATTCCCACCCCACTCTGGGGCCAGCCAGAGGTGGTATTTGCCGATTCTCCGAACTACTCAAAATTTCCGCTACCGATTCTCCAGAACCTGTCAGAACCTGTTGGACTTCATCCCTGGTTCTCCTGCTGGAGCAGGGGGCTGGATTAGAAGATCTCCAAGGTCCCTTCCAGTTCATTCTAGTCTATATCTATTCTATAGTTGAGTAGGAGACTAATGCAGGACGGTATCCCTCCCTAGGCCTGGTACTGATGCTGAATTTTCTGTCAGTTATAAAGTTGAATGCTCCATGATTTGTTTCAACTCTTAAGATACTGATGGTATACAAAATAGAATGTTTTTTTTTAAGGGGAAAAATTTGGAGGGTCTTCTCAACAGAGCTGTTCCACTGCGTATGCTTCTTCTTTAATAACTGTCTACTTTCTTTGCAGTTGGCTCTTGATACCGTTCAATAAGTATATTATTTCAAATACATATTCAAAAATACTAGATTATATTCATATAATCAGAACAGGTGGCTGTTACAGCCATGTTTGTGGCTTCTGAAGCGTTTTGAGTCACAATTTTCATTCTGATTATTCCTACCGGGGTTTGTTCTTCCATCTGCCAGATAATTACAATTTTAAGGATATTTTCTACCAATTTATCCAATAGCAGATGTTGGCCTGAGCCTATAATTTCCCGGTTTTCTCCGGAAACCATCGATACGTCTCTATCAGTTACAAGAGGCAATCTTTATTAACTCAAACCATCCGGAAGTAGCCACAAAACCCTCCGAATAAAAGGTATCAAATCATTGTAATCAATATGAAGGACACCTTCAAAAGTCTTCTCTTCCGCAACTGGCATTTCCATTTTTGTCTATGGCAGAGGTCTTCAAACTTGGCAGCTTTAAGACTTGTGGACTTCAACTCCCAGAATTCTCCAGCCAGCCTGGCTGGAGAATTCTGGGAGTTGAAGTCCACAAGTCTTAAAGCTGCCAAGTTTGAAGACCTCTGGTCTATGGAAACCTGGAGTATTAAACCGATCATGTTGGCAACCAATATGAGTTGGAGGTAACTACCATCCATCTGAATTTAGTCATCTGGTGGAGGGAACTTATTTAGGTTTTGGACCACACTTTTCACCTTCCTTTGGAGTATTTATATAGCAGAGGTGGCTGCATTTTCTAATCTGCTCCTGACACATATTAGTCCCCTGTCAAAAGACACAACAAATGTCCCATGGAAGATTGAAATAGGGGTCAAATCAAGTATGTTTCTCAGTACTGAGTTGGTATCTCAAATGCCCAGCACTCCTTGGCTTGAGGTGTTTAATCACTTAAGAACACACCAAGTGCGTTGACCGAGTCCCTGCTTCTCCATATATTCTGATTAATTCTGAGGGCTTCCTTCTTATGCCTGGCCCCGTTCTACATGAGAGAAGCTGCTAAACACAACTGGTATGATAAGGTTGAGGAGAAGAAGCCGTCTGGAGTTATTTGTCCATCTGTCTTCTAAGTCTGACAGGACAGAATTCCGTTCTTGCATTGCGGTACTTGAAAAATGATGCAGGATAAACTTAACAAGGATGAAAAGAACACATGGTGGGCAACTGAGATAGCACCAATAAAAGAGATCCATGCTCACAACATGTTTGTCTTGATGTCATTCAGACTTCATTGGTGTCTTAAGAAGATTTCGGGGGAGAGAAATGCAAAAATTGATATCTGAGCAATGGTAATAATAAATGCATCTAGTGTACACCAGTGGTTTTTCAAATGTGAGAACTTTAAGATGCGTTGACTTCAACTCAGAATTCCCCTGTCAGCCATGCTGGCTGGGGAATTCTGGGAGTTGAAGTCCACACATCTTAAAGTCAGCCATGCTGGCTGGGGACTTCTGGGAGTTGAAGTCCACGCATCTTAAAGTCAGCCATGCTGGCTGGGGAAGTCTGGGAGTTAAAGTCCAGGCATCTTAAAGTCAGCCATGCTGGCTGGGGACTTCTGGGAGTTGAAGTCCACACATCTTAAAGTCAGCCATGCTGGCTGGGGACTTCTGGGAGTTGAAGTCCACGCATCTTAAAGTCAGCCATGCTGGCTGGGGAAGTCTGGGAGTTAAAGTCCAGGCATCTTAAAGTCAGCCATGCTGGCTGGGGACTTCTGGGAGTTGAAGTCCACACATCTTAAAGTCAGCCATGCTGGCTGGGGACTTCGGGAGTTGAAGTCCATGCATCTTAAAGTTCTCATGTTTGAGAAACACTGGTGTACACAATAGTCCACAAACACCTTTATCTATTGTTTCTCGTGAAGTAACTAGTTAGCATGTCACAATTGTTTTGTTTTCACAATCGGTGCTCTTGAAGTAACTAATAAGCTTATGTGTCTTTTAACTACCTCTAAGCTCTCAGTATCAGAGAGGTCAAACAAGACATCCCGTCTGTTCATATCTGTAAGAAAAATATTTACAGCCTTCCTATTGGACTCAGATTTGAAGAAACACCCGATGAACCTGTCCAACTAATGATGATGCCTTAGGAAGAAAAAAATATATGAATTCATCATTCTACTAAGGAATCAGTTAAATGCAAGCTGTCCCTGGGTTAAGAACGTATGGACGTATGGACAACTCACACTTACAAATAGGCTGCCTACTACTTAAAATGGCGGACAGCATACTCCTTTCTCCAGCTGACGAACCGCTGAAGCCAGGCAAATTTTTCATGAACTGCTGACACTACAGATTTTTGATCTATAGCCTGTTTCCTGCAGTTGATGGAAACCTCACAGAGCTTCACCCATTTGTCAGCTCGAGAACACCATCCGCCATCTTTAGCAACAGACAATCTGTTCGTGTGTACAAGTTCTGACTTACATACGAATTCACTTGAAGCACAGACTTTGGCATTCTTAACCCAAGGACTTGCCTATGTTGCAATTTTTTTTTTAAAAAAAAGGTCCATATTAATTTGAGGAAAAGAAATGTTCTGCCCCAGCTACGGATCCCAAAGAATGCAGCACACACAAAGTTTGTTCAAAACTTAATTTACTAAAATAACTCAGTCTTTTTCAAAACAAAGGCTGTTAATAAACTTTCTTAGCAGCCTACAAGAAACCAAAGATAAAGTAATCGCAATCTTACGAAGGTTGGCAGAAAACCCAGAAGCAATGTGCAGAGAATCTAGACGCGAAGTAGAGTGAACTAAAGTTGTTTCCTACAAATTGCTTCAGTCGGTGTTCCTCCTTAAATAGGTTAAGGGAGTGGCCAATTAGCCCCAAGCCTTACTCTCGAGGAGACCTCCTCCTGAGGAGCCACTCCTGCCTTTTGGCTGCTCTGTGCACCCGTGCATTGAGAAGAGGCTCTTCCTCTTCGTCCTCTTCACTTAAAGGAGCTTCTGGAGGTTCTGAAGGCCCTGGCTGAATCCCTGCCTCTGGAACCACATCTTCTCCAGCCTCCTCATTCTCCGACTCGAGTGCCAGCTGCACAGGCTGCTGGCACAATATCACACCAGCCTCCTCACTGTCAGAATCAGTCACAATCCGCACAGGCTGCTGATGGGCCACAACAAGAAATTAGCAGTGCAATCAGAGTTGGTATTCAGCCCATTCAGACCAGTTTGCCCGAACTGGTAGCGGAAATTGTGGGTGGGCCACCCTCCCACCCACTCCAGCTCTATGCTGTCCTATTTAGGCATGTTTTTGAAGGAAGGCATGCCGCAAATCAGAGTTAACAAAAGGTGAAACTCACTGCTGAGTGCAATCCTACGCAATCCCTAGGAAGAAGGGGAAGGGAACGTTACTTCTCCCCGGTGGTGGAACAGACTGCGTCTTGGTGGCATGACTGTATGCTTCTGACTCATCCTGAAGACAAAGCGTGCTTTCTAAATTGCTTATTTTTTTAAAAAAAAAATGAATTGTTAAACTGCCCAGAGTTGAGTGGTGACTGGGTGGCCACATGAATGTAAATAAGAAATGGATCCAATCTGGGTCAATCACCGAGATCAGAGGTTTTGTTTTCTGAGCTTTCGGCTTGTGCTGTAGTCCATCCTTGGGGATCTTCTCTCTAACAGAGTGTACGCTGTTCTGTGTGGGATATTTATAGTGCCTGTGTGTGCCCTGCCATACATCAAAAACATTTTGGAAGCTACAGAATGCAGATCTGCAAGTGGGCATTGCATATCGCCCAAAAACTACCATACCAGGACAAATTATGCATTGTAAAGGTCGCTTGGTGATGGGAGATGCTTTCAATGTAATGTACAAGATCTCCTGCATGGATTGCCCCTGGGATTATGTAGGACAGACAGGGAGGAAGTTAACCACCAGATTGAAAGAACACAACTGAACGGTCGGACAAGGAGACCCGGACTCATTGGTAGCCTCACTGCAATGAACAATGACACAAATTCAGTTTTGCAGCTACTAAGATTGTTGGATGAGCAGGGACAAAAATAGCCAGGGAAGTGAATGAAGCCTGAGAAATGGCTCCCTCGTCAGTCAAGAGGAGGGCTGATTTGCCACCAGCCTATCAAGTACTCAGAAGGCGAGGGCTGGACAACACAAGCAAGAGACAGCCAATGACTTAAAAGTCAGCCATCAACACACCCCAATCAGCACCTAAAAAGCCACGTACAATTGGCGCTATCAATACCACACACAGAACAGCATACACTCTGCTAGAGAGAAGTTCCCTAAAGATTGGCTCCAGCACGAGTCCGAAAGCTCGGAAGACAAAAACACTGGTCCCAGTGACTGACCCAGATTGGCTCCTCCAACATTATGCTGGGATCAGTGATGAAATTCAATTTTTTTTTCTACCAGTTCTATGGGCATGGCTTGGTGGGTGTGGCAGGGGAAGGATACTGCAAAATCTTCCTTCCCTCCCCATTCCTGGGGGAAGGATATTGCAAAATCCCCATTCCCATTCCACTTTGGGGCCAGCCAGAGGTGGTATTTGCCGGTTCTCCAAACTACTCAAACTTTCCGCTGCCAGTTCTCCAGAACCTGTCAGAACCTGCTGAATTTCACCCCTGGCTGGGACACATAGATTTGTCTTCATTTGTAACAAATACATACATGAATCAGAGAGTGCAGGGAGAATCAGACAGAACAACATGGCAGTCATGGACTAAAAATTTAAGCCTTACCTCTTTTCATGAAGGCTGATGGCACCCACATCTAGAAAGAGTCAGGTGATGTTGTAGCACCACAAACAGCCTCTTGGTTATAGTGTGTGAATGCACACGCACACAAACACTTCAGTTTATGGGCAATCTATTTTTATCCTTAACAATGCAAGAAGTCCAGCTGATAGCATTATTTTCACATTTAATATCTAAATGTCTTTTTCCCAGCTTATAAATAGTCCTCAGCTTACAACAGTTTGTTTCAAACTTACAACAGCACAGAAAAGAGTGATTTATGACCATTTTTCACTGTTATGACCTTTGACCTTTGGTCAAAATTCAGGCCTTTGGTAACTGGTTCACACTTATGACGGTTGCAGTTTCCCGGGGTCACGTGATCCCTTTTTGTGACTTTCTGACAAGCAGGGAAGACAGATTCACTTAACATCCATGTTACTCACTTAACAATTGCAGTGATTCATTTAGCAATGGTGGCAAGAGGTTCCCTTAACAAATGTCTCACTTAATGACAGAAATTTTGGGCTCAAATTGTGGTCATACGTCGGGGACTGTTCTGCCCCAGCTACAGACCCCAAAGAACGCAGCACACACAAAGTCTGTACAAAACTTAATTTACTAAAATAACTCAGTCTTTTCCAAACAAAGGCTGTTAATAAACTTTCTTAACAGTCTACAAGAAACCAAAGATCACAATCTTACAAAGGTTGGCAGAAAGCCCAGAAGCCATGTGCAGAGAATCCAGATGTGAAGGAGAATGAACTAAAGTTGTTCCCTACAAACTGCTTCAGTTGGCGTTCCTCCTTAAATAGGCTAAGGGAGTGGCCAATTAGCCCCAAGCCTTACTCTCGAGGAGACCTTCTCCTAAGGAGCCACTCCTGCCTTTTGGCTGCTCTGTGTGCCCATGGATCAAGAAGAGGATCCTCCTCTTCGTCCTCTTCACTTATGGGAGCTTCTGGAGCTTCTGAAGGCCCTGGCTGAATCTCTGCCTTTGGCACCACATCTTCTCCAGCCTCCTCATTGTCCGACTCGAGTGCCAGCTGCACAGGCACCACACCAGCCTCCTCACTGTGGGAATCAGCTACAATCTGCACAGGCCGCTGACGGGCCACAACAGGGGCTACCTGACTCAGGACTAAGTTAAGCTTTTGCTGTGGGTACCAAAAAACCCCAAAATCCTGCATTAAGACAGTTTTGCTCGTATATGTTTTGATTTGCTCATAACGTTTATTGAGATCTTCAGGAACATCCTTCATCTTTGGCCTTTTTCAACAAATAAGATGGCGGCTTTTAGCTGGCTGTTTGAGAGAGACATGATTCTTGTGGCGATATTATTACACACTCAAATGCATTCGGTACATTAGCTTTAGTGGGCTGCTTATCTACGTTCAGCTCGTACATTTTCCAGGTTACGCTGACAAATACATTTACACACTGAATCAAGTCACATGTCTTACATTGCTCTTAAAAGATGCACGATATGATATTCGGCATTATATATAAATGATAGCGAGAGAGAGAAGAAATGGGAAACTTCAGCGGGAAGGGAAATGTTTTCAGGGATGAGGGCCATTATGTTTTCAACGGTTCTCATTCAATAACGAAAAGGATGTTAGTGATACCCCAGCATTGCTAAGCTGATTAGCAGTTATCACGAGACAAGCACACAAAAAAGTATCTCTAGCTTGATTAAATTCTCCCTCTAAATCGTTAAGATTTATGGCACTGTAAATTCAGGACTTTTCGGGTTGTTATTCCTGTCTCCAATGCAAAATCTTGTTGTTAATGGCTGGACACTTTCGAGTCAACAATACACGGTCTGCAAAGTTGAAATGATGTCTCATTCCTCATTTCTAATGTACGATTTGCATTCATTTCTCCTTTTTTTTTTTTTCTATAGAGTGGCCTAGCATGTAGTAAGATATCCTACTGTATAACTTGCAGAACATTGCTGGCAAATAATTTATTATTTATTGGGGGGAAACACTGCTTTAGAGTTTAGTGAATGGAGGCTGTCACAGCCAAAAACGGAGCTCGGGAGGGCCTCTCGTGGCCCTCTTGAGCTCAGTTTTCACTGGTAGATCCACAGCAGACCAGTCCTTTCTGTTTCCAGGGCCAGATCTAAGCACCCCATAGGTCAGATCAAGCCTGCAGGCGTTGAGTTTCACACCCCAGGTCTAATTAATTGGCATGAATTCATTTATTATGGAGATCTTTCAACTTTCTTTATTTTTTTTTAATTTGATTTATATGCCGCCCTTCTCCGGAGACTCAGGGCGGCTTACAATGCGTTAAGCAATAGCCTTCATATTTTTGTATATTTATACAAAGTCAGCTTATTGCCCCCACAATCTGGGTCCCCATTTGACCGACCTTAGAAAGGATGGAAGGCTGAGTCAACCTTGAGCCTGGTGACATTCGAACTTACAGTAATTGCAGGCAGCTGAATGTTAATAACAGGCTATTAGTCTGCTGCGCCACCAGGCTCTTTCAAGCTATTCAAACCAACTTTGTCTCCAACTAGGCTGCAAACCATCACCATGGTTGAAAACCAAATGGGAAGGTGGGACATGACCTCCTCACTTAGAAAACCTACATCCTTTCCATCATTATTACAGATTCTGCCCCCAGATCAGATTTCAGCTGCTCAATTTTAGCCTTCCTCGCTCCCAAGGTCCCCTATTCGATTTTCTACATGGATTAGAATGTATCAGCAGAATACATTAAGAAGTGTATTATTATCCGGAGAAAAATAATAATAAATATATGTTTTAATTGTTAGAGGAAAAATATGAAATGGAAGGTCAACTCCTCATTGTTCAACAAATCTGTTCACCTGGAATTTCTTTGCAGCAACCTGAAAAATAAATGGATTGTTTGTAATGTGTAATGGTTGTACACACCTGGGAATGGCTCTTTCAGACTGGAGGTCTGTCTGTTAGGACGTATCAACCACTCAAAGTCCGGAAGATGGATGTTGCATTGATCAAGATGGGCTGTGGATCATTGCTGATGAAGCTTAGAAGCTATGAATGAGAAGGAGTGTTTTCTCCCTAAGGCCTGCTCTGGAGGAAATTATTTCTGGCTGCCGGTTGGTCGGTACATTGGGAGGCTGTTGCTCTGTGAAAAATATCTTGCAAATGGCCAATATATAGCAACCCAACTGTCTATAGAATTATCTATCTATCCACACATCCATCACTATCTATCTATATCTATATATCTATATTTCTCTCTCTCTCATTCTTTTTCTCTTATATATCTATCTATCCATCCATCCATCCATCCATCACTATCTATCTATATCTATATTTCTCTCTCTCTCTCTCATTCTTTATCTCTTATCTATCTATCTATATCTATCCATCCATTTTATCTATCTACAATATCTATCTATCTATCTATCTATCATCCATCCATCTATCCATCCATCCATCCATCCATCCATCCATCCATCTAGCTATCCTATCTATCTATCTAGATCTATCTTTATGTCTCTAATCTCTATTTCTAGGTCTACCCCACCTCTATATCTGCCTATCTATCCATTCATTAGTATCTATCTATACCTCTCTCTCTCTCTCTCTCTCTCTCTCTCTCTCTCATCTCTTTATCTACTCTATCCATCCATCCATCCATCCATCCATCCATCTAGCTATCCTATCTATCTATCTAGATCTATCTTTATGTCTCTAATCTCTATTTCTAGGTCTACCCCACCTCTATATCTGACTGTCTATCCATTCATTAGTATCTATCTATACCCCCCCCCCTCTCTCTCTCTCTCTCTCTCTCTCTCTCTCATCTCTTTATCTACTCTATCCATCAATCCATCCATTGGTATTTATCTATATCTAGATTTATCTGCCTCTATCTCTTTATATATTACTTTCTCTCTCTCTTCATCTATCATCTATCTATCCATCCATCCACTGCTATCTATCTATATCTAGATTCTCTCTCTCTCTCTCTCTCCTCTATCTATCTATCTATCCATCTGTCTACCTATCCATCCATTGGTATCTATCTAGATCTAGATATTTCTCTCTCATCTATCGATCGATCGATCAATTTATCCATCCATTTATCTATCCATCCATCCATCCATCCATTAGTATCTATCTATCTATCTATCTATCTATCTATCTATCTATCTATCCATCCATCCATCCATCCACTGCTATCTATCTATATCTAGATTCTCTCTCTCTCTCTCTCTCTCCTCTATCTATCTATCTATCCATCTGTCTACCTATCCATCCACTAGTATCTATCTATATCTAGATTTATTCTCTATCTATCCTTCCTTCCCCTGTTTATTCCAACACAATTTTGCTATTTATATTCCCTATTTCTATCTCTACATACAGATAGCTGAATGAGTACTTTTTTTATTGCAAATAATGTTCTAACATTGCTACAGCAGAGTAAATCAACCATTTGCTATTGCATTGTTTATAAATTAAATGCCACAGAAGATTTATGCGAAATCCAAGATTTACATGAAACAAGAGTTCTAACCCTGTTCTGACTTGCAACTCAAAACGATTGCTCTAGCAGCTTTTAATCCTCCCCTGATTTTGTATGAAATATTCATAGAACGTTTGCGATCTTCCCCCTCATTTGCTTAATTTCCTTAAATAAATTTACATTTACTTAAAACAATTCGACAATTAAGGGTAAGGTATTTTATTAGATTCCCCTCTTTATTGCTGAAATTGTCATTTCCATAATATTCTTGACATATTATTTCTGTTCTGGAAAAAAGAAAACCACAGAGAAACAGATCACCACGGGACTTAAAAATCATACTGGATAACATAAAAATTGCAGAGAAAGGCAACTGAAAAACTCACAGGTCACCAATCGCCTCAATCCTTCTACCCTTCAGAAGGCTGAGGGAAAATATCAAAAAGAATCAAACGTTTTTGCTTTTCAGGTCTGTTATTTATTTATTTATTTTTTTTTTATGATTTCATGTAGAGTTGGCTGCCATGAAGGCGATTTACAGGTCTAGATTTCTGGAATAGCTGTTTTAACAAGTTATTTTTGTGTGAGTACAAAATCATTTTTTTTTCCCTCAACCACAGCACGATAGTGTCAGTACACACCAACTTTGGTGCAGTGGGATTTTGAGACCATGTGAGATGCAGCAAAACATGATGGCTCCAAACTTATTTTAATTTCTGTATTGAGTTGCGGTGCCTGAGAAAAATTTTTTTGATTCATTTATTTGTCTTTGTGGGGGTACCTAGAGATTTCCTTCCCGTCATTTTTGCTCTTTGGATCTAAGTAGATACCTACTTAGGATATTAAATGCATAATTTTGCCCTTAGAAGATACTCTTGAGAAGTGCATGAGGATTTCCCACGATATTTCTAATTTGAAATTGCCCAGCTGTATACATTTCATTGTTTTCTTTGTTAAAGTTATCAAAGATGCAAGAGGAAAAGCTTCAAACAAGAGCCTGGTGGTGTGGCAGACTAAAGCACTGTAATTAACATTCAGCTGTCTGCAATTACTGCAAGTTCAAATCTCACCAGGCTTGAGGTTGACTCGGCCTTCCATCCTTTCTAAGGTAGATCAAATGAGGACCCAGTTTGTGGGGGCAATAAGCTAACTTTGTATAAATATACAAAAGTATGAAGGCTATTGCTTAACGCATTGTAAGCCGCCCTGAGTCTCCGGAGAAGGGCGGCATATAAATCAAATTTAAAAAAAAAAAGTTGGAAATGTGGTCAGTCTCAAGGTACTTTTTATCATCTTTGGTGTGGAGACCTAGGAAAGCCAAGAAATTTTGGAGTGCTGGGACTCCAGAAGAAGAAGAGAAGAAGAACAAGGAGATAAAAGTTCTGGAGGCTAAAATCATAGGATGGACAGTTAGGGAAACTAAATATGTCTAGTCTATTGAAGAGGGGATTCGAGGGGCTGTCACAGAGAAGAGGGGATTGACTTATGCTCAAAAACACCACAAGGCAGGATAAGGAGTAATGGGTGGAAACTCATTAAAGAGAAATCCCAACGTAAAATTAAGGAGATTTTTTTTCTGATAGTGAGAACTATTTACTCAGTGAAATAGGTTGCCTCCTGGAGTTGTGGGTGAGGCATCACTGGAAGTTTGAAAGAAGAGACTGGACAACCATTTGACTGGGATGGTTTAAGGCCTCCTGCCTTATACAGGAGGTATACAGGGGGTTGGATTAGAAGACACCTCCCCCCCAGAGATCCCTTCCATCCCTATGATTTTATGTTCTGTTCTGCTTTTCATTACAAGCTACTTCAGTGCAACTGCCTTTTCAAAGAATAGAATAGAATAGAATAGAATAGAATAGAATAGAATAGAATAGAATAGAATAGAATAGAATAGAATAGAATAGAATAATAGAATAATTATTTATTGGCCAAATGTGATTGGACACACAAGGAATATGTCTTGGTGCATATGCTCTCAGTATACATAAAAGACAAGATACGTTTGTCAAGAATCATAAGGTACAACATTTAATGATAGTCAGAATAGAATAGAATAGAATAGAATAGAATAGAATAGAATAGAATAGAATAGAATAGAATAGAATAGAATAGAATAGAATAGAATAGAATAATTCTTTATTGGCCAAGTATGATTGGACATACAAGGAATTTGCCTTCAGTGCATAAACTCTCAGTGTGCATTAAAAATACATTCATCAAAAATCATAAGATGCAACACTTAGTGATAGTCATAGGATACTAAATAAGCAATCAAATCATACTAGGAACCTAAATAAAACAATATAAATCATAAAGATACAAGCCACAAGGTTATAGCCATAAGTAGAAAAGGAGATAGATAATAGGAAGGATGAGAAGAATAACGTCTTCCTTTGACTTTACAAAACCTACCAAGCGCTGATAAATGAAGCCTAAGTTGGTCAGTATTCTCACCAAAAGGATGTCTTTACTTTGACAGATCTTTATTATATGTCTACTGTCCTGTGTTGTTTTATCAAAATTCTAGGTGGGGAAAACACGGTGTTCCTTTTGTGTTGGTGGGTTCTATAATTACTCTGAAAGGCAAAATGGTTTTTCAATGAAGACATCTAGCTTAGGGTGTCTCATCCCTGGAGGTTTTCAAGAAAAGATTGGGCAACCATTTGTCCATTATGGTTTAAAGGTTTCCTGTCTTGAGCAGTTCCTTCCAGTCCTATACAAACAACCCTCAATTTACAACCATAATTGAGCCCGACATTTCTGTTGTTAAGCGAGACATTTGTTAAGTGAGTTTTGCCCCCAGTTACGACCTGTCTTGCCACAATTCTTAAGTGGGTCACTGCAGTTGTTAAGTTAGTAACATGGGCGTTGAGTGAATCTGGCTACTCATTGACTTTGCTTATCAGAAGGGGATCACACTGCAACGGTCGTAAGTATGAGTCAGTTGCCAAGCATCTGAAGTTTGATCACATGATCCTGCGGATGCCGCAACGGTTGTAAGTGTGAAAAACCGGTCGTAAATCAATGTTTTCAGTGCCGTTATAACTTCGAACAGTCACTAAATGAACCGTTGTAAATCGAGGACTACCTGTATCGTACAGCTTCAACAACTGGAAGTTTTTACGAAGAGACTGGACAACCATTTGTCTGACATGGTGTAGGGCTTCCTTGCCTGAGTTGCGAGTTGGATTAAAAGACCTCCGAGGTCCCCTCCAACTCTGTTATTCTGCATCAGTCCAACAGAAGCAATCCAATGCATTCTCTAAATTTAAACCATGTCTTAAGATGCTGGTTGTGGATTTCGCCAACATATCAGAGGTGGGTTTTCTTCTCTTTGACTGAAAATGCATGAAGTGTCCAATCAGGAATGGTGGCCTCCATCACTGGAGGTTTTAAAAAGAGATAAGACACCTATTTGTCTGGAACGGTATAGGCTCTCCTCCTCAAACAGGGGTTGGACTAGAAGACCTCCAAGGTCCCTTCCAAGGGAAGGTCCCTCCCTTCTTTTGTTCTGTTTTTTTAAGTCAGTTCCTAAAAATGGGACATAAAGCCAGCAAATAAATATTAAAATAGTCATGGAAGTCAAGACCTGGTCCTATTATCTCAGAACTTGGGATATAACATCTCAATTTTTTTGGAAGGAAGCAATATGAACGATTCACTGATAGAATAAGTTTATTTATTTATTTATTTATTATTTCAATTTATAAACCGCCCTTCTCCTTGCGGACTCAGGGCGGTGAACAGCCAGAATAAAACATGGTATACAAAAGTTAAAAACAATTAAAAATTATTAAATATTATTCGGCCGAGAATCAAAACAACCCAATTTAAAATCAATGTCAAATTTAAAAACGGAGGATGGGATCAAGCTAGCCCAGCTAGATGGAACAAATGGGTTTTAAGGGCCCGACGAAAGGTCCGGAGATCTGGAATCCTGCGTATCTCCGGGGGTAGGTCATTCCAGAGGGCGGGCGCTGCCACAGAGAAGGCTCTCCCCCTGGGAGTCGCCAGCCGACACTGTCTGGCCGACGGCACCCGGAGGAGGCCCTCTCTGTGCGAGCGTACTGGCCGGTGGGAGGCTATTGGCGGCAGAAGGCGGTCCCGCAAGTACCCAGGTGCTAAGCCATAGAGCGCTTTAAAGGTGGTCACCAACACTTTGAAGCGCACCCGGAAGACCACCGGGAGCCAGTGCAGCTCGCGCAGGAGAGGTGTCACGTGGGAGCGCCACGTCGCTCCCATAATTCCCCGCGCGGCCGCATTCTGGACCAGTTGGAGCCTCCGGGTGCACCCCAAGGGGAGCCCCATGTAGAGAGCATTGCAGTAGTCCAGGCGGGAAGTCACGAGAGCATGGGTGACTGTGCGTAGGGAGTCCCGATCTAGAAAGGGACGCAACTGGCGTATCAGGCGAACCTGATAAAAAGCCCCCCTGGCCACGGCCGTCATGTGTTCTTCTAAAGACAGCCGTGCGTCCAGGAGGACGCCCAAGTTGCGAGCCCTCTCCGTGGGGGCCAATGTCTCGCCCCCAATAGTCAGCGATGGCGTCAGCTGGCTATATCGGGACGCCGGCAGCCACAGCCACTCAGTCTTGGAGGGGTTTAGTCGGAGCCTGTTTCTCCCCATCCAGACCCGCACAGCTTCCAGACACCGGGACATCACTTCAACGGCATCGTTGGGGTGGCCTGGGGTGGAGATGTACAGCTGGGTGTCGTCAGCGTACTGATGGAACTCCACACCAAAGCCACGGATGATCTCACCCAGCGGCTTTACATAAATGTTGAACAGAAGGGGCGAGAGGACCGACCCCTGCGGCACCCCACAAACAAGGCGCCTCAGAGTCGACCGCTGCCCCCCTGTCAACACAGATTGCGACCGGTCAGAGAGATAGGAGGAGAACCACCGTAGAACGGTGCCCCCCACCCCCAACCCCTCCAACCGGCGCAACATGATACCATGGTCGATGGTATCAAAAGCCGCTGAGAGATCTAATAGGACCAGGATAGAGGAACAACCCCTATCCCGTGCCCTCCAGAGATCATCCACCAACGCGACTAATGCCGTTTCCGTGCTGTGCCCAGGCCGGAAGCCGGACTGGAGCGGATCTAGATAGACAGCTTCATCCAGGAACCGGGGAAGCTGCCGTGCAACCACACTCTCAACAACCTTCGCAACAAAGCGAAGGTTGGAGACTGGACGGTAATTAGCCAAAACAGCCGGGTCCAGAGAGGGCTTTTTGAGGAGGGGTCTCACCACCGCTTCTTTCAAAGCGGCCGGCAGAACACTCTCCTCAAAGTTACCAAGATAGATATGTTTTTGTTACTCTTCGTTAGTTCGTTGGCACTGAGCATTTTCCTCCTATACCAGAGCTTTGACTATGCCCAATTTTGCAGGCGTACCGAATGAATGACTCACTTAACCGGACTACCTGTAATTTTGCTAAAGCACACCTGAAGGCTGGGATTATGACACAAGCATAACCAATGGCTGCCACGAAAATGTTTTCTCCCTTCGGGTTTTGTAAAACGTCTCTCGGTTTTCCATATCAGAAAGAGCTGAGTGAAGGAAATCGATATTCAATCTCCCACGGCTTACGTGACGAACGGCTGTTGTATTTATCCTCTTAATTTCAATGGCGCTGGCCAAAGCCACTCCTTCTGTTTAAGCTAATATTGATCTCTTTAATTTATACATTTAACTCTTATTTCCCTACGGAATCAGCCACTCGTGTTTGGAACACATTGGGAAATTTAGAAACTCGTTCGTTAATAAATCTTTCTTGTCTCCCTCAATTAGAAAGACAATCATTCTGCTAAGTGGCAATCTTCGGTCTGATTGCATCGGCGATAACAAAATACCCATTTATCCCTGTGCTTAAATGACAAACAGTATCTTCTTTTTTACTATTTACACAATTGAGGGGGATTCCAAGGAAGCTTCTGGGATGAGAAGCGAAACGTCTTCAAAAGAAAAAAAAACACAAAATAGTCTAGTTGCAGGGGCAAAATGCTACCAGTTCAGTCCAGTTCACCCAAACCGGTGGTAAAAAATGTTTTTAAAAAGTTTCGACGATCAGCTGAGTGTCCTGCGATCGTCAGAACTTTTTTTTAAAAAAAAAATTTAGGCATTTTTTTACCACCGGCTCCGACGAATAGGTAGTAAAAAATGCTTTAAAAAAGTTTTTAAAAAGGCTCTGAAGATCACAGCTGTGGCACGCAATCGTCAGAGTATTTTTTACGGGGGTGGGGACTGGGGGTCTGTTTTTGCTCCCAGCAGGCTCCCCTGAACCCAAATAGGCCAAAAACAGGGGGTGTAGGCAAAAAAACGGGGGGGGGTGAGGGCAGAGGTGGTATTCAGCAGGTTCTGACCAGTTCTGGAGAACCGGTAGCGGAAATTTTGAATAGTTTGGAGAACTGGTAGTAAAAATTCTGATTGGCCCGCCCCCATCTATTCTCTGCCTCCTGAGTCCCAACTGATCGGGAGAACATGGGGATTTTGCAATAACCTTCTCCTGGAGTGGGGAGGAATAGAGATTTTACAGTATCCTTCCCCTGCCACGCCGAGCTAGCCACACCATGCCCACCAAACCACGCCCGCAGAACCAGTAGTAAAAAATTTTGAATCCCACCACTGGGTGAGAGAGAGAGAGAGAGAGGGAGGGAGGGAGGGAGGGAGGGAGGAAGGAAGGAAGGAAGGAAGGAAGGAAGGAAGGAAGGAAGGAAGGAAGGAAGGAAAAGAAGGAAGGAAGGAGGGAAGGAAGGAAAAAGGAAGAGGAAGGAAAGACTACAAACCTGGCACTAAACACAGCTTCAGAGTATAATCCAGGGCTGGAAGGGACCTGGAGATCATCTAGTCCAACCCTGCGCCAGGAGGACATTGTTAGTGACAGAGTTTCTGTCTTTTGATCCCCCAGTCACATGATTACATAGCCACACCCACCCAATCACATGACCCCACCAAGCCATGCCCACCAAGCCACACCATGCAGCATCCTTGTAGTCCTGTGATCAAAATTCAGACACTTGGCAACTGACTCACACTTACGACGGTTGCAGTGTCTCGGGATCACGTGATCCACTTCTGTGACCTTCTGACAAGCAAAAGTCAATGAGGAAGCCAGATTCACTTAACAACCATTAACTAATAATAACTAACTGATAATAAACTAATTTAACAATTGCAGGGATTCACTGAATGACTGCAGCAGGAAAGGTCATAAAATGGGGAAAAAGTCAAGTTAAGAAATGTCTCACTTAGCAACTGAGTACGACTTCAGTTGAGGTCGTACATCGAGGACTACTTGTGCATTATAGGACCATTATTCTTATAACAATGATTGTTACTATGGACTATTATAATACTATATATAATATGACACCGTATATTATTGCAACTGTAGTATTACATGCACGAGCACGTTGCGCTGTAGCAAAACTCACTTAGTAAATTTTTTCACTTAGCAACATCAATTCTGGGCTCCGTTGTGGTTATAGGTTGAGGACTACCTGGTCTGTTTTGATGACCACGTATCCGTCCTAGGGATAAATCCGTGCCCTAACTCAGGACATCGTTTGCTAAAATTAACATTTAGAAGCCAGCACTGCTAGTTATTTCACACATTATTAACCTATATTACAATTCAAATAAGCTTACAGCTGGCAAAAAAAAAGAGGAGTCTCTTTTGTAAAGCGATCTCCAACATAATAGGCTTAATCAGAGATAAATTAAATTAGGCAGTCATGCATACCGCAGCATATTAGCATTCGGTGGTTATTAAACACACTTTCTGCAATCAGTTGCACAAGGAGGGAATTGTGAGCAAATAGGAGATAACAACCCTCAGTAAATAAAAGTTTGTTAGGGAAGGCTTTCTACCCCCCCCCCCCCCGCTCTTTGTATGCAGTACGTTGCAGGGCTGTGTTACTGTGCTGACACCAACTGAGCTTCTCGGGGTCTCTTGCGGAGGCAGAGCCACAGCAGACAGGATGAATAAGTGGCAAGAGGAGAGAGCTTCAGTGGGTGTTCTGCTGAGAAGGTTTTCTACACTCGGGCTTTGAAAGCGGATAGATGAGCTCTACTCCCAATGTGGAGGAAGAGGAGGTTGGAACTGCCTGGTTATAAAATGAGGTGTAAGCTTCAAATATGGAGTGGAGAAGTGGAGCGGAGTGGAGTGGAGTAGAGTAGAAAATAGAGTGGAGTGAAATGGAATGGAATGTAGAGTAGCATAGAGTAGCGTAGGGTATGGTAGGGTAGGATAGGGTAGAAGAGAGAGTAGAGTAGGGTAGGGTAGGACAGGGTAGGGCAGGGTAGGGTAGGGGAGAGGAGAGGAGAGGAGAGGAGAGGAGAGGAGAGGAGAGGAGAGGAGAGGAGAGGGGAGGGGAGGGGAGGGGAGGGGAGGGGAGGGAAAGGGAAGGGAAGGGAAGGGAAGGGAAGGGAAGGGAAGGGAAGGGAAGGGAGGAGAGGAGAGGAGAGGAGAGGAGAGGAGAGGAGAGGAGAGGAGAGGAGAGGAGAGGAGAGGAGAGGAGAGGAGAGGAGAGGAGAGTAGAGTAGAGTAGAGTAGAGTAGAGTAGAGTAGAGTACAGAACAGACCAGAACAGAACAGAACAGAACAGAACAGAACAGAACAGAACAGAATAGAATATTCTACCTCCTTGCAAAGCTACATAAACAGAATTTTGCATGTCTGAAAATACAATTCTCTCACCATCACCTTTAGAGCAGATGGGGAAGCTCCCTTCTCTTGATCTTCCCATTGTGCAACAAAATCTTGGAAACCAAAGAAGAATCAAACTTGATCAATAGCAGGTTAATTGAGGCAGAGTCTGTTTAAATACTCTTGAGATGCTGGAGGGTTTGGGTTTTTTCTAGATTTCTCCCTGAAGTTGCTCTTTATGAGATGAGCAAGACAACTGACTCATCTTGTTTTTTTCTCCATCAGTAGCCTACTTTGACCCACTAAAAATTACACACTTCGGAGCGTGTTGGGTGTCGTGCTCTCAGATAAGAGTAGAGAATTGGGAAGATGAAATGAAGGTAGTGTTGGGAACGGCCCACTTCCCAACTCCCGTTTGGATAGGAAGTGACGTTTTTTGCTGTCTCCAGCCTCCAGAGACTCCTGGAGAGGCCTCCGGAGGCTGGGGACAGCAAAGACATCGCTTCCTGTCCAAACGGGAGTTGGGAAATGGGCCCTTTCAGGCTTTTGGAGGGCCTCCGATGGGGGGAAGGCTTTTTTTCCCTCCCCAGTTGCATAGAGAGGATCTGGAGCCAGGTGAGAAAGAAAAATGGGCCTACCGGGCCATCATGTGCCAGGAGGGGGGTTGGAAGGGGGGTTGCATGTGCATGCGCAGGGCGGGGCACGTAGAATTATGGGTGTGGGCATGCATGCGCACGAACCTCTGCCGCACCCCCCCCTCCTGGCATGCAATGGCAAAAAGGTTAGCCATCACTGGCATAGACTATCCATAGAGCCGGATAGTCAGGCTCACCCGTGATTTCTACTACCAATTCGGGCGAACCAGTCCAAACCAGCTAAATACCACCTCAGGAATTTGGAGGGCCCTTGAAAAAGATTTACTTTCTCTCCTGAAATTAATTGTGAATATAAATATCTCCCTGGCAATTCCTTTAGGCCTCTCAGACGGTTGGCCTGATCACCACAAACGCTGATGGAGGGAGAACAGTCTCCTTCCTGCTAAGTTAAAAGGACCTTTTGCTCGAATGAGATATATAGCATCACTCATTTCTTTCTGACAGAAAAATACATCAGCAAGATGCTGGCAGCTTGCCTTGTTCACTCATCCATCTCTTAGAAACTTATCAAGGCTGCGCTGGGCGATGATGTGAATTTTTTTACACATGACCCAAAGTCTTTGGGAGACATCTGACATTCTCTCAGGCCGGGCGCGTTTAAAACTCAGCGTAAGGTGACAAGAACATGGAGCTGCCCACCATGCGGTAATCTTTATTTGTTCTGAGCCACAGGTACAATAATTGGAAAAATTTAAAGTGCCTGCTGACGGCTACCGCAGCCTGCGTTGAAATGCAACGTTTTGACATGATTAATGAAGAGCAAGGCATGCAACTCATTTCTATCAACTCTGGATTGAGACAGTTGCAAAGAAAAGGACATTCTCCTCATCCGTTCTATTCCTGTCGCATTCAGCCGTTCGCCACTGCAGAAATATTGATATCCCTTGTGGTGATTGAACGGGTGCGTGTCACACACTTTGCCCCTAATGCAAGGTTGTGCCAGCTAGGAAATATTAAGAATGCATAACTTTCTTTTCTAAATCACGCACAACACAAAGATTGCACGCAAAGAATATTCACAGTCAGGAGGAGGATCATGGAGATGATGACAGCGATGCACTAAAATCCCTTCTTCATCATCATCATTTAACGACCTCATAATCCCTAGAGGGGGTGGAGTCTGGGCAACTGAAAGGAGCTAGCAGAGTTTTTCATGGCCAGATGCCCTTCCTGTTGCAAATGCAGAGCTTTGTAAAGTAGATATATTCCCGTTGTGCCCAGAGAGAGAAAAATCTGCCTCTACCTAGGATTGAAGTCACAGTTCCTGATTGTGAGGCGAGAGCTCCATCTCTAAGCCACCTCACCACTCTGAAATCTCTTCCTTGTATTTATTAGAATGATCCCAACTCCCAAGATGTGGGTCATTACCGGACCATGGACGTATTCGCAACCGGGCCACAGGCCAAGGCACATGCCTGCATGCACAGCTCTACTTGCCCCAGCAGCAGCCTGGCGTACGCATGCCTGCAGCTCAACTCATATAAGCCAGCTCAAGTTGCAGTCAAGCTGTGTGTGGATGCAAGTGTACTCCAACCACGGGTGAAATCCAGCAGATTCTGACAGGTTCTGGAGAACTGGTAGCGGAAATTTTGAGCAGTTCGGAGAACCGGCAAATACCACCTCTGGCTGGCCCCAGAGTGCGGTGGGAATGGAGATTTTGCAATATCCTTCTTCCAGGAGTGAGGAGGGAATGGGGATTTTGCAGTATACTTCCCCTGCCACACCCACCCACCAAGCCACACCACGCCCACAGTAAAAAAAATTGGATTTCACCACTGGCTCCAACCCACTGCTTGCATGACCCAACTCCAGTGGTGGGTTTCAAATTTTTTTACTACTGATTCTGTGGGTGTGGCTTGGTGGGCATGGCAAGGGAAGGATACTTTAACATCTTCATTCCCATCCCACTCCAGGGGAAGATTATTGCAAAATCTCCTTTTCCTCCCAATCATCTGTGAGTTGGGAGGCAGAGAATGGATGAGGGCGGGGCCAGTCAGAATTTTTATTACGGATTCTCCGAACTACTCAAAATTTCCACTACCGGTTCTCCAGAACTGGTCAGAACCTGCTGAAACCCACCTCTGCCCAGCTCCCCTCTCCCATCCCTCAGCTGGACTGCCAAGCTACAAAAGTTGGGGACGGCTGTATTAGAGAATGAACAAAACAATTGAGCAGAATAATTATATCGACTGCTGATGCTTATACAGTCACTTCTGCATTCCTCATAACAGATTAGTGATGGATCAAATGATTGACAACTGAGCCCTGGATTGTTATATAAATCAGGGGGTCCCCAACCACCAGGCCACAGACTGCTACTGGGCTATGGCCCATTTGAAACTGGGCCACCCAAGTGGCAGGTGATGACATGCCTGCCCATCACACAGAACCATCCTTTCTCCTCCCTCTATCGGTCCACCAAATGGGAAGGTTGATGAGAGCGATGTTCCAGTATCTCAGGGGCTTCCCCAAAGAAGAGGGGGTCAAGTTATTCTCCAAAGCACCTGAAGGCAGGACAAGAAACAATGGATGGAAACTCATCAAGGAGAGAAACAACCTAGAAATAAGGAGAAATTTCCTGACAGTGAGAACCATTAATCAGTGGAATAGCTTGTCTTCAAAAGTTGTGGAAGCTCCATCACTGGAGGTTTTGAAGAAGAGATTGGACAACCATTTGTTTGGATGGGTATAGGATCTCCAGCTTGAGTTGGACAGGAAGACCTCTAAAGTCCCTTCCAACTCATTTACAAGATCGTCAAATAAGACATAATGGAGCAGAGCGAGACCATTGTCACTATTCCAAACACGACAATGTTACTCCTCCTTCCCCATGAAGCTGTCTCTTCATATGTAAGGGGGAGTAGCATTGCCACATTTTGGAACCAACTAGAACTTGTAACCTTCCAGAAGAAGACTATTCTCTTCTCCCTTTTGACTTGTGGGCTGGTTCGGATGGGCTAGATCACAATCATCAAAGACAGGAGCGTTGAAACGCCAGAAGTCCCCACTCTACTCAAGCTTGGTATGACAATCACGTCCGTACATTGCCTTCAAGTGTGCTCTAACGAACTCTGGCTATAATCTAACCCATGAAACAGGCTTGTAAGCTTCAGCTACTATTCCCTTTGATCTTGGACTGAATGTAAAACGTCTACTTCTGCTTGCCGGATTTATGATCTTGTAATTGCCAAGTAACTGACTCCAATCTAAGCGGGTCAAACACCTCTTGTACCTTATGAAGACTTCCAAACAGAAGTCAAATGTACTCACCTGTTCCCTTCGGCAAGGCTTGCAGTGAATAAGAAAGTCCTTTTAACACCATAATAGCTTTGATTCACACCCAAAACTCTTCATCTTCCTGAAAACGAAAGCTTCGAGTTGGCCACTATTCTGAGGAGACTTCCAATTAACCATATGTTGCAGATATACCAGGGAGATATCTACGGATAACCCTCAACGTACATCCATAATTGAAGCAATTGCTAAGTGAGACAGTTGTTTAAGTGAGCTTAACAATGGAGTCTTGCCACCGTTGTTAAGCGAATCACTGCAGTTGTTAAATAATAACATGGTTGTTAAGTGAATCTGGCTTCCCCGTTGACTTTGCTTGTCAGAAGGTCTCAAAAGGAGATCATGTGACCCTGGGACACTGTGACCGTCATAAATACGAGTCAACGGCTAACAAATTAATTTTGGTCACATGACCATGGGGATGCTGCAAGGGTTGTAAGTATGAAAAAACGGTCATAAGTTTCTTTTTTCAACACCGTTGTAACTTTGAATGGTCACTAAATGAATGATTGTTAAGTCAAGGGCTAGCTATATTCCTTTTGCTTACCACAATCAAAATCTGGACGCTTGGCAACTGGCATGTACTTAAAACAGTTGCAGCATCCAGGGATCGTCTGGTCCCCGTTTCCGACTTTCCCAGCTGTCTTCTGATCAGCAAAATTAATAGGGGAAGCTGGATTCATTCAGCGACCATGTGTTTCGTTTAACAACTGCGATGATTTGCTTAAGAACCACGGTGAAAAGGTCACAAAATTATGGATGATTTCAGTAACAACTGCCTGGCTTAATGAAGGAAATTGTGGCCCATAAGCTGAGCTGATTTTCCCTACATTTCTTTCTCTTTTTTTTTAAATCAAAGTGTGTGAAAGTTGTAGGTTACACAAAGGCTTCCAGATGTCTTAAGAGCAGCTGCGCCAACTGTTTAACTTCTGGGTCCAACTGAAGCTCAGAAGGTCAGCCCAAAAACATGTTCTACATCTGTCTGAAGAACAGCTGGACCTCATCCCAGGAAAAACCAACAAAGGACACCCTTGGAATTGTGTTCAATTCTTACGGAGTAGCTCGCAACTCAAAGTCTGTAGGAATGATCTAATAGAGAAAGAATCAGATGGCTGAGGACCATATCTCACACCATCTATGGAGATTCTCAATCGTCCAGGTCATGGTAGTCCCAAAGGTGGTTTTTTCCAAACTTTCTTGAGTTGTTTTTTTTTTGAAAGCGTTACAATTTTTTTTTCTTTCAACACCCAGCCATGGTGGATCCTACATGTTAAATATTAAATTTAATCGAGAACTTTTTTCTCCTTTTTTTTTTTGTATGCTATTTTTTCTTTCTTTCTTTCTTTCTTGTCATGGTTCAGATTGAAGGTAGGTTTCTGTTTTGTTTCATTTGGGTTGGTTGGCTTTACTGTTTTGTATTTTATTTTCTATGACAAAACAATAAATATAAATTTTTAAAAAAGAAAAGCGCAATACCGTTGCAAACCAGTCGTAAGGGTAAGTAGAACCCACCCTGTATACACCTCCAGTAGGTTTCACATCCCTTTTTTTAGAATTGCATTACAGGGAATTCTGTGACACCAGCTGCCTGCAATTACTGCAAGTTCGAATCTCACCAGGCTCAAGGTTGACTCAGCCTTCCATCCTTCCGAGGTAGGTAAAATGAGGACCCGGATTGTGGGGGCAATAAGCTGACTTTGTATAAATATACAAAAGTATGAAGGCTATTGTTTAACGCATTGTAAACCACCCTGAGTCTCCAGAGAAGGGCGGCATATAAATCAATTTTTTTTAAAAAAAAAGTGTTATTAAGAAAAAAAAAAGGCGGCAACAACCATAATTTAGCTTTGCAAGTGTGTCTGATTCCACAGTGATTCAAATCAGGCATTTAAGTGCTAAACGTTCCCAGAAAATTTGTCCGTTCTGGTTTTTGCAGGCAAGCTTTAACCCCATTTCATTCTCACATCGTTTGCAAACATGCAACTTTCTGTCAGGCGTTGTCTAAAGAAAGCGATATAATGAATTTTCTAACAAACATAAACTTTAACTTCAGAAAATGCATTGCTATGGAGTAATAATGAGTGATTTTTAAAACATTGAATGATAACATTTACTAAGGGATAAACACAGGGCGAAAAGAAATGTTATTTATGTTTAAGTAAATTAAAGGGAAAATGTAAAAGGAATACAAAATGATATTAGTATTGTTTGAAGTTGGCAGATTAAAACTCCACATACTATTTGTATTATTATTGTTAATGTTGTATAAAAAAGACTTGACCCAATCAATGTACCGTCCACAAAATATGTATCTTAATAGTGGGAGAAAAAATTATATAGAAAATGCAGTGCTTCTTCTTTAGCACTTGCACAACAATTTTGGGATATGTCCAACACCGGCACCCCGGGGTTGATTTTTAACACTTTTGAGATTCTCCATGGTTGCATATCAAATTTTCCCAAGATTTGCATCTGTACTGTGTATGTGTGTATGTGGTGTGGTTAATTGAGCTTGGGAATACAAGGAGCCATCTGTGTCATCTCCTTAACATGTTTTTGCTGGTTTAGGAAGCTGTTTTGAAAATCTACAGTATTTTAGAGCAAATAGTAGATTTGTAGGAAAAGGAGTAGGTGGTGGAGTCAAGAGAGTAATCAATCTAGAGTCTCTACGTGGTCACAAAGGAACTAAGTCGAACCATCCTTGAATCCCATGGACCAGTGGTGGGTTTCAAATTTTTTTACTACCGGTTCTGTGGGTGTGGCTTGGTGTGTGTGATATGGCTTGGTGGGCGTGGCAGGGGAAGGATAATGTAAAATCTCCATTCCCTCCCCACTCCAAGGGAAGGTTACTGCAAAATCCCCATTTCCTTGTTCAGTTTTCATCCATTGTTCCTTGTCCTGCCTTCAGGTGCTTTGGAGAATAGCTTGACTCCCTCTTCTTTGTGGCAGCCCCTCAAATATTGGAAGACTGCTAACATGTCTCCCCTGGTCCTTCTCTTTGCTAGAATAGCCATGCCCAGTTCCTGCAACCGTCCTTTTTTCAGTGCCGTCGTAACTTTGAACGGTCACTAAAAGAATGGCCATAAGTCGAGGATCACCCGTCTTCCATTCTTACTCCACTGTTTCAAGAAAGAGAGCCATTCTTACTCCTTCTTTTAAGGAAGAGAAGCAAAGAGCGAGGTATGCCTTCCCATTTTTGCAGAGCTCAGCTGCTCGCTCGCTCGCAGCTGAGCCGGAGAGCAACCGGTCTTGAAAAAAGGGCCAGGGCATTCTTGTCAACTTCTCTGCATCCTGCTGAAAAATGCATCGCCTCAGCTTTATATTCAGCTGCTGTTGTCTTGAAATCCGCTTTTGATCTGATACCCAGAGACAGGCCTCAGAGGAAACTGGAGCAATCTTTGGGGTCAACTGTCTAAAGCAATTCTTAGCCAGGGAAGAATATGACAAGGGTGCATTCTGGGCCCTTTGTTGTTTCATTTTTCTGTACGTTCCCTGGTTAAGAGTCTCTCTGATCCACGTTACCCCCTCAAGCTTGCTGGTAGACCATTTAGCAGCCTGGAAATCTAACTGGAAATTTAGCCTTCCTCTGTGTCTTTTCTGCTCTGCGGACCAGGGTTGGGTTCTACTTACCTCTACTATCGGTTTGCAATGGGGCCACGTGCACTTCTGCACATGCGCAGAAGCTTCCTCATGACGTCTGGGTCAGTGGGGGGAACCTCCCGCCAGTTTTACTACCGGTTCTTATGAACCAATCCGAACCGGGGGCCACCCACCACTGCTGTGGACATACTTCTGAAAATCTGAAGCGTTCCCTAGCACAGATAGTCCTCAACTTACAACTATTCACTTAGTGACCTGTGGGAAGACATACACCCCTTTAATATTTTGAGAAATATTAAAAAGGCAGAATATTATATTTCCTCTAAAAGAGAAATAAAAAAGACTTAAAGGAGACAGAAACTCGGAGACCCAGCTCCCTGCCCCCAGCGGATATTTGGTGCCCATTGAGAAGGACTGAGCCATCCTATCTACAAAACAAAAGACCTTCAGCTCCAGAGTGATGGGATTAAGACATGACCCTCCAGGACATTATAAGATTAACACACTAAGACACAGAGCACCCTACATTGCACAAGGACATTGCATCAGCCTCCAAACTTCAACCAAACTTAGCTCAGACAACCTATAGAGCCAGCTATGACCCCTACAACAACCAATAGAATACATCCCCTTGCACAGGAACAGGAAGTTCAAGTGCAAAGCCCAAGGGAGGGTATAAATAGCCCCCTCTCTCACCTCCATGTGGCCAGCTACCAAAATCACCCATGGGCTTCTGCTTCATCATCAAACCATCTTTCCAATCAGCCTCCACGTTTCCAGTGTCTTTCTCCCAGCTTGGAACTGAACCAGATGGATATCTCTTCCAACAGACCATTCACAGTTGAAAAAAGTGACTCAGGACAGGTTTTTTGCAACCGTTTCAGCATCCCCAAGGTCACGTGATCAAAATTCAGACCCTTGGCAACTGGTATGTACTTATGACAGTTGCAGTGTCCCGGGGTGGGGGGAGGTGTCACGTGATTCCCTTTTGCAACCTTCTGATGAACCGAGTCAATGGGGAAGCCCAATTCATTTAACAACTGTGTTCCTAACTTAACACAGTCAGTGATTCACTTAACAACGGTGGCAAGAAAAATTGTAAAATGGGGCAAGGCTCACTTAACAGACTTCTCACTTAGCAACATAAATTCTGGGCTCCATTGGGGTCGTAAGTCGAGGACCACCTGTGTTTATAGCCCTCCTTTTCTAACTGGTACCCTCCCACTGTGTGGGATCCCTATTCCCATAACTCCTTAGCCAGAAGGGGAGGACATTTAAAGATAAGGCGCTTGGGAAAAATTGTCTTGGAGCTACGACATGTCATTCTTGGTCTCATGATGGTATAGGTGTCCCTCAACATACAATCATTTGTTTAGGGACTGTTCGAAGTGGCAACTGCAGTGAAAAAAGTGACTTACAACTGGTTCCTGCACTTATGACTGTCGCAACATCCCCAGGGTCACGTGATCAAAATTCAGAGGCATGGCAACTGGCATGGACTTATGACGGTTGCAGTATCCAGGAGTCATGTGATTTCCCCCTTTTGATTGACCTTCTGACAAGCCCAGTCAATGGAGGAACGGATGAGCCAATAAAGGAATTGAAATGGCATCTTAGCTTAGCTGAAAATCAAAAGTATCAGAAAGGAACTCAAAGTAACCCCACCTTGACGGACCAAGGGTGACCTGATGCCAGCGTTCCAATACTTGAGGGGGCTGCCACAAAGAAGAGGGGGTCAAACAGGGGTGAAATCCAGCAGGTTCTGACAGGTTCTGGAGAACCAGTAGCGGAAATTTTGAGTTGTTTGGAGAACCGGCAAATACCACCTCTGGCTGGCCCCAGAGTGGGGTCGGAATGGGGATTTTGCAGTATCCTTCCCCTGCCACGCCCACCAAGCCACGCCCACAGAACCGGTAGTAAAAAAATTTGGATTTCACCAGTGGGTCAACCTATTCCCCAAAGCACCTGAAGGCAAGACAAGAAACAATGGATGGAAACCTATCAAGGACAGAAGGAACCTGGAACTAAGGACAAACTTCCTAACAGTGGGGACAATGAACCAGTGGAACAGAAGTTGCCTCCAGACGTTGTGGGTGCTCCATCACTGGAAGTTTTTAAGAGGAGACTGGACAGTCATTTGTCAGAAATGATGCTCAAGCAGGGAATTGGAGTAGAAGACCTCCAAGGTCTCTTCCAACTCCGTTATTACTCTAAATCAAGTCCTGGGTTTTTCTGAGTTTCTTTCTCAGGCTTTCTTTAACCTCTGGACTGTGTAATCGCTTCTCCAAACATCCCAAGGTCACTTCTTAATTCTTATACCTCTGAAACATGGGACCTACAGAAAGGTCAATGTTTGATTTCTAACCATCCCTGTCCAAGGACTCCTAAGAGCAGACCTAACCATGCATTTTACTTACCCAGCATTTGAAGGGGCTGCAATACCACTGGGCTTTGACACTGGCCTGATTTATCGTCCCTCTCTCAGTAACCATTAGCAGGAAGATATCGTAATGTCCCTTTTGCTGCCTCCACATCTCTAAAATAAGCGGATCTTATTTTACGCTATTCCATTGGCGTGACTTTGATTGATCCTCTGCTAGAAGACTTGCCAGGGTCTGTTTGGTGCGTGGTATTTATTGTCTAACATGGGACAAGTATTTTGTAGCCGTGTTTTTGCTGTTGCCTGATCTGGGTATCAGCTGAAGATACTGTGCTCGGGGGCTGTGGTACATTTAGGATTATAGATCTGGAGGTAAATCATCAAATTTTGGAACTGCATCTGTCAAAACGTGTGTATGGTTATGAAAACAGCAGTAAGCTCATGTTCTGGTATAAAGGCTACATAGCTCAAGGAAAGAACATATTGTAGCCAGTGGTGAAATCCAATTTTTTTTTTACTACCAGTTCTGTGGGTGTGGCTTGGTGGGCATGGCTTGGTGGGCATGGTGTAGCTTGATGGGCGTGGCTTGGTGGGCATGGTGTGGCTTGGTGGGCGTGGCTTGGTGGGCATGGTGTGGCTTGGTGGGCGTGGCTTGGTGGGAGCGGCAGAGGAAGGATGCTGCAAAATCTCCATTCCTTCCTCACTCCTGGGGGAAGGATATTGCAAAATCTCCATTCCCACCCCACTCTGGGGCCAGCCAGAGGTGGTATTTGCCGGTTTTCCGAACTACTCAAAATTTCCGCTACTGGTTCTCCAGAACCTGTCAGAACCTGCTGGATTTCACCCGATTGTAGCTACAGTATGCTCGATCAATCCCATTTATTATACTCCACTCCACTCTTATTCTATTCTGCTCTGCTCTTCATTCCAATACTGTTCTGACCCAGCTTCCCAGACATGACAAACCCTCTGAAGTTAACTCAAAAATTCCTTTAATTAGGAGTGCCGGCAGCCCCGGAAAAAGTTTCTCTCGCAGGCTAACAAGTCCATCCAGCAGGGGAGATGTATAGTTGTCTGCCACATCTATTCATCTCCGCCCCCTGCCTCTTATCCCCAGAGCTAGCTTGGGGCTTCACTAGCAGTGGTGGCTCTTCCGTCCCAAGGACCAGCCCATAGATTTCCACTGCTCTCCTCTCCTCTGCCTTCTGCGCATCTACGCATCAGGCACTGGACCCAGCTGTTCTTCCTCTTCCTCATCAGCCACCTCCAGACCTGGGGGCTGTTGACTCTCCATCTGAGGGCTGACAGACGGCCCAGGCTCTGCCTCTGTTTCCCTCTCTGACAGCTCCATTCCCTCTTCCCCGTCGGAGCTCTCAGTTTGCTTTGATGCTGATCCTGACTCCCACGCTGCCTCCTCCTCATCTGATTCGGCTGCTGGAGGAACAGGCCAAACAAATACTCTGCTGTTCTCCACTCTCCTATTCTACTGTCTATTCTCCTATTCTCTATTCTACTCTTATTCTACTCTCTATTGAGTACTGTATTGTACTCTACCCATGAGGTGATCAGATCATAATATCATGCTCAGAATATCCTGTATATAAACATATTTCTGCTGTTGAGTTTCATCAAATAAGCCATCTTGACTGACACAGAGAAAGTCGCTCAATCTTAACAGAATGCTCGCCTCTCCAGTTTGACATTGAGATGAGGAGGAAGCATCCCTATTTATTCCTCCATATTTAGAAACCTCTCCATAAAAAGGTAAGAAAAATAACTACAGCCATCTCTGAAGTTGCTCCCCTCCTTTAAATTATACTGTCAGTTGTGAAGAGCAAAATAATATAAAGTAGAAGTCAGAGATAAGCAAAGAAATTGTCTTCCAGGAAAGCTGTAGAGTTAGTCAGCTGTAAGCGTGCAACGAGAGGACAAGCATGCCTATCGTTTTTGAATATCATATGTTTATTGTATGATTTTTTTCACATAAACCCTGCTTAGTGTCTTCCTGGGGGAGCCGGAGTATACAACCAGTCAACCATAACTCTTTCTGCAAGCCTCCTGGAAAACACTGAGCCGTCTCTCAGTTGCAACCACGTATTCGCACTGCAGTTTTATGATACCATAAACTATCGGATGAAGCCAAAGTCATGATTCTGCAGTGTTGAAGAGGGGCGAAAATAAATGGCGTGAGCGAAACCCTTCTGAGCCACAACCCTGTTACGGACCAAAAAAAATACATCCCAATAAAATTAATGCAGAGGAGTTGTCCTGACTGAAGACAGAAACCAGGAATATGAGGGTGGAGGTTCGTTCTCTGAGCTTATGGGTTGGTTTCTTTACCAGGCTAGTAGCATCTTCAGCGGAGTTTAGTTTAGTCCACTCTTATTCTATTCTGCTCTGCTCTTCATTCCAATTCTGTTCAGTGTCTGTGTCCTTCTGCTTATAAGGGCTTCGTGTGGTCAGTAGGTCTTGTGGTGGGTCAGGGGTGGGTGTGTCAAGTGAGGGTCTTGTAATGAGTCTTGTGATGGGTCTTGCTTATCAGAAGGTCGCAAAAGGAGATAACATGAATCCAAGACACTGCAACTGTCATAAATATGATCAGTGGCCAAGCGGATGAATTTGGATCATGGGTCCATGGGGATGCAGCTATGGTCATAATTGTGAAAAATGGTCATAGGTCACTATTTTTGGTGCTTTTGTAACTTTGAACAGTCACTGAATGGACTGTTGTAAGTCGAGAACGACCTGCCTTTTCGGTTGTATGTAACAACGGTTTTCTTTTAATGACATTAATGGAGGACTATTTAAGAACAAAACCTTTCGAGTGATACAACAGGAGGAGGGACGACAAATGAAGATCACAATTAGACGGAGCCAAGACATTGCAACTCATTGGACACAAAACAGAAAACTTCTCTGGCGGAGCCCCGTTCAACCACAAGATTTGAATCCAGTGTCAAAATCTCTCCAAGGCCTCATGTTGGACCTCTGACTAATTAACACGTACTCTGCTCAAGCAAAGCAAAACAGTTTGCCCCTCTTAAATTCCACACAGCATTTGCAAATTGCTTGTGTGGCTGAGTCAAAAGAATTCTTAACTCTGACAAGCTAAATTCCTTTCAGACATCTCCTCTCTTAACAGTAATCTCCTTCGCTTGTCATAATCCACATTTTAACAATCAAGCAGTTTTGTAGGCTATTCTTGTTGCAGTTAAACCCGAGTCACTCTAGGCTAGAAGTCCTCGTTAAAAACACACACACACACACACACACACGCCTTGATTTTCTGGGTAATTGTAGAGTCCACGGAGACAAAAGGAAAACAGCTTCTGATCCCCACCTGGATTTTTTTATAAAACAACAGACATAGAGTAAAGATGTACCGACATTCTTCTGACTTTACCTATAGCAGGGGTGTCGAACTGGATTTCTTCGAGGGCCAGATCAGCACTGTACTTTTTCTCTGCGGGCCAGCCAGGGGGATGGAGACAGGATGGACTCCTCCTGCAGTATCCTGCTGGCCAAAATAAGGTGCAGAGGGGGCCTTGTGCAGCCCCCCCTGCACCCCATTTTTGGACTGGACAGCCTCCTGCAGCACCCTGCTGGCCAAAACTGGGCATGGGGGTGTGTGTGACCCCCCCCCCCAAGTACCTCATTTTGGCTGCCAGAGGCCCTTGAGTTTGACATCTCTCATCTACAGGCTTTCAATAGATTTTATAGGGTTAAAGATAAGCATTACTTGAAACGGAGGTTGCATTCAAGTGGCTTCTAATGAAGAGCAGAACAGAACATGGTATCAGGGTTCCAACAGATGCCCTAATTAAATCATGAGTCTCCAGCCAAGCTTCAAAAGAAATCCAGTTATTTATTAGGAGCTTCATGTCAGCACGTTCCCAAGTGAAGCCAGTTCTGACCCTACGTAATTTATGTCCCAATTATGACCCTGTTTTCTCCCACCACCACCACCACCACAGGGTGTGTCATCAATCACATTCGCCAACGGAGCAATTTCCCCGGGTTGTAGAGATCACTCCCCTCGGCTGCTGTAGGTAACCCTGAGATACAGCCTTGAGGTAGATAAGCATGGAAGGTGCATCTGTCTTAGGCTTCCCATCCCCCCTGGCCTATGGCAACTCGAGAGCAGGCCAGGGATGCTTTGTGAGTTGACACATAGAAGCCTAGGGTTGGAAGGGACCTCAGAGGTCTTCTAGTCCAACTACCTGCTCAAGGCAGGGAGTTGGACTAGAAGACCTCTGAGGTCCCTTCCAGACCTAGCAGAAGACCTTATACCATCCTAGCCAAATGGTTGTCCTGTCTGTTTTTGAAAATCTCCAGTGATGGACCACCCACAATTCTGGGAAGCAAGCTATTCCATTGAGTAATTGTTCTCTCTCCCAGAAAATTTCTGCTCGCTTGCTACGTTGGCTTTATCTTTCAGAAGGTTCCCCCCATTATTTCCTGTCCTGTCCTCTGGTGGTTTGGAAAATAAGTCCGTCCCCTCTTCTCTGTGACAGCTCCTCAAATCCTAGAAGACAGTTATCATGTCCCTCCAATTCTTCTTCTCTTCAATAGGCTGAACATACTAGCTCTCTCTCAAACATTCATCGTACAGTTTAGCCTCCAGACTCTTTATCATTTTGCTGTTCTTCTCTGCACACTTTCTAAGGTCTCAGCATTTTTGGGGTATCATGGTGACCAGAATTGTATGAAGTATTCCAAGGGTGGCCTCACTAGTGGGATATGAAGTGGTATAAAGAGTTGTGGTCGTGCAGTGGTTAGAATGCAGTATTGCAGGCTTACTCTGCCCACTGCCAGGAGTTCGATCTTGACCGGCTCAGCTTTCTATCTTTCCAAGGTTAATAAAATGAGGGTCCAGATTATTAGGGGCAAAGTGCTGACTCTATAAACTGCTTAGAGAAGGCTGTAAACCACTGTGAAGTGGTATATAAGTCTAAGTGCTATTGCTATGCTATAAAAACCATTCCCACTGCCAGGAGTTCGATCCTCACCAGGCTTAAGATTGACTCAGTCTTCCATCCTTCCGAGGTTGGTAAAATGAGGGCCCAGATTGTTGGGGGCAAAGTGCTGACTCTGGAAACTGCTTAGAGAGGGCTGTAAAGCACTGTGAAGCGGTATATAAGTCTAAGTGCTATGGCTATTGCTATAAAAATGCTGACTGGCTCAAGGCCTTCCATCCTTCTGAATAAAATAAGGACCCAAATTGTTGGGGGCAAGATGCTGACTCTGTAAACCACTTTCAAGATCTTGATGCTATCCCTCTGTTGATGTAGCTCGAAACTAAGAATGAAAATGTAAGATAAGTTCATACAGAGACCTACGGTATGTTCGGGCAGAGTAAAAAATTCGCATTATTATTCCATGTCCTCTTCCCATTCATTTAATGCAATGCCCTTCCTGAATTCTGCTGAATAGACAGTCACAGGGCCTATTCTGGAGGAAAGAAATGAGAAATCACCGTTGGGTTGTGTTTCACGCCAAAGCCAAAATTTCCTTGCCTGCAGTCTTAAGAGCAGCAAGTGGGGGAGGGGGCTTTCTTCCCGGTGTGAAATGATTCCTGAGCTCTTCTCACATTCTTTAATTTAGCTCTGCTCCTTATAAGAAAAGGAGGGTCGTTTGGCACAGGCAGAAATGCCTGCTTAAATTGTCATGATAGATGAGGGAACACAGGTGAAATGTAGATAGATAGCCGAAGGACAGGCAGAGCTGGGAGGCGGAGTTAAACATGTCATTGGCTCAGAGTCCTTATGTTGCCACCAACAGTCTATTTCCAAACCTCTTGAATTTTGTTAACTCTTATCTGGCATCAATTTAATGCTGGTCTTAAATAACTAGATTCTTGTGGATAGGCATGAGCAATAAATTAACTGGAACTTAAGATGTAGTCTTGATTCTTTACGCTTTACAAGACTTTAGGTTTTAGGCAGAGTTTGGAATAATTAGGTTAATGCCGTAGGGTAGGTCAGGCGGCTTGGTGGCTCAGTGATTAAGACGCTGGGCTAGTGGGCTTTAAAGTTCAAGACCGCGAGTTCAAGACCCGAGCGCCACATGATGGGGTGAGCTCCCATCCCCGCCTCAGCTCCTGCCAACCTAGCAGATTGAAAGCATGCAAATGCGAGTAAATAAATAGGTACCACTTTGGTGGGAAGGTAACAACGCTCTGTGACGTCATGGTGGTCACATGACCAAGGAAATGTCTTTGAACAGCATTGGCTCAATGGCCTTGAAACTGAGACGAGTACCATCCCATGTATGTGTGTTTAGAGTACGATAGATCATATATATGCATATTTTTTAATCTGCAGTACAAACAGAAACAAACAGCAATAATAAGGAACCGAGTTGGGTTACTAAGAGAGAGGATTCTAACTACACCCAGGGCTAAAATCTGTTGAGTATCATGGCACCATAGCTACAATTGTTTCATACATGAAAACTGGGCTTTAAACAATGTTTGGCAACAGACAGCATCCATTCTGCCGCTCCCATCAATTTGGGCACTTCGCACACATCAGAGAACCACAAAAGTGCACCCATTAACACCAAAATGGAGCCCGTTTAGAAAGGAGAAGAAGAAGGAGAATATTATCTGCCTGTCCTCAAATCGAGCTTCGTAACTTGAAGCTTGTAGAGTTGATTGTGCTTTGACAATTAGCCGGGACAAGAGACTCATCTCCAGCTTACAAATAAGCAAACAGCTAATTCCTAGAATTAAAACCGCAACCTCTTTTCTTTTTTCCTGGAATTCCACAAAGCAAATTATGCTGTTGAACATTTTCTCCCAAGTGGGAGACGATTTAAAATTTATAGGCTCTGAAATGCTGAGTAACTAATCCCTACTTTCGAGATATTAGCAATTCTCAGGCAAAAGGAAGTTTGCAGAAAAATTTTCAGCACATTATATGTTCTACAATCTTCAAAGGCATGCTAGGTAAGGCTCTGATATGGGAACAAAACTAGGTTTCTTTTGCTTCCAAACTCAATTTAAATCATGTTCGTTCTTACGGTAGCCAAAGGATTTATGTTGTTTTAGTAAATACTTGCTGTGTTTTATGTAAAAGTCTTGGCAACTGGCATGTACTTATGACAGTTACAGTGTCCTGAGGTCACGTGATCCCCTTTTGCAGAGGGGATCAAGCAGAGTCAATGGGGAATCCAGATTCACTTAACAACCAGTTGTCTAACTCATCAGCTGAAGTGATTCACTTAACAACTGTGTCAAGAAATGTTGTAAGATGGGACAAAACTCGCTTAACACATGTCTCGCTTAAGCAGCAAAAACTTTGGGCTCAATGGTGGTTGTACGTTGAGGACTATCTGGTTAATAGCATGCAATTTGAGTGCTGGAGAACAACACCCCCTCGCAACATTGCCAACACGCTATCCTTTCAACATCACAACTCCCGACGGCCTTTTAAATAAAACACTGGAATGATGGCGTTGCAGCTTTGAATCTCCCTCTTTGTACATCTCAACGCAGAAAATACATCCTGAAACGTTGAAACTGCTTCACATTTTGTTATTTTATTTTGTTTTTTCAGAGAAAAAATAGGGTGAGATTATTTCCCACCCTACAATATCGGAAGGAGGGGCAACTGATTAATTTATCTTGCGCTGTCCTGATGATGGGTGAGAGGCAAGATGTTGGCTGGTGATGTTCTCGGCATCAAGCAATCATCAGAAGTTAGGCAGGTTGAGAAAATACCATGGGTTGACTGCACTCTGCATAGTCCCAGTCCATTCCTACATCCAGAGTGGAGCAAGTAAACTCACGCCACTCAGGCCAGCTAGCAAAAACAAAAAAATAGCTTACGCTACAACTTCAGCAAATAACAAAACCACTGAGTGGTAAAAGTCACGCACAGCATCACCGAATTTTCATTATCTGAAGGTCTATATATTAAAAGGACACAAAAGCATTCTGAAGGGTTGCAAAGAATACTGGCATGGTTAGCATGGACGATTCCTTTGGATATTCCAGCCTTAACCCTTTCATATGTGTACAATGGCAGTTATGAGACTAGCCTGAAGTTGCCTGACCTAAAGACGAAGCAGGCACAGAAGCCGGGTGGATAAAAGCCAGAAATCTCATCTAAAAGATCCCTTTGGGCGATAGAGAAGAAGGAACTAAGTTGTCAAAGGAACAAAGGAAATGTCAACTACACCAGACAAAAGACGTTGGACATCAGCACATGGGAAACGTCTCCCCAAATCCCATCCACAGCAACCACCTGTGTAAATCCACAAGACCAAAGTATCCTGCTGACATTCACCAGAACTGAAGAAGCTTCTAGGGTTGAGAAGCGAACCCTCTTCAAAGAAAAACCAGAAAGTCCCGTTGCCTCTTGAAAAAAGCACTTTGGGGACTGCCAGTCTTGAGAATCAACAAAGCAAGGACTTTGGGGGATAAAAGGGATCCCGAAGACTGCCTACTCTTTGAAGTCATCTAGGATCCAGATTTGGTGACTTCGGTCTCTCTGGCTACTGCCTCCCAGCCTAGTTGAGAAGGATGAAAGTAAGTGTGGATAAGTGTGCCTCTACATGTTTATGAGAAAGAGCAAATATAGTATAACCAGTAAAGTTTTGTTGTTATTTTAAATCCACTGGGTCCCCATGTATTCTAAAGCAGGGGTCTCCAGCCTTGGCAACTTTAAGTCTGGTGGACTTCAACTCTGGAAGTCAAAGTTATGGTTTTCAAAGTAGTAATGTATGGCTGTGAGAGGTGGACTATAAGGAAGGCTGAAGGCCTAAGAATTGATGTTTTCAAATTGTGGTATTGGGGAAGACTTTTGAGATCAGTTGAGTCAATCCTGAAGGAAATCAACTCTGACTTTGTAAGGGCAGATCCTGAAGCTGAAGTTCAAATATTTCGGCCACCAAATGAGAAGAGAAGACTTCTTGGAGAAGAGCCTGATGTTGGAAAGATGGAAGACGAAAAGAGAAGGAGACGGCAGAAGATGAGGTGGTTAGATAGGGTCATCGACTACAATGACTGTGAATTTGGGCAAACTCTGGGAGAAAGTAGATGACAAGGGGGCTTGGTGTGCTGTGCTCCATGGAGTTGAGTCAGACACAACTTAGCAACTGAACAACAACAATTTTCTGGCTGTGGGTGAGTGACCATACGCTGAACCTGGGAGCACGTGTAATACACTGGAATAGAGATGAAAAGTGGGACACCAGGTGTTCCTTCCTTGTTCTCCACCAGGTAAAGGTAAAGGTTCCCCTCACACATATGTGCTAGTCATTCCCGACTCTACGGGGTGGTGCTCATCTCTGTTCCAAAGCCGAAGAGCCAGCGCTGTCCGAAGGGGTCTCCATGGTCATGTGGCTGGCATGACTCAATGCCAAAGGCACACGGAATGCTTACTTTCCCACGAAAAGGTGGTCCCTATTTTTCTATTTGCATTTTTTTTACATGCTTTTGAACTGCTAGGTTGGCAGAAGCTAGGACATGTCACGGGAGCTCATCCCATTATGTGGCACTAGGGATTCGAACCGCTGAACTGCTGACCTTTCAATCGACAAGCTCAGCATCTTAGCCGCTGAGCCACCGCGTCCCTTATATTCTGCACCAAGAAGGAAACTATTTGGTGGATGAGCCCAAATCAAAAATAAAAGCTGATTGGCTTCAAACTTTTCGAGAGGGAGATGGGCAAAGGCAGATACCAAACTTCCTGATGGCTCAAAACTCCATACAAATTCTTAACTATTCCTAGTGACGGTGCATCGAGGCTTTTCCCCAAATCATAAAGCTCCTTTGAGATGGATAATAGGACATTTTCTTAAAAAATGATATTTCAGCAACAATCAAACGTCAATCCCCAAATTGGAAATGCTTTGAGGCAGGGTTCTTCATCCCCGCATTAATTTTCAGAATATGCAACTCACGCATAAGCCTTCTTAAACATGCTTTTTTTTCCTCCATAAATTTAATATTTTTTTAAAAAAAAAGGATTTAGAGTTCCATTCACATCAAAAGAAGCCGGTCCGACAAAGACCTTAAAACTGAATTGGAGAAATCAGAAAAGCTCTCTAGAGCTTTTAGCGTCCCTCTGCCTCTCATGCAAAGCAGAGCGCGAGAGAATGGATGCTACCATCCTCAAATCTTCCCCTTCAAAAGGACGTCAAAGCAAGCAAACTCCGCAGCTAGAATTTTTGAGGGCTGCTGCAGAAAGCTAGTAAACCTATTAGGTGACACAAAAAGAACTGAGATTAGCCTCCTTGCCCAAAAAGAAAACAGTCGGGCTACTAAAAAGACAACAACAAAACACAACTACACACCTCATGAGTAGCACTCTATTTGCAGTGACTTGTTATAAAGAAGTCACCGAAGAAGAAAGGCAAGCAACCCATATGTGCTGTTCAATTGGCCACTGGACTTGTTTTGCTTTTTTTAACAGAGGAACAAAGTTGGAAGGGAACTTGAAGTCCAACCCTCTGCTCAGACAGGAAACCCTCTACCATTTCAGACAAATGGCTTTGAGGCAGTGGTGAAATCTAAACTCTTTACTACCGGTTCTGTGGGCGTGGCTTGGAAGGTAATGTGACTGGGTGGGTGTGGCCTTTTTTTTTTTTTTACTTTTAAAACCATTTTTTCTACAACCTTTTTCGGCGAAGAGGTTGTTAAAAAATGCTTTTAAAAGCCTCTGATGATCCCAGCTGAGTTGCTTGATCGACAGAGGTTTTTTTTTCTTTTAAATGCCTCTGACGATCAGGCAACTCAGCTGGGATCATCAGAGGCTTTAAAAGCATTTTTTCTACAACCTCGTCAGAGGTTGTAGAAAAAGTGCTTTTAAATATATATATAACATGTGGAGATTCTAGAAAGAATACAGAGAAGAGCAACAAGGATGATTAGGAAACTGGAGGCTAAAATATACGAAGAAGAGTTGCAGGAATGGGTAATTGTATGTCTAGTCTAGTGAAAAGAAGGACTAGGGGTGACATGATAGCAGCGTTCCAAATATTTGAAGGGCTGCCCCTAAGAAGAGGGAGTCAATCTATTCTCCAAAGCCCCTGAGGGCAGGACAAGAAACAATGGATGGGAACTAAGCAAGGAGAGAAGCAACCCTGAATTAAAAAAAAACTTCCTAACAGTGAGAACAATCAGCCAGTAGAACAATTTGCCTCCAGAAGTTGTTGGTCCTCCATCACTGGAGGTTTTCAAGAAGAAACTGGGCAGCCATTTATTGAAATGGTATGGTTCTCCTGATTGAGTAGGGGTTGAACTAGGAGCCCTCCAAGGTGCTTTCCAATTCTGTTATTCTCTATGAAATCTGTCTGAAGCCAGAACATACAGTGATACGGTGGCTTTTCACAAACAGGACTCTTCATTCTGAAAATGGGATCCATCACTCAAATATTAGCTTATTGGCTTTGGACCTGAGTGCTTACGAGACCACCTGCTGCAACCGATAACCTCCCACCAACCAATACGCTCTCACAGAGTAGGCCTACTCATAGTACCATCATTAAAACAATGTCATCTAGTAGTTCCAAGGGAGAGAGCCTTCTCTGTGGGGGCACCTACGCTTTGGAACAAAATACCACCTGGAATTCGAATAATCCCAGATCTTCGCACTTTCCGACGTGCCCTGAAGACCTTTCTGTTTCAACAAGCAGGGCTAGCATAAACATCTAAATTCTATGCCAAGGTCTTAGCAGATACACCAAGTTGACTCAATTTATTATTTACTGTTTATAAAATATATTTATATGTATATCAAATCTTAATCTGTTCACTGCCCTGAGTCCTTTGGGAGAAGGGCGGTATAGAAATTCAATCAATCAATCAATCAATCAATCAATCAATAAATAAATATGAAGATTCGTGCTTCATTGGCAGAGGTCCCCATGTTCAATTCCTGGTATTTTAGCTACAAAGGGATCTTGATGTGCATGGCTTTAAAGTGTTACTCAATATAAGGGCCAAGCTATGAATGTATGAAACTTGTCCTGAGCTATCATTAAGATTTATCATAGTGAGGATGACCTAGGATGATGGACTTGTTGGTACAGATGACTTTTCTTTCTTTCTTTCTTTCTTTCTTTCTTTCTTTCTTTCTTTCTTTCTTTCTTTCTTTCTTTCTTTCTTTCTTTCTTTCTTTCTTTTTTCTTTAGCTTTAGCAGCTAGCATTTCCAAGGTCTAAAGTTAGATTTCAATGCATCCCATCTTTTTTTTTTTTACATTCAATAATTTGATCGCTGATTACTTTACCTGCTATTTGGGAAATGTCTAAAAGGACAGAAGCTTTTGTGCAGAAAACTAAAGACTAAATGCCTGACATTTCCGCACAATAGACCGAGGGATTTCTCAGAATTGCCTTCAATAGGAGGTTTGCCGCAGCGGCCCAGGAACAAATCCTAGTGACCTTTGAAAACCAGAAAGAAATCTCCACTTATTCAGCCAAAGAATGGAGCTCTCAGTCTCCCTGAAGCCATTCATTCACTCTTCTTTCTTTGCCCCTTCTTTCCCAGCTTCTCTTTTTTCATTCTTTCCTCTGATTTAGACAGTACGCCATGGCGAGGGAGAGAAAGAAAACGCTGCGAGAATAAGAGCTGATCTCCGCATGTTTAAATATCTAGTTTATTAGAAGGAGATGATGGCAGGCACGCAATCCAGCATCCTTCAAACATCCCTTGGCAGACAGTCATACCTGATTTATTATTTATGTATTTATTTAGAACATTTGTTCAGCTGCCTACTGTAGGAGATGACCAAGCTGAGCCTGAGGGAGGGGTCAAACGCATCATAAGTCATGAGTTTTTGTGTGCTCACAAGAGATCTAAGTCCAGGCCACCTTGAATGCCACTCTACTCTACTCTACTCTACTCTACTCTACTCTACTCTACTCTACTCTACTCTACTCTACTGTATTCTATTCCAATCTAGTCTTTTCTCTAGTCTAGTCTAGTCTAGTCTAGTCTAGTCTAGTCTAGTCTAGTCTAGTCTATTCTCTATTTCTATTTCTCTACTCTATTCTACTCTACTCTGTTCTATTCTATTCCAGTCTAGTCTTTTCTCTACTCTACGTTATTCTACTCTATTCTACCCTATCCTATCCTATCCTATCCTATCCTATCCTATCCTATCCTTCATTCCAATATTTATTCTATCTTATTCAATTTTCTATTCTACTCTACTTTACTCTACTCAAATATTCTCAAATATTCTTTAAGAAATAAACAAAAACCTAACTTTTTTCCAGCTTTCTTAAGCTAGGCAATTCCTAAATCAGAATGTATTCTTCGCGAAGACATGCGTCTGAGTGTCAAATAGCATGAAGTCCTCTGATACAACTGAAGTTGTGTTCTTAACTACCCCACTTTAGATTATAGCTATACGCTCATCTATACAGAAGGCAGCGAACTCCAGCCTATAGAAAACGAGACTGCCAAAGAAAACACTGGGCTGTAATCTTCTCCTTGAGATACTGTTCTCAATGTCTCTAATCAATTATGTAGCCTAACAGATGTGCGAATTGATCTTCAGCCAAGATATGAGATGAATCACAGCTGGGAAGTTGTGCTAATGTTTAAATCAGAGGAACCTCAGCCATTAAATAAAGACTGGGATTTGAATGAAAGCTTTGATCAGGATGGAGATGTCCGTCAAACTCAATTAAGTCACACAAGCAGGACAAGGGCAGGTGTTAGAGAAACAGCATTGGGGTAGATATCAGGAGAGAGGCCATCAAGATTTGCCAGGCAGAAACAGAGGCGTACGTCCAACGGGGGATATTGCAATGTTGAAAACTAAATCAAAATAATTTAACAGACAGAATGCAGAGATAGCTCAGGTGGGAAGAAGACCATCAAGGAAAAGAGTGCAGTTTCAGGACCTCCATTCTCACCACTTGTGAGGCAGGGATGGAGGGATTCTTCATTCTCGAAAGGATGTGAGAATAAGATGTTGAGTAACCGAACATCTTGCCGGTGGTGCACAAAGACCCATGTGCAAACTAATAGGTGTCTGTGGAGGGGTGGTCCTTGATGCTCTCTGAGCTTCATCGTTTTCTTGAGGACATTTTTTTACCAAACTAGGTAGCATCATCAGTTTCAGAAGGGAGTGTGGGTTGTTTTCCATTTATATACAAGTGGCTGCCTTGTCAGTGTTAGTGGATGTGGTCCAGGGGTGGGTTCTAAATTTTTTTACTACCAGTTATGTGGGCATGGCTTATTTTGTGGGTGTGGCTTGATGGTCATGTGACAATTATTTAGCATTTAGCAGAGGTACTGGTCTACCAGGCTTTTAATTGCTTGCAGAGCTGTACCGATCTACTCATTTATTTTTTGCAGGCACTGGTCTACTCATGTATTTTTGCAGGCACTGATCTACTCATTTGTTTTAACACTGATCAGTTGTAGGGCGGCCCTTTGAAGTCCCGCGGCAAGAGTTTAAACAGTTTTTTCCTTCTAGCCATCAGCTGGGACTCAGGAGGCAGCAATAGATTGGGGGTGGGGCCAAATAAAAGGTAAGAATAGCACAGGGGGTGGGGGGGGCGCGGGGGGCAGGGGGGCAGAACTGATTTAGTGACATCATATTGTCACCGCTACCGGCTCGGGAAAGCCGGGCCGAACCGGGAGGAACCCACCACTGATATGGCCTTTGTGTTTCCTTGATTAGGCTGTTGTTTACTTAGTTACTTAGCTCCTTGAGTAGGTATTGGGTTTTGAATGGTATGTAGGTATTGCACAACTCATGGAGAGACTTCACCATAGTTTCAACTGGGACAGTGGGAGCATCCTAAACCAAGTTAAATCCAAAAAGTACTGAATTCTTGAAAGCCAGGTACGCAGACAAATCAGCCATCAACAGGCACATAGAGATAAACAACATCTACATAATATTCAAAAGAGACAATGAAAAAGCTAAAAGACCACAATGCCTCTTGACCAACAATCAATACCCAGATAACACCAAGAAGAGGTAAACGCTTCGGGCCTAGCGAACTAGATTGAGGTAATTCCCAGTTGAAATTTCAAGGTTGGTATCCATCAAATGTTCTAGAGAACATCTGACGGATTGAGGAAATACCAACGCAGGCAAACAATCAAACAGTAAACAACAGCCTAATCAAGGAACCGCCAAAAACACTCATGCCAACATTGACAGGGCAAGCCACTAGTGTATAAAATGAAAGCCTTTTTGGCACTGATGATGCTACCTAGTTGGGTAATGAAACGTCTACAAGAAAACAATCAAGTTCAGAGACACCAAGGACCCCATCATTCTCCTCCTTCTCTTCTGTTAGTAATAGATGTCTTTTTTTTTTTTTTGAAGAATCCCCCATATGGATTTGGTTCCTATTATTGAAGTCGTTAATGAGCACTAACATACTGTACACAATAACAGCGGCACTTCAGGAATACAAAAATTTCCACTTTAACACTCTGGATAAGTTACTTCATAATTCATCATGAGCAAGCTGTAACTTTCACCGACCGAGGAATTCCGTTCGTACATCTCCCCCTCAGGGGACCAGAAAGCGAATCGTATGGAGAGAGACCGAAACAGCTGAGAATGTAAGTCAGGATGTTAGCTCTCTTTGAAAAGATGTCATCCAAGAAAAAAAATTAAGAAGGCAGGATTTGGACTAATTGGCTGAAGTTGCAGGATGGCAGGTTATCTATCTATCTATCTATCTATCTATCTATCTATCTATCTATCTATCTATCTATCTATCTATCTATCTATCATCTATCTATCTATTTATTATTTCAATTTATATGCCGCCCTTCTCCGGAGACTCAGGGCAGCTTACAATGCTTATGTTAAGCAATAGCCTTCATACTTTTGTATATACTTGCTTAGTAGGGTTTTTGGGCCCCCCGAGCAGTGTTCTTTTTTATACAAAGTGAGCTTATTGCCCCCACAATCTGGGTCCTCATTTTACCTACCTCGGAAGGATGGAAGGCTGAGTCAACCTTGAGCCTGGTGAGATTCGAACTTGCAGTAATTGCAGGCAGCTGGTTTTATTTAACAGTACTTAACAGTACTTAGTCTGCTGCACCACCAAGGCTCATATTCCAAAGGAATATTAGGGGAGGAAAAACTTCCTATCAGCATAAAAAAAAATGCAATTCAACAGTGAAACCAATGACCCAGAGACTTTATGAGTTCCTCTTCACTGGGTAGGTTAAACAGAATCGATTAGGGATTCCTTGATGGATTTAATGGCCACCTTCCAAATAAGGGGATTTTCTGTGTCTCCGTGACTTCAGGTTCTCTTCTCCAATGTTAAAGTGGACATTTTGGCTGAGCTGGGGAAGGAGCCAACTTTTGAGGTGGGACTGGAGTGGAACATTCGCTTTGCCTTCCCCACAACGCATGGAGAGATTCATCTGAGAGGGCCTTGATATTCTCTGAGCTTGGTTCTTTTCTTGCAAGTGTTTTGTCACTCAAACTGGGTAACATCATCAGTGCTAGATCATCAGTGCATCATCATCATCACACCACCACTACCTACCATGTTTCCCCAAAAATAAGCCCTCCCTGAAAATATTTAAACGCGTGCGCAGCTGGTCCCCGCCATTTCCTCTGGTTAGGGTTAGGGAGACAGAGCTGGAAATCAGGTAAGACAGCAAGAGGAGCCCCGTCTTGCTCCACACACCCCAAAATAATAAGACCTCCCCGAAAATAAGACCAAGCGTTTATTTCGGGGCTCAAAGAAATATAAGACAGGGTCTTATTTTTGGGAAAACACAATAGTACTGATGATGTTACCTACTCGGGTGATGAAACCTCATTTCAACCCTGAGTTACAAACATTCCCCTTTATTGGTAAAACTTGCAACTTCTAAGTGGTGGAGTATTTATTACTGCTTCTCCACATCAGGACATAAGCAGTCACAAGAAGGTTCCTTGGCATTCTCTTGGAAGACTTGAATTAAATTTGCCATTAATTACATACGATGGCTTCCCAGGAAGGAGTGCCTATTCAGTTGTGAATAATGTCCTTTGCCACCAGTCCCTTTAGCAAGCATCCCTCTCCTCTCCTTCTCCTCCCCCTCCCCCTCTTCTCTCCCTCTCCTCTCCTTCTCCATCTCCCCTCCCTCTCTTGTCTCCCTCTCCTCTCCTTCTCCTCCCTTTCCTCTCCGCCCCTCTCCTCTCCCTTTCCCTCTCCTTTCCTTCTCCTTCTCCATCTCCTCTCTCCTCCACTCTCCCTCCCTTGCCCTCTTATCTCCCTCTCCTTTCCCTCTCCCTCTCCTTCTCCCTCTCCTCTCCCCCTCCTCTCCTTCTCTCTCCCCCTCTCCTTTCCTCTCCCTTTTGCTCTCCTTCTCCCTCTCCCTCTCCCTCTTCCTTCCCTCTCCCTCTCCTTTCCTGCTTCTCCTCCCCTCTCTTCTCCCTGTCTTCCTTCCTCCCTCCCTCTCTCCCTCCCTTCCTCCCTTCCCTCTCTCTGTCTGGTATGCTCTTTCATAGGGTAGACGCCAGTAGTGAGGCAAGCTCACAAAAATACCATATTTCAAACGTTCCCCCTATATGTCATTAGACTAGATCACTGCCTTTCTCAAAATAATACCTTCTCAGTCCACTAATCTGTTAAGCTCTTTCTCCCTGGACCTTTGCAGGGAAGGCAATTCTATATAGCAACGACACTTCTTAGAACATTTGATGGATGCCAACCTTGAAATTTCAGACTGGGAATTACCTCAATCTAGTTTGCAAGGCCCGAAGCGCTGAGGGAATGTGTTCACCCCGAGAGCAAACTCTAATAAGCTTTACATCTCAACCAACAGGGTCACGCAACATACTCTCTCCAGCTCAGATACAAAAGTGAGGGAGAAAGGGTGGAGGGAAGGGATTCAAATCTTTGAATACTTAGAGCTGTAACATAATAACAGAGTTGGAAGAGACCTTATAGGTCATCTGGTCCAACCTTCCTGCCCACCAAGCAGGAGACCCTACACCATTTCTGACAAATGGCAGTCCAGTCTCTTCTTGAAAGCCTCCAGTGATGAAGCTCCCACAACTTCTGAAGGCAACTTCCATTCCATGGGTTGATTGTTCTCACTGTCAGAAAATGCCTCCTTATTTTCAGGTTGAATCTCTCCTTGATAGGTTTCCATCCATTATTCCTTGTCTGGCCTTCGGGTGCTTTGGAAAACAGCTTGACCCCCTCCTCTCTGTGGTAGCCCCTCAAATATTGGAACACTGCTATCCTGTCTCCCCTGGTCCTTCTCTTCGCTATACTAGAATAAACTTCTTGAAAGCTTTCAGTGACGAAGTTCCCACAACTTCCGTTCCATTGGTTGATTGTTCTCACTGTCAAGAAATTTCTCCTTATTTTCTAGGTTGAAGAAATTTTCAATTTCTTTCCCTTCTTTGAAATGTTTCAATTTCTTTGACTATCTAAGCACTCTTTCAAGTCAATCTCAATTCTGGTGACATCACAGAGAAGCCCATATAGGTTTTCTGGCAATTGTTTGCCACTGATTTTTCAACTTTCCTGAGCAACCGGAGGCTGATGGTTTTCATGGTAGCTACTCATGCGGATCTAACCCTGCTCAACGTTTTCAAGGTCGGCTTGCTGCTGCCATCTGTTGCGAGTGATGAGTACTACAGATTTAAATAGAATAGGATCGTAAGACCTATAAAATGTCCCTAAAAAACTGCTGGCACCCGTTCTTTATTGTACGTTACTTTGATTGGATTTCATTTAATTAATGAGACAACTATTTCAGTATTTCAGCAATTTGGGGAGAAAAAAATGCATTACTTTCACTTTTAAATGGATGGGTGAGGTATTTATAACCAAATAAATAAATGTGTTATTTTATGCAAACGCATAAAATCAAACAACGGGGTATTCTAAACTGCTTTCAGTAGAAAACAATCCCTTGATCTGCATACAAGACATCACTATTAAAAAGAAATACTCGCTCCCAGAAACGCATAAATAGAAGACGTTGCCGTTTTAGAAACGGAATATTTATGCAACATTTTACCATTTACATCCATATCTTTTGTTTATAGATTTGTTTAATGCAGACGCACGCGTATGCAAATGTATTCCAACACTGATTTTTCTCTGCATTTTGTGTCTTAAACTCCTTCTTTACGACCTTGTCATCTCTTAATTCAGGGCCGAGTTGGGGCAACTGGAAAGAGCTGAGTATTTACTGACCAGCTGCCCTTCCTGACACCTGTGTGGAGTTCACAGTAGATATTTTCTCTTTGTGCTCAAGGAGAGAAATAACTGCTGCTATCTAGGATTAGCCACTGAGGTGGATTGTTTAACAACTGTGGCAAGACAAGTCGTAAAATGGGCCCAAAATTCACTTAACAACATCTCGCTTAGCAACATAAAGTTTGGGCTCATCATAAATCGAGGAAATCCCGTACTACACAATACCTCCACCCCAATGTTCTTTGTCTATGGGCATGAAGGTGCAAAAATATAGGTAGACCTTGCGTTACGACCATAACGGAGCCAGCCCAACATGGTCGTAACTCATGAGAGTCATAAATTGGGTCACCGGTGTGACTGACCACATTTTACCAATTTTTTTGAGGTGTTCAGCAAAACTGTCATAAAACGCAATCATATGACCACAAATCATTGCAAACAACATTAATTGCGGCCTGATTCGTTTAGCATTTTAAGTTCAACCATATGGACTGCAGGGTTGGGGACATTGGTGTGTTGCTTCCCGTTCACTCCGGTTTCGGCAAACTGGTAGTGGCAGCAGTGGGAGGCTCCGTCCACCCACCCAGACGTCATCAAAAACGCTGCGCATTTGTAAATTGTGCCGAATTTGTAAATTGAGAATACGTTGTACTAGCTTTAGCTCTCAAAATACACAGACACACACACACACACACAAGAGGATTGAATTTGCAAAGTGCTTCACGAGGCTAGGAAATAGCCTCGAAATATTTATCTCTGTTGCAATAAATAAAACTGCATCCCTGGGGTGATTTAAGAAAATTTTTTTGTCTAATTTATTACCCCTCCTGAATCTCTTCCATAATCACCAAGGGAAATCAAGTAAAATAAAAAAGTTTGAAAAACTGTCAAGATCCAGCAGGCGAGGTCACAGGCTGGGTCTGCCCGGTTTTATTTCCTACAACTCCGATTACACGCCTCCTCCTCCTGCGAGTAAATCTTCCCCTCAAACAGAAATAAAAGAATAATGGGGAACTGTTTTCTTAAATAATCTTGTTAACAAACCTCCGTAAATAACTTTCTCCTTGCATGGGGAATTTTTAATTTGTGATGTGCCCCATTTAGCAATGTCATTAAATATACTTGGTGGCTTTTAATTGGTTTCCTTATCAAGGCTAGGAATGAGAAAGGTTGCAAGGCAGCGGGCAGGGAGGGGCAAAGCAAAACAGCAGAGCTGTTAAAACTAATCTGTGTGGGCTAATTTGCTCGCCTAATATCAATTCCAGAAAAATGTCATAGGTTTCCAGGCGCCGGAGAGGGAAAAACCTGAAATTGTTAACAGGACCAGCGTTGAAAGGAGAAACGTGGGAGGATAAGGGGAAAAAGTGACCAGAATTCATTATGCAGAAAGAGATGGGAAATATATATTAGCCATTTACAGGATAGGAGGGGGGGGGGAGTTTGGCAGTAGTTTGTTGCGAATTCATTGCTTGGGCATTTTTACACCTTTACCATTAAATTAATTGGCTTCAGAGTGGTGGCGTAGAGGTGGAGATCTAGCCTCACAATCTGGAGGGTGTGAGTTCGATCCTAGGTAGAGGCAGATATTTCTCTCTCTGGGCACCATGAGAATATATCTGCCAAATGTAACTCCGCATTGGCGACAGGAAGGGCATCCGGCCATTAATACACTCTCCTAACTCCATTCAGTTGCCCAGACTCCACCCTGCATGGGATTATGGGGTCATTAAATGATGATGATTGATTGATTGATGATGATGATGATGATGATGATGATGATGATGATGATGATGATGATTAAATTAATTGGCTTGTTACAGCCGAGATATGGTGAGATGAACAAATACTTTGTCCAAGAAGCAGGAAATATGTCTCCCATCGCAGAGATAGATAGACAAGCACCATAAGGCTCATCGTTAGACTGTCATATTTCCTGACCATTCTGGAGATTTCCAAAAGTTGCTTGAGAAAACAAAGATAAGAAAAATTGGTCCAAAGAATCTGAGAAAAGGAAATTTCTAAATGAATTGGATCCAGAAAAAGTCTCTTGCGAAGATCTGAATCTGGTTTCACTCACAGATTTCACAGCTTAAGATCAATGGGTTAAAAAAAGACAATGGTTTGAGGTTTTTTTAAGAAAATATCACTCTTTTTCTAGGTCTTGTGTTATCTAATTCTATACTTTCATAGTAATTCTGAAATTCGGGATTCAATTTGGGTCGGTCACCAGAACCAGAGGTTTAATCTTCCGAGCTTTTTCACTTGTGCTGGAGCCCATCTACAGGGAATTTCTCTCTGGCAGAGTGTATTCTTTGAGTTGTTCTCTGCATCATACTTATGTGGTGCCTGGTTGTTTGTGTGTGGCTTTTTAGCTGTTGATTGGGGTGTTGATGGCTAGCTATTCAGTCACTGGCTGTTGTTCCCTAATGTTAGCAAACCAGTACCTGATAAGATGGGGATAAATCAGCACACCTGTTGACTAACAAGATGCCCGTTTCTCAGGATTCAGTCCTTTCCCTGGCTATTTTTGTACCTGCTCAGCCGACAATCTTAGTAGTTAAGAAATTGAATGCATGTCCTTGTTCATTGAGATGCAAAGAGGCTACCAATGATTTTGGGCCTCTTCGTCTGACTGCTGGCTTGTGTTCTTGCAATCTGTAACCCACCACACACATTCATGGAGTTTTCAACAAAAGCTTACCAGCAGTGGTGAAATCCAATTTTTTTTTTTTACTACCGGTTCTGTAGGCGTGCCTTGGTGGGTGTGGTGTTGCTTGGTGGGCATGGCAGGGGAAGGATACTGCAAAATCTCCATCCCCACCCCACTCTGGGGCCAGCCAGAGGTGGCATTTGCTGGTTCTCTGAACTACTCAAAATGTCCACTACCGGTTCTCCAGAACCTGTCAGAACCTGCTGGATTTCACTCTTGCCTTGAAGATCTTCCAACCACAGGAAATTATATAAAAACAGAGAAATCCCCACCATTATCAAAGGGAAGGAAGGATGAAAGTCATGAAAAACCTCAGACATGGGGGCCTAATGTCTTTCAAAATCTATGTTGTCCTGAGAATTTAAAGATCGGATGGCCACAATGTGCCTAGATCTCCCATATGAATAGTCAACTCTTGACTGATTACATCATGACCTGTATATAGACATTTTTTTTAAAAGGAAAGATTTTTTTAAAAAGAAGTAAATTCAGAAACGATCAGGTGATACAAAGGAAAAACTGGCCATATGTTGCATCACACAAATACAATTTAGCACAGTGACATTTCCAGTTAAGACTAAAAAAAGGACCTTCTACCAACACCTTAGAGAATTCCTGCAGAGACAGTGCTCAACTCATTAAAACAAATATAAAGATACTTTTTTCTGCAGCTATTTATACTGTATATATGGAAAAGGAGAATATTCAATTCTTTGGAAAGTACCCATTTCATATTTTTGTATACCAAAAGGATCGCACATAAGCTACAGTCATCTTTGGGGGAGGAAAAAACAGGTCAACTTTTAAAAATAAGAATTATTTATATTTTGTGGCTTCCATGTGTTCTTTTCCATGGCTTCCCAAGTTCTGGATTCGAAATGAAATAATGTCTCCCCTTCCTTAATATTTTTTGCTTGCAGAGTCAAGGATGTCCGGTGTTTCGTGCCCACATATCAAGAACATAGAAAAGCACCCAAGAGTCAAAATGGAGGCACAGGATATCTCCTTTCCATTTCGTCCTTCAGAAAACGTCTAATTTCAATGTTAAGACTTTTTTGGGTTCAGTTCTTTTTTTTTTTTTTTTTTTTAAGTAAGCCGTTCCACTTTTGTCATGCCGTTGTCGAGAAAAGCTAGGAAAATGGAGGTAGGAAAAAAAAGACATTGCAACCATGAAGGCGTTCAGTAGGAGAAAAGTAGAACAAGTCACTGCATGGTGCCCTCTCTGTGGTTGAAAATACTGTTGTGTTCTGAAATATTAGCCATCAGATTAAAGCCGATGTGGAAACTCCACACACTGGCATAAGTGCACCCATGCAGGGAAAGGCACACAACAACACACGTGGAAGAAAAGTTTCAGCCACATGTCAATGGCAAAGGAGATTTGTCGGGGCCTACGGCCTCCGTCTGTGGCCTACTGAGCACCGACGCCCAACGGCTAGATGAGTTCTATTTATCTTCAATTATTCCAGCTTTTCGGCTCCTGCCTGGTGGCTCTGATTCTCAGAAAAGGAGCCTAAGAAAAGGCTGGCTCACCTCCCTCCAGAGCAAAGGACGGTTTTATATGTTGAAGGTTCCTGCTTCATCATTCCAGGGATTTATAAGTCTGTGTCAATATTTCTAATCAAGTCTATTGGCTACATTAGATAAAAGGCTACATTTTATTAGCTTTTGGTTCAAAGGGAGGGAGGGAGGGAGGGAGGGAGGGAGGAAGGAAGGAAGGAAGGAAGGAAGGAAGGAAGGAAGGAAGGAAGGAAGGAAGGAAGGAAAGGAGGGAGGGAAGGCAAAAGAGGAGAAGGAAAGAATGAGGGAAGGAAGGAAGGAAGGAAGGAAGGAAGGAAGGAAGGAAGGAAGGAAGGAAGGAAGGAAGGAAAAGAGAGAAAAGAGAAGGAGGGAAGGGAGGGAGGCAGGAAAGAAAGAAGGAAGGAAAAGAGAAAAGAAGGGTGAATGGAAGGAAGGAAGGAAAAGACAGAAAAGAGAAGGAAGGAAGGAAGGAAGGAAGGAAGGAAGGAAGGAAGGAAGGAAGGAAGGAAGGAAGGAAAACTGATTCCTTTTAGTTTGGCTTGATATGATTTGACTGTTACTATTTGGAAATCCAAGCCACCTTAGCCACTTACTCACATCCGATCATTCCGGCTAAAATAAAGCCAAGGCAAGCTAACCTTTTCCCGCTTGGTGACAATCCGTAGCCCCAAACGACTCTAAAGGTAGCTCAACCAACAGACTAGAGCAATTTTACCTCAGGGCTAATTCGCCCTTGACAAAGTAGCTCTATTTGTCACTTCTAATAAAGCCAATATTGCTCCCACTGAAACACGTACAACACACGACACTGGCAAAGCTCGTCTCCCCTCGTGCTGACAGACAAACAGACAGACAGACAGATGCCAGCCCTCGGTTCTTATCGGTGGCTTGGGGAAATACGTGGCTGCGAACTTCATTTGGCAGGGAAGGCGGTTGTCGTTTCCCCTTTATGTTGCTCCCGTGTAAAGCAAAGACGCCAACTGCCGAACTGACACACCATCCTTTTGTAGCTAAATGAACCAGCACAAGACAACTGTGTACAGAAAAAGCGAGACGGGGTGGGAGGAGACCTTTAATTTCCCTCTGCCTCTTTCAGAAGGCCAGAGTGCCAAAAAGCAAATATTCCCAGCCACCCACCCACCACTGGGTGGTTTTTTTTTTACATTAAAAAAAGAATTCTGGCTAATTATTTATCGGGTCTGGTTGAGTTTCGGTGTTTCGTTTCTGGTGTCTCAATATACAATGAATTCCAGGAAGCTTTCCGGCTTATAAAAATGCCAGCTTTTGTACCAATTTTCCAGGCAGGCTGACCCTTTTTCATCGCATCGGAGAAAAATGTACCGGGCGGGTATCCCCCCAAAATGCATTTTACCTAAACTCCTTCCCAAAAAATGTTATCATTTTTTTTGTAAGATGGGAGATCTGCAAGCAGGAAGAATCAGTCATCCGAGTGTTGCCAATCTGGAGAGACTCCTTCTAAACGCCCACATCCTGTCTTCTGTGAAAGTGCTCTTGTAGCTGAGAGCATTCCTTGTTCCAGGAAGATCCTTCCTCTGTTACGGAAAGACAGCTGGGCAGCCAGGCCAAACTCTGCAGCTGGAGAAGTCCATATCCTATGTAGAGCTATTCTGGATCTCTTCTGCAGACACGCTTCCAAAGGAGCTTAAGATACCCCAGCCTAGGCCTTGCTCCAAAGCAATAGAGATGGAGGGAGGGAGGGAGGAATAGAGGAGGGATGAAGGGATGGATGGAAACAGCGGTGAGTTTCACATATTCTTACCACCAGTTTGTCACCCGCGCATGCCCTCACTTCATGTGTGTGCCTTCCATGCATGAACTTTGCGCTCATGCATTCTATGCATGCCCCTGGCCTCGAAAACGTGGCTAAATAGGACAGTATTATGTCTGAGCGGGTGGGGGACCCATCCACAGTCACCGCTACCACTTCACCCAAACCGGCCTGAACCAGTTGAATACCACCTCTGGGTGGGTGGGTGGGTGAGTGGAGGATGGGTGGATGGAGAGAGAGAGAGAGAGAGAGAGAGAGAGAGAGAGAGAGGGAGGGAGGGAGATAAATAGATGATAGATAGATGATGATAGAGATGATGATGATAGACAGACAGATAGATAGATGATGATATAGATCATGATTAGATAGATAAATAGATAGATGATAGATAGATGATAGATAGATAGATAGATAGATAGATAGATAGATAGATAGATAGATAATGATATAGATGATGATGATAGATAGATGATGATATAGATGATAGATAGATAGATAGATAGATAGATAGATAGATAGATAGATAGATAGATAGATAGATAGATAGATAGATAGATAGATGAAGATAGATAGATAGATAGATGATAGATAGATAGATAGATAGATAGATAGATAGATAGATAGGTAGATAGATAGATGATAGATAGATATAGATAGATATGATGATATAGATGATAGATAGATAGATAGATAGATAGATGATAGATAGATAGATAGATAGATAGATAGATAGATAGATGATAGATAGATGATGATAGAGATGATGATGATGATAGATAGATAGATGATGATAGAGATCATGATTAGATAGATAGATAGATAGATAATGATATAGATGATGATGATGATGATAGATAGATAGATAGATAGATAGATAGATAGATGATAGATGATGATATAGATGATAGATAGATAGATAGATAGATAGATAGATAGATAGATAGATAGATGATGATAGATGGATGGATGGATGGATGGATGGATGGATGGATGGATGGATGGATGGATGGATGGATGGATGGATAGATAGATAGATAGATAGATAGATAGATAGATAGATGATAGATAGATAGATAGATAGATGATAGGTAGACGGAGAGACATAAATAGATCATATACAAATAGAACAATGTGTATGTGTGTGTGTGAGAGAGACAATGACAGATAGATGAGAGAGAGATAATGATGATGATGACAGACAGACCAACAGACAGATGAGAGAGAGGGAGACAGAGGGAGAGGGACAAAGACGGACGGACAGAGAAATTCATAAAGGAGAACATTTGTAGCTCAGGGTTGAAATGAGGGGTCCTTGATATTCTCTGAGCTTGGTGGTTTTCTTGCAGATGTTTCATTTCCCAAACTAGGTTAATATCCTCAGTGCATAGAAAATTGGTTAAAGATGCTAACTTTATATTAATTATGTTCCAACACTGTGGGATTTTTCAGGAGTGGGGGGAAGTGAGGAACACCAAGTGTGAAGAATTGCCGAAAGGATTATTCTGAGAAATTAAAAAAAAATATTATATTCCGGACTGGACAGGATTCAAGACATGTGTAATTCATCTGTTGGTGTTTTTTTTTTAAGCCATCTTTTCTACTTGTCTTAAAACAATGTGGTCCTTTTGGCCCAAATTTCATTACATTTTACAACTGTTCCTTCTTGGTTGAATACCTCCAAGCAATTGATTGGAACTTTCATACAATACCCAACAATAAGGGTGGGAGGTGAGGGGGAGGGAGGAAGCAATTAACTCTTTTGATTCTCTACCCAAATTAAAAAAATAAATAGTTTAACCTTTTTCTCCTTTTGTAACTCTTATTTACTGAATATTTCTCTTCCTGCAACTGGAGAGTTTGTTTTTGCCACCTGCAATCTTGTGTGCTAATTCTCATCTTTTAAGGGTAGCCATGAATAGTTGAAGGGATTCCTTTGTCAGAGGTTAGAAGTATATTAAATTTGTGTGTTTGGGTGTGTTTGGGTGTTTCTGAATGAGAAGGGATAAGGGGAAAATTTCCCTGACCATCTGGATCTTAAAGAGATTGAGTGGAAAAAGAAAGTCTTGGCTAGTGTCAGTTTTTCTTTCTGGAGGGTTTTGAAAACATCGCTTTCAATACACGGCTCTTCCAGCCAGCCGAAGGAATAAGAAGAGCAGAAAAAACTCTGAAGTATTTTTCAGAAGGAACTCTATGAGAAGAAGAGAGATGAGGATGGAGCAATTCTCTCACATCTAAAGGAACAATGCTTCTTTGTCCAGAACAATCTGTTTATCAACTCTTGACATTCTTTGACCTCTCCACTTTGGCCAGTCTGCAAAACTCTGAAATGATTTTGACCCACAGAGGCCTTTCATGAAAAAAAAAATCTAAATCAGTTTGTTGATGAAGATATTCAGTCATCCATGTGGGGCAATCTGGAAGTTGAGTCATGGCCACTGGATTTCTTTTCTATTTGGTTCAAACCATTTTGCTGCTAATCCAAGTAGCGTCTTCTCTCTGAGCAAGAGAGTTTAAGAGACCCCATAGATGGCCTCCGTGGAAATTTCATTTCTTACCTAATCTGGATAGGGTTGTAAATCTTGCTCTTAAGTAGGTTGTTAAGTGTGACCTTCCGGGTAAACCTGTGAAGGAGTCCAGTGGAAAATCCTTCCTTCAATAGAGGTTTAAAATCTGTTGTGTCCTAGGCTTACTGAGTCATTACAAGACACAATTAGCCCCAAATAAACCTATTTTATTGTAACAGCTGAGAATTAAGTTCATAGCCAGCTTAGTCCCAATTAGTTGCAAAGCAAGTCCTTCAGAATAAGTCCTTCAGGATAATCACCAACCTTTATCTTCTTTGACACCCTTCCAAAGGCCTTACTTGGCAAAGCCCCACAAAATTCAGAAACAAACAAGAGATGCCGACTGGAAACAGAGTTAACAACGTTGCTTTCCTGCAAAAGACCCAAGTGCCTTTGCTTCTCTTTTAAGCCTTATGGGAGGGGCCAATCATCTCCTGGCCTTACTCCTGAGTCATCCCTTTTGCTTTAGCTGGTCTTGCCTTCTGGCAGCTCTGTGCATGTGTGCACTAGGAACAGACTCCTCTGCTATCTGACTCTAGGGGCTGCAGAATCCGCACTTAACTCCCAGATGGCCCTGGGCCCATCTCTGCCTCCGACACAGAGCCCTCATCTGGGTCTTCCCCAGACTCCAGGACTGGCCCATGTTCCTCCCCAGCCTCCTCACTGCCCGACTCCGTTGCCAGCTCCGCAGGCTGCTGGCGGACCACAACAGAATCATAGAATCACAGGGCTGGAAGGGACCTTGGAGGTCTTCTAGTTGAAACCCCTGTTCAAGGCAGGAGAACTTATACCATCCTAATCTAATAGTGGTTCAGCTATTTTTGAAAACCTCTAGTGGTGAAGCATCCACAACTCCAGGAGACAAGATCTTCTTCTGATTAATTCTTGTCACTGTCTGGAAATTCCTTTTTGTCTCTTTGATAAGCTTCCATCCATCACTTCTTGTTCTGCCTTCAGGTGCTTTGGATAATAGGTTGACTCCATCTTCTTTGTAGCATCCCCATAAGTATTGGAAGACTGTTATCATGCCCCCTTCCCCATCCTAAGGTGGAGGCCTCAGACACAACCTGCTCCCCATTTTTTTAAAGCTACTCTTGCATCAAACCCCAGGAAGATCAGGACCAATTCATAGGTTCACCAGGGAGGTCATGCTTAACAACCCACCTAAGAGAAGGATTTAGGAGTGAGGACCCTTAAAGGCTCTCAGCCTATACACCTAATGAGCCTAACCAGATCAGGTGGAGAAATAAAATCACTCTGGAGAATATCAATGGGGTCTTTTAACCAACTTGCTCAGGCTGAAGAAGCTGAGCAAGTTGTAGCCAAATGGCATAATGGTAGCCAAATCTGCCTCGATTTACGTTCCCAATAAACAACTGAGTCGGTAGATCATTTAAAAGCAGTTTATTAGGGTACCCTGACAAAGTGAGATCTCTCTATAAAAAGGGAGAACCCAAGACCCATCTTACATTCCTTTTCATAGTTAACACAACAAAGAAAAACGAAAGAGGAAAGTTGATTGGACAGATTATAAGTAGCCTGCCCTTTGCATAGAAAATCAGTTACATGTAGTCAAACATGATACCTATTTACATCCCATAATATCATCCATGTTCATTAAAATGAGGTCAGAAGGGGAGTCCATTGTAAGGAAAAAGGTTGTTTGGAGTTCACAAAAGAGATAAACCAGAGCCCAATTTGTACTAATCAACTTTTTTTCTTATCTGGAGCTCGTCTCCAGCCTGTTTTATCAGTTTAGGAATGTTAAAAGATAATAAACCTGAACATCATTTTAAAAGAAGGAAAAAAAATAAATCAAATTAAAATACAAAGTAATGAGGTTAGTTAGCAATTTACAAAATCCATGTCATGTGCCCCTCAATAAGCAGAGAAATATTTTGGAGAGAAAGAAAAGAAGACCATTAGCCATGAGACAACTTCCAGACAACTCTTATCAGTTGTAACTCACTGTGTAATGCCATGTCATAGACAGAAAGGTTGATTGGAGTAAGATTCTGCATCTAATTAGCAGAGGACACTATATTTTCTCGATGACCTTTTAAATCAATTTCAGAAGGCAAATCCTTGGCTCATCCCAATTTAATTTTTTTTTTTAAAAAAAGTAATGCCATTTTCCAGAGTCCTTTTATGCTATCACACAGACAAGAGGAACAAATCCCTAAATTGTTGTCAACGTTCCTTTTAAAGTAACCATTGAAGCAGTTGAATCCCCCCCAAAACCCCTCCGTACAGTTATTGGCTTTATATTTTATTTATTTGTACAATTTATAATCTGCCTCAAGGTGACCAACAATGAAAACATAAAACATAAACAGTTAAAGTGTCACCCAAAGAGTTGAAACGATGATTCAAACTAAACTTGGCTGAAAATGGCTCTACCGAGCCTATTCCAAAGAGAAAATGTGTGTGTGTGTGTGTGTGTGTGTGTGTGTGTGTGTGTGTACATACACACACAAAGGCTCTCAGCAGTTAAAACAAGGGCCAAATGGCCGCTTTCCAGGGAAATATATATTTTCTAAAACGGCGATTGTCCTTCCCTCCACCTTGGATCATGGTTCTCATGGAACTTCTTTCCTTCTGGAAAGAAGGAAGAAACCTCAATCTTAATTTAGTGTCAGGTAAGGGGCTAGGACAGGGATGTCTAACTCATGACATCACATTGTCGTCACGTGATGTATCGTGACTTTTTTCCCCTTCACTAAAACGGGGGTGGCGTGGCCAGCATGTGATTCATCCGGCCCGTGGGCCGCGAGTTTGACACCCCTGGTCTAGGACAACCTCGCAGTGGGCAACTCACAGTAGCCAAATAGCCATGAGATACCTCACCATGCCCAACTTGCCCAGGGGTGAGTTCTACTTACTTTTACTATCAGTTTGCATCGGGGCCGGATGTACAGAAGCTTCTGGATGACATTAGGGTTGGTGGGCGGAGCCTCCCGCCGGTTTTACTACCGGTTCTTGGAAACCATTCCAATCCGGGTGCAACCCACCACTGAACTCGCCGAAGGACAGGAGCTACAGTAGTGGCCAAAACTGTGGAAACCTTTTGGGGGAAAGTGTGTTTTTGAGGTTTGATGTCTAATTACACCACTTTTTTGGGGGGAGTTTCAAAATAATCCTACTCCATTGCTGAAATAGCCTGGGAATAGCCCAGACCTTCACCCAATTGAAAATCTATGGAGCCGATTAAAGAAACTTGTTAGTCAGACGAGACCCAGCAAAAAAACCCAGTTTTTCTTGGTTTCACATTAGAACAGCTGCAGAACTAAAAGACTTGGTTCACTCCATGGAAGACACTTTAAGGCCGTAATTCATGCTAAAGGTTACCCAATGAAGTATTAAATGACATGGGGATCATTTTTATTTTTTTCTACGTATTTCACTTTTCTTCTTTATACCGTAACTGCTATTCTAATAGCAAAACCTTCATCAAAGCTATTGCATTACATTCTTCATTAAATGATCTTTCCATTGATATATAATTTTATGGTACTACTCCAAAAAAAAAAAAAGTGCAGTTATTAGCTAGTTTTAGAAAATACACTTTTCCCAAAAGGTTCCCACAATTTTGGCCACTACTGTACACTAATATCAAAGAAATAGTGGAATAGAATCATGAAAGAAAGGATGCCACAGGAGAGACAATATGAAAGGTAACAAAAATTAAAATACTTTTTTCTTATTATTTTAAATAATTAAATTGAATTGTTGAATTGTCCTATCTCGAGTTATCCCACGGCGAATTGGGGCATGGTGAGATGTAGAAGAGGTCCTCTCCATCAACTGCCATCTTCCCTGTTTTGTTTTGTTTTTCTTTCTTTCTTGGAAACCCAACAAAAAGGCGAGAAAATCGATTTTCAATTCCTTGGTGAGATTTTTAGTGCAGAAATCAACCTTCTCCAAGTGCCTTCGCTCAGTTCTCAGGAGAGAGGAGGGGGGTCCCATGAGATTTGCTTGGAATGTTGGGGAAATGCAATTTCCCTGAAATAAAGCAATTTCCTTGAACGGACATGTTCTTCCTTTCTGGGAATGTCAACATCTGGACATTGTGTAATGTATAAGCTAATCATCTGCCAGAATGCTTGTCGGATGCTAAAATGGCTACTATGCAGGAGTGGGATGCTGGGGGCTCACAGGAGTGGGCAGGGCCAGCCAGGAGTGGGATGCTGGGGGCTCACAGGAACCTCTAGTTCTCTTAGTCTGCTGCGCCTTGGTGGCGCAGCAGACTAAATACTGTTAAGTACTGTTAAGTAAAACCAGCTGCCTGCAATTACTGCAAGTTCGAATCTCACCAGGCTCAAGGTTGACTCACTCTTCCATCCTTCTGAGGTGGGTAAAATGAGGACCTGGATTGTGGGGGCAATAAACTGACTTTGTATTAAAAAAAGAACACTGCCGGGGGAGGGTGGTGAAAGCTCTATTAAGCAGGTATATACAAAAGTATGAAGGCTATTGTTTAACGCATTGTAAGCCACCCTGAGTCTCTGGAGAAGGGCAGCATATAAATTGAACCAATAAATAAATAAATAAATAAATAAATAAGATTCTGTGCAGTTCGGAGAACCCCCAAATCCCTCTCCTGGCTGGCCCCTCCTCCCCTCCCCTCTCAGGAATTCCCACGTGACCCGTTTTGGATGCAGGTAAGTGCAGGGTACACACAGAAGCTTGGGGAGATCGAAAAACAGTCCTACCAGAAGTTCGGGAAGGCCAGAAACGGGCCTATTTCCAGCCTCCAGAGGGCATCTGGAGCCTGGGGAGGCCATTTTTGCTCTCCCGGAGGCACGAGGAGACACCAGGGAGGGCAAAAACGTCCCACCACCCTAGCTGTGGTGCAGGAGACCAAATAGGCCACACCCACCATGGTCACGCCCACCCAGAAACTGGGCAGAGAACCCCTTGCTAAAATGTTTGAAGCCCACCCCTGCTGCTATGAATATAATCTGCCAGGAATAATTTGTCTCTTTTTTTGGTCTGAAGTGGTACGGGATCTCCTCTTTGAGCTGGGCATTTAACTAGAAGACCTCTAAGGTCCCTTCCAACTCTGTTATTCTGTTAAATCAGTGCCCCTCCCCCAACCTTTTGGGCACCTGGGACAAGTTCCACGGAGAGAGGTTTTTCCGTGGACCGAAGGGCGCATGGTTTCGTGTGCCGCCTTGCATCCCATGGATGGGGTTTCGCTTGTTTGTGTGGCCCTGTTTCTGGCATGCTGTGGTCCAGTCCACAGACCCCGGGGGGTGGGGGGTGGGGACCCCTGTGTTAAATGATGAATGGCATGTATGAACAAACTTCTATCCTCAGCTCCAGACGTAGTTTTATCTCCTGATATGTAAATTGTTTGTGTTCGCCTGGAAAATCAGACTACAAGTAGTCCTTGACTTACAACACTTCATTTAGTGACCGTTCGAAGTTACATCAAGCCTGAAAAAGTGACATATGGCCATTTTTCATGCTTACGACCATTGCAGGATCTCCATGGTCACATGATCAAAATTTGGATGCATGGAAACTGGCTCACATTTATGACGGATGCAGCATCCTAGGGTCATGTGATCCCCTTGTGTGATCTTCTGACGAGCAAAGTGTCAACTTGCAAAGCTTTCAAGTTGCCATGAGCAGGAGGGAGGGAGAACTGATAGAGCTGATTGATTTCCATAACTGAAGCTGCATTCCATAGATGCTTTCTTACCGCAAGCAGTAGAAGGGTGTTGGGTTTCACAGCCAGTCAAAGTGGTTAATTGGAGAATGTGATTTATGACATGGCCAGGGAGGAGGGGAGAGACAGGGTCATAGGGGAACGTAAATCTACGTGGGATTAGTTCTAACTGCATCCGAATATTGCCGAAATGGTGCTTCTAATAAATGACTGTATTTCTTTTGAAGTTTGGCTCATGGCTCATGAATTAATTAGGGCATCTTTCGGAAACTTCACACAAAGTCAACGGGGAAGCCATGTTCGCTTAATGATCAAATGATTCATTTAACAACTGCCGTGATTTAATTAACAACAGGGGCAGGAAAGGTCATAAAACGGGGCAAAGCTCACTTAACAACTATCTTAGCAACAGAAATTTTGGCTCAATTATGGTTGTAAGTCGAAGACTACCTCCATAGCTTTGTTTCTAGAAGATAAGATGTATATGGAAGAAAAAACTGCATCTTGCTCCACATTATTCTTGGACAGGTATATTTTGGGATGGGTATTTTTGGGAATAAAGAGAGTGGTGCGGTGGCCTAGAGGTGGAGCTGTCACCTCACAATCCGGAGGCTGTGAGGTGGATCCTAGATAGAAGCAGTTACTTCTCTCTCTGGGCACAATGAGAATATATCCGTGGAACAAAACTCCACACTGGCGACAGGAAGGGCCTCTGGCCATTAAAACACTCTGCTAGCTCCATTCAGTTGCCCAGGCTCCACCCCGCAAGGGATTATGGGGTCATTAAAAAAAAGATGATGATGATTTTGTGGAATGAAGAGAGGAAGACTGAAGGAAAAACACACAATGCAGTGTAAATGACAGGCCATGGAGGAGATCTATCTCCTTTCGCTTCAACCTCTCTGGACCAAAGACTTGAAACTGTCAACTCTACGGGAAAGAGCGCATAAGACATCGAAATGGATTACGAGAACTCCTTGTAGCAAAAAATAAAATTACACCTATGGCTTCAGCAGAAAAGGAGGGGGAAAAACCCCACCAACCCCTCCTTCTTGACATCTGGCAAGTTCTCCCTATCTCCGAAAGTCGGGGCGGGGGGGAACGTAACCTTGAAATGAAAAAGAAAAAGGGACAGAGGAGCAGATGTCACGAAGCAAAAGAAAAATGACACTGGCTCCGAGGGCTTCAGAGTCTACATTTTCTTTGCAGCTCATATGTATTGCACTAACAGTGCTGACATGGCACCGTTTTCTGGAAGTGTCACCGTATTTCAATTTAGAGATCCTGACATTCTTGGAAACTTGTAATTACACCATAAAGACATTGATGGATGCAGCTGGAAACCCAGATGCATTTTACGGCCTTTCAAAAAAAGGGGGGGGGACTAATAATTTGGGATGTATGTATATTCCTTAAATAATATCTAATCTCAATCTTTTCCTCTCAAACCAAGTCACTGCGCTAGCTCTGATTGCTTTCTGACATAGTCACATAAATTAAAGACCGTGCATGTAAGATCCCTGGTTAATTAATGCCTGTTTATTCTTTGCTATACTTTGGCAGACAAAAGAAAACGACTGATCTCTTTAAAAAAATAGAGTATAAGAAAAATAAAGGAAGGAAAGAGACCTGGGGTAGGCTGCTGGTGATTCGCAGGAGAACCTCTAGCTAGGATTCTGTGCAGTTTGGAGAACTCCCAAATCCCACTCCTGGCTAGCCCCGCCCACTCTGCCCCTCCCAGGAGTACCGACACAGCCCATTTTGGATGCAGATATATGCAGGGTGCGCACAAAGGCTCAGGGAGGGCGAAAAACGGGCCTTACCGGAAGTTCAGGAAGGCTAGAAATGGGCACTTCTGGCCTCTAGAGGGCCACCGGAGCCTGGAGAGGCAGTTTTCACCCTCCCAGAGGCTTTCCTCAAGCCTCCAGAGCCCGGGGAGGGCAAAAATAGGCACCCCCCACCATGGTGCAGGAGGCTGACTAGGCCACACCCACCATGGCCACGCCCACCCCACAAACAGGCAGAGAACCCCTTGCGAAAATTTTTGAAGCCCTGAAGAGAACTAGAACTTTTAAGTTCTCTGCTCTACTACTACCATGTTTCCCCGAAAATAAGACCCTGTCTTATATTTTCTTTTGAACCCTGAAATAAGTGCTTGGCCTTATTTTTAGGGATGTCTTATTATTTTGGGGCGTGTGGAGCAAGGCGGGGCTCCTTTTGCCGTCTTACCTGATTTCCAGCTCTGTCTTCCTAACCGTAACGCATGCGTTTAAATATTTTCAGGGAGGGCTTATTTTCGGGGAGCTTATTTTAGTGCATGCACTCAAAAGCCCAATTGTCTTATTTTAGGGGAAACAGGGTAACAATGATACCGAATATATTTCCTCTTGTTCCTCATACAAGGCCTTCAAACTCCATAGGGAAACCTCAAGCTTTCAACCAAAATCCATATCTGGAATTTTAAATGTCCTAAAAAGGCAACTGAAGATCAGAGGACCTGGAGCTTCTTCTCTTGGTAAGAAGGGTTCCACCAGAAATGGATTCCAACCATGGTTTGATGACGATGATGTTAACCATTCGGTCATGTCCAACTTGTGGTGATTCTATGGGACACGTCTCACTCACAACTTCCAAACTTGCACTACTTCTTTAAGTTGTTGTACACTCTGGCTGGTGTCAGTTTTGAGGGTGAACCATCGTATAGCATGTGGGTGATGATCAGAAGAAGAAGAGGAAGAGGAAGAGGAAGAGGAAGAGGAAGAGGAAGAGGAAGAGGAAGAGGAAGAAGAAGAAGAAGAAGAAGAAGAAGAAGAAGAAGAAGAAGAAGAAGAAGAAGAAGAAGAAGAAGAAGAAGAAGAAGAAGAAGAAGAAGAGGAAGACAAGACATGCAACTTGACTTCTTGAGGTCTCCATTTCTATCCCTGGCATCTCATATGAAAGAATGAACAGAGCCAGTGATGCTAGAGATGCCACTACAGGTCATTACAAGCTTTAGTACGGCCACACCGAGAATACTGCATCCAGCTTTCATCACCACACTATTGAGATATTGAGACTCTGGAAAGAGTGCAGAGAAGAGCAACCAGGATGATGAGGGGACTGTAGACTAAAACATATGAAGAATGGTTGCAGGAACCGAGCCTGGCTGGTCTAGTGAAGAGAAGGACCAGGGGAAACAGGATAGCAGTGTTCCAATATTTGAGGGGCTGCCACAGAGAGGAGGGGGTCAAACTATTTTCCAAGGCACCTGAAGGCCAGACAAGGAATAATGGATGGAAACTGACCAAGGAGAGATTCAACCTGGAAAAAAGGAGAAATTTCCTGACAGGGAGAACAGTCAACCGATGGAACAGAAGTTGCCTTCAAGAAGTTGTGAGACCTTCATCACTGGAAGTTTTCAAGAAGAGACTGGACTGCCATCTATAAGAAATGGTGTAGAGTCTCCTGCTTGGGTGGGGGGGTTGGACTAGATGACCTACAAGGTCCCTTCCAACTCTTTTAATCTGTTAAATGATTAAAGCAGAACCACATTTATAAGCTCCTGCTCAAGCAGTTTATTTTCAGGCTAAAAAGAAAGCTAGGAAGAAAAAAAAATCCCCTTTTAATGAAAATCAAGGGCATGTTGTGCTGATAAATTGTGCGAGGTGCAAAGCAATACTTCCATGTTATTTCTGAAGGCTACAGAATCCTTGGGGACAGTCGTGATTTCAAAAAACTCAGGTCCAGTGTAATTATTTTACGATCCGATCAACTATGATTCATTTATGTGTTTATTTATTCATTACGCGAAGATGATCTTTGAGGCCACTGGGATAGATTACACGTTTACCTTTATTTATTTTTGATTATTTATTCTTTCAATAAATTCCCTTCGTTTTCAACATATGACAAAATGGGAAAAAATTGGGGAAAAAATCATCCGAGGAATTGAGCTAGTTCTCTTTGCTGAATGTTTACTCAACCTGGCCTGTCTATTTTCCCGGATCAAGAACTGAACAGAAGGACACGTCAAAAATAAATACTCTCCTTCCCAAACCCCCAACTAAAATCAAAGAAAACTGCAAAATAATAGTAATAATAATGATTCCAAAGCACCAGAAGACAAGACAAGAAACAATGAATGGAAATTAATCAAGGAGAGAAGCAACATGGAATTAAGGAGAAGCTTCCCTTCCAACTCTGGTTTTTCTACTGTTCTCCACAGCAACCAAGGGCAGCAAAAGAAAGAACAGATGGAACACCATTGAAATGAGATCCAACCAGAACTAAGGAGAAATTTCCTAACAGTAAGAACAATTCATCTGTGGAACGGCTTGCCACCAGAAGTTGTGAGTGATCGAACAATAGAGGTCTTTAAGAAGAGATTGGAAAAACCATTTATTGGGAATGCATAGGGTCTTTTACTTGAGCAGGAGGTTGGACTCGAAGACCTCCAAGGTCCCTTCCTGCTCTATTCTGATTGATTGATTGATTGATTGATTGCACGCACACAAGAAATGCTCTATTCTGATTGATTGATTGATTGATTGCATGCACACAAGAAATGCACACTCACGTTTTCGGTGCGCGGCAAACCGATGGTAAAGTTATATGAAACCCACCTCTGATTCGAAGTATATTTTAGCTCCACCACTTCCTATTGTTCTGAATGTTTAGAGTATTACATTTTTTAAAAAGAAGAAAAGAACTCCCGTTACCAGAGAGACAAGCCTCACTTCTGAATGCTTGCTTACTGAACAGAGATTCGGTAAAAATGTCACACGGAAGGTTTTCAATGAATGCATTAAAAGCTAATACGAAAGGCCTTTGGGCCAACATATGTCTGGCTAAAAACCTTTGGGGCTGTCTGAATCCATTAAAAAGCCAGGAACAACAAAAAAAGCCTGAGCTGCTTCATCTTAATAGAAAAATTAAGCGATCCTTTGCTAGGTCAGCGATGAACAGTAAAGAATCTCTTGTTTTACCTAGAAGCAATTAGAAAGCAGACTTCGCACCGGAAGATTTAATGTATCCTTTGTCATCATTGCTTACAGCGTGCTTAAGGGGTTATTTAGGATCCGAGGCACCGGTACATGATTATATTACCTACATCTTTGAATGCTCTTTCATAATAAAAAAAAAATCATTTCCCGTTAATTAAATCGCCCTCAGTCCAGAGAAAATTTTGATTATTCCAATCCTGGGTCAAATGGCAAAGCCAAGAAAGTCATACAAATCCGATAACTTGGTGCCACTTGCTATATATTAGGGAAAGAAAAAAAAATCTCTTTGTAGGAAATCCTTTCCTTTTTATTTCAGCAGAATTGCTGTAGGAGGAGGACAGGCACCGGCGGGGGGTGGAGTTAAGAGAGAAACCAGCCTAGAGTCATTGCATTCCCACAAGCAGTCCAACCCCTCCTGAATTCTGATCTAGCGCCAATGTAGTGCTGACCATTAGTTGTCTAGATACTTGTGTATAGACACGTGAAATCGATCAATGTAACCGGCCTGATTCTTGAACCGGGTCCAAAAGAGGGCTGTGAAAATATCTACAGACCCCTCACATCTTGGGCATAAATTGTTCCAACTTCTACCCTGAAAATGACACTATAGGGCAGGGGCCTCCAACCTTGGCAACTTTAAGACTTGTGGACTTCAACTCCCAGCATTCAGCAAAGCTGGCTGAGGAATTCTGGGAGTTGAAGTCCACAAGTCTTAAAATTACCAAGGCTGGAGAGCCCCGCTATAAGGCATTGTGCGCCAGAACAAGTAGACACAAGGACAGTTTTTTCCCCATCGCCATCACTCTGCTAAACAACTAATTCCCACAACACTGTCAAACTACTTAGTAAGGCTGTATTACTATTATTCTTCTCATCTTTCCTATTACCTATCTCCTTTCCTACTTGTAACTTTGTCACTTGTATCTTTATGATTGATATTGTTTTATTTAGTTTCCTAGTACAATTTATGTTGATTGTTTATTTAGTATCCTATGACTATCACTGAATGTTGTATCTTACGATTTATGAGGAATGTATTTTTATGACAACTATGATCATAATTTATCACTTATCGCTTCCACGTACAGTGAGAGCTTATGCACCGAAGACAAATTCCTTGTTTGTCCAATCACACTTGGCCAATAAAGAATTCTAGTCTATTCATGCCTGACAATTGCTGAATGTAAGATCAAGATCAACAGTAGCAGAATATGAGAGGGAGCCAGTGATGGCTAAACTTTTTGCGGCCGCGTCGCTTTTGCTGAGCGGGGGCGGGGAGTCACGTGTGCATGTGCCCACACCCATAATTCAATGTGCCCAGCTCCCCTACACATGCGCGCTCACCCTGCTTTTAGCACGCGATGGAATGGTGGGCATAGTTGGCCCATTTTTTGCTCTCCCCAGGCTCCAGAGGCTTCCTAGGAGCCTGGGGAGAGTGAAAATGGCCTTCCCCACCCCCCAGAGGCCCTCCGGAGGCTAGAAACAGCCTATTTCCCAACTTCCACTGGGCCCAGAAAGCCCGAAAATCAGCTGGCCTGCGTGCACATGCGCACTGGAGATGAGCTAGGGCAATGCTTGTGTGCCCACCAATATGGCTTCGCATGCCACCTGTGACACGCCTGCCATAGGTTTGCCATCATAGTTCCAGGCAAATCCAACTTTTACAAATAAAAAATAGACATTGTCATTACCTTAAGGGTAACAACCTTAAGATAACAGTTTAAGCGTAATAGCCCAATAACCACTAATGGTGGTTTACAAATAAGAATCACAGATAGGAAAAATTGAACAAACTACACAAATCAGAATATAGATAGTCCTTGGTTTACAACCACAATCAACCCTAACACTTATGTTGTTAAGGGAGAAATTTGTTAAGTGAGATTTGCCCCATCATACAACTTTTCTTGCCACAGTTGTTAAGCATACAAATGTAAATCACATGACCATGGGGACTGCTGCAATGATCAGAAGTGTGAAAGATTGTGATAAGTCACTTTTTTCAGTGACGTTGTAGTAACTAAATGAATTTTGTAAGTTAATCTGTAGAACTATTAACCTGTAGAACCGATGATGGTACCAATGCAATATGTTGTATTCAGTGGTAGGTTTCAACATATTTTTACTACCGGTTCTGTGGGCGTGTCTTGGTGGGCATGGCATGGCTTGGTGGGCATGGCAGGGGAAGGTTACTGCAAAATCCCCATTTCCTCCCAATCAGCTGGGACTTGGGAATCAGAGAATAGATGGGGGCAAGGCCAGTCAGAATTTTTACTACCAGTTCTCCAAACTACTCAAAATTTCTGCTATTAGTTCTCCAGAAACCCACCTCTGGATGTATTATTATGATCTTCCATCTTTGCTTTCATTGTCAGATGATAACTATTCCTCTTTCCTTGGTAATAATATTGGGAAGTTGTCAGAGTTTCTTGCAAAAATCAAATCCAGAAGCACACACAGATAAACTGATTCAGCAGGATTCATTAACTTCTTTATATACATAATAACAGATGAAGTATTTACAATATCAATAGTTGATTCTTCTTCAACATAGTGGCAGTTACAACACAAGGCAGGAGAAAACAGTTAGCGGAGCAGGCAGCATGCACACACTAGTTTCAGTCTCTCTTTTCTCAGCACAGACTCAGAAGCTGCAGACTTAAGACACGCCTTGGCTCCACTCTGTCTCAGCTCCCAATTGGCTGACTTAGTTGCTATGCCTATTTGTTGGCCTACCTTGTTACTATGTCTTCCCAGTCGAGAATATTCTAACAATGTCCCGCTGGGACATATTGAGGTTGCCTCTCTTAAGATCATAGAGAAGTTGACTCTCTAATCTTAGGATTTAATCGATCCTACATTCTTCTTGTATTCTGAATGATATAGGCATAGAGAAGCCGCAGAGATCTTCCCTATTAAGGTCTCAGAATAAGCCATAAAATGGAAACATGTGAGCTATTTATCTCCACAATGCTGGCTTTTAAACAAAACCCAAAAAAATAAATGTCAAGTGTTGGGTTGCAAGGCAACACAATACACTCTGATTAAAAGAAATCCCTTGATGATTGTATTCTGCCTTTACAGATAACGCCATAATGAGCAAATATTTACTTACATTCCAGGGTGCACATAAAGGCAGGCAGCCACGCACACATATCCTTCTTTCTCGGGTATTTAAAACATTATTAAGCAACATTTGTTGGGAAACAGAAGCTGGATATATTAGCATCCCCTGGATACACCAGGATCGCTGAGAGAGATCATTCAATTTAGATCACATTACCCTGTGTAGAATTGTTCATGAGCAATGTTATGAAATGTTGCTTTAGGGAGCCGTCAAAACTCCAGGAAAATATTTTGTAGCAACTCAAGGATAAACTGAGACAGAACATTACAAAGTCAAAGAGCTGACTGAATGGAGGTCAATTCAACTCTGACACAGAAAAGCGGGAGGTCTAGCACAAGGTGGGATGAAAAAGCTACAAAAATATAGATTTTTGCTAGCCTAAACCATCACCCTTTCATATAAAGGTTGAATTTTGTTTCTGCTGTTGTACCGCTAATAACAGAAGAAGAGAAGAAGTAGCCCTCACAGATAGTCCCAGATGGAGCAGGACCACTAGACCGCCTCTGAAACAATGGTTTAGCCCACACAAAAAGGGAAAACTGAAACCCTAGGTAAACGTAAGTACTGCTTTAAAATTTTGGTTTTGGAGAAGACCCTTGAATGTCCCACAGACTGCAAGGAGATCCAATGTCAATCCTGAAGGAAATCAACCCTGAATGTCCTTTGGAAGATCTTGAAGCTGAAGCTCAAATACTTTGGCCACCAGATGAGAAGAGAGGACTTCTCGGAGAAGACCCTGTTATTGGGAAAGATGGAGGCCAAAGAAGAAGGGGCGGTAGAAGATGAGATGGTTAGATAGTGTCAACAACACAATGGGCAAAGTCAGGGAGTCAATGGAAGACAGGAAACTTGTCCTCCACTGGCCACCAAAGAAGAGGAGAGGACTTCTTAGAGAAGACCCTGATGTTGGGAAAGATGGAAGGCCCAAGGAGAAGGTTATGGCAGAGGATGAGATGGTTAGATGGTGTCATCAACACAATGAACATGAATTTTGGGAAACTCCAGAAAATAGTAGGAGGACAGGGAGGGCCTGGCATGCTGTGGTTCATGGGGTCACAGAGTCCAACACGATTTAGTGACTGAACAACAAATGTGTATACACAATGTAATCACTTAAAACAGAAAAAGGAAGGAACAAAACCCTTGTTCTCTTTACTTACTTTCAAGTGAATATGATCTCCAAAAAATGTGGCCTTCGTTTTAGCAGTTTGGAAGACTATCTTTGATTGAAGAACACGTTTGACAGAAATTGACCTGTACGATTGGGGACAAGTATTTTTTATATATATAAAAGATTGGAAATCTCCTATGGTTTTGAAAATGGGAGAATTGAATTGGTGATCTGTAGGTTTGCTGATTAAAACGGGTTGACTATGGGAAGAAGACAAATTTATTGTCACTTTAAAGAGAGAGGAAAGATAATGAATTTGTAACTGCTGTGAAGAACATCAGAAGTTCCTTATTTTAGTTTTTTTTCTTTTCCTTTTTTCTTCCCTGCCTCGTCTCTTCTACTTCTTCTTTCATCTTTTATTTCTTTTTTTCTTAATTTCACTCTACATAATTCCATTCTTATCTTTCACTTATGTGAAAATCTTTTAATAAGAATTATTTTGAAAACCCTTCTGTAGGCTACAGAATCAAGCAATTTGTCTAATTATTAAATAAAAATACACAGAGGTACGTGGAAATATGTTATATGGACCCAAAAAAGTAGATTTTGAAGGGAGCAAATAAGTGCTCTGCTCACCAGGCCATTTTTCAAAATTAAATATTTCTACCATCATTTTATTGTCCTCCCACCTCACGACATGACAAATGTCTTTGGTGTTCTTATACAAGGAGAAGCATTGGATGGCATCCTTTGCGGAGAAATGACCACACTAAAAAACTGGAAACTATCAACATCATATTGCATTCAAAATAGCTTTCATCTTCAAACTTTCATTTTTGAGGGTACACCAGAACAAAATAAAATTAAAAGATGGAGGAAGGAGACGATCCAGCAAGGAATAACATTAAAGGAGGATACGGCTGAGGCATCTGACCTACCTTATGGAGGTCCCTGAACAGATGAAGAGTTGGAGGGCCTAAATGTAAAACCAATATGCTCAACTGGAGGCTGTTAGCACATAACAAAAAATTGTGTGAATGTAGAGACACACAGAGCCCGGCCCATCTGCTAATATGCTGACTAATACCAGATAATGACTTATCATCTGGATGATATTATCCGGATTGGACTGAAGGGGTTTTTAAAGGGGAATTTTAATAGGTTTTAACATTTAAGATTGATTTATCTGTTTGTTTTATTATTGTGAGCTGCCCTGAGTCCTTGTCGGAGAGAGGGTGGCATATAAGGAGGGGAAGAAGAAGAAGAAGAAGAAGAAGAAGAAGAAGAAGAAGAAGAAGAGGAAGAGGAAGAGGAAGAGGAAGAGGAAGAGGAAGAGGAAGAGGAAGAGGAAGAGGAAGAGGAAGAAAAGAAGAAGGAGAAGGAGAAGGAGAAGGAGAAGGAGAAGGAGAAGAAGAAGAAGAAGAAGAAGAAGAAGAAGAAGAAGAAGAAGAAGAAGAAGAAGAATAATCTCAAACTGCAGTCAATATTGAAGTTTTCTACGTAACAAGTTGAACTCCTGGAATGAAAGTAAGCTACCGAGCCTCCAATAAATAAATAATATTTCTCCACCGGGGTGGGTCATTTGAAGAAGTGCCTCAAATTCCATATATCACTTTCCAAAACAGCTGCATTAATTAATCCCTCCAGAATATATCAGTTGAAATGCAAGATGGGGGAAAGGCAAATTAACCGGGTGGGATTTTGTAGGTCTTCCTGTTCAGATACTCACTGTAGATTCTTCCCCTGATAAGATTTTGAAAAATGTTTAATCCTTAAAGCATTAAAGAAACATTTTTAATCTCATAATAGAATCTGTTCTTCGCCGCTATAAGACTCTATTAAGCCTACCAAACATTATCCAAATAGCATTCTTTCCGGACAGTATTTGGATATGTTTGCCTTTTAAATGAGTCTATAAATACTCTGCATTTATTTACCACTTTGGTTAGGGTGATAATGGCTGGAGGAAAAGGCCAAAGCATTTATGATCAATCAGAGGATGAGAGAAGGAATAGGGGCCCTTTTAGCAGAGTAAAATGTAGAGTATTATGCAGCAAGGCAGAAGCTATTAGCCAGATCAATATTTGTCCTAGTACCTTAATAAATCATTATATCAAACAGCAGCTGCGGGATGAAGAAAACCTTATTCTACCAAAGGAGGATGTTTCCCATTTACAAAGAAAATGGCATTTAAATTCCAAAAAAACCCCCGAACTGAGTATCCAAAGGGAAAAACACAAAACACGTGTAAGACAATTTAAGCATTTGGAATCACTAGCACAACAAAACACAGAGGTCAACAGCATTAGCGCTTCCAAATTTAAGACGCTTATAAATATTTGAGATGTGGGAATCAAGCCAAGATCCGATCTGAGCTGAATTAGGGAGCTTAAGATGTGAGGATCTGGTGAGATTCCGTTTCAATTTCCAGTTTTTCAGGTTCGAAGGCCACAAGATTCGGTTTGAATCGATTAGCGATTCAGTACGAGATTCAGCCGTGGGATGCAATAGGGAAATATCACAAGGTCTACGGAGTGTAGCTGTTTCCCTATTATTATTATTTTTTAATCAGACTAGGATGGAAATAGCAAAAATGGTATTCCTTGAAATGAAACAGCTTCAATGATTTCATGGTGTTTTTAAACACTCCAGTGCAACTCCTTCAAGGATGGGCAAAGGAACTCATTGGTAGCCTCACTGCAATGAACAAGGACCCAAATTCAGTTTTGCAGCTACTAAGATTGTTGGACGAGCAGGGACAAAAACAGCCAGGGAAGTGAATGAAGCCTAGGAAACGGCTCCCTCGTCAGTCAAGAGGAGGGCTGATTTGCCACCAGCCTATCAAATACTCAGAAGGCGAGGGCTGGGCAACACAAGGGAATGACAGCCAGCGATCAACACACCCCAAACAACATCTAAAAAACCCACATACAACAGGCACCATATAAATACCATACAGAGAACAGCACACCCTCTGCTAGAGAGAAGTTCCCTGAGGATGGGCTCCAGCACGAGTCCGAAAGCTCAGAAGACAAAATTTCTGGTTCCTGGTGACAGACCCAAATTGGATCCTGCAATGTTATCCTGGGACATGTATGGATAAAGGACAGTTTAAGCAATCTTCAAATAACTCATAAAATCCTATATACATGTAATTTTCAACTTAAGACCACAACTGAGCCCAACATTTATGTTGCTGAGTGAGACAAGTGAATTTTGTATTGAATCTTTTGGTTTTTTTAAAAAAAAAGACCTCCTCCCGATTTAAATATTAAACTTTTTTTTTTTAAAAAAAATCAAAAACTCTTTAAAAGTAAGCTCTTACTAAGGACCAAACAATTCACCATCCTTTGACTATGTGATGGGATGCTTGTTGGTGTAACTTTGTTGGCAAAGTTAGCTGCTTTGCAAATAGCATGTGATGTGCTGCTTGTGCCACATAACAAAAATTCTGACAAATGTTACATCTATCGAAGAAAATATTTGTAGCTTGGAGTTGAAGTGTGGGGTCTTGAGGCCTCTCTTTGTTAGCTTGGCGGCTTTCTTGCAGATGTTTCATTACCAAACTAGGTGTTATAACCCAGATCTCTAAACACGACAAACCCTCTGCAGTTAAATCAAAGTTTCCTTTATTAGGAGTGCTGGCAGCCCCGGGAAAAAAAATTCTCTCTTACTGCAGGCTAACAAGTCTGTCTGGCAGGGAGATGAATAGTTGTCTGCCACATCTATTCATCTCTGTCCTCTGCCTTTTATCCCCAGAGCTAGGGTGTGGATTTGCTAGCAGCGGTGGCTCTTCTGTCCAAAGGACCGGCCCATAGATTTCCACTGCTCTCCTCTCCTCTCCTCTCCTCTCCTCTGCCTTCTGTGCATCTGTGTGTCAGGCACTGGACCCGGCTGTTCCTCCTCTTCCTCATCAGTCACCTCCAGACCTGGGAGCTGTTGACGCTCCATCTGAGAGTTGATGGACAGCCCAGGCTCCACCTCTCTCTCTCTCTCTCTCTCTCTCTCTGACAACTCCACCCCTTCTTCCCCCTCGGAGCTCCTAGGTTGCCTTGATTCTGACCCTGACTCCCACACCTCCTCCTCCTCCTCCTCTGATTTGGCTGCCAGAGGGGCCAGTGGCTGACAGGCCACAACACTAAGTAACATCATCAGTGCTAATAAGGGAGTAAGGTTTGTTTTCATTTTACACTGGTGTAGGGGTCAGCAACCTTAAACACTCAAAGAGCAACAAAGGTCCTAACCAGAAACCCCCCGTTCAATTCTGAAGCTGACCAGAAGTCCGGTTCCCCCACCATAGAGTCTTCTCCTAGCACGGCATCCTTTTTCCTCTGCTGACCAGAAGTCCGGTTCTTCCACCATAGAGTCTCCTCCTAGTGCGGCATCCTTTTTCCTCTACCTGTCCTAACCAAAAGCTCTATCAATTGTGGAGCTGACAAGTGACAAGGAGCCAGGAGCAGAGGGATGAAAGAGCCACATGCGGCTCCAGAGCTGCGGGTTGCTGATTGCTGAACTAGTGGCATGCCCAAGAATCACACAATACCCAGGAAACTACCAACTCAGACAAGCAAGCTAACAGTAAACAACATCCCACCAAGTCTCCACTCCCACTAACAATCACAAGGCAACCCTACTCCCTTACCAACACTGATGCTGTTACCTAGTTTGGCAGTGAAATGTCTACAAGAAAACAGCCAAGCTCAAGGACTCCACAGTGTTATACAGTACCTACTGCATATAAAGTTCACTACGATACAAAGAAATGCTCCGTTTAATTATAATCATCGTACAGCAAGCACACTTTCTCAGAGCCACTCAGGCGATCGATAAATTCGACTCTCTGCTTTCTTCTTCTTCTTCTTTCAGACAAATGTGCCGAATACAAACTGAAGCAGGATGGGGAAACAGGAGACACAGAACAGCACAAAATGTTCTAATAGGTCGGTGCAGAAGAAGCAATAAAGCTCATTAACTCATGTTAATATCAGAGGAGACCTCACAACACCCAGCTTTCCCTTCAGCTCTGCCCCTCCAGGAAGGGTTGAGATTCCACAAAGCAAAAAGGCATCACATTTCCAAATCACCTTTAAGTCTCTTTGAAGTTTGAAGCCATTTATAGACTCAGGACTCAATGGGCTTGACTCAATCCAACCTTCTAACCCAACCATGTATTTGCATATAATAAATTTACAAGCATTTGCTAGCAAAATTACAATTGGGTTGATGGAAAACTCCTCCCTGTGGAGTCTCCTCTGGAAAAGCAAAGCCCTTTCCATATGGAGCCCAAACTCTTAATGGCTGCTTATACTACCTGTTCCTGGTTTGTAATTACTCGCTGGTGCCTTTGAAACAGACAGAAAACCACATTTTTACGGGTTATGGTATAACGGCTCCAGGGTGAGCTCATAAGGCTTACTCTCGGCAGCCATTCTTGTACATAAGGGGGTTAGATAGAGATGTAGCCGAGGGCTTCTTGGTGATCTCTGAGCTTGCGTGTTTTCTTGTAGATATTTCATTACCCAGACTAGGTAACGTCATCAGTGCAAGAAGGGAGTGGTAATTGCAGACAGAAAGAGGAGGAGGAGGAGGAGGAGGAGGAGGAGGAGGAGGAGGAGGAGGAGGAGGAGGAGGAGGAGGAGGAGGAGGAGGAGGAGGAGGAGGAGGAGGAGGAGGAGGAGGAGGAGGGAAGGGACTATGGGGTCTTTGGTGCTGAGTTTGGTGATTTTCTTGCCGATGTTTCATTACCCAGACTAGGTAACGTCATCAGTGCAAGAAGGGAGTGGTAACTGCAGACAGAAGGAGGAGGAGGGGGGGGAGGAGGAGGAGGAGGGAAGGGACTATGGGGTCTTTGGTGCTCTCTGAGTTTGGTGATTTTCTTGCCAACGTTTCATTACCCAACTAGGTAACGTCATCAGTGCAAGAAGGGAGTGGGGTTTGTGGAGAGGAGGAGGAGGACTGTGGAGTCCTTGGTGCTCTCTGAGCTTGCTTCTTTTCTTCCAGACATTCCATGACCCAACCAGGGAACATCCTCAGTGCTAGTAAGGAGTTCAGTTTGTTGCCAGTTTACATTCTGGTGACCTGCCTGTCTGCGTGGTTGGAGATGGTCTCAGAGATTCCCTGGCTGGGCTGTTTACTGATGGCTCTTTGGCAGTTCCTTGATTGGGGTGTTGCTTCCTTGACGGTGGGCCTGAGGTTGACCTTGGAGTTCAACTATGCTGATTTAGTTGGCTTGAAATCAAGCAAGCTGAGAAAGCACCAAGAGCACCTCATTTCAACCCTGAGCTATCAAGATTCTTGATGCCAACAGAGAAGAGACTCCACAACTCAATGATTAGAATTATATTGAGACTACAGTAACATCATTTTCCAAGTCTGTCCATGTTTTCCCTTCCCTCCTGGTTATACTGGAAGGATTGACAAATTGAGTCTTTTTCTAATCCTTTCCCACTCTCTTGACTCAGCATAAGTGTCTTCTGCAGCTGATTTTCTCCTAACCGTTTCCAGATGTCTTCTTCAAGGTCATCTCCATAGTTCCCTGCACCTTCTCTGTTTCACCTGAACATAAACGCGTTGGTGGAGGAACTTCCAGATTCAAACTTTGATCCCCACAGAATTGCAGAGGCAGATGTTCTGCTATTACTTTATCCAGATGCTCCTGACATGGTTTGCAGAACCCCCGCTGACCTTACACACCCTCTTAAGCATCTTCACGTGTGTTACTGTGGGTGTTGTTAAGTGAATTTGGCTTCCCCATTGACTTTACTTGTCACAAAGTCACAAAAAGGAAACCCATGACCCCGGGACACAGCAATGTTCATAAATAGGAGTCAGTTGTCAAGTGTCTGAATTTTGACCCTGTGACTATGGAGATGTCTCAACAGTCGCAAGTGTGAAAAATGGTCATAAATCACTTTTTTTCAGTGCTGTTGTAACTTTGAGCAGTCACTAAATGAACTGTTGTCATTGGAATTCATTGTTGGAATATATTTCTCTGCAACAACTAGTAGTATTCAGCCAGTAGATGGAAGTATTTATAAATTTGTATCTCTGGTATATACTCTATGCTCTTTTGTTCTAAGTAGAGCTTCCTGTTTCCTGTTTCAATAATATAGTTAGCAGTAAGGCACATGGTGACTGTGCTCTTTGTTTGCTCCATGTGATGCTCTATATAAAACAAAATTGCTAACAGTTGTAACTTGAGGACTATCTGTACATAGATCCTGGAAATATTTTTGAATCTTCTCATGCCAATCCATTTTGTGAATGAATATGTATTTATAGCCATTATTTTTGTCTCCCTTCTTCCCCAGTTGTCTAAAATCGTTGGTAGGATTTTCTACCCAGCTGTAAATTAATGATTTTTTTACACTTTTTTTTTTTACATTTTTGTAGGTATAGCACAACGAATCGCCATTAATAAGTTTTCAGCCAGGGACGATCAAGCAAGCTGGAATATTTGAAGCTATTTCAAAGGCAAGCCGAGATTAAGGAGCATTGCAAATTTATTTTGACCGAACATATGTAATGAGTTTAGAAAAGGGGTGGCTATGGCAACAGTTTCCAGAATCTTAACGCAGATGCATTGCATGTTGTAAACAGGAGGGCAAAGGAGCAGCTAATATAAAGGCATTTTCACCTGCTCTCCTGACAGAATGACAGCCTTGAGGAATTGCTTGCTTAAACTCAATCTACAAAACTAAGGATTTTAAAAAACAAAACGAAAAACGGGACTTCTTCTGCCAAGTTTTAGCAAGTGTCACTCACCGTGGCTTTCTAAGTGTCGGTGGAGAATCAAACTGTGCCCTGCAAATTAGATCAATGCCTCCTGAACTGATAAGGCCCAAGGATGTGTGGTCTGTTGGGAGAACGCCTTCCAATGACAGCTTGTTCTAAATGAGTAATGGCCAGAATCTTGCCCAAGGAACTTCAAAAAAAAGAGAGAGAGAGAGAAGAAATGTTTGTATTGGACTCTAGACAAGAACACATGCGAGGGTTCAAAGCACCTAGCTTTTTCCAGAATACCAAAAATAGAGCAAAATTTTCATATCCTTGAAACAACTGCCTTGGTGGCGCAGCAGATTAAAGTGGTGTTAAGTGACACAGCTGCCTGCAATTACTGCAAGTTCGAATCTCACCAGGCTCAAGCTTGATACCACCTTCCATCCTTTCGAGGTAGGTCAAATGAGGACCCAGATTGTGGGGGCAATAAGCTGACTTTGAATAAAAAAGAACACTGCTTAGCGGGGGCCGAAAGCCCTACTAAGCAGGTATATACAAAAGTATGAAGACTATTGCTTAACGCATTGTAAGCCGCCCTGAGTCTCTGGAGAAGGGCGGCATATAAATTAAATAAAAATAAAAAAATAAAAAATAAGGCAAGGATTGGATGTATGTGTGTTTGTGTGTGTGTGTGTACAGTTAATATCTCGGGTTTCTTCCCGTGTAAATGTAAACATATCCTTAAAAGGGTAGTAGTGATGTTTCGACGAAATCGCATTCGTCATCTTCTGGCTGATGTTCTTGGTTCGGTGCTTATGGGCAAACTGTGCTTATGGGCAAAGCACCGAGCCAAGAACATCAGCCAGAAGATGACGAATGCGATTTCGTCGAAAGGTCGCTACTACCTTTTTAAGGATATGTTTACATTTACATGGGAAGAAACCCGAGATATTAACTGTACACACATATATACCCATGAAAACTTACATACATATATATATGTGTGTGTGTGTATACCCGTGAAAACTTACACAGAGATAGATAGATAGATAGATAGATAGATAGATAGATAGATAGATAGATAGATAGATAGATAGATAGATAGATAGATATAGGTCTTTGGTTATTCGGGTCTTCTCCCGCGTAAAATTGGAAGTATCTTGGCGACGTTTCGACAAAGTCTCATTCATCATCTTCAGGACGGTGTTCTCGGCTTTGTGCTTCCAGGAGCAAATTGCTCCTGGAAGCACAAAGCCAGATTGCTCCTGGAAGCACGAAGCCGAGAACACCAGCCTGAAGATGACGAATGAGACTTCGTCGAAACGTCGCCAAGATACTTCCAATTTTACACGGGAGAAGACCCGAATAACGAAAGACCTACATACAAACACCCACGAAAACCTCAGAAAACATATATATATTCAGGCACAATTATTCCATTCCTGAGCAAACTGATGGAGAAAGCGGAGTCGTTGGTGCTCTCTGAGCTTGCTTGTTTCCTTGCAGATGCTTCATTACCCAACTAGGTAACATTATCAGTGCTAGAAGGGAGTTGGGTTTGTGAAGAGGAGGAGGAGGAGGAGCGGGAGGGAGGGGGAGGACGACTGTGGGGTTCTTGGTGTCTCTGAGCTTGGTTGCCTTCTTCTAGATATTTCATTACCCAATTAGGTAACATATTCAGTGTCTTCAGAGTTGCTCTCATTTTATATACTAGTGACTTGCCCTATCAGTGTCCAAACTCTTCTTAAAAATTTCCAGTGTTGAGCATTCACAACTTCTGGAGGCAAGTCGTTCCACTGATTAATTGTTCTCACTGTCAGGAAATGTCTCCTTAATTCTAGGTTGCTTCTCTCCTTGATTAGTTTCCATCGGCTGATTCTTGCCCTGCCTTTTGGTGCTAAACATATTGCATATCGAGCCTCAGATAGCTCAACTGGCTGAATAGCCTGTTATTAACATCCAGCTGTCTGCAATTACACCAGTTCGAGGCTCAAGGTTGACTCAGCCTTCCATCCTTTCTAAGGTAGGTAAATTGAGAACCCAGTTTGTGGGGGCAATAAGCTGACTTTGTATATATGTGTGTGTGTGTGTGTGTGTGTGTATGTATATATATATATATATATATATATATATATATATATATATATATATATATATATATATATATATATATATATATACACACATACACATACACATACATACACATACAAAAGTATGAAGGCTATTGCTTAACGCCTTGTAAGCTGCCCTGAGTCTCCAGAGAAGGGTGGCATATAAATCTAATAATAATAATAATAATAATAATAATAATAATAATAATAATAGTAGTAGTAGTAGTAGTAGTAGTAGTAGTAGTAGTAGTAATGTTCTCCTATAATATAACAGCAGCATCTGGAAGTGTTGTGTTGATTTGTATACACTCGTGTGAGAATACGCACACACCCACAACTCTTTCCCCCTTCGTCTGCATCCTCAAGAATCTTGCACCAGGAAAGGAAGAAAAACTAAATTGGAGAACCATAGAAAAAGCATCTTGTGTATATTAACTAGCAGCCAGATCCATCTCTCGCTTTAGGCATGAACCCAAATTGACTCCGGTTGAACGGATAGAAGGAGAGCAAAGAAGGGGAGAAAAAAGGGAGATTTCTCTGAAAAGGGGGTCATTTTGAAGGAAGAAGAACTAAGCAAAAATGCTCAAAATGCACATGGATGGATGGATGGATGGATGGATGGATGGATGGATGGATGGATGGATGGATGGATGGATGATCTTCGGGGCGAGAGCAATTTTTCACTTTCTGCCGCTGTCGAAGAATGCGAATTGGCCAAAATTGTGTTCCCGTTCGAAGGGAGGCTGAGATGGGGAAGAATGACCCGTTTAATGGATTGGGGTCAGCGGAACACAGAAAAACACGAGAAGAAAACGTGAAACTGCAGTCTAGGCAAGGAAGCAGCTGCCTTAAAGATCTGCCTTCAGAGGGGAGATCCAAGGAGGGCTAATCGTGCATCATCAGATGATTGACAAAATCGACTGGAAGGCAGGGTGATCAGAATCGACGCATTGCCATGAGAGGCGCATGCGCTCCCCATAATTCCCGGAAAGTCACTACACTGCTGACCATAATCCACTCAAATGAAAAAAAGAATCAATTTGTTGTTTGAGCAAAGAGGTGAAGGTGGTCCTTCACTTATGTTCAGAATTGAATTTCTGTTGTTCAACAAGGCAGTTGTTAACAGCAATAGCACTTAAACTTATATAATACTTCATAGTACCTTACAGCCCTCTCTAAGCAGCTTACAGAGTCAGCATGTTACCCCCAACAATCTGGGTCCTTATACTGACCCAACTTTCAGCTGCTCAGGATCGAACTGCGGGCAGTGGGAATGGTTTTTATAGTAATAGCACTTAGACTTATATACCGCTTCACAGTGCCTTACAGCCCTCTCTAAGGGGTTTACAGAGTCAGCCTATTGCCCCCAACAATCCGAGTCCTCATTTTACCGACTTCAGAAGGATGGAAGGCTGAGTCAACCTTGAGCCTGTCAGGATCGAACTGCTGACAGTGGGCAGAGTTTGGTTGCAATACTGCATTCTAACCACTGTGTACCAAGCAAGGGAGGGAGGGAGGGAGGGAGGGGAAAAAGGAGGAGCAACAAGAATAGCACTTAGACTTATGTACCGCTTCATAGTGTTTTCCAGCCCTCTCTAACTTGTTTACAGAGTCAGCCTATTGCCCCCTCAACAATCTGGGTCCTCATTTTACCGACTTCAGAAGGTTAGAAAGCTGAGTCAACCTTGAGCCTTTCGAACTGCTGACAGTGGGCAAAGTCTGCTTGCGGTACTGCATTCTAACCACTGTACCATCATGGCTCTTAAGCAAATCACACCTAATTTTATGATCTTTTTTGCCATGGGGATTAAGCGAATCACTTGCTGTTGTTAAACAACACAGTTGCTAAGGGAATCAGGCTCCCCACCCACCCACACACACACACACACACACACATCCTTGTTTTTGCTTGTTGGAAGCCAGTTGAGAAGGTCACAAATGGAGGGCCAGGACATAGTAACCATCATAACTATACGCCCATTGCCCAGAGCCCAAATTTTGATCACAAAAGCATGGGGACTCTGCAACAGTTGTGAATACCGGTTCTAAGTCACTTTTTCCAGCACTGTTGTTAACTTTGTTGTAACTTCAGTTGCTGAATTTCGTTGTACCTTCAGTTGCTAAACCAGTGAAGGACCATCTACCCTCAACTTGATACTCTGGGCTTGGACAACCTGGAACTGCGCTGCCTGCGGTCTGAACTAAGCATAGTACACAAAATTGTCTGCTGCAACGTCTTACCAGTCAACAACTTCTTCAGCTTCAACGACAACAATACACAAGCACACAATCGATACAAACTCAAGGTAAACGGCTCTAAACTCGATTGCAGAAAGTACGACTTCAGCAACAGAGTGGTCAACACCTGGAATGCTCTACCCGACTCCATTGTTACAGCCTCAAAACCCCAAAACTTTAACCTTAGACTGTCTTTCGTGGACCTCACCCCATTCCTAAGAGGTCCGTAAAGGGGGCGTCCATAAGTGCACAGTGTGCCTACAGTCCCTGCCTTACTGTCCCCATTTATCTGTACTTGTTTCCTTGGTTTATGTTTATACCTATACCTACTATCTTGTAAATGTTTGACAAGCAAAATAAATAAATAAACTAGAAAAGACAAACAAACCAGCTAAGGGGGCAGGTCTCGTCTCTTGAAAATCATCTCACTTCAAATTGGCTGCAGCCTGCTAATGACAGGGCCAGTCCTGAAATCCTGGGCTTCGCACAGGTGAAGTCCACACATATAACAGATTAAATAACAGATTAACAGAGTTGGAAGAGATTTGATAGGTCATCTAGTCCAACCCCACACCACTTCTGACAAATGGCAGTCTGATCTGCCACAGAGGTCAGTAAGTGTCAGTAAAGATTGTTCCAGATATACAAACTCAGATTTTAAGCTTTGAACTGACCGATGAGCTGCAATCTCTCATATTTTCTAAGTAGTTGCTACTCAGTTGCTGCGGAGTTAGTAGCCGTAGAATATTATGGTTAATTCACCAACCTTCTCCTCCTTGCTCCCACAACAAATCAACTCCTCTTTTTTTATTTGATTGGTTTATATATAGCTTTTGAACTCAATGTTTGAGAGGTGTTGTAGGACATCACTCATGGTGAGGTCTTCGTGACAGATAATTTACGATCACCCAAGGCAAGGTACAAATTTGTCTACGGTCTGTCTCTCTTAAAGCCCTACAGTCTGCATTCATATTGTGATGCACCTTAACTTAACATCTCATGTATCTGTATACATTTATATTTGCCTTGTGGTTTTTACTAATTGGGTTTTGGGGTTTTTTTTTCCTTTTTAAAAGCATAATTCTACTAGGGAAGTTGAAGTTCATCTACTTTCCAAAGTACCAGAAAACCAAGACAAGAAACAATGGAAGAAATCTAATCAAGGAGAGATCCAACTTAGAACTAAGGAGAAAATTCCCTGTTAATGAGAACAATTAATCAGTGGAATTGCTATCCTCCAGATCAGAGGTGGGTTTCAGCAGGTTCTGACCAGTTCTGGAGAACCGGTAGAAAAAATCCTGACTGGTCCCGTCCCCATCTATTCTCTGCCTCCTGGGTCCCAGCTGGTTGGGAGGAAATGGGGATTTTGCAGTAACCTTCCCCTGGATTGGGGAGGGAATAGAGATTTTGCAGCATCCTTCCCCTGGAGTGGGGTGGAAATGGAGATTTTACAGTATCCTTCCCATGCCACACCCACCAAGCCTTGCCACACCCACCATGGGCCCACACCCACCATTGGCCCACAGAACCAATAGTAAAAAAAAATTGAAATCCACCACTGCTCCAGAAGTCATGGGTGCTCCATCACTGGAGGCTTTTAAGAAGAGATTGGACAGCCATCTGTCTGAAATGGTATAGGATCTCCTACTTCAGGGGTCTCCAACCTTGGCAACTTTAAACCTTGTGGACTTCAACTCCCAGAATTCCTCAGCCAGCTTTGGAATTCCACAAGTCTTAAAGTTGCCAAGGTTGGAAACCCCTGTCCTACTTGATCCAGGAGTTGGACTTAGAAGATTTCCAAGATCCCTTCCAATCCTATTACTCTCTGTTCAATGATCAGCTCTCCACAGAGCTAGCCTCCTGCAATCTATAATTATATTGGTATCCAACTTCTGATCTGGAAAAAGTTAATCAAAGGAACAAGAATCTGAGGAAGAATAGCATTTATTAGCAAGAAAGCACAAGATAATACCAGAATTCCAGCAAGGGACAATAATCCAAGATGTGTGTGTGTGTGTGTGTGTGTGTGTGTGTGTGTAAGGTCCCAAAATATACCCAAGTCACCAGAATGCCAAAGAGAGAGAGACTCAAAAAGAAAGCAGATTTTATTTAAGGCCAAAAACAAAATACTGGGTGGGACTATATCCAGAACATACAGATACAATGCATGCGAGGAGATAGCCACACCTAGGGGAAGGTATGGCGTCCTTTTATACCCTCAGAGATGTCAGCTTAGTAGGTTGACTCAGCCTTCCATCCTTTCTAAGGTAGGTAAATTGAGGACCCAGTTTGTGGGGGCAATAAGCTGACTTTGTATAAATATACAAAAGGATGAAGGCTATTGTTTAACGCATTGTAAGCAGCCCTGAGTCTCCGGAGAAGGGTGGCATATAAATCAATTTTTTTTAAAAAAAAAATTAAATTAAATTTTTAAAAAAAGGGAACGAACTTATACAGATGAAAAGTATAAATTAGGGCTGAGGTGTAAATTATCCCTTAGAGATACGTACCATGCTCTTAGATGGCACAAGAAAAACAGGAAGATTGATATGGGTTCAGGTCAAATGGCATGGACATAGTTTTGACAAATACCAGATAATAACAGTGTTTGTAACAAAATATAAAGGAATAATATATGGGATACAAATACAAAGGCATAATATATGTGTTACAGGAACCTAATGGTTACAGAATAACAAGTTTTTCCTAAATCTAATATATCACTATTTTATATTCTATCCTTATTATTGTTTCCCTTCATGTGTGCGGGTAATTTAAAGCTGCAAAATTCTTGCTCGTTTCTTCCCACTTTTTCAATGCAGGGGACTTATTCTGGGAAAATGAAGCCGTTTCTATCTCCCTCTTTCAATAACTGCGAGCTCATCTACCAATGTAAAAAAGGAAAGAAAGAAAAAACACACCACCCCATTTAGAATCACGAATAATGTAGCTTTTAAGCTTTTTACAAAATTACTGGCTTTCAGACCCTCTCATGTTTTCAAAGCCTAACAAATGATGATTTTTTTTGCCATTGTTTCTTTTCAAACATTGCCGTTAGGAAGACCAAACCCCCCCCCCCCCCCATTGTTCCAATTCCGTTGCAAAAAAATTGGTGATCCACCAAAGAGCAGGAAACATTCGTGAAAAGGGGGATGACGGCTCTGCCTTCTTACATTTACTCTGCCGTTCCCTTTGATCTGAATGCAAAAGCCGTTTTGGGCATCCTATGCATGGTGGGAGGATCAGCCCAGTTCTGCCATCCTGTGCCTTAGTTTCCTCGGTGTCCTACCATAATTTTTTTTAAAATTTGATTTATATGCTGCTCTTCTCCGGAGACTCAGGGTGGCTTACAATGCGTTAAGCAATAGCCTTCATACTTTTGTATATTTATACAAAGTCAGCTTATTGCCCCCACAAACTGGGCCCTCAATTTACCTACCTTAGAAAGGATGGAAGGCTGAGTCAACCTTGAGCCTGGGGAGATTCAAACTGGTGTAATTGCAGACAGCTGGATGTTAATTACGGTGCTTAGTCTGCAGAGCTATCCAGGCTCTGCAGACTAATTTAATTTCAAATTAAACCTATTTATTTATTTATTGGTTCGATTTATTTGCCGCCCTTCTCCGGAGACTCAGGGCAGCTTACAATGCGTTAAGCAATAGCCTTCATACTTTTGTATATACCTGCTTAATAGGGCTTTCGCCCCCTCCCTAAGCGGTGTTCTTTTTTATAAAAGTCAGCTTACTGCCCCCACATTCCAGGTCCTCATTTTACCTACCTCGGAAGGATGGAAGGTTGAGTCAACTTTGAGCCTGGTGAGATTTGAATTCGCAGTAATTGCAGGCAGCTGGCAGCTAAGTGCTACTTAAGTGCTACTTAACAGCGCTTTAGTCCGCTGTTCCACCAAGGCTTCTATGTTGGGATGAAAGCACAAAAGGACAAATGGACAGGCCCCTTGTTTAAATAGAAGCTCTTTTCATGCTCAAGAAGAATCAGGTGCCCAACTCAAAAGGATAACAAAGACTGGCTTTTAATGCATATCCCCTTTCCAATATCCTAACATGCATTTGCACAGCTCTAAAGCATCCAAAGAAATAAACATTACTCGTAAGCCATGCCACTCTAGGCTGGAGTTTTGTTCCCAAAATAGGCTCGGAAGCAATCAGGTTGGACTTTCCTACAACCGTTCAAAACTAAAAAAGCTATGCTGGCTGGAGAATTCTGGGAGTTGAAGTCCACAAGTCTTAAAGCTGCCAGGTTTGGGGACCCCTGGTCCACAGCAACTGACCCCACGATGGATACATGAGGCCTGCAGGTCCATAAAAACAAGGCTCTAGGAGTCAATCTGCCAAGCAGTGAAGTTGCCCTCAAGACATGGGTCCTGAATCCCGCAGTAGCTTCCGATCATCGATGCCAACTGGAAGCTGGCCTTTGTTCAGTTCCAGCTGAGCCTATTCAACTGTTTCAAACACTGAGGGTTAGGAGGTGGAGTAGGAATACCTAGAACTGTGATGGTGAACCTATGGCGCGAGTGCCACAGGTAGCATGCGTAGCAATATCAGTGGGCATGGAAGCTCAGCTCTGGCACGTATGTGTGTGCCAGCCAGCTGATTTTTGGGTCTTCTGGGCCCACCAGAAGTAGAGAAACAGGTTGTTTCCTGCCTCCTTTTCCTCCTCTTCCTCCTCCTCCTTCTTCCTCCTTCTCCTCACCCTCACAAAACATCTGCAAGAAAACCACCAAGCTCAGAGAGAATCAAGAAACCCATGGTCTTCTTCACTTTCTTCTCCTCCTCCTCTTCTTCCTTTTCTTCCTCCTCCTGCACATCATCATCCTCATGAAAACATCTGCAAGAAAACCACCAAGCTAAGAGAGAATCAAGAAACCCACAGCCTTCTTCTCTTTTTCCTCCTCCTCCTCCTCCTCCTCTTCCTCCTCCTCCTCCTCCTCCTCCTCATCATCATCATCCTCATGAAACATCTGCAAGAAAACCACCAAACTCAGAGAGCACCCAAGTCCCCTCCGTTCAACCCTCAGCTGCAAATATTCTCCTTTATTGATTCTTGCTGCTGTGTTGAGAAAAACAAAGATTTACTCCATCTGACTCTGCCTTCGCTTCAGTCCCCATTGTAGCAACCATAGCGATACGTTAAGGAAAGTTCAATCTATGGCAATGAAGGCTCAACTCCGCTTGGAATCCACCGTCAGAGGAGGTAATTATCTGTGCAAATTCCTTGGGGTCTAAGTTTCCAGTTTACAGTCGCAATCAATTCAGGCCCTAGAGAGACGAAGGCCGTTGCACCGTCTCCCTTACAGATCAGCCTGAGTCATTCCGTTACTTCTGACGCCGAACGCTACATCTGTTTATGCCTTCTAAAACAGGCACAAAAGGGACATTTTCACCACGTAGGAAAAAACAAAAACAAAACAAAACAAAAACCAAGCAAAAAAGGAGGCCACCTGTCAGAAGAATAATTTGGGATTCCAACTCGAGCCGGGGTTGCACAAGAATAAATAATAATGAGATCCAGACAGCTCTGAGGAAAGAAAAAATATTTATTCCTAAAAGCAAATAGCTTAGCTGCAGAGAAATGGGGTGCATTTAGAGAGTTATAGGGAGAGTTTATCTGGGGTATGGAAGTGGCTATGTGCTGATTCTGGGCTGACAACTGGAAGGCTGTGTGTGTGTGTGTGTGTGTGCGTGCATGCGTGTGCATGTGTGCGTGTGTGTGTGTGTGAACATGCAGTTCCACTGGGACACTTAATTAACTCTGTGTTTCCAGACCTTATCCTTTGATATGTGGATTAGGTCTGGGTAACTTATTTGAAGGAAGGGAGGAAATTTGGATAAAGGATTCCCTCTCCCCCTCTCCCCCCACGTTTGCTATTTTTACTTGATTAACTTAGTTTCAGCTTGACTGTCAATTATCTAGTGCAAATGCTGATTTTCAGACCATTGTGATAGATAGATAGATAGATAGATAGATAGATAGATAGATAGATAGATAATGATAGAGAGATAGAGAGAGAGAAATAGAGAAATAGATAGGGATGGATGGATGATAGATAGATAGATAGATAGATAGATAGATAGATAGATAGATAGATAGATAGATAGATAGATAGATAATAGGTAGATAGATAGATTAGATAGATAGATAGATAGATAGATAGATAGATAGATAGATAGATGATAGAGAAATAGAGAGATAGAGAGAGAAATAGAGAAATAGATAGGGATGGATGGATGGATGGATAATAGATAGATAGATAGATAGATAGATAGATAGATAGATAGATGATAGATAGATAGATAGATAGATAGATAGATAGATAGATAGATAGATAGATAGATAATAGGTAGATAGATAGATAGATTAGATAGATAGATAGATAGATAGATAGATAGATAGATAGATAGATAGATAGATGATAGAGAAATAGAGAGATAGAGAGAGAAATAGAGAAATAGATAGGGATGGATGGATGGATGGATGGATGGATAATAGATAGATAGATAGATAGATAGATAGATAGATAGATAGATAGATAGATAGATGATAGAGAAATAGAGAGATAGAGAGAGAAATAGAGAAATAGATAGGGATGGATGGATGGATGGATGGATGGATGGATAATAGATAGATAGATAGATAGATAGATAGATAGATAGATAGATAGATAGATAGATAGATAGATAGATAGATAATAGGTAGATAGATAGATTAGATAGATAGATAGATAGATAGATAGATAGATAGATAGATGATAGAGAAATAGAGAGATAGAGAGAGAAATAGAGAAATAGATAGGGATGGATGGATGGATGGATAATAGATAGATAGATAGATAGATAGATAGATAGATAGATAGATAGATGATAGATAGATAGATAGATAGATAGATAGATAGATAATAGGTAGATAGATAGATAGATAGATAATAGGTAGATAGATAGATTAGATAGATAGATAGATAGATAGATAGATAGATAGATAGATAGATGATAGAGAAATAGAGAGATAGAGAGAGAAATAGAGAAATAGATAGGGATGGATGGATGGATGGATGGATGGATAATAGATAGATAGATAGATAGATAGATAGATAGATAGATAGATAGATAGATAGATAGATAGATAGATGATAGATAGATGATAGAGAAATAGAGAGATAGAGAGAGAAATAGAGAAATAGATAGGGATGGATGGATGGATGGATGGATGGATGGATGGATAATAGATAGATAGATAGATAGATAGATAGATAGATAGATAGATAGATAGATAATAGGTAAATAGATAGATAGATAGATAGATAGATAGATAGATAGATGATAGAGAAATAGAGAGATAGAGAGAGAAATAGAGAAATAGATAGGGATGGATGGATGGATGGATGGATGGATGATAGATAGATAGATAGATAGATAGATAGATAGATAGATAGATAGATAGATAATAGGTAAATAGATAGATAGATAGATAGATAGATAGATAGATAGATAGATAGATAGATAGATGATTGAGAGAGAGAGAGATAGGGATGGATGGATGGATGGATGGATGGATGATAGATAGATAGATAGATAGATAGATAGATAGATAGATAGATAGATAGATAGATAGATAATTGAGAGAGAGAGAGAGAGAGAGAGAAAATTACTTTATTGTCACTGAATGTTCACTAATCAGCATACATTAATAGGAAATTTCGTTGCATACAGCTCTCAAAGGGTCACCACTTCCAATACACACAACATAAACATGGCAAAATAAATAAATACAAAAGTACGCAGATACCCACATATATTATAGAACACGGAGAAACAACACAGTCTAATTTGGATGTATACATACATGTACTGTACGTGGCGAGAAAAACAAAAATCTTGCGAGGTTACCAGAGCGGATGGCCTAAGGAACAAAGCTGTCGCAGTCTTGTTAATCAGTGAACGTTTGAAGGGAAGATGGAAACAGCCTAAAGAATAAAATAAATATGGATGCAAAACTTTCTCCTGCACCCAAAGAGTAAAACGAGTTGGACGATGGCTACACCGTTTACCTGAAGGATTCCTGGCATGCTAACAGCTGGCGGGGACAAGGACTCCGAGAATGTCATCGCTACGCCAACGATGAGCTGTTCATTTGTCTTATCTGCATGACCTCCCTCTTGAAATGACAAGTGACGTGCCTCTGAATTAACATCTCATGCCATCAAGGTGCTCTACATAGAAGCCTGTCCAGAACTATAAGTAAATACCAGATGCCGGCATGTTCCCGGGAGCAACGCAAGAACGGAGCCGCAAAGGTTATTTATCCCTTGCCAAGTCAAGTCAACTCTTATTTCTCCTCATTTCTCCATGAACCTAAAGAGTTCCGAATCCCCTTCATGAGCATAACATTCAGCTTCTCCTTCGTAAATGCATGTTTCTAGTGTTTGTGCGGTGTTGTGTTCCTAAGTTCAAAGAGGGCAAATGTTTCTCTTGAAAAACTTGTAAGCAATACAGCCTGTTGGGTGAAGTCGTAAAGGCACCAAGCTAGAAAATGGGAGACTGTGAGTTATAGTTTTGCCTTCGGCATGGAAGCTGGCTGGGTGACTTGGGGCCAATCACTAGGAGGCTGTGAATTCTAGTCCCGTCTTAGCCATGAAAGCTGGCTGGGTGACTTTGGGCCAACCACCAGGAGACAGGGAGTTCTAGTCCCGCTTTAAGAATGAAAGTCAATTGGATGATCTTGGGCCAATCATCAGGAGACTGGGAGTTCTAGTCCTGTCTTAGCCATGAAAGCTGGCTGGATGACTTTGGGAGATGGAGAGTTCTGATAAACTATGAAGTTGTGAAATGTAAACCTAAAAAGTAATCTCTCTCTCTCTCTCCCCCTTCCTCCTTCCCTCTCTCTTCCCAGTTCAACTGGAGAGACCATTGTGTAAACATCCAGTTGTACATATCTCCTCCTCACCACATCACAGGAAGGCAGTTCAGGGTGGAAAAAAAGAATTAAAATGCATTTGCCCTTAAGAGACATGAGAAAACGCTGGATTTGCACAATCCAGAAAACAGTCCAGTTGCCAGAATGCTCATTATTTCCATCCCTTTCTTCCCAACAAATCTTGTTAAAGAAGAGTCAAGTGAAAATCATGGTTAGGAAGAATCACTTCCAGCTTTGGGCCACCGCCAAAGGCCCTCTCTGACTCACAGAGACACACAGAGGCACACCGTGATGGAATGTTGAACAAACCTTGGGAAAGGCATTACAGGAGGAAACAAGGGCACCGCAAAGAAAATATATATATATTCTGTGCCCAAGAGAGGGGAGGGGGGGAATTGTGAGCTTCAAAGGAACCCCGCCTTAATTACACAGGTATATATTGGGCTGGAGAATTATTTTGACAGTCTTCCCAGATTCTGTTACAAGATCTGACTAGCAACAAAGACCTGTAAAAAAATCCGAGCCTTGTTTCCATAGCTTGCTTCTCTCCAAGGGCCTGTCACACACACACACATCTAGGCACAGTTACCTAAGTGTTGTCTCTTGGAAACTGTGAAGCCAAGGTACCCAGCAGCCAAGAAAAATAGCAGCCATGTTTTCAATGCGATTGCAACCCCCCCCCCCCTCGCCTCAAAAATCAGTGGAAGACCAATGGCATGGATGCCTAGCAGTCTTCCAATTGCCCAAAAACACAGCCTGTTTTCGTCTAATTTATTTTAGTGTGTTGTTTTCTTGAAAAAGTCATCATGTACAGTTACCATAGATTAATTTGTCTAATAGGGATGCTGAAAAGATTGTGGGTCGCGCTGCAAAATTTATTTATTTATCCATCTATGCAGTCATCTCTCTTGCTTACAGTCCCGTGACTTTGGACATATAATAAACCATCAGCGAAAATGATTACAGCAACAGTTAGCAACTGCTACACAAATAAAACCTACAGATAATACAGTATACAGACTTACAAATAAAAACAAAACTACAGGAGAACAGACCAGAATCCTAAACGTAGCATCCTTATGTTGTAAGCCATCCAGAGTCATTGGATACAAGATAGGAGGCAATTAAATTTCATAATGAATGAAGAAAGAAAGAAAAAGAAAGAGAGAGAGAGAGAGAGAGAGAGAAGAGGAGGGAGGGAGGGAGGAAGAGAGGGGGGAGAAAGAGAAAGAGAGAGAGAAAGGAAAAGAAAGAGAGAGAGAGAAAGGGAGAGAGGAGGAGAGGGGAGGAAGGGGAGAGGAGGGAGGGAGGAGGGAGGGAGGGAAAGAAGGAAGGAAAGGAAGGGGGAGAGAGAAAGAAGAGGAGGGAGGGAGGGAGGAAGAGAGAGAAGAAGAAAGGAAAAGAAAGGAAAAGAAAGAGAGAGAGAAAGAGAAAGAAAAAGGGAGAGAGGAGGGGGAGAGGGGAGGGAGGGAGGGAAGGCAGGCAGGCAGGCAGGCAGGCAGGCAGGCAGGCAGGCAGACAGACAGACTAATCATTTCTCTCCATATTTCTGGGATCCCTAAACTTGCTGGGGGAAAAAATCCAAGTTTGTGTCTAGGAACAAAAACGAGTTCCTTTATCCTTGTTACTCTGTATTGGTTAAGTACTACTCTTGTGGAGCAGCCCTTTGTGTTTTATTTTTTATTGTGCAGTTGGTATCATAACAAAAGCATTTTTCATTGTGCTTGAATCAAACACACTATGAAAAAACGGTGAGGAGAGCAAGTAAGAAACACTGCCATCCTCCTAGCAATCATGGTTGCCCTACATTGAGAACATACGTCTATCAATCTTGGTTGGGATTTTTATTATTTTATTCACATTAAAAGACTCAATTTGCGCAGTGTTATGTTATGAGGAATCTGTGCCTATCGAGAACGCGGGGATGGCTGAACTAGTTTTAGTGAAGGAAACATTCTGAACCCCAAATCTGGAAGTAGACAAACCTCTGGCTCCTAAACTAGCATCAACGCCTCAAAACAGTTTTTGGATCAATCACAGATTATTCTGTTATTCACTTAAGATTTTCCCAGCTCAAAACTTTCTCAAGACAAGGAGGAAGTATTAGAGTATTGATTTGTTTAATGAAAACAAAGACCAGGGTTAACATCATAACAGTGTTCCAATATTTGAGGGGCTGCCACAAAGAAGAGGGAGTCAAGCTATTCTCCAAAGCACCAGAAGGCAGGACAAGAAGCAACGGATGGAAGCTATTCCAGGAGAGAAGCAACCTAGAACTAAGGAGAAATTTCCTGACAGTCAGAACAATTAACCAGTGGAACAACTGGCCTCCAGAAGTTGTGGGTGCTCCAATTCTGAAGGTTTTTAAGAAGAGATTGGACAGCCATTTGTCTGAAGTGGTGTAGGGTTTCCTGCCTAAGCAGGGGGTTGGACTAGAAGACCTCCAAGGTCCCTTCCAACTCTGTTATTCTGTTAAGATATTTTATTAGACAATCATGTTAAGGAAGATGTCTCCTATCATGTTAAGGAGACCTCTTCCTTAACACGATTGTGTAATGCTCTGACTCAACCCTCCTCAAACTGCTTTGCAACCTCACATCAAGCTAATCCACTCTGCATTTAGTTCAGGAAGCAGCTGTAAATGACTCTGTTTTTCCCCTCCGTGCAGTTGTAGCTATCTCCAGATTGTTTTGCACCAACCTTGCAGTTAAGCTGTGCTTTCCCTCCGTCAGGAAATGTGAACCCTAACCAGAAGACTCTTCCGTCGAAGATACCGAAGCTTACATCCAGGATGCAAACCACTGCAAGAGCCTTGAGTCTCATTCAATGTACCAGAATATTAGCAGCAGATCTGAGATACCGAGGGCTGTAATAGGAACGAACTCGGTGCATGCCTCATCGGACCGATTCTCAAGTGCTCAGAGATACCATCAGCTGTCACAGGTGGACCATTCCTGGCAGCCGTACAAATTAATACCTGAGGGTATAAGCCGCTTTCTCTCGGGGGCCATTTCACCGTAATTATTTCTGTGGCTTAATTCCAGGAAAAGCTTTTTCGAAATTTGCCGAGACAGTCAACTTTCTTCCTAATTGTGAATGTTCGGGTTTTCACCGGTGAGATAAATAGCCACCCTAGGTGGGAGAGATTACGAATGCCAATCTGAGTGATGGTGTCAAAAGGTTATCGTGAGCTAAAACTTTTTGGTTTGGGTTTTTTTTTTCTTTCGCTAGCTGGCTCACAGCAGCCATCATTTTCTTTTCCTCTTAAAAAAATAACTTTTTTTTTTTATTCAAAGCAATTTTACCTCAGTTTTGGCAGCCATCTTTCTAAGCATTACAGATCGGTGGGGAGGTGCCAATGAAATAACATGTTTTAAGGAAGATATTTGGCTGCCAGCTTAAAAAAATCGATTCCATGGGAAGACTAAAACTGTACTTTGTTGAGATAGGCTATAATAATACAATATTGCAAGTTTGATTCTACCTAAAGGGAACCCTTGAGCTATGACCGTGATGGGACCTGCCCAACACATGATGGTTGTGATGGAGGTCCAGGACTGACCTGGTTTAAGATTTCTTTTGCAGTAGTTAAGTGAACCCATGATCGTTAAGCACATCCCATGTTACTAAACGAAAACAAATGGTTCTCTGGGGCATGGTTTTGCCAAAAATTGGAAATCAATGCCAGTTTTCAGCAAAAACACTGCAAAACAGTCACATGACTGCAATTAAAATTTCTAATGTTAGGCTTTATAGGTTGTTTTATATATCAGATATATTGCACTATACATCAACCACAGATTTTCTTTGAGGGAGATGGTTTTTTTAAAAAAGTACCGTGTTTCCCCAAAAATAAGACCCTATCTTATATTTTTTTGAACCCTAAAATAAGCGCTTGGTCTTATTGCCATGCAGTCAAAAGCTCAATTGGGCTTATTATCAGGAGATGTCTTATTTTGGAGGGAAACAGGGTATGAAAGAGAGGGGGAGGGAGAGAGATGATAGATAGATGAAGGATGGATGGATGTATGGATGGATGGATAGATGGATGGATGGATAAAGGATGGATGGATAGATAGATAGATAGATATAGAGATGGATGAATGGATAAAGGATAGATAGATAGATAGAGATGGATGAATGGATAAAGGATAGATAGATGGTAGATAGATAGATAGATAGATAGATAGATAGATAGATAGATAGATAGATAGATAGATAGATGATGGATACATACATACATACATACATACATACATACATACATATAAAAATAGATGAGAGAGAGAAAGAGAGAGAGAGAGAGAGAGGTAATGGATGGACAAACATGGCTCAGTGTGAGCACCTAAAAATTCAGTTATATGACCACAGGGAGGAGCAACCATTAGAACTTCAAATCTGGGTCATAAGTGTCTCCAGGGGTCTCTGTCAGAACTTTGAGTCAGTCATAAGTTGAGAACTACGTGAATTATCTCTAGGTGTCCAAGAAGTTTCAGAAAAAGCACTGAACCTGCAAACAATCTTCACAGGGCCATGACAAGGCATCAGAATATTTATCAATAAATAAACTGCTTCCCTGAGGTGATTTAATGCTCTCTTTTTTTGGTCTAATTGAGTATCCTCTTGAATCTCTTCTCTGCTCTTCTGTAATCACCCAGGAAAGCCTAGAATAACCTCGGCGAACTGGGTGACATAGGTATTAAATAATTTTAAAAAATAAATAAATCAGAAAAGACAACCTCTGAACGGCGCAGTTTTCGGTGTTTCGGTGAAGGCTGCCTCTCCACACCAGAGGTGGGTTTCAGCAGGTTCTGACCAGTTCTGGAGAACCGATAGCAGAAATTTTGAGTAATTCGGAGAACCGGTAAATGCCACATCTGATTGGCCCTATCCCCATCTATTCTCTGCCTCCCGAGTCCCATCTGATTGGGAGGAAATGAGGATTTTGCAGTAACCTTCCCCTGGAATGGGGTGGGAATGGAGATTTTACAGTATCCTTCCCCTGCCACGCCCACCAAGCCATGCCACGCCCACCAAGACACGCCCACAGAACCGGTAGTAAAAAAATTAGAATCCCACCACTGCTCCACACTGACCACAACAGTATTAAGGCATATGTGTAAAAAAAATGTAGAGGTGTTTCTAGACATGGCCCAAATGTCTGTCACGGGGACATAAGGGCAAGCTCTAGAGATGTCATGGGAGAGCAGTAGAAGCTGTCACGATGATGTACTACAGCATGGAAAGACATATGAGCCCAAGCTCACGATAGGAAACAATTCTTTCCTGGGGCAGAAGTGTACAATCAGACAAATACTTTGTTCATCGAGATGGGAAAAAATGAAGTTAAATTCTTAAAACTTTGTGTAACGGACAGTGTTGGATGGGCAATTGCCAACCTACAGTATTTGTAGATATAGAGATTGTATAAATGAAGGGAGGAGGAGGAAGAGGAAGAGGAGGAGGAGGAGGAGGAGGAAGAAGAGGAAGATTTACATATTCCATTCTAGCATTTTTCTTCTCTTCAAATTCTTCTCAATTATTTTCCAGTTTGAACTCAACAGGAGGAAGAAGAGGAGGAGAAGGAGAAGGAGAAGGAGAAGGAGAAGGAGAAGGAGAAGGAGAAGGAGAAGGAGAAGGAGAAGGAGAAGGAGAAAGAGAGGGAAAGGGAAAGGAGGAGGAGGAGGAGAGGAAGGAGGAGAAGGACGAGAAGAAGAGGAAGGAAGGAAGGAAGGAAGGAAGGAAGGAAGGAAGGAAGGAAGGAAGGAAGGAAGGAAGGAAGGAAGGAAGGAAGATGATTTGCATATCCCATTCTAGCATTTTTCTTTCTTCTCCAAATCCTTCTCAATTATTTTCCCCTTTCAACTCAACCCCATCACCGTGCAGCCGGAACGTCTTCCTAAAATTTGCAGAGCCGTATCCGCGTAGGCATCTCCTCCTTCCTTGCCACTAAACAGATGTCAGAGGAAGAACTGGGTGTCCCCCTACCAGATGGTTTCTGAAAAGCCATCTTGTTACTGGCTTAATATATCCCAATTAAAATCCGAACGAAGCGTTTTTTAAAAGCTACCAGATTTTATATCACTTCAAAGTTATTGCCCGAAAAATAAGGTTCTTTGTGACACACTGGAGAGGCCGCCCCATTTAGTAGCCTAATTCAGGACCTACTACAAGCCTACAAGCATTGTTCGTTTGGCCAACACAAAAGGCTTGTTGTACCTCCACTCTCCGAGGTAAGACACGATTACAGATAGTCCTTACAACAGTTCATTTAGTGGCCATTCAAATTTACAACAGCATTGAAAAAAGTGACCTGGGACCATTGTTTACTTTTAAAACCGTTGCAGCGTCCCTGAGGTCATGTGATCAAAATTCAGAAGCCTGGCAACTGGCATGTACTTATGACGGTTGCAGTGTCCCGGAGGCACATGATCCCTTTTTGCGACTGTCTGACCAGCAATGGAGTCAATGGAGGAAGCCCGATTCACCCAACAACCGTGCCACTCACTTAACAACCGCAGGAGATTCACTTAACAACCGAGATGCAAAAGGTCGTAAAACAGGGCGAAACTCACTTAGCAAATGTCTCACTTAACAATAGAAATTTTGGGCTCAATTGTGGTGGTAAGTTGAGGGCCACAATTAAATTAAATTAAATATTAAATTAAAAATTAAATTAATTAAATTAAATTAAATTAAATTAAATTAAATTAAATTAAATTAAATTAAATTAAATTAAATTAAATTAAATTAAATTAAATTAAATTTCTAGCAAAGCCCTTTTTTCAAAGATCAAAACGAGCAAGTTACTTTAAAGCTCGGGTATTGGAAAAACACTTCAGCCATCATTCATAAGGCAGCAGAAGGCATAAATATGAGCCATTGTCCTAGCAGAAGCTATCCAGGGATGTCTGCATTTTTTTGTTTAATTTGATTTATATGCCGCCCTTCTCCGGAGACTCAGGGTGGCTTACAATGTGTTAAGAAATAGCCTTCATTCTTTTGTATATTTTATACAAAATGAGCTTATTGCCCCCAGAAACTGGGTCCTCAATTTATCTACCTTAGAAAGGATGGAAGGCTGAGTCAACCTTGAGCCTGGTGAGATTCGAACCTACTAATTGCAGACAGCTGGAGTTAAATTACAGCGCATTAGTCTGCTGAGCTATCCAGGCTCTGTTTGCCCAAGGCATGTTCGAATATCCAGAAAACAGAACATTTTTGCTACACCTACCAGTACCACCGACATCCTCATCTGATTATCTTTAGAGAGAGCCGAGCGACATTCAAACAGCTAAGGATCATAATGAAACCTTTTCTCAGGGAGACCAACAAATATTTCACATACAGGCGGTGGGTCAGAAAGTCTGGGAATTGCCAGGCCTCTTCGTGTAACTGGATCCAAAGTCTTGATAATTATTATATTGTGTTTTGTTTTGTTTTCAGAGCATCTGTGAAGGTCTCCTGATGGCTACTGTGGGCCTTTCCTTCCCTGCCAAGACCAACAGCCCAAAGTACATTAACTTTAAGACTCTCCCTGCTGTGTCACACCCACGTTAAAATCTTGCCTGGCTATGTCATTGGAACAGCTGCCTTCCTCAAATTCTCCACGCACATCTGGAGAGGGAGGAGAGGCGAGCGTGACCGAGGTACAGTGGTATGAAGGGAAAATGTCTGCCCTTTAAAACTGAATTAAGTAAACTGAATTACGTAACTGGATTAAAAAGGATTTGGAGACTCCAGAAAGAGTGCAGAGAAGAGCAACAAAGATGATGAGGGGACTGGAGGCTAAAACATATGAAGAACGGGATGAGTTTCAGCAGCTTCTGACCAGTTCTGGAGAAACGGTAGTGGAAATTTTGAGTAGTTGGGAGAACCGGTAGTAAAAATTCTGACTGGCCCCACCCCCATCTATTCTCTGCCTCCCTAGTCCCAGCTGATCAGGAGGAAATGGGGATTTTGCAGTATCCTTCCCCTGGAGTGGGGTGGGAATGGAGATTTTCCAGTATCCTTCCCCTGCCACGCCCACCAAGCCACACCCACAGAACCAGTAGTAAGAAATTTGAAACCCACCACTGCTCCAGAAGTTGTGGGTGCTCCATCACTCAAGGTTTTTAAGAGGAGACTTGTCAGTCTGGAATGGTAGAGGGTCTCCTGCTTAAGCAGCGGTTTGGACTAATTCTGTTACTCTGTTAAGTAAGAACCACGGTTCTTCATTTTCCAGTCAAGCTTGTATCAGAAGCCAGGCAGACACTTGAAAAATGTTCTGTGACCTTTTGCTAGAGAAGTATAACACACTTCAATCTCTCAAGGGCCATTAACTCCAAGCATCTGTAACTCCAGCAGATTTAAGGCACGATGTCACCGAAAATCGGCCTTCTCCATTGCAGTCCTCCCCTGTGTCTGTTCCCCTAACCCATCCAGGCTGATTCATTCGGGTCTGCCACCCCCATCCCACCCCAAATACCATCCGAGGGGAGAATATATTTCAACGCGCGTTTCAACTGTCTCTCAGGTTTTGCCACGAGCTTCTTGAGCTCCATCTGAAGGTCTCCATAACGTTCAATGTGACCTTATTTTCCTATCATTACAGGATCAATGATGTCATCAGCTGCTTCAGATTTGCCCAAGATCAAACCTCCTAGCTTTTGGGGTTTTTTTCCCCAAATGTACTAGGTTTGCTAGGAAGGCATTAGAATATTTTGCAGACAGCCTAGAGGGGAGAATATTTATCAGGTGGTTTTTTTTTCCCCCTTTCTAATTTTGAGTGTTTCTTAAGCATAAAGGTTGTTGTATATGCAATTTAATTACATTGTGCTGTTTTGCTTTCTTTTGGTTATTTTTTTAATTATTCCTTTACTGTAAGCTACTGAGGGTCTTTGGGACTGAGGCAGCATTGAAGTCCTAAAAATTCTATTCTATTCTATTCTATTCTATTCTATTCTATTCTATTCTATTCTATTCTATTCTATTCTATTCTATTCCATTCCATTCCATTCCATTCCATTCCATTCCATTCCATTCCATTCTGCATTCTGCATTCTGCATTCTGCATTCTATTCCATTCTATTCCATTCCATTCCATTCTCTATTCTATTCTATTCCATTCTCTATTCCATTCCATTCCATTCCAATCCATTCTGCATTCTATTCCATTCCATTCTGCATTCTGCATTCTGCATTCTGCATTCTGCATTCTATTCCATTCTATTCCATTCTGCATTCTACTCCATTCCATTCTGCATTCCATTCTATTCTATTCCATTCCATTCCATTCCATTCCATTCTGCATTCTATTCTATTCCATTCCATTCCATTCAGCATTCTATTCCATTCTATTCCATTCCATTCCATTCTGCATTCTGTATTCCATTCCATTCCATTCTGCATTCTACTCCATTCCATTCTGCATTCCATTCTATTCTATTCCATTCCATTCCATTCCATTCTGCATTCTATTCTATTCCATTCCATTCCATTCAGCATTCTATTCCATTCTATTCCATTCCATTCCATTCTGCATTCTGTATTCCATTCTATTCCATTCTGCATTCTACTCCATTCCATTCTGCATTCCATTCTATTCCATTCCATTCCATTCAGCATTCTGCATTCTGCATTCTATTCCATTCTATTCCATTCTGCATTCTACTCCATTCCATTCTGCATTCCATTCTATTCTATTCCATTCCATTCCATTCCATTCTGCATTCTATTCCATTCTATTCCATTCTATTCCATTCTCTATTCCATTCTATTTTATTCTATTCTATTCCATTCCATTCCATTTATTATTTTTACAAATACCTGGAGACGCAAAGATATCCAGGTCACCTTCCTCCTCGTATTTCCCCCACAACTGGCTTTCAGATCTGAAGACTAAAAAGGGACATTGTAGGACTTTTCAAGTGCTGATCACACAAAATAATATTATTGCTTAATTAAATAAATACATTTGGTCTTGTGATAGTTAAAAGGCACCAGGTTAGAAACCGGCAGGCTGTGAGTTCGAGTCCTCCCCCCACCCCCTTAGCCATGAGAGCCAGCTGAGTAGGTTTGAGTCACTTATTTTCTGTATGCCCAACTCACCTCACAGGGCTGTTGTTGTGGGGACAATAGGAGGAAGAAGGTGTATTGGGTATGTTTGTTGCAGTTATTTTAAGCAAACTCTGAGGATACCATCTAAGTCAAGATGCACACTGTCCCTTCCCCAGGACTCTGGCCAAATATTACCTACCAATGGGTAGCTCAGGACCAAGAAACTGTCAGACAGAAAAAGCCAACTCCACGTGTAAAGGTCCACTTTATTGCTAAAAGCCTAGGCCCAGGAATCTACTCAACTAACTAGGTTAGCACCTGCCTGGATTGAAATAAGAGTCAGTCGAAATTCAAGGGGATTTTGGACTTAGCTTGCTATGTAGGGATTCTAGGCTGATTCCTTTTTTCACTCCGCCCCCATGTTCTACCACTCCTTCTCCTACAGAAAACTCTTTCTCTAAATCCCTCCATTAAATCTTCCTATGACAGCAGTCCTTTTAAACCACAGCATGGAAAGGAATGGAATCAAGAGAAGTTTCTGGAGCTGGAATATTTGAGGTGTGGCTGTTATAATGAAACGGCTTGTTTTTTTATTCATTTGGATTCTTTCCACTCTGTCGAAGGCCACAGCGGATTAAAATAATATTATATTTTCAGCTTAATGTGTCTCAAAATATCAAAGAATGGATCTTTCCTATAGGACTCTATTAGTCATCTATTTAAGTAGGTCTTTAATCAACAGTCTGTAGTGCTTATTGTAGTTTTAAGTGATATTTTCAATGGTTCCTCATCTTAATTTTGGTTTAAAGTTGTGTTATAAGCTGCTGAACAAACTTGCTACTTGACAGCATAAGGAGAAAGAGAGAGGGAAGTATTTTTAAAAATCACCAGGTTTGTCTCTGCACTTTCAGAGATTTATACATGAGGTATATATAAAAAATACAGGTAGTAAAAATTGCCAATTCCTAGCGTTGTAGTAGTGTTTGGAATTTACAAACGAATCAATCTCATTCTGGGAAATTCAATTTTTCCAATAGAACATACATTCAAAAGTGATGTAATACACTCGGCTCCCGAGGAAATCATATAACGGATAGGCTGCCAAACAGAAAATGTTCATTTCTTTGAGATGTTTTCTTAAAGGCACCCAAAACCAAGACAGAAAGAGAAGCCATTGCAACCCCCATGTGCTTTGAAGGGGATCCTGTTTCTCCCTCCAGCTTTTATACCTCATTGAGGCACGGAAAAATAATCTGAAGATAGATTTCCTTTCGTTTCCCCAGTGATTTCACCCTAATGAGGTTGCAATTACATCTTTGCCAAGTCAACAGAGGACCATGAACTGATCCATTCTCAACATTCAAACGAGCATAACAAAAATGGCATGTAGTCCCAGATTTTGCTTTCCTTCTTTTTCTTTAGGAAGGGCAGGAGAAAGGGAGAGGGAAGGGGAGGAAAGGGGAGGGGTGGGAAGGGAAGGGAAGGAAAGGAGAAAGGGGAGGGAAAGGAAGGGAAGGGAAGGGAAGGGAAGGGAAGGAGAAAGGGGAGGGAAGGGAAGGGAAGGGAAGGGAAGGGAAGGGAAGGGAAGGGAAGGAGAAAGGGGAGGGAAGGGAAGGGAAGGGGAAAGGGAAGAGGGAAGGGAAGGGAAGGGAAGGAGAAAGGGGAGGGAAGGGAAGGGAAGGGGAAAGGGAAGGGGGAAGGGAAGGGAAGGGAGAGGGAAGGGAAGGGAAGGGAAGGGAAGGAAAAGAAAGGAAAGGAAAGGAAAGGAAAGAAAAGGAAAGGAAAGGAAAGGAAAGGAAAGGAAAGGAAAGGAAAGGAAAGGAAAGGAAAGGAAAGGAAAGGAAAGGATAGGAAAGGAAAGGAAAGGAAAGGAAAGGAAAGGAGAGAGGGGAGGGAAGGGGAGGAAGGGAAGTGAAGGGAAGGGGAAGGGGAAAGGGAAGAGGGAAGAGGGAAGGGAAGGGAAGGGAAGGGAAGGGAAGGGAAGGGAAGGGAAGGGAAGGGAAGGGAAGGGAAGGGAAGGGAAGGGAAGGGAAGGGAAGGGAAGGGAAGGCTTTTGCAAAATTCTGCAGCAAGGCAAGGAAGATTCGGTATCAGGGTGAAACAGGGACATCCATGTATCTCACTTAGATTTTCCTTCTCCCTGAAGCCATTTTTGAGAGATGTTTCACATTCCTTTCTGAGTAGGAAACTGTTCTCAGTAGTGTCATTGCTGGAGAAAAGAAGAAGAAGCATGTTCCAATTGCAGAGAAAAACTGGTCCCATGATCTGAGTCCTAGTCCAGCTGTACATCGTTTATTACTTGTGATGCACTGACTTCTCTCCACGGATGGATGGGAAGCCGGGACAGAAATCCCATCTCGAGAACATTCATTTAATTCTTTTTCAAAGTTCTGCATCAGCACAGAGTGAACAGTAATCATTTTTTTAAAAAAGAAAAATCTTTTTTTTTCCATTTCCATTTTCAGGAAGCACTTAAATGACCTGCTTTTTTAAATAAATTAAAAAAAAAATCTTACAGTGCTAAATATTCTAAAATAGGCAAACGGTTCCACCATCAAGGGACCTTCTTCCTTTGCTGAAAGGATCCATTTGCTGGTGAAAGAGAAAATAAAGGTGGAAGATCCCCACAATAAATAAATAATCACAAGGAAAGCAAGGAAGTGCAGCACTTCATGTTAAGAGCCACGGTGGCGCAGGAGTTAGAAGGCAGTTTTGCAAGCTAGTTCTGCCCACTGCCAGCAGTTCGATCCTAACCAGCTCAAGGTTGACTCAGCCTTCCGTCCTTCTGAGGTCGGTAAGAGAACCCAGATTGTTGGGGGCAAGAGGCTGACTTTGTAAACTGAGTGGGCTGGAAACCCCTGCAAAGTGGTATATAAGTCTATAGGCTACTGCTATTGCAATTAAATAGAGACAAATGGTCTGGCACAAAATAAACCAAATCCTTACATTTCAAGCAAATGACAATGGTTGGCACTATACAAGATGCCAGTTAAGAGCAACACAACAAAGATGATTAGGAGACTTAATAATCATGACTGTAGCATCCATTAAGCTGTTCAAGTTTTTTGCATATTTATATAGATGCCCGCATGCATATGTATGTATGGAGATACGCACATAGATAGATGAGAGGGAGGGAGGGAGGGAGGGAGGGAGGGAGGGAGGGAGGGAGGGAGGGAGGGAGAGAGAGAGAGAGAGAGAGAGAGAGAGAGAGAGAGAGAGAGAGAGAGAGAGAAAGATGAGAGATAGATGGGAGAGAAAGATGGATAGGTAGATATCCCCCTCATTGGATGGATGGATGGATGGATGGATGGATGGATGGATGGATGGATGGATGGATATAGATGAGATAAGAGAGACATATAGATACATCCTCCTTTGGAGAATGGAGAGACAGAGACAGAGACAGAGAGAGGGAGAGAGAGAGAGAGAGACAGACAGACAGATTAGATTAGATTAGATTAGATTAGATTAGATTAGATTAGATTAGATTAGATTAGATTAGATTAGATATGAGAGAGACACAGAGAGAGATGGTAGACAGATGATAGACAGACAGACAGACAGACAGACAGACAGATAGATAGATAGATACCATAGATAGATAGATAGATAGATAGATAGATAGATAGATAGATAGATGATAGATAGATAGATAGATAGATAGATAGATAGATAGATAGATAGATAGATGATAGACAGACAGACAGACAGACAGATATAAGAGAGACACACAGAGAGAGATGATAGACGGATGATAGATAGATAGATAGATAGATAGATAGATGGATGGATGGATGGATGGATGGATGGATGGATGGATGGATGGATGGATGGATGGATACATACATACATACATACATACCCCGATGGATGGATGGATGGATGGATGGATGGATGGATGGATGGACAGATATAGATGAGATAAGAGAGACATAGATAAATCCTCCTTTGATGGATGGATAGAGAGAGAAGATAGATAGATAGATGATAGATAGATAGATAGATAGATAGATAGACAGACAGATAGACAGATAGACAGACAGACAGACTGATAAATTCTGCAACCCTGAATCTGATTAGACCTACAACTTCTTGGCACATTTCCTCTTGCTAAGAACAGCCTAAAGGCCTTTGAAGGCTGTGAACAACTAAAAATATCCATGGCTTTTCCAAGCAGATCATTAATTCTGACCTTTCCCTTCTCTCTCCCTGCCCCCCTGCAAATGCACTTTGTCTGCCTTGCAAGTCTGCCAAAGTGTGTGTTGGGGGAGGGACACACACACAAAACCACACACAGCCGATCAAACTCAATGGGCCCCAATTAGAGCAAGCTGCGGAAGACGCATCCATCAACACGACCTAAAATGTCCCTCTCTCCTCCTTTTCCAACGAAAGCGAAGCTGGCTGGAAGAAAATTAAACCTGGCCAGCTTCAAAGCACACCACTAAAGAATAAATGAAAAAAAAAACCCAAAACAAAACCTGCAGGCAACATTTACTTGATTGGAATAAATGATTGTGGTCACCGAGCTCCCTTCCAGTTCTGAGATTCTGCAGGCAGACGTGATAAAAAGCACCATTTTCTTACAACAAGAGCAACAGGGGTGAGGAACACGCCTTTTAAGGCTGTGATCGCCTTAAAAACATGGTTTGGGTGCCAATCCTGCGCAGCAGGGATTAGTACGTACTAGAGGGAGATGTAATGAATGCACAAATATCACCGCGGTACTTTTGAAAGGCCCGTATATGATGGATCCCCTCCATGAAGAAGCATCGTAGGAAGGAATAAAAATTCAGAAGAACGCAACTGTGCAACGTGTCAGAGATAAAAGAAATATAACAGGTACTTAGAAATACCGTGTTTCCCCAAAAATATGGCCTACCCTGAAAATAAGCCCCAGTCTTGTTTTTAGGTGTGTGCCTAATATAAACCATACCCCAAAAATAAGCCCTAGTGAAGGGGGTGGGGATGGCAGCATAGGAGGCAGCGAGCACATGTGGGCCGATGATGTCGGGGAGCAGCCGCAACCGACGCAGCACAGGTGAGTTGAGTACCTGTGCAAGCAGCAGGTGGAAGGAGAGGTGGGGGGGAGGCAGGCGGTCTGGACTTGCTGCGTGGGCCATGGGAAAGCTGAGCATCGGTGGGCTGGAGTGGAAGGCGGCTGCAGGAGGCTCTTTATGCAGCAGCATTGGCAGCAGACAGAAGCAGAGCAATTTGGACGTGACATGCAGGCTGTGGGAAAGCCGAGTGGTGGTGGGACAGAGAGGAAGCCAGCCATGGGAGCCTCATCTTCATGTCTATCATCTTGCCTGCAGCCCACATGGCACGTCTGAATCCCCTACCTTCCGCTCCATGCACTTCCATTCTGCATTGACCAAGAGACTGGCTGGCTATAGCTGCTGCCGGATATCATCAGTCCCCACGCGCCTCCTGGCTCTTGTGGGTATATTAGGGGGTGAGGTGCCCAGCTGGGCGGATCACGCTGAAATTGTGTTTCCCTGAACATAAGCCCTAGTGCTTATTTTGGGTCCCAAAAGAAAATAAGACCGGGTCTTATTTTTGGGGAAACATGGGTAGATAGGAAATTACGAGATTTGCTAACGACAAGCAGCAGAAACCGCAAGTAGGGACAAAGGACACGTAAAGCTTAAGCAAGGCATAATTCAGATGGTCATTAAATAAATAGTTGTAATTGTAGACTACCTGTATGGGCCTAACTTAAAAGCTAGGATAACTTCTTAGAACTCCCAACGACTTCTTTTTTTACAAATCCCTTGGAGTACTACGCATTTCCAGATGCCATCTGCTGAGCAATAAAAATGAAGAAGTAAATACACACACACACGCACACACACACACACACGGCTCACTGCAAATTCAGACGATTGCGCTTCAGAACGTCTGTTCATTTATGCTGGCAGCCATTGTTTTGATCCCCATAAATTATTTGTTTAAACACATCACCGTTCTATACATTTTCCAGGCAGAGAGAAAATAATTGCTAACTTACTTTTCAAGGACATTCCTCAGGTGAATATTTCTTTCAGCGAGTTTCAGCAAATCGAGGTTTGGGATTCAACCAAAGCATCCATCCAAGATTTCTGAAATAAAAATAATGCAAAAATTTTTTAAAGAAAAAGAAAGAAAGAAAAGCCAGCTACAACTAACCAGTGATAGATAACTTACATCCCCCATTTATACAAGTATCTTCGGCATGAGTTCTCAATAAAAGTCTGATGCATTTAGAAGAATGAAACATATAAATACATTTCTTTGAAATACAGGTGATGCTTGTTCATTTAGTGACCATTCAAAGTTATGATGGCACTGAAAAAAGTGATTTATGACCATTTTTCACAATTACGACCATTCCATGGTCACGTGATCAAAATTCAGAGGCTTGGCAACTGGCATGTGCTTATGACAGTTGCAAAAGTCCCCGGGTCACATGATCTCCTTTTGTGACCTTTTGTTGTGGCCCGTCAGCGGCCTGTGTGGATTGTAGCTGATTCCAACAACGAGGAGGCTGGTGTGGTGTTGTGTCAGCAGCCTGTGCAGCTGGCACTCGAGTCGGACAATGAGGAGGCTGGAGAAGAGGTGGTGCCAGACACGGGGATTCAGCCAGGGCCTTCAGAACCTCCAGGAGCTCCTTTAAGTGAAGAGGACGAAGAGGAGGAGCCTCTTCTCGATGCATGGGCACACAGAGCAACCAAAAGGCAGGAGTGTCTCCTCAGGAGGAGCTCTTCTCAAGAGTAAGGCTTGGGGCTAATTGGCCACTCCCTTAGCCTATTTAAGGAGGAACGCCGACTGAAGCAATTTGCTGGGAACAACTTTAGTTCACTCTCCTTCGTGTCTGGATTCTCTGCAAAATTGCCTCTGGGCTTTCTGCCAACCTTCGTAAGATTGTGATTACTTTCTCTTTGGGTTTCTTGTAGGCTATTAAGAAAGTTTATTAACAGCCTTTGTTTGGAAACAGACTGAGTTATTTTAGTAAATTAAGTTTTGTACAAACTTTGTGTGTGCTGTGTTCTTTGGGGTCCGTAGCTGGGGCAGAACAGCTCCTGACAAACCATGCCAATGGGGAAGCCAGATTCACTTAGCAACCTTGTGTTACTAATTTAACAACTGCAACCATTGACTTAACAATTGTGGCATCATAAAACAAAGCAAAACTCACTTAAGAAATATTTCCCTTAGCAACAGAAATTTCGGGCATTACACAAAAACTAACGAATGCGGCAGAGGGGAGTTTCAGCAGGTTCTGACCAGTTCTGGAGAACCGGTAGTGGAAATTTTGAGTAGTTCAGAGAACCGGTAGTAAAAATTCTGACTGGCCCCACCCCCATCTATCCTCTGCCTCTCAATCCCAGTTGATCAGGAGGAAATGGGGATTTTGCAATATCCTTCCCTTAGGAGTGGGGAGGGAATGGGGATTTTACAGTATCCCTCCCCTGCCACGCCCACCAAGCCACGCCCACCAAGTCATGCTATGCCTACCAAGCCACACCCACAAAACCAGTAGTAAAAAAAATTTTGAAACCCACCACTGGAATGCAGTCATAAGGCCGTATTAAAAAAAAGGAATTTTTAAAAAACTCTTGCTTATTTTTTGTGATTTTTATAAAGTGGGTCTCGGGAGGGGATTTTTGTGCCTACTTTCTATAATATGAATAAATGCCCCCTTTGAATCAATAAAATGCAAGGATTTTATGTTAAAATGCCTTTGCAAAGGTGTCTACCGTCCATTTTCAGCAGAATGGAGAGTGACCAAGCATAACGGAAACCTGGATTAATTTCAAACTCATCACGTAATTGTGTGTTATTTCCCACAAGGTTCCCAAAACAGGTTGCAGGCACGATGAGACATGAATTCCATATTTATTGGTGGTGGTGGTGGGGGAAACCCCACCAGAGTCAAAGCAAACACACAACTCCCTTTCAGCATTCTCACGAAGGGAATAAAATTAACTTCCCAGTTCTCTGGTTTTAATTCCCCCCCCCCCTTCTCTTTGTTTCCCCAAACTGAGTAATTGCATTTTCTGCACCGTGACAATTCCACATTAAACCCTTCTGCCATAAATAGATTTTTTTTGAGGGGTGGGGGGGAGAATCACTTCCGATCTACCATGATTCAAAGTTGGGCAAATCGAGATGCAAATTACATAAGGACTTTTTTTTTTTTTTGGATAAACAAATTAGGCGATTGCTGGCTCACCTTTCAAGTTTCAAGTGACGATGTTTGCCAGCAGAGAAGAGAATATAATTAAACTCCAGGGTGGGTTGGCGGAAGGCAATATTACATGCTAATGCCCCAGGCTTTTCTTCACTTTTCTTACACTAATCTTGGCAATCATTCATTTATAATAAATTCCTTAAACCCCAATGGGTTTCATATACCAAAGCGGGCCTTTCCGTTGAAAAAAATTCCGCTGAAATGTATTTATAGATGACCAAGGTTTATTACTGGGGGGAAAAGGTTTAATTGATTAAATTCTAATACGTAAGTAACCTTTGACTTACCACAGTTCATTTAGGGACCATTCGAAGTTACAACGGCACTGAAAAATAGGACTTATGACCCTTTTTCACACCTGCGACCCCTGCAGCATCCCCCTGGTCACGTGATCAGAATTCAGAGGCTTGGAAACTGGCATGTACTTATGACGGTTGCAGTGTCTTAAGAGTCACATGATTCCTTTCTGACAAGCCAAGTCAACGGGGAAGCCTGATTCATTTAACAACCAGGTTGCCAACTGATCAACTGCAACAATTCGCTTAACAACAATGGCAAGAAAAGTTGTAAAATGGGGCAATGTCTAACTTCACCACAGAAATGTTGGGCTCCATTGTGGTCACAAGTCAAGGACTTAAGTACGTTGCCGTTCAAAGGGATGGAAATATCATTTCAGTGCCGTCCTTCCCTACAAAATGAACATCCGTAAGCCAAGGTACTTGTTAAAAACAGTGCTGTGATTCAACTTTAAAGCACTATCCGTTCCTTCCTCAATTAAAATTACTCCGTTAATATTTCATAAATCAATTGATAATTATACCAAATTCAAGAGCATTAGCTGTGGGCCTTCCCCACAGGGTGGCATTTATGGCAAAATATATCGGTGACTACATGCGGATTAGACAGAAAAGATATATTCAATGTTAGGAACTACCAGATTTTAATACAGTTTACGACCAACAACTGAGGACCAGAATTTCCATTGCTAAGCAAGGTGACTCTTAAGTGAGTTACTTCCGATTGTATGACAACGTTTTGCTACAACTGTTAAACAAATCACTGCAGGTGTGAAATGAATAATACGGTCTGACTTCCCCCGTTGATTTGGCTTGTTGGAAGCAAGCAGGGAAGGTTTCAAATGGAGATCACATGATCCCAGGATGCCACAAAGGCATCATAATTCATGCCAGTTCCCAAGCGCCCAAATTTTGATCATTGACCATGGGCACTCTGCAACAGTCAACGGTTGTCAAATAACTCAAAGCAGTGAGCATATTTCATACTCCTTCCTCCTTCTATTTTCCCCACAACAACAACAACCACCCTGTGAGGTTAGTTGACCAAAGAGGGAGTGATTGGCTCAAAGTCACCCAACTGGCTTGCATGCCTAAGGTGGGACTAGAACTCTCAGTCTCCTGGTGATTGACCCAAAGTCACCCATTTGACTTTCATGCCTAAAACAGGACTAGAATTCACTGTCTCCTGGTGTATGATCCAAAGTCACCCAACTGACTTTCATGCTTAAGGTGGGATTAGAATTCACTATCTCCTTGCGACTGGCCCAAAGTCATCCAACTGGCTTCCGGTCCTAAGGTGGCACTAGAACTCCTAGTCTCCTGGTGATTGGCCCAAAGTCACCCATTTGACTTTCATGCCTAAAACGGGACTAGAATTCACTGTCTCCTGGTGTATGATCCAAAGTCACCCAACTGACTTTCATGCTTAAGGTGGGACTAGAATTCACTATCTCCTGGTGACTGGCCCAAACTCATCCAACTGGCTTCCATGCCTAAGGTGGGACTAAAACTCCCAGTCTCCTGGTGATTGGCCCAAAGTCACCCATTTGACTTTCATGCCTAAAATGGAACTAGAATTCACTGTCTCCTGGCCTAAAGTCACCCAACTGGCTTTCGTGCCTAAGGTGGGACTAGAATTCCCAGTCTCTTGATGATTGGTCCAAAGTCACCTAGGCAACTATCATGTCTAAGACATGACTGGAATTCACTGTCTCCTGGCCTAAAGTCACCCAACTGGCTCTCATGCTTAAGGTGGGACTAGAACTCACAGTCTGTAGTTGATTGGCCCAAAGACACCCAGCAGGCTTTCATGCCCTAAATCAGAACTAGAACTCACAATCCCCTGGCTTGTAGCCTTAACCATTAGACCAAACTGATCCTAGGACTCTACACCCATACTAAACAAATACCAGGTGCCAAGCGCCTGAATTGTAATTACATGACAGCATGGGAAGGCTGCAACAGTTGTAACTGTGGGGACCAACTGTAAGTCATTTGTTTCATCGCCATTATAACTTTCAGACAGTCACTAAACAAATGGTTGCAAGTCGAGAACCAAACCATTTGTTTAATGACCTTTCCGAAATGTTCGCTGACCGAAAAAAACAAGAATGTAAAAGCATTTGCTTTAGGTTGCGTAAGTCAAAGGACAAAGACTTGGCGATAATTAATAGCTGTGCTAATTTTACGATCGGTACACAGCTCGTGTGTGGCCCAACATCCATTATTGGCCCCTTCCTTGTCCTCCGGACCCATTCAGCGGTTAATCAGTAATGTGTCCTATTTCTCTTAGGAATAAAATTCCAGGAAAGAGGCTAGGGAATTAAGGCAGTGGCTCTTTTATTGCCATACTAATTAAATGTAATTAAATTAATGGCAGGCTGGAATGGAAAGTATTTTAAGGAAATCAAAAAGTATTTGCTTTACATTCACCCAGAACACAGCAACTACATCCACGCAGAATTTAGTATAAATAGTTAGTCGCTGGCTGAATTTGTGACAGATGCCCAATTAAGTTTGTCAGGTTTTATTAGCAGGTATATGACTAATGAACAATTGGGTTAATTTAAACTGCCAATATTCAGAAAAGAAAAAGGAACTTTTAAAAAAAAGAAAGAAAAAATCTTCCTTTTGCTACTCTGGGCTTACATGTGTAAACTTTACTTAAAACAGCGCTGTTCATTGGAAGCCTGGGTGTTTTTTTTAATGTTTAGAAATCTGTTAGAGGTATACTGTTGAACACCAGGGAAATAGATTGCCTTCCTGATCCCTGAATGTGTATTGATCCCTTTTTCCAATGCTCTAAAGGGATTCGGGGAGCTTTTATGAGTTTGTGGACATCACTTTGACAAATGTCTTTGAGAACCAGCAAGAACTTCCAAAATCTTGCCAAGAAAAATAGAAGGACTATTCCTGGCAATCCCCAGGAGTTAACATGGATTGAGAATACAGAATAACAGACGTAGAAGGGACCTTTGAGGTCTTCTACTCCAACCCACTGGGATTCAGATTTTTTTTTACTACCGGTTCTGTGGGCATGGCTTGGTGGGTGTGGCTTGGTGGGCGTGGCAAAGGAAGGATACTGTAAAATCTCCACTCTCACCCCACTCCAAGGGAAGAATACTGCAAAATCCCCATTTCCTCCCAATCAGCTGGGACTCGGGAGGCAGAGAATAGATGGAAGTGGGGCCAGTCAGAATTTTTACTACCGGTTCTCCAAACTACTCAAAATTTCCGCTACCGGTTCTCCAGAACTGGTCAGAACCTGCTGAAACCCAGCTCTGCAGGAGATCTTATACAAGGGATGGTGAACCTTTGCAGTTTGCCCCAAGTGCCCAAACCAGATGCATATGCACACATGCACATACGCACATTGGAGCATCGGAAACCTGAACACCAAGTGGCTGGTGCGCATGCATGCGCTGGCTATCTGGTGTTCGGGTTTCCAGCACATGGTGCCATAGGTTTGCTATCACAGCCTTATATCATTTCAGACAAATGGATGTCCAGTCTCTTCTTAAAAGCCTCCAGTGATGGAGCTCCCACAACTTCTGGATGGAAAATGTTCCCCTGGTTAATTGTTCTCACTGTCAGGAAATTTCTCCTTAATTCTAGGTTGGATCTCTCTTTAATGAACTTCAACTTGTCACTTCTTGTCCTGCCTTCTGGTGCTTTGGGGAGTAGGTCAACTCCTTTTCTCCATGATAGCCCTCAAGCTATCATGGAGACAGACTTGGAAGGTGTTAGGAAATGAGTATTACCTACCTTGTTGGGTTGGCAATATATAAAGCATCAATATAGCTTTAAGACTGCTGTATTGCATCATACTGTGTCCTGATTGGTTAGCTCTGTAGCCAATCTCCTTAAGAGGGAGCTTGAAACATGGTTTCTTTCTCTTTCCTGTTCTTGCTCTCTGATATCTCTGTATGCTATTGTTTGCAAATCCAGAAGAACTATTTATTATGAATGACTACGACGACTGGGTAAGAAGACTTTGTTATTGGATTATCCCTGCACTGTCGTTTTGCTATCTCCTGCTTTATATGTGTATGACCTGGACTGTTTATTGGACTATCTCCTGAAAGTAAACACAATTCAGTATATCTGAGTGTTGACTGTGATTATTCGTACCTACTCTCAATCGCTTTCATGTGTACACCCTTGCTATTCAAGGGTTACTCTGTGAATTCCTTAACAGAAGGGACCTTAGAGGTCTTCTAATCCAACTCCCTGCTTGAAATGGTATAAGAAACCTTATACCATTTCAGACAAATGGTTATCCAATCTTTTTTTGAAAAACTCCAGTAATTGAAGACTTATAATTTCTGGAGGCAAACCATTCCACTAGCTAATTTTTCTCACTGTCAGGAAATTTGTCCAAGTATGAATATTCATAGATTGGAATAGATCAGCCAATGGGCTCTGTATTAAGCTCTGAGCTCTGAAGCTGCGCTCTGCTTGTGTTTTGCTTGTAACTGCCATGTTGGAAGAAATCTGTTGGTATTGTAAATTTACTTCATGTATTATTATGTATGTAAAGAACTGAATGAATCCTGCTGCATCCATCTGCCTGTGTGTGCTTTCTGGATTTGACTTTTGCAAGAAACTCTGACAAAATTTTTCCTTAGTTCTAGGCCTGCTCTCTCTTTAATGATGTAGGGAATAATGTTCTCACAATAAACAGTAAGTTTTCCAAAGGATGTCAAATGTTTGGAGTCAGAATCTCCACCAGCGTCTACCAGTCACCAGAATAGAATTTGCTTCCTCTTCAAGCAACGTCATACCATTTTTTTGGTCCTTCTATTCATTTGTTAGGCGAAGGAGAACATGAATACAATGTAGTTCATGAGTAAGTACATTAACTTGCTTGACCTTGACCTACAACTGCAGTTGAGTCTACACGATAACAGACATAATTACTAGTCAGTTGTCGAGGGACTGAATTTGGACCTTGTGATTTTGGGATGCTGGAACGGCCGTAAGTATGAAAAATTGTCACATTTTTCAGTGCTGTTGTAACTTTGAATGGTCACTAAATCATCATCATCTTTTAGCGACCCCATAATCCCTTGCAGGGTGGAGTCTAGGCAACTGAATGGAGCTGAGTGTTTACTGGCCAGATGCCCTTCCTGTTACCAATGCAGAGTTTTGTTCGGCAGATATATTCTCATCGTGCCCAGAGAGAGAAATATCTGCCTCTACCTAGAATTGAACTCACAGCCTCCTGATTGTGAGGCGAGAGCTCCACCTCTAGGCCACCGCCCCACTCCTTTTAAATGGACACTAAATGAACTGTAGTAAATCAAGGATTAATTCTACTACATTCTCTCCTACTATTCTTTCATTTAAAGTATCCTGTTTGGTAGATGAAACTAAAAATGGTTTCTCTCTGCTTCTAGCCCCACATTTAAATCCCTGCACCACACTGCTTAAGTCTTCAATTTTTTTTTTAAAGAAAAGCCAGATAACATGAGTAGAAGCACAGATTAAGCCAGGTAATAGCAATTCTAATCCACACTATTGACGCCTTCTCAAAGAACACGAATTATATCAAGGTATTCCCCAACCTCTGAAAATAGTGACTATAATTAGTCAGGGATTAGAGTCAGATATTCAAAATTGCTCGCAATAAATAAAATCAGATGGAAGACGGGAAAAAGCAGAGCTGAGTAATCAGACCCAACCTGCAACCTAGAAAAAAAGGGGAAATGCAGAATTTATTATCGGAAGCAATAATTCATACGCCCCAAGTAGAGAGGAACAGATACCGCAAGCGCAAATTGCTGAATGACATTTAATGCAAGTATAACATGGAGCTATTCGGTGTCTCTCTGCTATACGTCTTCTAGAATGGCTGCCTCTCCACAATTTATATTTCTGTAAGATGGGCTCTGTAGCCCATCTTCCTATCCTACAAAATAATACAGTTTTCGCCGCCAATATTATTAAGAAGCAGGAGATTAATAATAATACAATTAAATGCTGCAACGTGTTTTAAGGCAACCCACTGGAGACGAAAAGAGCCGAGAAGATGACTAGGAATGTAAACTAAGAGTACAATTTAAGGTGAACGCAATCAATGATACTCAGTCTGGAAACTGCCTTTTAGAGCAGGGGTCTCCCACCTTGGCGACTTTAAGACTTGTGGACTTCAACTCCCAGAGCTGAAGACGGCTGAGTAACTCTGGGAGTTGAAGTCCACAAGTCTTAAAGTCGCCAAGGATGGAGACCTCTGTTTTAGAGACAGCAGTCTTCCAGGAAAACTGTATTGTCGAGAGCAGAAATTGCATGAAACCTGCCCAGCCTGGAGACATGGCGGCAGTGGTGGGTTGCCCCCGGTTCGATCCGGTTCTTGCAAACTGGTAGTAAAACCAGCGGGACGCTCTGCCAACCCGCTCGGATGTCATTATAGACAATCTGTGCATACACAGAAGCATGTGCGTGCTCCCGTTGCGAACCGGTAGTAAACATAAGTAGAACCCATCCCTGGATGGCCGGTTATGTAGGCACGTTCACACTTTCATCCCAGCCTCCTCTGTTTATCTCCATTAGAGTCATCACCAGCCCACTGTCTCGGTTACAATATACAGTTCTTCATTATTTCCCTACCTACTTTTGAATATTTGATAAGCTTTTTCCCCCTCCAAAGACAGAACATTTACATTCTGTGAATTTTTAAAAACTTGCTCCAGAAATCTCTTTTCTACAATCATACAGATGGTAGAACATTATTATCTCATACGGCTAATGGGCACCTGAAGCCAAGCTAAAGCTATTCCGCCTATGAATAGAATATCCAATATGTCCAAGAAGAAGAGATTGGACAACCATTTGTCTGAAATGGTTGAAGGGTTTTCTGCCTGAGCAGGAGGTTGGACTAGAAGACCTCCAAGGTCCCTTCTAAGTCTGTTATTCTATTGTAGTCTAGTCTAGTCTAGTCTAATCTAGTCTAGTCTAGTCTAGTCTACCCTACCCTACCATACCCTACCCTACCCTTTTCTACCCTACCCTACCCTACCCTACCCTACTCTTCTCTACCCTACTACTCTACTCTACTCTACTCTACTCTACTCTACTCTACTCTACTCTACTCTACTCTACTCTACTCTACTCTACTCTATTCTCTATGGGACTTATTCAAGAGATATTTAAGTTATTCAGGTCTGGTCCATTCTGAACCATTTGGTCAACCTCACATTGACCAAAAAATGTAAAGTTACTGGCAAAGAGCCTGGATAGCTCAACAGGCTAAAAGCAGACTAAAAGCATTGTGATTAACACCAGCTGTCTGCAATTACACCAATTCGAATCTCACCAGGCTCAAGGTTGACTCAGCCTTCCATCCTTTCTAAGGTAGGTAAATTGCGGACCCAATTTGTGGGGGCAATAAGCTGACTTTGTATAAAATATACAAAAGTATGAAGGCTATTGCTTAACGCATTGTAAGCCGCCCTGAGTCTTCGGAGAAGGGATGCATATAAATCAATTTTTTAAAAAAAAAGGAGTTTGAGAAGTTAGGGTTCACCGCTGTTTTGGAAACTGGAGGCTAAAACATATGAAGAACAGTTGCAGGAATTGGATAGGTCCAGTTTAATGAAAAGAAGGACTAGGGTGACATGATAGCAGCATTCCAATACTTGAGGAGCTGTCCCAAAGAGGAAGGGGGGTCAAACTATTCTCCAAAGCACCTGAAGGCAGGACAAGAAGCAACGGATGGAAACTCATCAAGGAGAGAAGCAACCTGGAGCTAAGGAGAAATTTCTTGATAGAGAGAACAATTAACCAGTGGAACAACTTGCCACCAGAAGTTGTAAATGCTCCAACACTGGACGTTTTTAAGAAGATGTTGGATAACCATTTGTCTGAAGTGGAGTAGGGTTTCCTGCCTAAGCAGGGGGTTGGACTAGAAGACCTCCAAGGTCCCTTCCAACTCAGAATCAGAATACAACTGCAAGGGACCTTCTAGGGTGCTCGAGCAGGAGACCCTTTACCATTCAGACAAGTGACAGTCCAGTATTTTCTTAAAAACCTCCAGTGATGGATCATCCACAACCTCTGGTGGCAAGCTGTTCCACTGGTTCATTGTTCTCACTGTTAGGAAGATTCTCCTTAATTCCAGGTTGCTTCTCTCCTTGCTTAGTGTTGCACTCATTGTTTCATTGTTCTGCCCTCTGATGCTTTGGAAAATAATTCAATCCCCTCTTCCTTATGGCAGACCCTCAAATACTAGAATACTGCTATCATGTCCCCGCCTCGGTTATTTTGATACTCTCTAATGCATAGGGGTCATCTCAACCACTTTGAATAGGCTTCTGACTGGGGGGTGGGGGGGAATATCCAATAACCTTGTTGAATGGCCTCATCAAGACCAGCTACACTAGGTTAAGGTCACAAGTAGAGGTATCTAGAGAGCAACTGACTCAGTCTGTCTTGAAAAATAATTCTGCCTAGCTTCTTTGCTGGACCTCCCAGAATCTGGCTGGTGAATCTATTTACATTTGTATGAAACGCGATAGAATTCAAGATAAATCTAACATATTTTCTTCGACCTTAAAATCTTCTTTTTTGTTGACAAGGCCAGGACACTGGAGTTCATTCAGCCTGTTCTGGATAGAATTACACAGTCCGAAATAACCGAAATAACAGTTGTGGATGTCTCTTGTTGCTGCCTCTGAATGACTAGGCTGCAACAGTATCAAGGAATATATTTGCGCAAAATATGTCATCTACAAGTCTGTAGAGATTCCCAGTCATCCAGGTCATGATTGTCCCAAAGGTGCTTTTTCAGGACTTGTCCAGGCAGTTTCCAAGGACTGGAAAATGATATGAGTGAGAGGTGAGACATGCTCATATGATCTAGGCTGATTAATGTTATATTTTGCTTTGATATTTTCAAAACTGTAAGTGGGGTGCAGTAAAGATATTTGCAGTCTAAGGAATTGAATTTGCTGTTGAATTGTTGTTAGTTGGGAAGTCGTGTCTGACCCATCGCGACCCCATGGACAACATTCCTCCAGGCCTTCCTGTCCTCTACCATCCTCTGGAGTCCATTTAAGCTCACGCCGACTGCTTCAGGGACTCCATCCAGCCACCTCGTTCTCTGCCGTCCCCTTCTTTTGCCCTCCATCGTTCCCAGCATTCGGCTCTTCTCCAGGGAGTCCTTCCTTCTCATTAGGTGGCCAAAGTATTTGAGTTCCATCTTCAGGATCTGGCCTTCTAGAGAGCAGTCAGGGTTGATTTCCTCTAGGACTGACCGGTTGGATCACCTTGCAGTCCAAGGGACTCGCAGGAGTCTTCTCCAGCACCAGAGTTCAAAGGCCTCCATTCTTTGGCGCTCGGCCTTCCTTATGGTCCAATTTTCACAGCTGTTGAATTGGGCACCCCAAATTTTATTCTATTAAATTAAGAACTTTATATGCAATAATTGTTCAGTGCAGAAAAGAGTTATTCCCAAGTCACCATCTTAGATTATAGATGAAAGCACTCACTCCTTGTTTATAAAGTGGCACTCGATCAGTTCAACAGTAAGACTAATTAACATTAATTTAGGTAATCATGGTTTAATGACTTACCTAAACATCAGATTGCATGATTTTTCCCCCTATGTAATGTGATATGCTTTCTCGTTCTCTTTTTCATTCCTTTTTGCACGAATATATAAATATAAATATATGCATAGCTTTGCACAAAATAAATATAAGGAAAGGTATAAAAAAATGGACCTTGAAAAAATAAAGGTAGCTAACAGCCTAAGATAAGGTTATTCTAATTTGTTTTTTTAAGTTTTTTATTTTATTTTTTACATTTAGGCAAGAAAAACAAAATGCACAGGTACAGTATAGGTGGTATCTTGCCCAATAGTAGTAACTGTGAAAGGGATCTTGGAGTCCTAGTGGACAAGCATTTAGATATGAGCCAGCTGTGTGCAGCAGCTGCCAAAAAAGCCAACACAGTTCTGGGCTGCATAAACAGAGGGATAGAATCAAGATCATGAGAAGTATTAATACCACTTTATCAGGCCTTGGGAAGGCCACACTTGGAATAAAGCATCCAGTTTTGGTCACCACAATGTAAAAAAGATGTGGAGACTCTAGAAAGAGTGCAGAGAAGAGCAGCAAAGATGATTAGGGGACTGCAGGCTAAAACATATGAAGAACAGTTGCAGGAACTGGGTATGTCTAGTTTAATGAAAAGAAGGACTAGGGGAGACATGATAGCAGTCTTCCAATATCTCAGGGGCTGCCACAAAGAAGAGGGAGTCAAGCTATTCTCCAAAGCACCTGAAGGCAGGACAAGAAGCAACGGATGGAAACTCATCAAGGAGAGAAGCAACTTAGAACTAAGAAGAAATTTCCTGACAGGGAGAACAATTAATCAGTGGAACAACTTGCCTGTAGAAGTTGTGAAGGCTCCAACACTGGAAATTTTTAAGATTTTGGATAACCATTTATCTGAAGTGGTGTAGGGTTTCCTGCCTGGACAGGGGGTTGGACTAGAAGATCTCCAAGGTCCCTTCCAATTCTGTTATTCTATTCTAATACCTTCCAACTCTGTTATTCTATTCTATTCTATTTTTATTTCTCATAAACGTGTCTTAAATGTACAGTCTCTTATCCATTTTGGTCATACATATTCTCTTTTAACTTTCATTCCAGGAGGAAAGAAGAAAGTAGAAGAGGATAGAAAAAGGGAGGGAAGGGAAAGAGAGGAGAAGGAGAAGAAGGATTGTTATAAAATAAAGCAGATGGAATGGTAGAACAGCAACCCCGAGCATACTCAAACTTTAAAAGGTTACTCTGATTTGTGAAGATGATTATCATGATACACTACATTATTTTACTGCATTTCTTGTATGTCCCACTAATAAGTGTGGCCAAAAATGAGGCGCAGAAATGTTGGCCTCAACCGTCGTTGTAAGTCGAGGACTTATCTACATTTGGCCCAGGTGCTGCTATTACGAAACAGAAATAAGATATAATAACCCAAAGACTGCTGGACAAGGGAAATTCGTAAGAAAACATTTGTCTCAAATCTTATAGCAAACGAGATGAAAAAATAATTTGAAAGTAGTATACATAACAATTAACCATATTTTTAAAAGGTTGTCTCATACGTTCTTCTTGTGCTATTTCAGAAATGCCTCAGAAAAGATAATTTAGCATGAAAGATAGTTTAAAAACCCATTAGATATAATGAATAAACCGGCGCCATCCCCAAATAATAATATTTCAAAATAGGGCTCATAACTAATTAAATAGAAAGCAGAAGCAAGCAGCTGAATCTAACTGTAACGGAAGCCAAATTAAGTCCCTGTCCCAAGATAATCTAAAATCTGTTTGTTTTCCCTCTGATAAAGAAGATACAGTCCCTCTCCAGCACTGCAAAATATAGATATATATATAGAAAATATCATTTAATAACTACTCTAATCTCCGATTTTGTCTGTCGAGATTTTGATCCCCATTTAATAATCAATTGTTCCCAATTCTTCCTCCCTTTCAAGTCTTAAGAGATCAAATGCGGTCAAATCCACCAGTTCCATTTACATCTAATTGAGAGAAAAGCTACTTAGAAATCCTTTTGGAATTAAAAAGATACGATCATCCTTCGTCAGTGTGTGTTATTTTTTTTGCAGGAAAAATCCTGCTGTGTATCAAATGGAAGAGGCATTCAGATAACTTTTGTGCTGGAGAAAAGGCTTATTGTGGGAATAAGGTTAATAAACCAATCTGAATCCATCTGACATCATGTGGTGCTTTGCACTTACTTAATTCCCCTTCTGTTACCCAGGCTCTCCATCACAGAATTGGATACAAAAATCTATAACAGTGAAAATGCTACCTGTCCTTGGACCACAAATCTCAAATCCACCTCCTGCTGCCCTCCAACTGGGAATCTAGAGTTACATAGGTAGACAGGTAGACAGTTGGCTAGAGATAGATAGACGGACAGACAGACAGATCGTTAGGGTGGGTGGGTGAATAGATAGAGACATGATAGATATAGCTAGAAGAGAGAGAGATGGATGATAGATGATAGATAGATGGAGAGAGAGAGAGAGAGAGAGAGAGACAGAGACAGAGACAGACAGACAGACAGACAGACAGACAGACAGATGTAGGTAGGTGGATAGGTGGATTGATGAATGGATGGCCAGATAGATGGTTAGAGAGAAGAGAGAGATGGTGAGAGAGAGATGATAGATATAGAGAGAAGAGAGAAAGAGATGGATGATAGATGATAGATGTCTAAGACAGATGAACAGACAGACAGATGGTTAGGGTGGGTGGGTTGATAGATAGAGACATGATACATATAGCTAGAAGAGAGAGAGAGATGGATGATAGATGATAGATGGATAGAGATAGATAGATAGATAGATAGATAGATAGATAGATAGATAGATAGATAATAGATAGATAGATAGATAGATAGATAGATAGATAGATAGATAGATAGATAGACAGATAGATAGTCAGACAGGCAGACAGATGTAGTAGGTGGATAGGTGGATTGATGAATAGATGGCCAGATAGATGGTTAGAGATAAGAGCGAGATGGATGAGAGAGAGAGATGATTGATAGATGAAGAGAGAAAGAGATGGATGATAGATGAAAGATAGATAGACAGATAGGCAGGCAAGCAGGCAGACATAGGTAGGTAGACAGGTAGGTAGGTGGGCAGGTAGGTGCATAGGTGGATGGATAAATGGATGGTCAGAAAGATGGCCAGAGAGAAAAAGACAGAGAGGGAGAGATATGAGAGAGAGATGTGAGAGAGAGATGTGAGAGAGAGAGAGAGAGAGGGAGAGAGAGAGAGAGAGAGACTGGGTGACTTACAACCAGTAGTGAAATCCAAAAAAATTTATTACCGGCTCTGTGGGCATGGCTTGGTGGGCATGGCTTGATGGATATGGCAGGGGAAGGATACCGCAAAATCTCCATTCGCACCCCACTCCTGGGGAAAGGATATTGCAAAATCCCCATTTCCTCCCCACTCCTGGGGCCAGTTCTCCAAACTGCTCAAAATTTCTGCTACCGGTTCTCCAGAATCTGTCAGAACCTGCTGGATTTCACCCGTTTACAATATTAAAAACAGTAAAACCATGAGATCCATATATTACTAAGAACAGTAAAAATACAAATTTTAATTAAGATGGGAAGGTTGGGCCAGGCTGTGCAGGAAGTGGGAGGTGGGATCTGCTCTTTGCCCATCAACCACCTTCAGTGTGATGCTCCCCCATTGGGTCCTCAAGCCATCTGGCAGACCTAGTTCCTCAGGCTCTTATAGAAGGCCAAGAGGGTGGGAGCAGATCTCATCTGGAGGATAAAGATGTTCCAGAGGGCAGGAGCCATAGCAGAGAAGAGTCTTCTCTTGGACCCCATCAGCTAGAATTCCTTGACCAATGGGGTTCCACCGCATGTCTCCTCTGTCAGCATGGGTGGGATGGGCCAGTCCCATTGGGGTGAGATGGTTCCTCAGTTAAGGTGGACCCACATCATGCAGGGCTTTAAAAGGTGACTACCACACTCTGAATTGAACTTAGCACCATGGAGAGCTCCACACCAACAGTTGTGGAGATTCAAAGGACTTGAGGGTTTAGGACAGGGGTCTCCAACCTTGGCAACTTTTAAGACTTGTGGACTTCAACTCCCAGAATTCCTCAGCCAGCATTGAGGACTGGTTGAGGAATTCTGGGAGTTGAAGTCCACAAGTCTTAAAGTTGCCAAGGTTGGAGACCTCTGGTTTAGGAGGTCTTCCCTTCAACCTATTATCCAATCAAATTGACCTACTGAAGCAAGAGTTTGGATAGATGTTTTTGATCTGGGACAAGGCTAGGAGGGACCTATTTGCATCTACTGTGGATGAATGTTTTTTAAAAACCCAGTCCCGAATTAGCTTGACTCATCTTGGCTTCAAGACAGAACACCAGTCTAACTTGAAGCTCCGGATAAAAAGGTCAATTCTCAGTTTAATTCTGGGAGGGGAAAATAAAAGATCTAAGTTTTCTTTCTCCTACTCTCCCACAGAGCCATGATATTTGAAAATTTAACATTTCTCCTTTGAATAATCTGCTTCTGTTACGGTTTGCAGTGACTCAGTGACATGTTCTCCTGTTTTATTTTTATTAGCTGCTTACAGTGGAGGCAGTCACACCTGAGATTGTTCTTCAGCTGTGCAAAAGCACGTGTGCATCTGAGTCACACCCGCAGTGGAATGTCACATTGAGACAGAAGTGCCTCAAACCTTCAGAAACCATCTAGGAGAGCATTAGAAGCAAACCATGCCTCGTCAGTAATGGAACATCAGAGGCCGGGGGACAAAGAATATCTGATTAAAGCTAATCTGATTAAAGGAAAGGTACTTGTGAAAACTAGAGTGGTGATTGGATTCAGAGAATAGGTGAGGTGGATCAGAAAAGCTGCCTGCCACCCTTTCTTCTTTCATGTCCTTCAATTAATAATTCAGCCTTGAAATAACGTTTTCCATTTTCAGCACATCCCTTTCATCTCAAACAATGCTTCCAGCCGACAGGAATGGATAGCAGTGAAGTTGGATGCTCTTTCAGCGTCCCAGTTCTTTACTTCTTTACTTGTATTCTGCATGGGAAGGTTAATGTATTGACATTCTCTTGCTTTAATAAAGTTGAAGGGACTGCCATCGGTGTTTGTGTTTGGGGGTGGGGGCAGAGTGGGAGACAAAAAGAAAGAGAGAAACAGGGAGAAAGAAAGAAAGAAAGAAAGAAAGAAAGAAAGAAAGAAAGAAAGAAAGAAAGAAAGAAAGAAAGAAAGAAAGAAGAAAGAGAGAGGGGGGAGGGAGGAGGGAGGAGGGAAAGGGAAAAGGAGGGGGAAGGAAGGAAGGAAGGAAGGAAGGAAGGAAGGAAGGAAGGAAGGAAGGAAGGAAGGAAAAAGAGAGAAAGAAAGAGGAAGAAAGAAAGAAAGAAAGAAAGAAAGAGAGAGAGAAAGACAAAGAAAGAAAGGGACAGAAGGAGAGAAGGAGGAAGAAAGAAAGAAAAGAAGGAAGGGAGGAAGGAAGGGAGGGAGGAAGGAAGGGAGAAAGGAAGAGAAAGGAAGGAAGGAAAAGGGAGGGAGGGGAGGGGGAGAGAAGGAGAAAGAAAGAAAGAAAGAAAGAAAGAAAGAAAGAAAGAAAGAAAGAAAGAAAGAAAGAAAGAGAGAGAGAGAGAGAGAGAGGAAGAGAGAAAGAGAAAGAAAAAGAAAGAAAGAAAAAGAAAGAGAGAGAAAGAGAGAAAGAAAGAGGAAGAAAGAGAGAAAGAAAGAGAAAGGAAGGAAGAAAAAGGAAGGGAGGGAGGGAGAGAGAGAGAAAGAAAGAAAGAAGGAAGGAAGGAAGGAAGGAAGGAAGGAAGGAAGGAAGGAAGGAAGGAAGGAAGGAAGGAAGGAAGGAAGAAAATACTCAAAACCACTAGGGATTGCAATGTATTTATCAATTCACCCATGATATTCATTGCCCAGCATGGCATAATATTTGGACTATAAAAATAGAAGCAGGAAGTTTGTGTCCTCTCAAGACTTTTATCTGGCTGTAATTATCATTCATTTAATGGAACTTATTTCTAAATGAAATGAACACAAATTTGATTTCATTGTCAGTGTCAAATCCCTGCTAAGTCATCAAGCCTCCCCCACCCCCCACCCCCGCATTAGCTTGATCTTTAGTGATTAAAGGTGCTGGATTAGAAGCCCCAATAACACAAGTTTTAGTTGTGTCTTTGGCCCCAAATCCAACTGGGTGACTTTGAGCCGGTCGCTCACTCTCAGCCCTAAGAAAAAAGCAATGGCAAACCACTTCCTAAAAGTTGTTGTGGCCTGCCAATGGCCAGCAGAGCTGGCAGCAGATTTGGACAGTGAGGAGGTTGGGGAGGAACGTGGAGTCTGGGGAAGGCTCGGACGAGGGCTCTGCGTCGGAGGCAGAGAAGGGGCCAAGGCCATCTGGCAGTTCTTTACTGCCTCCGGAGTCTCTGGAGTTTGACATCAGCGAGGCAGAAGAACAGCGGGAGCCTGTTCCCAGTGTGCGCATGCCAGGAAACAGGAACAATTAAGGAAACAGGGTCGACTTGGGAGTAAGGTTTGGAGATGATTGGCCCCTCCCATAAGCCATAAAAGAGGAGCGAACGGGACATGAACTTTTACAGGAAGCAATTAGTTCATCTGGTCGGTAAAAGCTCTGGAAAAGCTCCGTTTGACTCTGTGCTAAGTTTGGCCTTGCCCTGCATGTGGCAATTAGTTCTCTGGCAGCATTCCAAGGGAGATAAGGTGAGTGTTTGTAAACACTCCTGTGAAAGACTCTTTGAGAAGACTATTGTCCTTCCAGACCAGGAATGACAATAATTCACAGCCGTATGAATTCAAGAGGTTTGTCGGAATTAAGATTGTGCTGTATACTTTCTAAGGAACAGATCAGAACAAAGGTTTCCAAGAAACAGCATGGAACTCAACCTTGCTAACTTACAAAATCCCTGGGAGTCTATTAGCTGCATTGTATTGTCATTAAACCTCCCTTTGCATTTTTTTTTTCCTGGAGGGATTACAGAATTATAGACAATTTTAGCGTTCTTTAGCTATTCCTGTTAGGCACTTTAAAATTTCACCGTTGCTTGCCTAATATTCAGTTTCCAAAATTTCCAAATCACTTATAAAACTCCAAATAGGATTATTCTTAATTAAACTTTTAGACGTCTCAATGTGTCTCAGGTATACCTAGAATTATACAAGCCCTGGTGCTTATGAAAGAAGATACTGGAACTTTTATAGTATCTCTTTCTTTTAAACAGACTGAGTACTGGAGGGGCCGTGTTTATTTATGCTAATCTTTCTCAGCCCTGGAGAGAACGTGAGATACTAATATAAAAAAACTGAAGCCCTTTTCATTATTCATATGACACAGCTTCTTCACAAACAGTATTACCATCCCTGTGTTATCACAAGCTCTGAAGCATTAAGAATCGGAAAAAAGGGTATTGACAGCTGTGCAAGAAGTAGCGGCTGTGTTTTCATTTTCTTTGAAGACCTTTTTTGTTGTTGTTGTTATATGTGCTGGGAGAAGAACACAACAGGAAGAGGAGGGGGAGGGAAGGAGGAGGAGGAGGAGAAGAGGAAAAGGAGGAGGAAAGAGAAGGAGAACAAGAAGAGGAGGAGGAGGGGGAGGAGGAGGAAGAGGAAGGAGAAGAGGAAGGAGAAGAAGGTGGAAGAGAAGAAGGAAGAAGAGCAAGAGGAAGAAGAGGAGGAAGGAGGAGGAGGAGGAGAAGAGAGAAGAAGAGAGAAGAAGAGAGAAGAAGAAGAAGAAGAAGAGAGAAGAAGAGAAGAAGAAGAAGAAGAAGAAGAAGAAGAAGAAGAAGAAGAAGAAGAAGAAGAAGAAGAAGAAGAAGAAGAAGAAGAAGAAGAAGAAAGTAAGTCTCTTCTCGATCACAATCCAGAGAAGATATTCTATGGGGTCTTGGTTTCTCATCGTGGATGTGTGTACAAAGAAGCAAGCACACACAATCTCACGGGAATGGAGCAGATCCCATTTTTCAAGCAAAAACTACAGGTGTTTGTTGATTTACGACCACAATTGAGCCCAAAAATGTATGTTGCTAAGTGGGACAGTTGTGGAATCCATTTCTCTGTTCCCCTGGTTTTTTTTTTTTAAAAAAAACTGGAACAGATTCAGAGAATCGGCATAATCAACAGATTAAAAATCAAAAGCTCTGAAGGTCATATACTCATGAAAAGGTTTTTTAAAAGGGTCATCTGAATTTTCAACGACTCATTGACTAATCACAAATCCAATCGGCCAGGAACCGAGGCCAGCTACCGAAACAAATATTTCTAACAATGTAGATGGCTAAGACTTTTCATTTTTACTGCTTTTTCTGAAATGCAGTGCCCATAAAGATAAGGCAACCGGCAGAAATGCAGTAGGATACAATCGGAATCCACGACAACCAATTTGCATCATTAGCATATCTAATATACATATGCCACTTATTAAACCACCCAGATTTGTAATAAATGCAGAAAGTTGAACGGTTTGGCAAGTAGAGTTGCACGCACAGGACTCCACGTATAAAAAAAAAGGACAGTCTTTACCCAGAACACAATTTTGACAGTTAAAATGATGAAATGTGCCACCATCGGTAATTTCGGCCAACATCTTAAGAATCTGAGAATTCCATTTCCTGATCCAGTTGAATTACTTAAGCTCCATTTTGTTGGTCCTTGCCTTATGACGAGCTTAAGGTCCATTGACTTTAATGAAAATACTTGAAGGATGACTAAATCTGTTTCTCACTAATAGTGGTTTAATGAGAGGGAAAGGGCTACAAACTGCTTTAAAAGATATCATCAAGCAAATGGCCTTATTTTAATTGCGCAGTGGGGAAAGGTGAAGGGTCCCATCAATGAACACAAAAGAAGAAAATTAAAGAACGAGACTCATACAGAGGAGCAACTAAGGCTACCATACAAGGACAAATTACACATTATAAAGATGGCTGGGAGGTGAGAGGTACTACCAATATAATCTACTGGATCCCTGCATAAATTGCCCCTTTGACTATGTACGACCGATGGGGAGGAAACTAACCACTATCAATATCCAAATAAAAATCTGGGATCATTTCAATTCTGAAAAGCTCACTGTTTATTACTGTGAAGTGGTATATAAATCTAAGTACTATTGTTACTAAGATTGTTGGATGAGCAGGGACAAAAACAGCCAGGGAAGTGATTAAGGCCTGGGAAACGGCTCCCTTCTCAGTCAACAGGGGTGCTGATTTAACACCTGCCTATCAAGTACTTCATATGCAAGAGCTTGGCAGTGTAGTACTGCAGGCTACTTCAGCCAACCGCTAACTGCAGTTCGGCAGTTTAAATCTCACCAGGCTCAAGGTTGACTCAGCCTTCCATCCTTCCAAGGTGGGTAAAATGAGGACCCAGATTGTTGGGGGCAATGTGCTAACTCTGTAAACTGCTTAGAGAAGGCTGTAAAAGCACTACGAAGCAGTATATAAGTCTAAGTGCTATTGCTATTATTGAATACATAGCGTGATAATGGAGAGGTAAAACTAACTCTGAATTTCTAAGGCACCAGTTCACAATATTAAACATTGGAGTTCCCAGCCCAAACACCACCACCCCAGGCTTCCATGTAGACCATGTAAACAAGTCCTCTTTGTTATGGGAACCATCTGCCTTCTTCTTAGCACCTGTTGATATGACCTTGAAAGGTTTCCAGACTCTCACCAGCTTCCCGTGGCACTGCAGAAGTTTAATTGCTCCAAACTAGCCCATTCATAGTCAATACCTCTCCCCAACCCTTACTCTACTGACAAGTTGAAATGAAGAGGCATGTAGCTGCCCACGTTTCACTCTTGACATCCCCAGATGGTAAGAACACAAGCGAGCCTCACACTGCAATGAAGAAGGACATGCATTTAATTTCATAGCTACTAAGGACCGTGGTGGCACAGTGGTTAGAATGCAGTACTTGCAACTACTTCTTCTGACTGCCGGTTGCCAGCAATTTGGCAGTTCGAATCTCAACAGGCTCAAGGTTGACTCAGCCTTCCATCCTTCCGAGGTGGGTAAAATGAGGACCCAGATTGTTGGGGGCAATGTGCTAACTCTGTAAACTGCTTAGAGAGGGCTGTAAAGCACTGTAAAGCGGTTATACTGTATTTTTGGAGTATAAGACACACCTTTCCCTCCCCCAAAAGGGGGTGAAAATTTGGGTGCGTCTTACACACCGAATGTAGCCCCACCCACCCACTGGCTCCCACCCTTTGGCCTCTGCCTCCCAGCAATTTACCTCTCTGCAGCAAGCAGCAAGAGGAAACAGCCCATTTCAGCTTCAGCACAGCCTAATTAGCACACGTTGATTGTCCTTTGGATCAGCCTCCCGACTCTCAGCTGTTTCAGGCTGCAGGGATTGCCATGGCCTATTGCTGCACGGGCCTCTGCTGCTTGCTGCAAGGAGGTAAATTGCTGGGAGCAGATTTTTTTTTTCTTGTGCTTATCAAGCTAGGCTGAAAACAAAAATGAAAGTAAAGCAGGCTGTTTGCTGTTTGCTGCAACGAGGCAAAATTGCTCAGAGGCAGAGGCGGATTTCTTTTTCTACTTTTCCTCACCAAAAAAGATAGGTGCGTCTTATAGTCCGGAGGGTCTTATAGTCCGAAACATATGGTAAGTCTAAGTAGTATTGCTACTAAGATTGTTGGACGAGCAGGGACAAAAACAGCCAGGGAAGTGATTAAAGCCTGAGAAACGGCTCCCTTCTCAGTCAACAGGGGTGCTGATTTAACACCAGCCTATCAAGTGCTTAGGATGCAAGAGCTTGGCAGACAAGGAAACAAAACTTAATAGCCAGCCATCAACACCCCAAACAGCATCTAAAAAGCCACACACAACTGGCACCTTATAAATACTACACACAGAACAGTTCAAAGCACAGACTCTGCTAGAGAGAAGTTCTCCGAAGATGGGCTCCAGCATGAGTCCCAAAGCTCGGAAGACTAAACCTCTGCTCCCAGTGAGCGACTCAGACTGGATCCTGCAACATTATCCTGGGACACGTAAATTCGCCTACCTTCGTGATGAACCTATGTTGTCTCCATCTCAAACTGAAGCGCAAATGTAGTCTGTAGTCTGAATTTCTTTTCTGGAAATCCATTCATACTATCGCATCATGTATGATGGGGAGTCGATGGCAATTTCCAGTTTCCCAAGATTTTAGCCTTCCAGTAGGGCTGGGATTTCTAGCAACTACAATAACAATTTCAGTTTGTTGACTGTTAATGAAATACAGGTTGTCCTTGGCTTACGGCAGTTCATTGAGTGACCATTCAATGTTAAAACGGCGAGAAAAGTGACTTATGACCGTTTTTTCACACTTACGGCCATCCCCGTGGTCATGTGATCAAACTTCAGAAGCCTGACTCATATTTATGACCATTGCAGTATCCCGCGGGGCCTTGTGATCCCATTTTGCGACTTACTGACAAGCAAAGTCAATGGGGAAGCCAGATTCCCTTAGCAACTGTGTTTCTGGCTTAACAACGGAAGTGATTTCACTTAACAACTGTGGCAAAAGAAGTTGTACAGTGGGGCAAAACTCACTTAACAACTGTCTCAAAACAGAAATGTTGGTCGGACGTTGAGGACTATCTCTACGTACATGATACTTTAAATCTTAGTTCAACAAACCATGGTTTAGCTGGTTTCTGATAAAAACCATCCACGCCTCTGCATCTGTCTAAAATCCCAGCTTCCATTTTATGTGTGTGCACCGCTACACAATATACGTGTGTAAACTCCCGTTTGGATAGAACTGAAATTCTGCTTTAACAGACATCATTTTTACAGTAGTTTTAAAGCACTTCCAAGTCAAGTATAATATCTCTGGAATAAAGCTTCTAGCTGCTAAAGAAAATTGGCCTAATCACAATTTAAATCAGCCATGCCATGGTATGAAACCAGAGACTGTCTGGAACAATGAGTGATTGAAATTCTGCCGTGGAAAACTGGACTAATGTATCTAAGCAGAAAATGCAATCCAAAAATTAAATAATTTAGAGCAGGGGCCACCAACTTTTTGGACCTCAGGGACCACTAAATTCATAATTTTAAATCCCGTGGACCACTAATATGAATTAGTGACAGGACGGGGTCCTTCAGGCACTTAGCGTGGCTGTCTTTTAGCAGAGAGAAGCGCCCGGGGTCAACCCCAGCTTTGCTGTCCATTGCAGCTAGGAATCTCAAATACGGCCAAGAATGAACGTCTGTCTTGTAGCCAACTTGGGCGCTAGATTGCCCCCCCCCCCCCCGCAAACTCTTGAGGAGCCCAGCTGAAGTTTCATGCGCCACTCGCTGAAGCACCTGGACTCCCAGGGTGGGAGGGAGTGGCTAGAGCTACTAAACAGGCAGCCAAGCTAAGTGCCTGAAGGACCCCATCCCATCAGCGAGTGGGATTAATTGCTTTGGCGGGCCATATCCGGCCCAGGGGCTGTAGTTTGAGGATCCCTGATTTACTGCAATATAAATAATGCAAAAATGCAAAGATTTTTCTGCGGACCGCCAAAATTTTCTCACAGACCACCAGTAGAAGAGGGGATATCAAATAAAGCAAAAAATATATGCTATTGGGGGGGGGGGGAGGAATCATTTAAACATACTTATGAAGAGAGGTTACCAGTTAACAGTGGTGGGGAATACACAATTTAAACTCTATAATCCACTGATGGCGAATCTTTTCGGCACAAGGGCCAGAACGGGAGCACGCATGCGTGCTGGGGAGAGCACCAAAAACCGGAAGAGAAGCTCCCCAGCGCACACACGTGGAAGCACTGGAAACTGGAAGAGCAGCTCCCTGGCATGCATGCGCGCACCGTGAAGCTGAGCTTTCGGATACTTGGCAACTGACTCGTATTTATGACGATTCATGTGATCCCCTTTTGCAACCTTCTGAGACAAGCAAAGTCAGCAGGGAAGACCGATTCCCCAAACAATCGTGTTACTGACTTAACAACTGCCGTAATTCATTTAACAACTGTGGCAAGAAAAGTCATAAAAATGGGGTGAAACTCACTTAACAAACATCTCGCTCAACGGCAGAAATTTTGGGCTCAATTGTGGACGCAAGTCGAGGATTGCCTGTATTTATAATTATCTGTACATGCTTGCCCAAACGTTTTAAACAAATATAGCAGTGTAATTCAACGAAAAGAAGTATTATTTCATGTTCGAAAAGCTAAGCTTTCGTAAGAAGTGGCTTTCTACTCCAACCGATTTACAATGATTAGGACAAATGTGACATTTATAGGGCATTCTTGCTGGGTGGAATGCAACCAGTGTGTGTGTGTGTGTGTGTGTGTGTGAAAGAATCACAATCAATTTTGTCAAGCACCAGGGAAATCAGGAGATTCAGGCAGTTCAAATGGGTATAAAAATTTATTGCAAACTTAAGCTGTCTGCAAGAATCTGGCCAACTAACAGTCAAGGGAAATGAGTAAGAGATAAGAAAGGAATTCAAGCTGGGCTGGATTTAGATCTCTTGCGGGCATGCAGGTACTCGTGACTTTGACACGTTTGACCACGCCCTCGGGCTCAGCCTGGTCTCCCACAGTTTCTTGTAGTAGTTTAGTTTAGTTTAGTTTAGTTTAGTTTAGCTTAGCTTAGCTTAGTTTAGTTTTTTTAGTTTATTTTAGCTTAGCTTAGTTTAGCTTAGCTTATTTTAGTTTATTTTAGCTTAGCTTAGTTTAGTTTAGTTTAGCTTAGTTTAGCTTAGCTTAGCTTAGTTTAGCTTATTTTAGCTTAGTCTATCTTAGCTTAGTTTAGCTTAGTTTAGCTTAGTTTAGCTTAGCTTAGCTTGGTTTAGCTTAGCGTAGCTTAGCTTATTTTATCTTAGCATAGTTTAGCTTAGTTTAGCTTAGTTTAGTTTAGCTTAACTTAGTTTAGCTTAGTTTAGTTTAGTTTAGTTTAGTTTAGTTTAGCTTAGCTTAGCTTAGCTTAGCTTAGCTTAGCTTAGTTTAGCTTAGCTTAGTTTAGCCTAGCTTAGCTTAGCTTAGTTTAGCTTAGTTTAATTTAGCTTAGCTTAGTTTAGCTTAGTTTAGCTTAGTTTAGTTTAGCTTAGCTTAGCTTAGCTTAGCTTAGTTTAGTTTAGCTTAGCTTAGCTTAGTTTATCTTAGTTTAGTTTAGCTTAGCTTAGTTTAGCTTAGTTTAGTAGATGTGTTCAAATATGAAGACTCCACCATCAACCTCATCATGTATACGCAGGTCGGTCAATCAGGACAGAGTTGAACGAAACTTGGAGGGTCTTCTAGTCCAACCCCCTACTCAAGCAGGAGACCCTTTGCCATTCCAGACAAGCGGTTATCCAATTTCCTCTTAAAAACTTCAAGTGATGGAGCCCCCACAACTTCTGGAGGGAAGCTGTTTTACTGGTAATTGTTGTCACTGTCAGGAAATTTCTCCTTAGTTCTAGGTTGACTCTCTCCTTGGTTACTCTCCATCCATTGACTCTTGTCTTGCCTTCAGGTGCTTTGGAAAATAGGTTGCCCCACCTCTTCGTTGTTGCAACCCCCATAAATAAGTTGTAAGTTTCATTTATAACAGGAAAACCAAGTTGGAAGGGACCTTGGAGGTCTTCTAATCCAAGCAGCATTTCAGACAAGTGGCTGTCCAGTCTCTTCTTACAAACCTCTAGTGATGGAGCACTCACAACTTCTGGTGGCAAGTTGTTCCACTGGTGAATTGTGCTCAGGAAGTTTTTCTTATCTCCTATTTGCACGGATGAATCTCTGGACATGCATTGCATTCAGATGGCTGTGGCTCTTTCCTAAGCATTTCCTAAACCTTTATGATAATCAGGGCAAAGCAATGAGTCTTAAGTGTCCAATCACCAGGGACATATCCTGACTTATCCTTCCTTAGCCTCACACACATCAGGAGAGGGAAAAATTTGCATTTATGCAAATTTATTTTCCTGCTTTTATTATCAGGAATTATATGCCACTTCAATCATAAGATTGGCCAACTCCGCTGGGGTCTGAGAGACAGGAATCAGCTTAAATCAAATGCTCAGTTGCCTTGTAGATCAAGCTACACAGCTGGTGGGAGAGCAGTGAAATATTACAGGGAATATTTCAGCCAGCAGCAGCCCGGAGACATAAATTTGGGGTGGACTAGAAAGGATGCAGTTTAAACCAGATGGCCGGAATAAATAATAAAAATAATTGTAAGGCTGTCCGCAGTGGAGGTACGAGCATGGTTAAGAATTTGGTGGGTTTTTTTAAAAAATCTATTTTAATAGGGATTTGTAAGTTTCCATCAGGTAGAATTAAAGTTTCCTAGCAAAAGATATTTAGCAAGTACAGTTGACTTATGGCGGTTCATTTGGAACTATGCAAAGTTATAATGGCAGTGGTGAAATCCACATTTTTGTACTACCGGTTCTGTGGGTATGGCTTGGTGGGCATGGCAGAGGAAGGATACTGCAAAATCCCCATTCCCTCCCCATTCCTGGGGGAAGGATATTTTAAAATCTCCATTCCCACCATTCCCGCCAGCCAGAGGTTGTATTTGCTGGTTCTCTGAAGTATTCAAAATTTCCAGAACCTGCTGGATTTTACAGTGTACAATGTCACTGTAAAAAGTAATTAAGGACCATTTTTCATACTTACGACCTGTGTAGGAGCTCATGATCATGTGATTGAAATTCAGATGCTTGGCAACTGACTCATATTTATGACGGTGCAGTGTCCCAGGGTCATCCCTTTTTATGACCGTCTGACAAGCAAAGTCAATGGGGAAGCCGGATTCACTTAACAATTGTGCGACTAATTTAACAACTGCAGAAGATTCACTCAACAATGGTGGCAAGGAAGGTCGTAAGATGGGGTGAAACTCAGTTAACCACCATCTCGCTTAGCAATGGAAATTTTGGGCTCAATTGTGGTCCTAAGTCAAGGACTACTTCCAATGCCAAAGGATTGCTGTTTCTTTAATAGGAGGATTTCTCTTATATCACAAAATAAATGAGCTCTCTGTATTTAATGTCATGACACACACAGCCAAAGCAAGAGGAATATTTGTGGAATAAGATTGCGGCCAGGAAATTTTTTGCTATATCTCAATTCCTTTTCCCTTTGGCTGCTCCCTTTGCCGTGCAGATATGCAGAAATGTTACAGGAGGAACGGTGAAATTATATTTAAGGAAGACTTTAGAAAACAATTAGGGAATAATGAATTTTGAGAAAGCATCCCAGAATCAACATCCCCTAATTCTCTGGAATGTAAGAAGAGGAGAAGGAAGGAAGGAGAGAGAAAGAGAGAGAGAGAGAGAGGAAGGAGGGAGGGAGGGAGGGAGGGAGGAAGGAAGGAAGGAAGGAAGGAAGGAAGGAAGGAAGGAAGGAAGGAAGGAAGGAAGGAAGGAAGGAAGGAAAAATGGAGGGAGGGAGGGAGGGAGGAAGGAAAAATAAAGAAAGGTGGGAGAGAGAAGGGAGGGAGGGAGGAAGGAAAAATAAAGAAGGGAGGGAGGGAGGGAGGGAGGGAGGGAGGGAGGGAGGAAGGAAGGAAGGAAGGAAGGAAGGAAGGAAGGAAGGAAGGAAGGAAGGAAGGAAGGAAGGAAGGAAGGAAGGAATAGAAAGTCCATTGAGTTTTCTCCGGAGACACAGATTGTCATTTTTGGAAGACAGATAACCAGGCTCAAATTCTTCTGTTACACACATATGATGCAAAATCGTCGCGTTCTTGGGCATTGGAAAAGGTAGAATGAAAGAGAAGAGGAGAGCCACCAGCCGGAAGGGTGGATGGATTCAATTGCGGTGAAGGTGGCACCATTAGAAGATCTGAAAGACGAGATGAGGGACCAATTTTCAGGGAGAAAATCTACCTTTCTAGTTGGTGGAGCCCGATCTCTCTCTCTCTCCATACATACAGTATGTACACAAAGAAAGAGAGGGGAAGAGTGTATAATTCTTAATCACCACAAATTGGAGGCAATTATTTTTTACATCTGAGTCACCAATCTTGTGCCTGGCTTGTAAACTCCCCTATAGAATATTTACCATTGCAGAGAGAGCATTAAGCTTGGCATTTGTCTAATGAAGCAATTCTTGTGTTTGCATTATCTTAAAGCGCATTTTTCTAACTTGGTGCCCTCCAGAGGTGTTAAGTTTCAAATCCCCTTCTCCCCCCCCCCCCCCCGTCCCCCAGCCATGTGTGGCTCTCGCTTCCCATTAATGTCATATATTCTCCAATTATAATTTGGCAGCTGCCACAGTCACACAAAAGAAAATAATGTTAATTGCTGGGTATCTGTGCAAGTTATTTCCCATCTCGCAAAAATACAGATGCGGGCCTCGCGGCTGGAACGAAATTTCCTTTTCAAATCTGTGCTCTGATTTCTCAAGAAAAGGAAAGGATAGGCAGAGAAGGCCCACTAGTGAATACAGCTCTTTTTAAGTGCAAAGTGGGAGAGCAAAACTACACACAGGCACAACTCTCCCTTTCCCGGCATACGTAAACAAAAGCATAGGACAGAAAGTGTCTTTTGGTCCCCCACAGTACAAAAAATGGATGTTGAGACTTTGGAAAAAGAGAAGAGAAGAGTAAGATGATTAAAGGCCTGGAGACAAAAACATATTGTGGGAAGCTCACCCCTCTCCCACCCCCAGTGGAATGAAATATTTTTGGGAATATTAAAAAAGGCAGGATAGAATATTTCCCCAAAAGGAGAAATGGGGAAAAAATCTTAAGAGAGGCAAATCAGCCCCAGTCTCCCTACTCCAAAGCAGAAACTGAGGAGGCCAGCTATTAGAAATGCAGATTTGGTAATCCATTCAGAAAGACTGGGTCAGACAGAGACTCCAGATAAGCAACACAATTAGGCAAGGGAAAGGTTGACAAGATTAGCTCAGACAAACACCTAGGATTTGCATTTCCTCTTCGGCCTGTAGAGCCAGCCATGACCCCATAGGAATCTGACAACAGCCAATAGAATATTAAAGGACATGTCCTTGCACAGGAACAGGAAGCTCAAATACAAAGCCCAAAAGAAGGTATAAAAACCCACCCATGCTCAACTCCATTTTGTCGGCTGTCCCAGAACTGCACGCTCTGTGTGTGTGTGTGTGTGTGTGTGTGTGTGTGTGTGTGTGTGTTGGTTCTGTTTACCAATAAACAGAAACTTTCTTTCCAATCAGCTGCCATTTTATTCCCAGCTTGGAGCTAAACCAGATGGATTTTTCTTCCAACACTATGAAGAGCGGTTTGGCTACTCTAGACTGGGGGAGGGGGGGACATGATAGCAGTCTTCCAGGATTTGAGGGGCTGCCACAAAGACGAGGGAGTCAAGCTCTTCTCCAAAGCACCTGAAGGCAGGACAAGAAACCATGGATGGAAATTAATCAAGGAGAGAATCAAACGAGAACTAAGGAGGAATTTCCTGACAGTGAGAAGAATCACCAGTGAATGACTTCTCTCCAGATGTTGTAGGAGAAGGAGTATTCGCTTACCTTCGCTACCAGTTCGGAAATGTGAGCGCCACCTCTGCACATGAACAGAGCCTTCTGAGCATGTGCAGAGCGTCTGTGATGACGTCCGGGTGGGTGGGTGGAGCTTCCCACCACCACTGCTACCAGTTTGCCCAAACTGGGTAGAACCAGTAGAATCCCACCACTGTGTTGTAGATGCTCCAACACTGGAGGCTTTTAAGAAGAGACTATGGACAGGCACTTGTCTGAAACGGTTCAGGGGGGTGGACTAGAAGACCTCCAAGGTCCCTTCCAGCTCTATTCCAAATGAAAATATATAGGAAGCCACTGTCTGAAAGCCACAAATGCAATGACAGTATAGGAAAATGTTCTCCTGTGGTTATGGCCCCGCGTGAAATACTCTTACAAGAAAAATTGACCTTGTGTTGTAAATGTATTGATCAAGATTTTTGCCGCGCCAGCTATTCATAATTGGTTTAAGCTTCATCGTTCTCAAACGCCAATGACTGTCAGGAAAAGTACAAACAAGCTTGGGCTGCCCAGAATAATGTCTTTAGGTCGTTTTACAGTGAGGGCCGAACTAGAAGTGACAGCCAGATCCGTCTTTTCCACTCGTTGGCCCCTTTCAATGTGAACTCAGGGAAGGGATGAGTGAAAGAAAATAAAAATATATTTACTGGGAAATGCATTGCTTTCTAAGTCTGTTCTTGTTCTGCCCCAGCTACGGACCCCAAAGAACACAGCACACACAAAGTCTGTACAAACCTTAGTTTACTAAATTAAATCAGTCTTTTTCAAACAAAGGCTGTTAATTAACTTTCTTAACAGCCTACAAGAATCCAAAGAATAAATAATCGTAATGTTACTATGATTGGCAGAAAGCTCAGAAGCAATTTGCAGGAAGCTGATAAGATAAGCAAGGCAAGACACGAAGGTATCTGAACGAAGTTGTTCCCTGCAAATTGCTTCAGTCGGCGTTCCTCCTTAAATAGGCTAAGGAAGTGACCAATTAGCACCAAGCCTTACTCTTGAGGAGACCTTCTCTTGAGGAGCCACTCCTGCCTTTTGGCAGCTCTGCGCGCCTGTGCATCAAGAAGAGGCTCCTCCTCTTCGTCCTCTTCACTTAAGGGAGCTTCTGGAGGTTCTGAAGGCCCTGGCTGAATTCCTAATTCCAGCACCACATCTTCTCCAGCCTCCTCATTGTCTGACTCGAGTGCCAGCAGCATAGGCTGCTGGCGCAGCACCACACCAGCCTCCTCACTGTCGGAATCAACTACTAGCTGCACAGGCCGTTGATGGGCCACAACAGTTCTTCTGGATTTTTTGTTTAACGAAGCCAAGCACCTGTACAGGTAGTCCTCGGCTTATGACTGCAGAGTCCGAAATTTCTATTGCTAAGTGAGTCAGTGGTGAATTGAGCTTTGCCTCATTTTACGAACTCTCTTGCCACAGCTGTTAAGTGACTCACTGCAGTTGTTAAATCAGCAACACAGTTCTTAAGAAAATCACAGCCGTTGTTCAATCAGTCACACGGTTGTTAAGTGAATTGGATTTCCTCATTGACTTAGTTCATCAGAAGGTCACAAAGGGGTATCACACGACCCTGGAACATGTCAACCATCACAAATATGAGTCTGAATTTTGTTCACATGACCACAGGTCATACTGCAATGGTCATAAGTGTGAAAAATGGTCATAAGTCGCTTTTTTCAGTGCTGTCGTATCTTTGAATGGTCACTAAATGAACTGTTGTTAAGTCAAGGACTATCTGTACCAGCCAGGAGACAAAGAGACCACAAAACGAAGGTTTTAATACAAGTTATTTCAAACAAGTTCTTCATCAAGGAATGACAACTCGTTCATAGAACGCTACAAAAATAATTAAAAATGGAAGAAATTGATAAACAACGATTTTGAAGGAACTCATCCAACCACCGGAATTTTCCTAACCCTGGCATATCTGATTATTGCTTCAACAGAAAGCTCAATGGAAAGGTAAGAGGCTAAGAGGAAAGTAAGAGCAGCTATGGCAAGATAAATTTCTTTTCCCATTTCAGCATTACTTGACACGTAACTGGCAAGAACAGAAATTATATTGGCAGTTTCATTGAGTTTATTCTGAAAAATCTTTGGCTCTTGTGCAAGTTTTCTGTACTCAACTGTTCCCTGATCTTTAGATGTTCATTCTGTGAATTTTTTCTTTTGGAAGGAAGAAAGGAAGGAAGGAAGGAAGGAAGGAAGGAAGGAAGGAAGGAAGGAAGGAAGGAAGGAAGGAAGGAAGGAAAGAAAGAAAGAAAGAAAGAAAGAAAGAAAGAAAGAAAGAAAGAAAGAAAGAAAGAAAGAAAGAAAGAATATTATAAACTGCTCCTCAAGAAATACAAACAAACCCATCTTTTACATTTTAAGTACCAGTGCAGAAATAACAGCTCTAGGTCACAAAATGTCTTAAATCACAACGATAAAAACAAAATTCTATATCGTATAGCCAGATAAATGGATACTGAACATTCATTAAGAAGGAAATGGACCGAAATCTAGGATAACCAAAAGTAAATACAAACTTATAAAATCTTATGAGCAGCAATTCAACTCCCAGAATTCCTGAGCCAGGAATTTTGGGAGTTGAACTCCACAAAGGGGCCATGCCTGCTCTTTTCCATCAAAATAGCATCATACCGGTATACTTAAACAAGTTACTAACTTTGGATGTTCTCCATGCTACAATTGAAGTTAAAATCTGAGGGTTAGGGTTAGGGGTGACATGATAGCAGTCTGCCAATATTTAAGGGGTTGCCACAAAGAAGAAGGAGTCAAGCTATTCTCCAAAGCACCTGAGGGCAGGACAAGAGACCATGGATGGAAACTAATCAAGGAGAGAAGCAACCTGGAATTAAGGAGAAACTTCCTGACAGTGAGAACAATTAACCAGTGGAACTACTTGCCTCCAGAAGTTGTAAATGCTCCAACACTGGATGTTTTTAAGAAGAGACTGGAGAACCATTTGTCTGAAATGGTATAGGGTTTCCTGCCTAAGCAGGAGGTTGGACTAGAAGACCTCTACGGTCCCTTCCAACTCTGTTATTCTATTCTAATAAGCAATAATTAGATAATTATTAATCAATTCTCACCAAGCCCAAGGTCGACTCAGCCTTCCATCCTTTCTAAGGTGGGTAAATTGAGGACCCAGTTTGTGGGGGCAATAAGCTGACTTTGTATAAATATACAAAATTATGAAGGCTATTGCTTAACGCATTGTAAGCCGCCCTGAGTCTCCGGAGAAGGGCGGCATATAAATCAAATTTTAAAAAAAATAAACCTAAATAATTAAATTGTTTCTTCCTTACAAACCTTTTTCAGACTTGTTCCTTTTACAGGGTTTTTTTTTCCTAAGTAAATATGGTCACTGTGAACATACCCCTACTATTGAAACAGCGATGTCTACGCTGGCTGGGGCATGTCGTGGGAATGGCTGATGGTCGGATTCCGAAAGATCTCCTGGATGGTGAATTAGTGCAGGGAAAGCGCCTCAGAGGGAGACCCCAGCTGCGATATAAGGAGATCTGCAAGAGGGACCTAAAGGCCCTGGGAATGGTTAACAACTGGGAAACCTTAACCTCCGATCATTCAGCTTGGAGGCTAAAGACGCAGCATGGCCTTCTCCAATTCGAAGAGACCCTTGAGGCAAAGAGGCAGTCCCGGAACTAGCGAAATCTCGGGGCTGGGTAGGGGACAGAAGGTATCTGCCCTCAGTGTGGAAGGGATGGCCACTCTCAAATTGGCCTTTTTAGTCACACTAGATGCTGTTTTAGGATCTCTTTCCAGAGCATGAGACCATAGTCTTTTAAGACTGAAGGATGCCAATCCCAAAACATACCCCTGTTAAAGCTAGCGTCTCTTTGCATATCCTGGTTCATGGCTGGATGAACTTGATACAATCATTTCCGTTCTCCGGAACGTATGAACTCTGCCCTGCCAGGTTTTCCTTTTACCTTTTTCCTATTTTATCAGGGTTTTATTTTATCTTTCCCCTATTGTCGTGCTGTCTGAGTTAATCTTTCATTCTGTTCAGAAAAATCGGTGCCACATGCCCAGACTCTGGGTGGCAAGCTAGGGAGCTAAAAAAAAACCCCAAAACGCTAGTTATATCCCCGGATTTTTGCTTTCATTTCACTGACTTTAAGTACTTAGCGCCTGATTTCACTGCTTTTTATTCTTTTTCCCGGCACCGTTACTTCTGAATCAGAAGTTCAAAATAGCACAGTGGTGAAATCCATCGTTAAATTCCATCTACTCCATATCTGGCTTAGCACATTCTCTATGGCAACCTTGTATGTGCTGAATCTCTTCTGGAGGAACATTAAGGAAGGATGTCCTGCCTTTGCTAAGTTTTAGCAAGCCCCCACCCCACACCCCACACCCCATACATCCTCACAGCTTTTACTCATCCTTCATTCTGCTCCCACAGAGGTTTCCTTATCTATCTATCTATCTATCTATCTATCTATCTATCTATCTATCTATCTATCTATCTATCTATCATCATTTATTATCTATCATCTGTCTTTCTACTATCTATCATCTATCATTTATCATCTATCCTCTATTATCTATCATCTGTCTTTCAACAATCTATCATCTATTATCTATCATTTATCATCTATCATTTATTATCTATCATCTGTCTTTCAACTATCTATCATCTATCATTTATCATCTATCATCTATTATCTATCATCTGTCTTTCAACAATCTATCATCTATTATCTATCATTTATCATCTATCATTTATTATCTATCATCTGTTTTTCAACTATCTATCTATCATCTATTATCTATCCATCATCTGTCTTTCAACTATCTATCATCTATCATTTATCATCTATCATCTATTATCTATCATCTGTCTTTCAACAATCTATCTATCATCTATTATCTATCATTTATCATCTATCATTTATTATCTACCTATCATCTGTCTTTCAACTATCTATCATCTATTATCTATCATCTATCTATGTATACACCTATCCATCCATCCATCTATCTACCTATCTACCTGTCTTCTATCTATTTTGTATCCCAACTTTATTTTTTCCCCCAAATAACTTAAGGCAGCAAACATATCTATTGCATCTTCTTCTTCCTATTTCCCCACAACAACCACCCTGTGAGGTGGATTGGACTGACAGAAAGTGACTGGCCCAAAAGTCATTCAGCTGGCTTTCATACTTAAAACAGGACTAGAACTCACAATCTCCTGGTGATTGGCTGAAAATCACCAGCTGGCTTTCATGCCAAAAGTGGGACTAGAACTCACTGTCTCCCTGGTCATGACCCAGCCAGTTTTCATGTTGAAGTCTAAATTTGAACTCACTGTCTCCTGGTGATTGACCCAAACTCACCCAGCCGGCTTTCATGTTTACTAGAACTCACAATCCCCCAGTTTCTAGCCTGGTGCCTTAACCATTGGATCAATCTGGCTCCTTGTTCTGCATTAGATTTCTTTCTTTCTTTCTTTCTTTCTTTCTTTCTTTCTTTCTTTCTTTCTTTCTTTCTTTCTTTCTTTCTTTCTTTCGCATATTGTTTTTGGGCTAGAAGCAGCATATAAATACTTTTAATTTTTTTAAAAAAGAGTTTCACATTTCTATTTCATACCTCGTCAGGGTATGAAACTTGGCAGGTTTTCCTATTGTTGAATGGCGCAGACATTTGATAGACTTTCCTGAATGCAAATAAGACAACCATCTGTGCATTATTATCATACCCAAATAACTCTTCTCCTGGCTTTCTTCCTCAGTTCCACCACTTTAAACCAGGAGGGGGAAAAAAAACCAATCCGATGCTAAATATATCTACCTTAGAAACGCAAGAAAATTTCCTGCCTTAATTCTCTTATAATTTTTTTAAATTTAATTTCATGGAAGGAGACCAATGGCTAGACAGAAAAACAGCTTGGTGTCCCCTTCCATTTTACAGTCCAAGAAGTTATAGAAAGAAAGGCATTCTACAACTGGTTTCCAAAGTTACAATAACGATAAAATGAAAACAGTTTAAGCTTGAAGTACTTAACTAAATGCTGATATTTCTAATTACTACTGGGCATTCAATTTTTTTAAAAAAAAGCACTTGCAAGGTAATGCTGCCTTAATTCTTCCTTCTTTGGACCTAAAAAACAGAACTAAAAGTTCACAATAACAACTTTACTACTAATCTGAACAGACATATTGCAAAGCAAGCAAATGAACACAGGCCACTGAGTAGCAAAGCAATAGCACTTATATACCGCTTTACAATGCTTTACAGCCCTAAGTGGTTTACAGAGTCAGCCTGTTGTCCCCAACCATCTGGGTCCTTATTTTACCAACCTCAGAAGGATGGAAGGCTGAGTCAACCTTGAGCTGGTCAGGATCGAACTGCCGGCAGTTGGCAGAATTAGCCTGCACTATTCTAACCATTGAGCACCATGGAAGGGAGGGAGGGAGGGAGGGAGGATGAAGGAAGGAAGGAAGGAAGAAGGAAGGGAGGGAGGGAGGGAGGGATAATAGCTCCAGCATTAGCACACAAACTTATATATTGCTTCATAGTGCTTTTACAGCCTTCTCTAAGCGGTTTACAGAGTCAGTCTATTGCCACCAACAATCTGGGTCCTCATTTACCCACCTCGGAAGGATGGAAGGCTGAGTAACAAGCAATTTCTTTTAACCAACTGAATCCATACGCTGCCAATTTGTCTTCGGTTTGGGCCAGACTTGTGTTGCCAACTTATCAAAACCTCAATACATTTCAACAAAAATCTTCCTCTTTCCAGAGACTGATGCAGCTATCCCACCTCATCCCTCATTTGGGACCATAATCTTATATTTTTTGGCTTGGTTACAAAAGTGATATTGCATACGAGTGCCGGCTTGCAACTCTCACCTAAAATCCCTTGAATTTTGCTACAGAAAAAAAAAAATAGTACAATAATATTTCGGTGGGAAACACAGAGCTCTCTGCAGCACGAGCAAACACAGAGTGGAACCGGAGAGAAAGAAAAAAACACAATTAACACTCACTAGCCTGACATGTTATTCTAAGCTACAGTGCTTCAGAGTACAGAAACTCCTTTGTGAAACCCAGTGAAGTCAACAAGACAACAAGACTCGTTCCTATAGTTTGGACAAGACCTGGCACTTGTAGAAGTGTTTTCATCACTCCTCTTAATCAGATACTTGGAAATTATTGGCATAATGTGTTCCTTTGCATTTATTTGTGCCTTTAGCATATGGCATCATTCTCATCTTCTAGGGGGATTTTTTTTTAAGGAAATGATGTCACAGCAATCATTAGTTGCTAAATTTGTATTCTCCCTTTTCTTCTAAACTTTTTTGCTAAGTGGAGCAAAAGTCCCCATTGCTCAAACCCAGAAATATGACCTCACAAATTCCAGTAAGAGAGGCAAATATATGTTGGAGAAGGAAACCCAATCAGTTGATCCTAAAGGAAATCAACCCTTGGAAGGACAGATCCTGGAGCTGAAGCTCAAAGACTTTGGCCACCTGATGAGAAGAGAGGTCTCTTTGGAAAAGACCTGATGTTGGGAAAGATCGAAGGCCAAAGGAGAAGAGGAAGGCAGAAGATGAGATGGTTAGATAGGGTCATCAATGCAATGGGCAAAGTCTGGGAGACAATGGAGGATATGCGATCTGTCCTTTACTGGCCACCAAACAAGAAGAGAGGACTCCTTGGAGAAGACCCTGAAGTTGAGAAAGATGGAAGGCCAAAGGAGAAGGGGATGTCAGAAGATGAGATGGTCAGATAGGGTCATCAATGCAATGGGCAAAGTCTGGGAGACAATGGAGGACAAGAGACCTGTCCTCCACCAGCCACCAAATGAGAAGAGAGGACTCCTTGGAGAAGACCCCGATGTTGGGAAAGATGGAAGGACAAAGGAGAAGAGACGACAGAGGAGAAGATGGGTAGATAGTGTCATGAACACAACAAGCAGGAATTTGGGCAAACTCCAGGATACAGTGGAGGACAGGGTGTGTCCCAAATGTAAAAGCTACAAACTTTTTTTTAAAAAAATAACCAACGATGTCATGTGCTAACATCATGGAATCTGGCAAAGGAGGTGCTATTTGTCAGGTTTCCTAAATGCTGAGAGAATGAGGGTTAAACAGCATGTTCAGTTTACTGGAAGCCATTTGGAAGCAGCTTCTGTGTTCCCCCCCAAAAATAAAATAAAATAGGTCTCTCTTTTTTTAAAAAAACATTTTGAAAAGACTTCACCTGCAAGTCTGATGAAGCCAAAAATTTTCTGGCTAAAAATAAAGAATTTGGAAAAGAGAAAAGTGACCAGAACTGTCCCTGATATATAATCAGAAAAATGTTAAGAGTGTTGCATGTAGGAGCTTGACTATTTATAAGTAAAGATTTTGGGGGTGAAATTGACATGCAATTGAAAGAATTTTATTTATAGGTGTGGAACAGTAAAGACTCCAGATTGAAAAAATCAACCACTCGGAGGCTTCAGCTGGTGCAGAATGCGGCCGCGCAGGTAGTGATGGGAGTGTCCTGATGCTCCCATGTCACACCCCTCCTGCGTGACCTGTATTGGCTACCGGTTGCCCTCCGGGTGAGGTTCAAGGTGTTGGTGATAACCTTTAAAGCTCTACATGGCTTAGGTCCGGAGTATTTGGCGGAACACCTGCAGCCAGCAACGGCTCCCCATCGCCCGGTTCACTCACACAGAGAGGGCCTACTTAGGGTCCCGTCGGCCAGGCAATGTCGGCTGACGACCCCTAGGAAACGAGCCTTCTCTGTGGGTGCACCTACCCTCTGGAATCAGCTCCCCTTGGAGCTCCGGGTAGCCCCCCGAACTTCGCTCCTTCCGCCGTGATCTTAAAACATGGTTGTTTCGCCAGGCTGGCCTGGACTGATGGGGGTTTTAATGGGAATTTTAGTTTTTAGTGTTTGAATTTTAATCTGGACTGGTTTTATTGTTGTGAGCCGCCCTGAGTCCTCGCGGAGAAGGGCGGCATATAAGTCCAATAATAAATAAATAAATAAACAAACAAACAAACAAACACTTCTCTCAATCTTGGTTTGAGGACTGACCTAAAGGCAACGTATGCAGTGGTGGGATTCAAATTGTTTAACAACCGGTTCTCTGCCCTAATGACTAGCTGGGTGGGTGTGGCCATGGTGGGTGTGGCCAGGGGGTGTGACAGACAGCACTTGACCTCCTTCACCCCCCTGGGAGCAAAAATAGGCGGGGGGGGGAAGCGCTGGCCTTCCGCACCCTGTTTTGGGCCTAGGAGGCCTTCCTGCAGTCTCCTGGGAGTGTAAATGGGTCATGGTGGGACTCCTGGAAGAGGTGGGGAGGGGAGGGGCTACCCAGCAATTTAACTACCAGTTAGCCCAAACTGGCTGAATCCCACCACTGAGCGTATGGCATTCAAGGATCTTGGTCAACACCTCCTTTGGGATTCTCCTATGGGGTGAAACATGAGTCTACATTCTGGCACCAAAATCCAAAATCAACGTCTCCCTCAGCAAAAAATACTAGGGCAAGATGACAAGAATGGAGACCAACCTCTTTTGTCAACCTCTCTAACTTATTCAGAACAAGATGGACAAGGTCTTGCCGCGTATTCTCCATTTCTGAGTCCACCACACCAAAGACCTTCAGAAAATTAGCTAGCAGAATTGACCCAAGCTCTTCCATCTCCAGGGAAAGTTATTCCAGAGAAATTTTGAAATCGTAATCCAGACCCTGAGGTTGAATTTTGCAGGATTTTCAACGGAAAAAGGACTGTCATGAAATTCCTTCACAGTGACGGGAGCAAAACAACATTTGACAAACAGAGGGGCCAAGAAGCAAAACCATCCATCCATGCCTATTTTGAGATGAAGCACAGGATGTGATCTTTTTTTCAAGCTAACAGAATGTCTAAGACAATCATGGGAAGAGTCAGTCAGCGACCATTTCCCAAATTTGAGGAACAAGCTCAGCCATGCAAAATTATTTACCCCAGGGCAAATGAAGAGCCACAGATTTCCCCCCCTCCCAAATAAATCCCCTTCCCTCTTAGAAGCCTTCACAGTTTGAAGCCGCCAAGTTACCCATCTGACTTTGACAGGCACATCTCTAAACCTGTCACTCACTCACCAAGGCCGAAGGAGAACGAGGACAGGCAAAAAGAAATGAAATATTTTATAGTGAGTCATGTGCACTTCAGGAAGAAGGATAAGCATGGCTTAAAAACGATAACACCAAGAATGGAAGACCGTGCAGGAAATTATGAAAAAGAAAGTTCCTACAAATACAGCTTGTAGAATGGAAGCAGTTATCACCACTTTCCATCCGATTAAAGTTTCCAGTTCTGAAATGCAAACAACTATATGAACACTAGATGGCAGCAGAGAAATAGGAAAGCTTCTAACTCTTTGCTGCCACCTAGTCAATGGAAAAACTGTGGCTACACTCCAGTAACCTTAGTAGTCAATAATCACACAACCTTGATTTAATTTCTACTCGCAAGACCCAGATTATGAAGAATGACAAAGTTCTCTTGGAAGTAAAAAGAAAAAAGTAGCAAGTTATTCATTTAAATACTGCTAAAAATGGGTTCTTTCAGACTGATTTTTAGATTTTTTTAAAAAATTATATTTGGGCTTATTAACAGCTGTTTTTTCTTACTTGTCGTTCATTGATGTGATTTTTTCTCAGATCATATTTAATGTTGCTTCTTATTTTTTTCTGTTTGCCACTGTGATATCCCACAGGATGCCATATAGGCTGTAAGCTATAGCAGCATAAATAAAATATACCAACATCCTTGAAGAAACTGAAATGAAGATCTTCGATGGAAGGCTTGTTTTTAAACATTTTAACTATATCAGAATAGAAGAGAGAGTGAGGAAGGATTGCGCAGGAAATGAGTCAAAGAAAAAAAGGGGGGAAAGTCATTGAATTTCCCATTCTCAAAACCACTGACTTGAGTCAGAATTTCAAGGGATGCTGTTCTATGATTAATGCTTCAGAGAAATTTTTTTTACAATTAGTAAACATCCACATAGCATCAATTTACAAGATTTCTAGGCTGTGAAAACTTTCTTAAAATATTTATTTACTTGATTTTTCACAACCTCTTTTCCCGGGTCAAACCTTATTCTGCAGAGTAAAACTTAGGAGAAGTGAAGATGGACCTTCACACTACAAAGAATTTCCACTGATAATTTGGGTCTCTCCAGAACTCTACTCAACAGAGTTTTAAGAGAAGAAAGATGGTTCCCCCCCCCCCCCCCCATGGAGTTCATTTTTCACTTGGAGACATTGGGGGGGGGGATTCAAAAGAAGAAATCCTTAGATGATAAGCATGGTGGACTCCCAAATTCATATTCATCTGAGCAAGCGGTTGCTGGTTTAAGGAGACATTTTCTGGGAATTAATTGGTCAAATTAAAAAAAAACAAGGTGGTTTTTTTTTAGAGCAAAACAAGAAACCATAGATGGAAACTCATTAAGGAGAGAAGCAACCTAGAACTAAGGAGAAATTTCCTGACAGTTAGAACAATGTATTTATTTATTTATTATTAAATTATTAAATTTTATTAAATTAATCATTGGAACGGCTTGCCTTCAGAAGTTGTAGTGCTCCATCATTGGAGGCTTTTAAGAAGAAACCGGACAGCCCTCCAAGATCCCTTCCAACTTTGTTCTATATTCTTTCTCTAGAGATTCAATTTCTTCTCCAATATTTATCCAGTGCTTATTTCTGCTCATTCCTAATTTTGAAAGCAAGGCTAGAGAGGAATAAAATGGGAGAAATATGAAGAAATAAACAGGAGCCATAATATTCATTTTTTCCCCTTGCAAATTCCTTCTGTCTCCATTTTAGTGTGAGCAAATACGGGTCTAGCAACAAGCTTTAATCTACGTCATGAAGCATCTTGAGACTTGGAAAAGGAAGGTGAAAATATTACCACTATTTCTCCAAGCAATCATAACCTCTAATTCATTTTCCATTAGGGAAAATAGAATTCAGAATAAATCTGATTAGAAAGCTTTGGCAAGAACACCACAATTTCTCTCTTTTTTTCCCCCCGCTTTGAAATTAAAACAGATTATTCAATCTGTCAATGTAATGTGATTTTGCTCGATATTCTGGTGGTTTTAATTTTCTCCATGATAACAGAGCTTTCATAAATAAAACTTTCTCAATTTGGTTGGCATTCGAGGGGGACGGAAAGGAAATTAAACAAATGTGTTGCTTATGAAAAAGCATAAAATAAGATGCTCAAGATCGCTTCTTCCATTTGATTTCTCTGTGCATTTTTCTGTGAATGGGGTAAACGCCCTGTTTTTGAGAGAAATCTGATTTTTCTGGGCTTCGGAGAGCACTAACCCTTTCTGCTCCTTTCAAAGCCTGCTTAATCACAAGGAGGAAAACAGTGAAAGCAAATTAAGATATCCATCTCATGGTACCAAAATGATTCTGGCATGGCTTTATCAGAAAAGTCCTACACTCGTGTTCTGTCAAGACAATAGACACTCGACGCTGTGGGTGTCGACCTTGTGACAACAAATGAAAAACAATGGGGTTAATGTGTTAGGAAAAAACAGAGGAGATTCAGTTGGTGCAGTCAGCCAGCTTGCAAACACAGCTGATTATAAGGGTCTCAAATGGGTTTGGGGCAGCGGTGAAATCCAGCAGGTTCTGCCAGGTTCTTGCAGAACCGGTAGTGGAAATTTTGAGTAGTTCGGAAAACCGGCAAATACCACTTCTGGCTGGTCCCAGAGGGGGATGGAAATGGGGATTTTGCAGTATCCTTCCCCTGGAGTGGGGAGGGAAGGGGGATTTGGCAGTATCCATCCCTGTCATGCCCACCAAGCCACACCACGCCCACTAAGCCACGCCCACTAAGCCACACTACACCACGCCCACCAGGCCACGCCCACAGAACCGGTAGTAAAAAAAAATTGAATTTCACCACAGGTTTGGGGCTGGATGAGATGATTGTGGGCAGAGGGCCTTCTGACAGATCTCCCTCACTCTCAGCTCTGGAAGCCCGCTTTTAAAAATCAGTTAAGGCACAAATATCTCAACTAGCCATCGAAGTCGTGAACTGTCTAAAAAGAAAATTTAGGCTCTCGTGTCTGTGGGGTTCCTGGTGTTCTCTGAGCTTGGTGGTTTTTTGGTAGATGTTTCATGACCCAACTAGGTATCATCATCAGTTATCATGCACCACGAATGATACTCCCAAGTTTGGTCATGGAATGTTTGCAAGAGAGCCACCAAGCTCAGAGAGCACCAAGGATCATCATCATCCTCTTCCTCCTCCTTTTCCTCCTCCTTCTCCTCCTCCTCCCCCTTCTGATGATGCTCCCTAGTTGGGTCATGAAACATCTACGAGAAAACCACCAAGCTCAGAGAGCATCAAGGATCCTCCTCCTCTTCCTCCTCCTCTTCCTCTCCCTTCTGATGATGTTCCCTAGTTGGGTCATGAAACATCTATGAGAAAACCACCAAGCTCAGAGAATGCCACCGTTTAGTTGAGCTATAAATCTTCAGAATAACAGAGTTGGAAGGGACCTTGGAGGTCTTCTTGTCCAATCAAGATTGCTATTCATCCATTTCTGTAACAAAATCCATTCATACCTCCCATACTCACAACAGTCATCCAAAGCGATGGATGAATGTAAAGTCTACTTTTGGGTCTCTAAGCCAACAGCTTCAAAAATGGCCTTTTCCAAGGAAAGCTCCGTGTTTCTCACCCATTTGCCAGGCCACCTTTTCTTCCAAGGCTCAGCTCTTCCTCCGTTCTTCCACCAACTGCTTTCACAGAAGAAAAAGGTAGAGGATGCCTCCAAGAATTAATCCAGCCATGGTGCACCGCATTGCAGCCAACCACGCACAACAGCTGACGGTGACAAAATGCGAAGTTGTTGCCTCCTTCCCACTCGCTTCCCACAATGACAAACTAGCGCTGTCCAGAAGTGGCAACTTCAGCACAGCTGAGCTCAACACAAAATAGAACAAAATCTGTCTTTTGCGATGCTCAAGGCAACAAGACCCATTAGAGGCACGTTGGCCTCATGTCAAGGTCCAGGGAGGCAGCCCAGAAGTGTGGCTTTTGAAAATCTGATCCAGGAGAAAGGGGGGGTGGGGAGACATTAAAGGAAAGAGAAGCTGCTATTTTATGTACTGATCCTCCCTCTACAAAACAACGGATGATAATCCCCCCAAATATGTAAGTTTTTTACTGAAATGAGAAAGAGGCAAACCGGTTTTATTACCCAAAGATGCATGCGGTTTATTTATTGTACATGCACACATACAGATATATAATGGCATTAAACATTTTAAAAACAAAAGTGAAAAGGTAAAAGCTAACAGGATAGAGTAAGGAAGAAAAAGAAAGAAAGAAAAAGGAAAACGAAGAGGAAGAGGAAGGGAAGGAGGGATGTATTCTTCTCGATATCTCTTCCTTCTGTGAAGGTTTGGATAGCACTAGCATCCTATGTAAACCGCTAATTTTAATTAGCTCTGTTGACTAGCCCAGATGACTGTTGTATTACCAATGGTTTAGCAACCTCACTCGATTTAACGTTGATGTAGATGATGAACTAGGCTGTGAGAAGAGCTTTGAGAGACAGGAGGAAGAACTGCAACCTACCTAGAAAATGGTCGGATACATGAAATCTGGGTTTCAGAAACCAGAAATGAAATTTGAGAAAGCATCTCAGAATTGACATTGAATCCCCTGGTTCTCCAGAAGTAGAAGATCATATCATCATACTGATGATTTTGGTTTTCTGGTCTGATGATGGAGGGAGGGAGGGAAGGAAGGAAAGAAGGGAGGGAGGGAGGGAGGGAGGGAGGGAAGGAGGGAGGGAAGGGAAGGGAAGGGAAGGGAAAAGGGAGGAGGAAAGGAGGAAGGAAGGAAGGAGAGAGAGAAGGAAGGAGGGAGGGGAGGGGAGGAAGGGAGGAAGGAACAAAGGAACAAAGGAATAAAGGAACGAAGGAAAGAGGGAGGGAGGGAGGGAAGGAAGGAAGGAAGGAAGGAGGGAAGGAGGGAGGGAAGGGAAGGGAAGGGAAGGGAAGGGAAAAGAGAAGAGGAAAGGAGGAAGGAAGGAAGGAGAGAGAGAAGGAAGGAGGGAGGGGAGGGGAGGAAGGGAGGAAGGAACAAAGGAACAAAGGTATAAAGGAATGAAGGAAAAAGGGAGGGAGGGAGGGAATGAAGGAAGGAAGGAAGGAAAGAAGGAGGGAAGGAGGGAGGGAAGGGAAGGGAAGGGAAAAGGGAGGAGGAAAGGAGGAAGGAGGGAAGGAGAGAGAGAAGGAAGGAGGGAGGGGAGGGGAGGAAGGGAGGAAGGAACAAAGGAACAAAGGAATAAAGGAACGAAGGAAAGAGGGAGGGAGCGAAGGATTGGAAGCCTTTGCAGCAGTTATATGAACCATTGTAAATTTACCTCTGTCTTTAAACTTACACCATAACTCTCTTCCTTCCATAATCTGTCCTGTCTAATCATCCAAACCATAAATCATAAGTTCATAAGTTCAATAAAGGTAGCTTTCATCTTTCCTCCAAACATACAAATCCATCTGGCCATCTCAGCATGTTCCATCATCTTCACCAACCATTCCTCCATTGTGGGGAGTCCCAAACCTTTCCATCTTTGTGCCTCTCTACATGTTATCACGTACGAAAACAACATTCCATGACTTTCTTCCAACCAGTTGGCCATCCATCCCAAGAGGAAGACTTCTGGCCTCCATTGTCTATTCATCTTTAAAAGCCTCTGAATCCATGAAGGTATCTCAACCCAGGATTTTCCAGCTTATTTTTTTACACGATCATCAAGCATGACAAAAAAGTCCCTTCTGATCATTCATATTTCCAACCCAGATTTGAAGGGCCTTGATATACGCCTAGACCATTTCTTCTGGTGTCCTATCCCAACTGTAAATCATTCGGCATGGTTTATTTATTGATTTCCTTGCAACTCCAGCTTCTAAGAGAGGCAACTCTTGAGACCATCAAAACACAAGGAGTCTACGGTTTTGAAGCTCACATTCTTCTCCTTGGAGAACCGGTTCTTTAGTTGTAAAAAGAGAAAGGAAGGCAGGGAAAACATAGCGCTGAATATGTAGTTTTGACTACCATCTTGGAGATTATGGTTGGAGAATGATCTCGGGGAAGATACAATTGTCCACTCTGTAGATTCCCAGCCTGGCTAATCTGCGTTAACTTTGATTTATTCTGTGCCACCAACAGAAGTGTTTCTACAGCCTTCCAAGTTCAATGACATCATTTTATTGAGATGTAAACTCAATAGCATAAATCAACATTTATGCTGCAAAGCCATGGGGGGGAGGGAACCAGTCCCTTCAAAATTCCCACAGCCCTTCCTGCTCAGCAGTTCTTGATTGGGCATTTAAACCACGAGACGGAAGCTGAATGTTAGGCTATAAACCATCATTTTAAAGTAGATTTGTGGGGCACATTAAACCCAAGACTCCTCGTTTGAACGGACATAAAAAGAGAAGGGGGTCGTTTCAGCGTCTTCACTGCAGGACTAAAAGCTTTGTGTTTTCTTTGTGGTGGTGTTTCAGACAATATAAAATGCATTTCAGTTTCCTTTGGAGAGGTGTGTGTCTTACCGAATGGCTGCAATTCATTTTTGATGAGAATTTTTGGGGGAATGCGCCTTTTGCAAACCCTCACAAGGGCTGCCGGGATCGGTTTTAAAATATTTTAATAAACTGAATAAAACACGTCAAATGAAATCTTAAAATAACAAGCTTGGAATTGTCGGTCCTTTCCTATTTAAAGAACCTATTTTCTCTGCTGTGTATTTGAGTGAGGCTGGATTCCAGGAAGAACTTGAAGAGTTGATGGTATTTAACTCCAGGCACGTTATCCAGAATGCATAAAGGTATTTCAAATGAATGTTGGAACTGTAAAAGTAAAAAAGGGACATTTTATCGCTTATGGTGGATGTGTGTCAAAGCAAAGAAATATTGGAGTAAGGTTCATATTCTAATACATTCTTAAAGGGTATAAAATTCTTAAAGTGAACATAAAGATAAAACCAGAAACCTTTCTCTTGGGTTTAACGGGAAAAGACTTGGGCGGAACAAAAATAGAACTTTGATGTTATTTTTGTTGATGGCAGCAAGACTATTTTAGCCACAAAAATGGAAGAACATTTCGATCCCCATAACGGACGAAGGACTGCAGAAGTTGATGGAGTAACTAAGCCAGAGATGGCTAAATGGGCTGCTTTGATCCAAGAAAAAAAAAATACAAATATTTTTATTTCTACTTGGAAACCAATTCTGGACTTTATGCTCGAGGTGAGAGGAAAAATGAAACTTTGATTTTGGATTTTACCCAGGGGTGAAATCCAGCAGGTTCTGACCAGTAGTGGATATTCTGAGTAGTTCGGAGAACCAGCAAATACCACCTCTGGCTGGCCCCAGAGTGGGGTGGGAATGGGGATTTTGCAGTATCCTTTCCCCAGGAGTAGGGAGAGAATGGGGATTTTGCAGTATCCTTCCCCCAGGAGTGGGGTGGGAATGGGGATTTTGCAGTATCCTTCCCCTGCCACACTCACCAAGCCACACCCACCAAGCCACGCCCACAGAACCGGTAGTAAAAAAAATTTGGATTTCACCGGTGGTTTTACTGATTAGATAGGTTTGTCGTTATAGAAGTGGCTAGTTCATACTAGTAAACTTCTTTTTACTTTTTAAACCTTTTTTTTTTACATAAAAGTAAAAAAAAAAATAAGGTTTGATGTTATTATCTTATTCTACTGCACCAAAAGGAGTCGGGAGCCAATGCCTTTTCTTTCTTTTTCTCCCTTCTTTCCTACACTTTTCCTTTCCCCTTTCCCTCCCTTGTTGTTACTACTATTTGCTTTCAAATAGTAGACCCTACACCATTTCTGACAGATGGCAGTCCAATCTCTTCTTCAAAGCCTCCAGTGATGAAGTTCCCACAACTTCCAAAGGCAACTTCTGTTCCATCGATTGATTGTTCTCCCTGTCAGAAAATTTCTCCTTAGTTCCAGGTTGAACCTCTCCTTGGTTAGTTTCCATCCATTATTCTTTGTCTGACCTTCAGGTGCTTTGGAAAATAGCTTGACCCCCTCCTCTCTGTGGCAGGTTTCTGTCCCCAACCCACCCATCTGGAGCCCAATGTTAATAATACTGATTTAACTCACAGCATCCCATTGCAAGGGAAGGCTACCAAGCTAAGAACCATCTCTCCAACTCATATTTAAGAGGTCACTCCCAAATGGACAGCTGGTCAAAAGGTTGAAGTAGAACCCACCAAGGTCCCTTATATCCCTATTATTCTACGTTCTATGTAGATGTCCTTTCTTGATCTCTTTCTTGATCTTTCTTTCTTGATCTTTCTTTCTGCTCTCCCATCCGCCCAACTTCCTCCCTTCCTTCCTTCCTTCCATCCTTTCATCCATCCATTCACCCATGCTTCTCCTTCCTTTCTTCCTTCCCTTCCTTCCTTCCTTCTTTGCTTCCTTCCTTCCTTATTTCCTTCCTTCCTTCTCTTCCCTTCCTTCCTTCTTTGCTCTTCCTTCCTTATTTCCTTCCTTCCTTCCTTTCTTTCTTCCTGCCTTCCTTCCTTCCTTTCTCTTGGTCTTGCCAACATTGGGGAACAATGTCCTTCCTTTTCCCAAGGCAGGGAATCCTACCTTGTTCTACTCAGCTTTTGGTAACGATTATGGAACTAAGTTGTCTTTGTAGTTTCTGGTAATACAACCCTGGTTATCTCCATTTTTATTTGTGCTGTACTGTAGACCTCCAAGAGTTTTTGTCTAAACCTCCCTGCAAATAAGCAAATAAGTGCAGACTGTTAATATATGTAAAGTGGTTTTTTTTACATGCATTAATGTCAGAAATATTGTCCAAATATTTGTATAATATTAACTTATTAAATTATAATCACAGCTTTGGGAGGTAAAAAAAATGCAAAATGCAAAGCAATATTGTGATTTTATGGCGGCTGCTGTTATTTAGCTAGTACAGGATTCTTGGCATGGTATTTCATTAAAATAGCTTAATATTTTATTATGCAGGCAGTATTATTGGTTGCTTGACTTAGCCTTATTAGCCTAATGAGTCATTCTTTTTTTTAAATATATATATATATATATATATAATTTTATTAAAGATTTTTTTTAAAAAAAAAGAAGATACAGACTAATATAATGTAAGAAAAAAGAGAAAACAACTGAATACAAAATAGTTGTCAATCTTCTCTACAGCAGTAATAAGTACAATTATAAATTTAAATTTATAAATTTATAAATTTAAGAGTTTAAATTCAACTCTTACTCTATAGTTACAACAAACTCTGTAAAACTCATAAATTTATTTTCTCCTGCTTTATGTAAAAAGTCCATAAGGATTTTCCAGTCAGCAATAAACGTAGATATTGTCTTTTCCCTAATCAAAGGATTCAATTTAGCCACCTTATCAAATTCCATCATCTTCCTCATCCGATGTTTCATTTTGTCTCAAGCACTTTTTTTAAAAAAAAAAAAACCCAATACTTTCTATCATTTCAAACAATACTTTCCTTGCCTTTTATTAAAAATATAATTACCATACATGGACCAAAATGTTTATTTGTATTTATTCAATTTGCACCTTGCTTGTCTAAACGTGAACAATTAAGTTAATATATATGAATTTATATATACGCATACAGCTGCAAACACATTCATATGGATATTCAAAAAAATAGTAGTAGATTTAATTAATCATTACAGCCCTGACAATCTTCTCTTCCAAACCAGCTTTCCAAGAGTAAAATACAGGACATATTAAGTTTTAAATTCAAAGAGTTATTATAGATTTGAGTTCATCTCAACTTCGATGTCGCAGATCTCAGACATCGAAAATACAAGACTAACAATAAATTTGAAAGTTAGTATTTAGAAAGGCGACTCTGTTATAAAGTAGCTCTCCAGAATCTCTCCAAATATTTCTTGGAATTAATACCATCCTTTTTTTTATGATATTAATAAATATGAATACTGCGTGGAAAATTATTTCCGGGTCAGACCAACAGACAACAAACTCTTGAAAGGAAATGCACAACAGAGTAGATCTTACCAACAGAAAGAAGCATTTGTAGCTCAGGGTTGAAAGGAGGGGTCCTTGGTGCTCTCTGAGCTGGATTGCTTTCTTGAAGACGTCTCATTACCCAACCAGGTAACATCATCAGTGCTAGAAGGGTTTGCTCTCTGTTATATACAAAAGGCTTGTCCTTGTATATAACACTCCCACCAGTATTGACATATATAGCAGAGAGCAAGCCACACTCCCTTCTACAGTACCACTGATGATGTTACCTAGTTGAGTAATGAAATGCCAGCAAGAAAACAACCCAGCTCAGAGAGCTCCTCCTCCTCCTCCTCCTCCCCCTCCCTCCCTCCTAACACTGATGAAGTTACCTAGTGAGGAAATGAGATGTCTGCAAGACAGCAACCAATCTCAGAGAGCACCAAGGATCCCCCGGAGTCCATCTTTTCTTCCCTCTCCATCTCCCAATGACCATTCTCCAATTTCTCACATGATCATCGCTTGCTCTGTTTACATACAGTTAGGTTTTCTATAAATGGGCTGCAAAAATCTATTTGTCCACTAGAGGGGAGCAAAAACGTTGATGCTTCTACTTTTCCCTATCACCATCTAGTGGTAATCCGTAGCCTTGCAGTCCAAATACATAGTCCTACTCTCTCCCACGCTGAGTTTTTCTTCAACACATGGCATCTTTTTCTGACAGCTGTAGAGGTCAGCTGTGCGATCTCAGAAAGAAGTCAGGTTGTCCTCCAATGTGGGCAGGCAGGTGCTATGTATGCGTCCCACATGCTGTGAAGTATCTTGAATAGACTGAATCTGAAGCACAGCTCAGACCTAAAATAAACTTACGTTGCTGCTTTTCATAACAGAGGAAGAGCAATCCCACCGAGTAGTTAATAAAATCCATTTGCCAGCTACTCATTCAAAGCAAAGTTTGAGCTGCAATCTTGGTCTTCCTAAGGGGTCTCCAATCCCAGCACAACAGAGTGGATACCAAAGGTGTGTGAATTACCCAGGTTCAACCTTACAATTATTGTTCAATTGTCTCTCAATTCAGATGAGGGTTGTTGTTGTTTTTTTTCCCATCAACATGCACAGATGCATAACAAGCTCTTGAATCTTTGCAAAATTCTAGCAAATACAGTACAACCTCCTAGGCAGATAATCGATTCTCCAGTAGTGATCCAATCTTAATAAAAGTAAGGGATAACAGAGAGAAGGAGAGAGGGAGAGAGAAAGAGGGAGACTGAGGGAGGGAGGGAGGGAGGGAGAGACGTGAGATGGTAGATAGAAGAGAGAGAGAGAGAGAGATAATAGACAGACAGATAGAAAGAGAGAGGGGGGACAGAGAGAAGATAGAGAGATAGAGAGATAGAGAGATAGAGAGATAGATGGATGATGAAGGTAGGTAGGTAGGTAGGTAGGTAGAGATATAGAGAGAAGATATATATAGAGAGAGAAGACAGAGAAAGAGAGAGATAAGTAGGTAAGTAGATGATGGAGCTAGGTAGGTAGATAGGTAGAGATATAGAGAGAAGATATATATATAGAGAGAGAGAAGATAGAGACAGACAGACAGACAGATAGATAGATAGATGATGGAGGTAGGTAGGTAGGTAGGTAGAGATATAGAGATAGAAGGAAGATGTTTGTTTTCTGAGGTTTTCGCGGGTGTTTGTATGTAGGTCTTTGGTTATTCGGGTTTTCTCCCATGTAAAATTGGAAGTGTCTTAGCAACGTTTAGATGAAATCTCATGCGTCATCTTCAGGCTGGTGTTTTCAGCTTCGTGCTTCTAGGAGCATGAAGCCGAAAACACCAGCCTAAAGATGACGAATGAGACTTCGTCAAAACGTCACCAAGACACTTCCAATTTTATGCGGGAGAAAACCCAAGTAACCAAAGACCTACATAGAGAGAAGATATATATAGAGAAGATAGAGAGAGGTAGGAAGGTAAGTAGGTAGGTAGGTAGAGATATAGAGATATAGAGAGAATATACGGTTGTTAAGTGAATCCGTCTTCCCCTTTGACTTTGCTTGTCAGAAAATTTGCTCCCTTCCCACCTTTCTCCAACTTCGTGATTTTTATAACTATAACTATAACTTTATAATTATCTTGGCACAGTTATGACCCTCTGGAGTAGACATTTCATAACTTTGCCATTCCTTCGGAGACTGATTTAATCCTATCTCCAAGCTATTCCTGTGCTATTTACATTAGACAACTTCATTTTTCTATCAGATATACATCCTAGCTCATTACTAGAAGTAGCGATTACTTCTCCTAATTAGTGTACATTCTACCAAATTGTTTAAAGGAGCCATTGCTTCCAAATGAGTGAGATGGGAACAGCCAAAGGGGTCCCAGGTGTGAAAATTTCTCTCCCAAGACTCAAAAATCATTTCCACCGTTTCTTCTATGAGGAGGGTACAAGTCACCACGATATTTAAAAAGATGTGGAGACTCTAGAAAAAGTGCAGAGAAGAGCAAACAGGATGATGAGGGGACTGGAGGCTAAAACAGACGATGAATGGTTGCAGGAACTGAGCATAGCTAGTCCAGTGAAGAGAAGGACCAGGGGAGACAGGAGAGCAGTCTTCCAATATTTGAGGGGCTGCCACAGAGAGGAGGGGGTCAAGCTGTTTTCCAAGGCACCTGAAGGCCAGACAAGGAATAATGGATGGAAACTGACCAAGGAGAGATTCAACCTAGAAATGAGGAGGAAGTTTCTGACAGTGAGAACAATCAACCCATGGAACAGAAGTTGCCTTCAGAAGTTGTGGGAGCTTCATCACTGGAAGGTTTCAAGAAGAAACTGGACTGCCATCTGTCAGAAATGGTGTAGAGTCTCCTGCTTGGCCAGGGGGCTGGACTGGATGACCTACAAGGCCCCTTCCAACTCTGTTAATCTGATATCTGAGTGCAGAGAAGAGCAAGGAAGGTGATTAGGGGACTGGAGGCTAAAACATATAAAGAATGGTTGCAGGAATTGGGTAGGTCTAGCCTGGTGAAAAGAAGGACTAGGGGTGACTAGGGCAGTCTTCTAATATTCGAAGGGCTGCCACAAAGAAGAGGGGGTCAAACTCTTCCTCAAAGCACCTGAAGGCAGGACAAGAAGCAATGGATGGAAACTCATCAAGGAGAGAAGCAACCTAGAACTAAGGAGAAATTTCCTGACAGTGAGAACAATCAACCAGTGGAACAGGTTGTCTCCAGAAGTTGTGGGTACTCCATTACTGGAGATTTTCAAGAAGAGATTGGACAAGCATTTGTCTGAAATGGAATAGGGTCTCCTGCTTGAGAATAGGGGTTGGATTAGAAGACCTCCAAGGTCCTTTCCAACTCTGTTATTCTGTTATTTTGTAAAGTCCCCTGCCTTACTTTAAATAATGGGAAAAGGTTAACATTAGAATCCTACATGAATTGAAGCCAACCTGTAGAGAATTATCACCGGAGATCAATTTTGTTGGAAACAGACTTCACCCTTTGAATCCTGACAGCTGAAAAAAGCAAGATTGTTTGGTAGCAATTTCAATATTAAATAGATTACGATGCAACCCACATTTATAGCCAAAGGTCCTCCTCACCCTAGAAATCTCTAAAGTCTCTTTTCTTGCCATCTTTTCCATCCTACACATTTGCCTCTTCTTCTACAATCACCCCCAACATTCTTAATACCGAGCCCCAGAAACACTGCCACCTCTGTAGGCTTCTAAGTTAACCTCTAATTAGCAAGTGGAATAATTTTGTGTATGGGCATGGGCATCCTCTTTTCATCCAGTTTTCTGCTCCGGGAAGCAATGATGTTGTCAGGAGTGAGATTTACACTTTATGAGAGCAACTTCACATTGAAATATAGTCTTTACGTTCGCCCACTAACAAGGAGAGGAAGGAGTTGAAGAAGGAAATGTCAGAATTGCTAAGCCCAGAACATCAACGTTGCACATTTCTGGGTTTTAATTAGGAGCTCCAGATATCTGCAGATGTCAGACCTACCAGAGGGCAGGTAGCATCTTCTGCTCAGACTTTGGTTCCCCAGAGAAAAAGTGAGCCAGGATGTCAGTCTGAATGACAGCTCAAAGATATCAAGTACAAAATATGCAAGGGCCAGAGAAGCTCAGTGTGTTCTTCTGCCAATCAGGAATCTCAACAACTTCAACTCTAACAATGACTCAAAGATGATCTGAGTCCAGGTTGGCTTCTTATTAGTTTTCAGATAAACGCCTTCACCACATCCTACAGTGGTTAAGCAATACCCCCAAACCACATAAAACATTAAGGCATAGCAATAAGACCAGCGGCTAAATGTTTGCTTAGGAAGCATGGAGAAGCTTAGAAAAACCAACCAGATGGTTAGGTTCTCCTTGAAAAAGATGCAGAATTCTCATCAACTTCCCCGATTCAATTTTTCCCTTCTCTTTGGAAGGAACGGCTAGCAGTGTTCTGATATCTCAGAGGTTGCCCCAAAGAGGGAGTCAAGCTATTCTCCAAAGAACCTGACGGCAGGACAAGAAGCAATGGATGGAAACTCATGAAGAAGAGAAGCAACCTAGAAGTAAGGAGAAATTTCCTGACAATGAGAACAATTAACCAGTGGAACAGCTTGCCACCAGAAGTTGTGAATGCCCTAACACTAGAACTTTTTAAAAACAGATTAGACAACTATTTATCTGAAATGGTATGGGGTTTCCTACCTGAACATGGGGTTGGACTAGAAGACCTCCAAGGTTTAGTCTAGTCTAATCTCTCTTCTACTCTCTTCTACTCTACTCTACTCTACTCTACTCTACTCTACTCTACTCTACTCTACTCTACTCTCTAGTCTAGTCTATATTCTACTCTACTCTACAGTCTAGTCTGGTCTATATTCTACTTTACTCTACTCTACTTTACTCTACTCTACTCTACTCTACTCTACGGTCTAGTCTAGTCTCTCTTCTACTCTACTCTACTCTACTCTACAGTCTAGTCTAGTCTATATTCTACTCTAATCTACTCTACAGTCTAGTCTAGTCTATATTCTGCTTTACTCTACTCTATTCTACTCTACTCTACAGTCTAGTCTAGTCTCTCTTCTACTCTACTCTACTGTCTAGTTTATATTCTAGTCTACTCTACTGTACTCTACAGTCTAGTCTAGTCTATATTCTACTTTACTCTACTCTATTCTACTCTACTCTACAGTCTAGTCTAGTCTCTCTTCTACTCTACTTTTCTGTCTAGTCTCTACTCTACTGTCTAGTCTCTACTCTACTCTACTCTATTTTATTCTGTGATGAAATAGCTCCATACCCCCTTCAGATTCTGTTCCCAAGCAGAAGAAAAACCTAGAGTGGTGGGTGAGCAGAGAACTGCTCAAAGCCCCATTTTATGACCTTTCCTGCTGCAATTGTTAAGTGAAGCCCTGTGGTTGTTAAATTAGTGACAGTGGTTGTGACAGTGAACCTGGCTTCCCCATAGACCCCAGGTCACTCTACTATGTCATTAATAGGAGCCAGCTGCCAAGCGTCTGAATTTTGATCACGTGACGATGGGGATGGTGCACAAGAGTGGAAAATGGTCACAATTCACTTTTTTCAGTGATGTTGTAACTTTGAACGAACTGTTGTTTTAAGCCAAGAAATTCTTGTATATTCGGTATAATAAAGCTAGCAGCCTTCTCTCAAACTGAGCTGCTCTGCTTGAATAAGTGTAGCTACATACTTATGGACGTGGTGGGTCAGTGGCTAAGACGCTGAGCTTGTCAATCAGAAAGGTCAGCAATTCAGCGGTTCAAATCCCTAGTGCTGCCTAACAGGGTGAGCTCCCGTGACTTGTCCCAGCTTCTGCCAACCTAGCAGTTCGAAAGCAGGTAAAAAATGCAAGTAGAAAAATAGGGGCCACCTTTGGTGGGAAGGGAAGAGCGTTCCGTGCGCCTTTGGCGTTGAGTCATGCCAGCTACATGACCACAGAGACATCTTCAGACAGCGCTGGCTCTTTGGCTTTGAAACGGAGATGAGCACCGCCCCCTAGAGTCAGGAACGACTAGCACATATGTGCGAGGGGAACCTTTACCTTTTACCTTTGCACACTTACTGTATATCCCAAACAGAATTTTCCCAATGTTATTTACGGAGCTCTGCATCTTGTCTCCTCGTAGCAGATCCTTATTACGTTCAGTGCTATAATAAATTATTTCTATCTCCACCCCTTCACCAATGCAACACAAACTTACCAACACGGCATAAATCAAACCGGACAGGGCATCCATGCTTTTAAAAGCAAGGCACCAAGCTTCCATACATCATGCAGAATATCAATTTTTCACCAATATTGTGTTTTTTCTTTCCTCTTTACCACAATAATTTGGTATTGATTTGGCATGACTGTTTCATGCCGCATTTAATTTGTTCACTGGTTGCAGCGCGCGAATGGAAACCTGGGTGCAACGTTCATTTATGTAATGGTTTCAAATGTTCAAAGCATTGCAAGTGCATTAAATTGCTACAATCTTCACCACTTAGAAGGAAAATGCATGAGATATGGTATTGTGAATCTGTTAATTTTGTTTTTGTTTCAAGTGGGTACAAGGTTAATGGGTTCCATTCTAGCAAATGGGGGCCCAAAATTCATAGGCAACACACATTTCGCTCAAAAAGCGGGAAGATTTAATGTAACTGGGATCATTGAATGAATCTTGTCTGATTTGGTTCTGCAATGCAACAAGACAGACAGAGACTTCAGAGGATCATTAGAACGGCAGAAAAAACAATTGCTAACAACCTGCCTTCCATGGAGGACCTGTATACTGCACGAGTCAAAAAGAGGGCTGGGAAAATATCTACAGATCTCTCACATCCTGGACATAAACTGTTTCAACTCCTGTTCTCAAAACGACGCTATAGAGCACTGCACACCAGAACAACTAGACACAAGGACAGTTTTTTCCTGAACGCCATCACTCTACTAAGCAAATAATTCCCTCAACACAGTCAAACTATTCACTAAGTCTGCACTACTATTAATTTTCTCATCGTTCCTGTTACCCATCTCCTTCCCCTTATGACTGCAGATTTATATTGACTGTTTCCTAGTATGATTCGATTGCTTATTTGTACCCTATGACTATCATTAAGTGTTGTACTTTATGATTCTTGACGAATGCATCTTTTCTTTTATGTACACCAAGAGCGTATGCATCAAGACAAATTCCTTGTGTGTCCAATCACACTTGGCCAATAAAGAATTCTATTCTATTCTATTCTATTCTATTCTATTCTATTCTATTCTACTCTACTCTACTCTACTCTACTCTACACTTCACTACAATATCTATTCTATTCTATTCCATCCCATCCCATCCCATCCCATATTTTCTATTCTGTTCTGTTCTGTTCTGTTCTGTTCTGTTCTGTTCTGTTCTATTCTATTCTATTCTATTCTATTCTATTCTATTCTATTCTATTCTATTCTATTCTATTCTATTCTACTCTACTCTACTCTACTCTACTCTACTCTACTCTTCATTACAATATCTATTCTATCCCATCCCATCCCATCCCATCCCATCCCATCCCATCCCATCCCATATTTTCTATTCTATTCTATTCTATTCTATTCTATTCTATTCTATTCTATTCTATTCTACTCTATACTCTACTCTACTCTACTCTACTCTACTCTACTCTTCATTACAATATCTATTCTATTCCATCCCATCCCATCCCATCCCATATTTTCTATTCTATTCTATTCTATTCTATTCTATTCTATTCTATTCTATTCTATTCTATTCTATTCTATTCTATTCTATTCTATTCTATTCTATTCTATTCTATTCTCATTGTTTGTTAATACCTGAAGGCAGAACAAGAAGCCATGGATGGAAACTAATCAAGAAGAAAACCAACCCAGAACTAAGGAGGAATTTCCTGAGTTCAATTTATTAGTGGAACAACTTGCCACCAGAAGTTGTGGGTGCTTCATCACTGGAGGATTTTAAGAGGAGATTGGACAACCATTTGCCTGAAATGGTGAAAGGTTTCCTGCTTGAACAGGGGGTTGGATTAGAAGGCCTCCAAGATCCCTTCTGCTTATTCTGTTATTACTCCCAAAATTGTCTCCAAAGGGCAAGCCTTTCCATGCTTAAAATTGTCTGAAAATAATTTTAGAAGGAGCAAGCTACATTCCCCACTTCCTGTCCCAAACATCAACCTTGGTTGCATATTTTAAACCCCCACCCGAATTCTAAGTGGGAAACAAATCCCCCCATTTATAATAAATGAGCCAGCGAAGAGAGAGAGAGAAAGAGAGATAGCCATCTGAGGCGTCTGCAGGAAGCGTAAAGGCCCAAGGCAAAACATCGCCGTACAACACAACCATCCTTGTACTACTCGAAATAGATGTCATTTGCTATCAGTTTATCTCTCCATAAATCTTTCTGACCAAATCATGCTGTTTCTTAATAAATCACGTTGGATGAGCTAAGCCCAAGCTTTGGAGGGTCGAGAGGGAGGAGGAAACCCCTGGGGAAAAAGAAGGATCAATAAAAGCTTTATGTGCCGAAGGAAAAATCAGTCGGCTTGATGGGTATCATCAAAACACATTCCTCAATAACTAGGCTGAATCATCCAATCTGGGCACCAATTCCAGCTGAATCATTAGCTCAAGGAGGCGACGGGAGCAATTCAGATTAAGACCAATATTTGTAAAATACGAAGGAGGGTAAACAGGGGTGGGTTCTAAATTTTTTTACTACCGGTTCTGTGGGCATGGCTTATTTTGTGGGCATGGCTTATTTTGTGGGCGTGGCTTGATGGTCATGTGACAGAACCAGTTCGGTGATGTCATATCGTCACCGCTACCGGCTCGGCGGAACCAGGCGGAACCGGGAGGAACCCACCACTGAGGGCAAAGAGAAACAAGAACTTAAAGACAAAGGCTTTTCAAGGCCTTCTCTGGCATGGCGCCTGATTTGGATGGAAAATACATCATCTTAACACAGTGGATTAATTAAATTAAATTAAATTAAATTAAATTAAATTAAATTAAATTAAATTAAATTAAATTAAATTAAATTAAATTAAATTAAATTAAATTAAATTAAATTAAATTAAATTAAATTAAATCTTTGAAATGTTTTAATTGGTTTGTTATCGTTTTTTAATTACAGGGCCAAATTTATACATATCTTTTTAATTGTATTTTAATGTTTGTAGTCTATGTTTTTACTTGGCTGTACGCCACCCTGAGTCCCCAGGGAGAAGGGCGGTATATAAATTTGATATAAAATAAATTAAAAAAATAAAATCTTTTTTTGCAAATCCACAGGGAAATATTTACATGTCACCTAGAGGTTAGACCAATTCCATAGCTCCAAATTTACCCTGTTTCCCTGAAAATAAGACCTCCCCTGATTATTTATTTATTTATTTATTTATTTATTTATTTATTTATTTATTTATTTATTTATTTATTAAATTTCTATACCGCCCTTCTCCTTCCGGACTCAGGGCGGTGAACAGCCAATTTAAAACCAATACAATACAATAAGTTAAAACGTACTAAAATCAATATAAATTTAGGCTGAAAATATAAACCGAATAAAAACTCTACGACTCTAACAATTTAAAAGCATTTAAAAATATTTAAAAATAGGAGGGATCAGGCAAGTCCGGCAAGTTGGAAGAGATGAGTCTTCAAAGCCCGACGAAAGGACCGGAGGTCAGCGATAGTCCTCAGATCTGGAGGGAGATTGTTCCAGAGGGTGGGGGCTACCACAGAGAATGCTCTCCCCCTAATAATAAGCCCAATCGGGCTTTTGAGCGCACGCACTAAAATAAGGCCTCCCCAAAAATATTTAAATGCAGAGCTGAAAATCAGGTAAGACAGCAAGAGGAGCTCCATTTTGTTCGACGTGCCCCAAAATAATAAGACCTCTGCAAAATAAGGCCAAGCACTTATTTCGGGGTTCATAAAAATATAAGACAGGGTCTTATTTTTGGGAAAACACGGTACTTGTGCCCTCAATCCCTCTGCGGACCGAGGTAAATATATTAAGACATACACACACACACACATGTACACATACATTTTTGGAGGGAACAATTTAATTTTAATTTAATTTAATTAATCATATTTCTATGCCCAACTCCCACGGGACTCTGGGCGGCTTACAACAGAAATAATACAAACAGTGAACATAATTTTTTAAAAAAACATTATAAAAGCATTTTAAAAACATTAAAAACACATGCACACCATCCATGGCCAGATCTCGCAAGATTGAACAGCGAGGTCAATGGCCCCAGGCCTGCTGGAAAAGCCAGGTCTTCATTGCTTTCTGGAAGGCCAATAGGGTGGGGGTAGGCCAGACCTCAGGAGGTAACTGGTTCCAGAGAGCTGGAGCAGCCACAGAGAAAGCCCTCCCCTGCGGGCCCGCCAGCTGGCATTGTTTAGCTGACAGGAGCCGGAGGAGACCAACTCTGTGGGATCTTACCGGTTGCTGGGAGCTATGTGGTAGAAGGTGGTCTCAAAACAATACAAGTACCTTACGATGACAATTGAGCTCAAAATTTATATTGCTGAGCGAGACATTACTTTAGACTAGTCAAATACCAAAATTTCAGTCACAACCTGGGAACCTTCTGTTGCTGCCCCATTTAAATAATCTAGAGCACTTCTTTCTCCTTCTGTCCTGGCCAATTTTTACAGAGGCACGATTGAGAGCATTTTATCACACTGCATCCCTGTTTGGTTTGGTGGCAGCAGTGCCTTGGATAGAAAGTCCCTACAGAGAGTGGTGAGGACAGTGGAGATTATAGGAAGCTCACTTCCTGTTATTCAGGATACTGCTTATAAATGCTATGTGCTTAGAGCTCAAAGCATTGTTAAAGACCCCATACACCCACTTCACGGTCTCTGTTTCTCTTGCTCCCCTCTGGGAGGGGGTTTAGGAGTATTTCTAGCAGGACTACCAGATTCTGTAACAACTTTGTTCCCTAGGCCATCCATCTGGGAAACTAACAAGATTTGTTTTTCTCGCCATATACATGTATACTTCCAGACTAGGCTGTGTTGTTACCCTGTGTCATAGAATATATGTGGATATGTGCACAATTTTATATTTATTTACTTATATATTTATTTTATTTGTCACATTTATGTAATGTATATTGGAGGAGGTGACCCTTTGAGAGTTGTATGCAATGAAATTTCATTTTAACATATGCCAATTAGTGTACATTCGAAGTGAAATAGTTATTCTAAGTTCTGTTTTGCGTTCCTTATTTCTACTAACAGACTAACAGAATTGGAAGGGAGAGCTTCTACTCTAACATTATTCTCATTGGAAATCTACTCAGAGAATTACTACTGTACAGGTAGTCCTCGACCTACGACCACAACTGAGCCCCAAATTCCTGCTGCTAAGCGAGACAGTTGTTAAGTGTGTTTTGCCTCATTTTACGACCTTTCTTGCCCTCAGGTTGTTAAGCGAATCACTTTCATGGGTAACACGGTCGTTAAATGAATCTGGCTTCCCCATGGACTTGGTTCATCAGAAGGTCGCAGACGGGGCTCACGTAATCCCGGGAAGACTACAACTGTCATAAGTACATGCCAGTTGCCAAGCATTCAAATTTTAATCACGTGACCATGGGGATGCTGCAATTATTGTAAGTGTGAGAAGAAGTCGTAATTTCGAATAGTCACTAAATGAGTGGTTGCAAGTCAAGGACTACTTATATTACCTGCACTACCAGCCTTGTATCAACTGCACCATTAATATCTCCTCTTTTGTAGGGACAAGAAGTCCAGAAGTCCAAAACAGCTACCTGCAAAAGAACCGGTACTGAAACATCTCGACCCCAAACAACCCTTCGTCATCCAAGCCCACCGTCTCCTAGCTAGATTCCACAAAAAGAACCCAATCAAACCTGGGAGGGGGGAATCTCACCCTGTTGTGGCCCGTCAGCGGCCTGTGCAGATTGTAGCTGATTCTGACAGCGAGGAGGCTGGTGTGTGTTGCGCTAGCAGCCTGTGCAGCTGGCACTTGAGTCGGACAATGAGGAGGCTGGAGAAGATGTGGTGCCAAAGGCAGGGATTCATCCAGAACCTCCGGAAGCTCCCTTAAGTGAAGAGGACGAAGAGGAAGAGCCTCTTCTCAATGCACAGGTGCGCAGAGCTGCCAAAAGGCAGGAGTGGCTCCTCAGGAGGTCTCCTCAAGAGTAAGGCTTGGGGCTAATTGGCCACTCCCTTAGCCGATTTAAGGAGGAACTCCAACTGAAGCAATTTGCAGGGAACAACTTTATTTCACTCTCCTTCGCGTCTGGATTCTCTGCAAATTGCTTCTGGGCTTTCTGCCAACCTTCGTAAGATTGTGATTACTTTATGTTTGGTTTCTTGTAGGCTGTTAAGAAAGTTTATTAACAGCCTTTGTTTTGAAAAAGACTGAGTTATTTTAGTAAATTAAGTTTTGTACAAACTTTGTGTGTGCTGTGTTCTTTGGGGTCCGTAGCTGGGGCAGGACACACCCATAAATAATATACCTGTTCTCAAATTGTTCTTGCTTTGCATTGGATGCCTTCAGGAAGTGAGGGAGCCCGAATGTCAACTCGTGACATTCCTTCCAGAAGTCCATAATCCTCCCATCCTGATGGTGACCAAGAAGTAATCAAAGCTTAGGCTTTATCTCCTGGTCTGAGGAACCTCCTACTGGTTTTTCTCTGGAAATTATTTGAGGTGTTTATCCTTGTACATAAGCAGGATTGTTTTTCTCTTGATTTACTTTCTATTTTTATGGTCTTTTATTTGATAATGTAAACCCACCCAAAGTCGTCTGGAATTGAACAGCGTCTGTGATTCAATAAATAAACACTCCACGTTCAAACTCTGATTTGTTTTTTCTTTCCATTTAAAGACCTATATAGTTTTTTTTAAAACCACTTAAGTTAAATCTGAGGATGTTTTCCAGGGTCCATGGGGGGGAAAAAAAACACGAATTTATTCTATATGGCTTTGCCTGGTCCTTTCTATATAATGCTTTTAGTGGCCTGTGAAGACCTTTTCATTCAGCCAAGCTTTTAAAATAATGTATAATTGGAACGAGCATTTCCATTCAAATTCACGTTTAAACTGTACGGTGCGGCATTGTTTTTATTACTTTATGCTGCGTATTTATTTATTTATCTTAAAAGCTTCAGGAAGCTGCCCAACAACTGCGGGCAGCATACAAAATGGCAAATAGCTATATCGTATTTATTGGTAATCTTCTTTTATCCAACAGCTGGGGTGGAGGGAGGGAGGGAGGGATAGAGGGATGGAGGGAGGGATGGAGGGATGGCTCAAGAGACATAAAATAACATGACAAATAAAACAAGGAAGAATTCATTTCTATCTTCTTTAGAAATTTAAGTACAGAATCTCACTGTAGAGGGGCAGATATAGTACATGATCTCATTTACAAGTACCATATTTTCCGGTGTATAAGACGACTGGGCGTATAAGACGACCCTTCTCAGAGCCATTTAAGGCTCGTCAGAGCCTTATGGGCTGGTCTGCCTGGTTACAGGAGAATGAGACCCAGTGTATAAGACGACCCCCGACTTTTGAGAAGATTTTTGTGTGTTAGAAAGTAGTCTTATACGCAGGAAAATACAGTAATTGTCAAGTATACAGATTAACAGAGGTGGAAGGGACCTTGTAGGTCATCTACTCCAACCCTCCTACAGGAGACCCTACACCATTTTTGACAGATGGCAGTCCAGTCTCTTCTTGAAAGCTTCCTGTGTAATTCTTTCACCGAATAGTAACCAAGATCACAAACTGATTGACATTATCTTTTTTCACAAAGTTTCAAGCAATATTATCCACGGGTCAAAAGAACACAATAGCCAGGATTTACACAAAAAAATTATCCCCCCACACAATCCCCAACTGGTTTAAAATAAAAATAATTCTAATCAATATCCCGGTTATATCGTTCTTTATTATGTCGCTCCACAGTCAAGATCCGTAAATAAAATCAGACTTCTGTTAATAACGGTTCCCGCAGAATAAACTAAACCAGCTGTGATAAAATCTCTAATTCAGTTACCGTGAAGATACTATATTTTCTTTTATCTATGTTCCGCAAGGACAGCTCAGAAATATGGATTACCTCAACCCTATTTTAATATTCACTTTTGTCCCGTGAGATTAGATAGACCGAGGAAAGAAGATCAATTCAAAACAGCTTTTGAATTGAAAAAAATCACAGTGTGGTTTATTTTTTAAAAAAGGACAAAGTTAGAATATCCAGCAGCTCTAAGTAATTATTATGAAATCATATTCGTCATAAGATATCACCTATAAGCTATCTCAACGAACGAAGATTATATCAAAATAATGAAACACACTCAGCAGCATCACGATTCAAATGCCAACCTTGCAGGCTTAAAAGTCGTAAAATGGGGCCAAACTCACTTAACAACTGTTTCACTTAACAACCATACTCGATTGTGGTGGTAAGACGAGAACTACCCTGTATCTTCACAAGTCTTGAGTTAGGACACTTGATTTGTGACTTAGGCCTCCATCCAATGATGGAATTCAAATTTTTTTACTACCAGTTCTGTAGGCATGGTTTGGTGAGTGTGGCAGGGGAAGGATACTGCAAAATCCCCATTCCCTCCCCACTCCTGGGGGAAGGCTATTGCAAAATCTCCATTTCCATCCAACTCTGGGGCCAACCTGAGGTGGTATTTGCTGGTTCTCTGAACTACTCAAAATTTCCACTACCAGTTCTCTAGAACCTACCAGAACCTTCTGAATAGCACCCCTGCCTCCATCCCAGGAAAGCTTAAGTTAGCATGGAAATATTTCAAAATATAGATAATGAAGTAAGTACTGCAAAAGAGGGGAGGGGGGAATACATCCAAATCAGGGTACCAAATAAGAACACTTTAAACCTTTATTTGAAACTTAAACACAGAGATACAACCATTAAATAATCTCAGTTAAATCAGAAGTACCGTATTTCCCCGAAAATAAGGCCAGGTCTTATATTAATTTTTTACTCCAAAAGATGCATCAAGGCTTATTTTCCAGTTAAGAGCCTGATGGCGCAGCGGACTAAACTGCTGCTGTTAAAGTAGTACTTAACTGCCAGCAGCCTGCAATTACTGCAAGTTCAAATCTCACCAGGCTCAAGGTTGACTCAGCCTTCCATCCTTCCGAGGTAGGTAAAATGAGGATCCGGATTGTGGGGGCAATAAGCTCACTTTGTATAAAATATAACACCGCTCGGGGGGAGCGAAAAAGCCTTATTAAGCAGGTATATACAAAAGTATGAAGGCTATTGCTTAACGCATTGTAAGCCGCCCTGAGTCTCTAGAGAAGGGAGGCATATATAAATCAAACTAATAATAAATAGGTCTTATTTTCAGGGAAACACGGTATTAATTAACACATTTATTATTAAAATGTATACGATGCAAAACAAACAGAAAAAAGGTGACCAAACGCAGTCAACAATACTGAAAAAACGTATTGCATCATTTTTATTACATCCACAGCTTAATTTCCTCACGATAATCTTCCGCCTCAGATTTTCACCTTGAGAGAGTTCATCTTATTACTATGTCCCAATCGGCGGTCACCCAAGAGGAAGATGACAAAATTCCAGCCTTTTTGAAATCATTTCACTCCCACTAAATCCACATGGATTTCTGGAGGAAAAAAAGAATCCTTCAGATATAGAGAAAATTAGCTACACCCGGGGGAAATAAAGAAGTAATATTTATGGAGCCAACTACCGCAGTTTGGATTTTACGAGCTTGTGAAACAGAGTTTTTGGGAGAAAGGGCTTAAAGCAAAATAGGAGAAAATGTAGTTCATTGTATAGATAGTCCTTGATTTACAATTGTCCTTTTAGTGACCGTTCGAAGCGACAACAGCACTGAAAAATGTGACTTAAGACCATTTTTTGGAGTGAGTTTGTTTATTTATTTATTCATTTATTTAACTTATATACCGCCCTTCTCCCCAGGGGGGACTCAGGGCGATGGACAGTTATGACTGCTGCAAGCATGCCCATGGCCACAAATATTATTGTAATTTCCCACCCATCCTACAAAAATAATAACCCCCGCCCTCCAATCCACAACCGAAGAACAATTCGTCATCTACCAGCTAATTAAAACAAAAAATAAGAACAACAGAATAAGAGAGTTGGAAGGGTTAGAGTTGGAAGGGTTAGGGTTAGGGAAACCCTAAAAAATGATAATGGTGAGATTACGTGTTAAGTTAAGATAATTTTTCTACACTGGAAAGGAGGAGAGAAGGAAGCTAGTGAATTTCTGACATGAAATATTACCTTCTGGCATAGGCTATTTGAGTTTGAGTCAAGCCAAATGTTTAGGTTTAACCATAACTGTAAGTAAATAATACCTTCATTTATTTCTTTGATCAGTACAAAGGTGGAAGGGATGCTTTTGAATTATACAGTGCATTTTAGATGACATCTAAACACAGCTTATTTATTTTAAGGTATTTTTTTTTTTTAAAAACCTACATTTAGTTCCAATGACCTCTAATAGACACATTATCAACTTAAATTCAAGTACAGTAATTCGGCTGACTCCGACATCAGGCCGAACGTAAACTAACTTCCCGCTAATCCATAAGTTTCCAAATTTTCGGTACTTAACAAACTAATGAGACGTGACCAATTCAGCATCTTTTAGCCTTACATGCTATTTGGAGAGTCTTAACCCAGACTGGTTTTCATTAGCTGCCAATTCTGTAAGACCTGCTTAAATCGGCCTGATTTATATGTCACTTGAGACACAAGAATTAGGCCATAGGCACAACAAAATAACAGAATAATAGTTGATGGGAACTTGGAGGTCTTCTAATCCAACCTCTTGCTCAAAAGCAGGAAACAGTAGAACATTTCAGACAATGGTTGTCCAATCTCTTCTTTAAAAGTTTGAATTGTTTATTATCTGGTCTTCCATGCATGGAGATCGTTCCCCCCGATTAGATTGTCCTTAGAACAAGCTTGGCAACATGATGACTTATGGACTTCAATTCACGGCTGGCTGGGGAATTTTGGGAGTTGAAGTCCACGTCTTAAAGTTGCCAAGATTAGATACCTTTGACTCAGAATGTGGTGTAGTCTGAACTCAGGTCACCAAAAAAGATGGGACATCATTTGCAAGCATGCAAATTAACTTCAACACATCCAGTACATAAAAGAACCTTCAGTTTTATTAAATACAGGTAGTCCTCGACTTATGACCAAAATTGAGCCCAACGTTTATGTTGTTAAGTGACAGATTTGTTACGTGAGTTTGCTCCATTGTACAATGTTTCTCGCCACATTTGTTAAGTGAACCACTGCAGTTCTTAAATTAGTGACATGGTTGTTAAATGAATCTGGCTTCCCTGTTGACTTTGCTTGTCAGACGGTCGCAAGAGGGGATCATGTAACTCTGAGACATGGCAACTATCATGTGAGTTGGTTGTCAAGCATCCAAATGTAAATCACGTCACCAGGGGGATGCTGCAATGATCATAAGTGTGAAAAACCGTCATAAGTCACTTTTTTCAGTGATGTTGTAACGTTGAAGGTCACTAAATGAACTGTTGTAAATTGAGGACTACCTGTACTGAAAGAGTCCCGCAAAATCAGAAAGAAAAAGGCTCAGGGGGAAAAAGGCTCAGATTAGGCTAGAAAAGTCTGTCCATCTTAAAAGTTGCCAAAGTTGAGAAGCATTTATCCTAAAAGCATCACTTAGCCATAATGGCGCAGTGGTCAGAGTGCAGTACTGCAGGCTCTTTCTGCTGACTGCCGGCTGCCTGCAATTTGGCAGATCGAATCTCACCAGGCTCAAGGTTGACTCAGCCTGCCGTCCTTCCGAGGTGGGTAAAATGAGGACCCAGACTGTTGGTGGGGGGCAAGAGGCTGACTCTGTAAACCGTTTGGAGAGGGCTGTAAAAGCACTGTGAAGCGGTCTATAAGTCTACGTGCTAGTGCTATCTCTCATAAATGACTATCCAGTCTGTTTAAAAGAGTGAGTTCTATTCTTCCGCCTGCACACACATTTGGACCATTCTTCCAAGAAACCAATATTAGCTCTCAAAATATATCACAAAACGGTATGATGGAATTTATATATACCCTCACCGTACCTGCCGAAGAATCACTTACATCGTGAAAACTGTCCTATTTATTTCTGCCTCTTCTAAAAGCGAGATTGCAACGATAAAAAATTGGTCCTAGCCGCCATATTCCTAAATCTAGAATGCAGTTTAAACTTGTTTGCACGTGTGACACTTTACATCAGTGGTCCCAAAACCTTTGCGGCTTTACGGACCGGAAAGGGGGATGGGGAGAGGGTATGATTTTGTGTTAGTGAATGTGTGTGTGTGTGTGTGTGTGTGTGTGTGCAGATCCATTTGCACAAACAGTGGGCTTGCCCACTGCAGCTGTGGCCCAGTTCTGAATGGGCTATGGCCCAGTACTGGGCTGTGGCAGTGGTAGACTTCTACCAGTTCACCCCTGTTCGGGCAAACCAGTAGCGGCAGCAGGAGGCACCACCCACTTACCCGGACGTTATCACGGATGCTCTGTGCATGTGGAGAAGCGCTGCGTGTGAGCGGAGCAAGCAAGCATGGATGTGCTCACAGTTCTGAACTGGTAGCGAAGTGGGTAAGTGAAACCCACTATTGGGCTGCAGCCCGAGAGTTGGGGGCCCCTGTTTTTCATTACCATCTGGGTTGTTTAAAAAATGTGACTATTGGGAAACAAAGAGACCAGAAACAAAGTGAAAATTGCTACTGTATTTTTCCTACCGTACGGTAATCAAATAGTCAGACAGGTTGTACTACTCGTCAAAAATGAAAGGACATTGAAACTGTTTGTAGTCATCGCTGTAACATGCCAAACGTTTCCTTCAGGTCTCATTACTGCAGGGAGTGGGGGGAAAAAGAAAGCAAAACCGGGTAGACCAAGGGTGTCAAACTCAAGGCCCAGGGGTCAGATCCGGCCACCGGGGTACTTAGATTTGGCCAGTAGAGCCGCCCTGGAAACAGTGAAGGACTGGCCTGCGGTGCTTCTGCCAGTGAAAACGGGCTCCCGAGTGCCATTTTCTCTTGCCACGGCCACCTGCAACCCTCTGCCAGTGAAAACGGGCTCCGGAGTGCCGTTTTCGGCTGCCATGGCCTCCTGCAACCCTCTGCCAGTGAAAACGGGCTCCCGAGTGCCGTTTTCTCCTGCCACGGCCACCTGCAACCTTCTGCCAGTGAAAACGGGCTCTGGAGTGCCGTTTTCACCTGCCACGGCCTCCTGCAACCCTCTGCCAGTGAAAACGGGCTACCGAGTGCCGTTTTCTCCTGCCACGGCCTCCTGCAACCCTCTGCCAGTGAAAACAGAGCTTGGGAGGGCCGTGTACGGCCCTCCCGAGCTCTGTTTTCACTGGCAGAGGGTTGCAGGAGGCCGTGGCAGGTGAAAACGGCACTCCGGAGCCCATTTTCACTGGCAAAGTGCTCGGGCCACCACAGGGGCCCCCAACATGAGTGACATCAAGCTGGCCATGCCCACCCTGGCCACGCCCATCCCAGCCCCCCGAGGTCAAACACAACCCTGATGCGTCCCTCAATGAAATCGACACCCCTGGTGTAGACTTTTACCGGCTTCACAACCACCGAACCAACATTAAACCAACTTAAATTGCATTGCAGATTCAAATGTCAAGACGAACGGGCAAAGTTGTCCTCATATTAATCCAGATTCGCCCCAAATTGCAGCAGACATGACCGGCAAAGCACAAAATCTTTATTAATAATCAGCGCTCGGCAAATTTATGCACACAGGCAGACAGAGCGCTCAGTAAAACCAAGGTTGATCATGCCTGCGTAAGCTGATGCTTTATTTTCACAGCAGGACACAGTTCATTGCTGCGTGGACATCAGAAAGAATCTGCTAAAAATGAAATGTATGCATTCAGCCTAGATGGGGACGCAGCCCAAATATAAATTTTACAAAACCCCCTATTGTTTCAGTCACCCTACATCCCCATAAGCGTAACACCCCCAACGAAAGAAAACTCTAAGGTTCCTCAAAGTTCCTTTTTATTGAAGATGTCATATTGGCACATCTGGGAAAACCCAAATCTGAAAATTTCCAGGTTTTCCCCACCCAAGTGACAGTTCAAGTCCCTGCCCAGCACCCACATGTCCATCACATGGTCCAATCATCCACTGTCCAAACTGGAGATACCTCCCAGTCATCCGACTCCAGATGCCAGGGCAATACATCCTTGACTCTCTGAGAAAGGAATGTTATTTTGACTACATATCACCCATACACTATGCAATCCCTTCTCCCATTTTCCCACAGAAGATGTGGTAGGCCTGAAGGCCCAAATGTAAAAGATAGCTTCCGGGTCTGACAATAAGAACAGATGATCAGCCCTTCAGGAATTCAGAAGCAGAATAACAGAATAGGAAGGGACTTTGGAGGTCTTCTAGTCAAACCCCCTGCTCAATTAGGAGACCCTATATCATTTCAGACAAATGATTGTCCAATCTCTTATTAAAGACTTCCAGTATTGGAGTGCCCACAACTTCTGGTGGCAAACTCTTCTACTGCTTAGTTGACCTCACTGTTAGAAGTTTCTCCTTAATTCCAGGTTGCTTCTCTCCTTGATTAATTTCCATCCATCGTTTCTTGTCTTGACTTTTGCTTCTTGCTTTGGAAAATAGATCTTATTTGGGGCAGCCCCTCAAATATTGGAACACTGCTATTGTGTCACCCCCATCCTTCTTTTCACTGCTGTCCACTCCTACAATTCCTTCTTCCTTCCAGAGAGAGTGAACCTATTTAGGCACTCTGCTCATTTCCAGATATATTTCATCATACTTTCTCAGATTCTGTTGGTCTACTGACCTCATTCTGAAAGCAGACATGACCTTCATCTTTGGTTCAACTGCTTTTTCCAACTTGACAATGAGAAGAATTAATCAGTGGAATAGCTGGCTTCCAGATACCGTGGGTGCTTCATCACTAGAGGTTTTCAAAAATAGATTGGACAACCATTTGACTGGGATGGTTTAAGATCTCCTGCCTTGAGCTGTGGGTTGGATTAGAAGACCTCTGAAGGACCTTCCATTCTATGGATCTAACAGAGAGGGAAGGACAGAGGGAGAGGAGGAGGAGGAGGAAGAGGAGGAGGAAGAGGAGGAGGAGGAGGAGGAGAAATGAATATACAATATATAAAACATAGAACATATAGAGTAGAACTTTATGCCTTCATCTATAGGCACTCGCATAATTTTGTTATTGTGGCAAAATAGTCTCATTGTAATGTCCTGTTTAAAGCCATAGATTATAATAAGGGAGACTCTTAGTTCTAAACGTACAACAGTTTCATTACAATGATCATTTATTTACAAGTTCACCTATTTTAAAGCACTGCAAGAAAGTGTTAACCAATGAAATTCAAAGGCCAATTTATCCCGTTCTTCGTATCAAAAAAAGGATAGATCGTATACTATGGGTTACCTGAGCAGGAAATCTCTCCCAAATCCTTTCGAAGCAAAGAAATCTTGATGCAGAAACTGTTAAAGCTGTCCTGTCATCTTTGAGGACGGTTGCTGGGCTGCCTAAGTCCCCAAATGAGAAAAAATATATTCTCATTTTTAAATTCAGTCATGGACTATAAAAAAAATCCGCTTTGCTCCACTCTCTTTTGAACAGATGGCTTCAGCAGTTAAATCTGGAAGGGTTCTGAGATATATCAGTTCAAGAAATGTGTTCGGAGGTTAACCTTCTAACAGCATGAGAGAGAATACGGCATACTCTTTGGATACTTTTTTTAAAAAAAAGAAAAGGAATGTGGGAAACGTTAAAAGAAAAATATGGTTACATGAATTATAAGGGAATATATTTTAAGATGAAGGTTATAGCCTTCTTTTTAATGGGTGAAACTTCAAGATTAAACCATCTCAGTTTAATTGGTTGAGCTAACGTTCTAGAAACGACGAATCTGAGCGGCCCTTTTGGAATATATTCCTTTTAAGCCGTGTTTGTTGTTTCTCTGGCTTTATATGCTAATTTTCTTACATGGGAATATAACCTTAGCTGGCATTTGATAAGGTCATTGGACTAATTCAATAAATGCATTAATTCGGTAAGTCCCTACGAAGCGTGCATGGAAGCTATTATTCAACATGGAGCAAAGCAGTCTTAAATTTGGGAAAATCTCCTACGTCATTCGCAGGTTTTTTTATTTTAACTTGTGCCAGCTAAGGCAGAAAGAGGGGATTAAAAGGATAAAAGAGTGTTTTCTCCCTTTTATAAGGTATATCCTTTCTGAACAAAGCTCCTCGTTGGCGACAGGAAAGGCATCCGGCCATTAAAACGTTCTGCTAGCTCCATTCAGTTGCCCAGACTCCACCCCGCAAGGGATTATGGGGTCGTTAAATGATGATAAGGTATACAGTATCCTTTATGCAGTTAGTCCTCGACTTGCAACAGTTCATTTAGTGACCATTTGAAATTACAACGGCGGTGAAATAACAACCGTGTTATTAACTTAACAAATACAGCAAGAAAGGTTGTAAAATGGAGCAAAATTCACTTAACAACGGAAATTTGGGGCTCAACTGTGGTCATGAGTTCAGGACTCCCTGTATGACAGAATTCTCAAGAATTGTTACTACTTTCTGAAGCTTTAATTTTTGTGGGTGTGTAATTATTATTTCCTCCAAGTTATCTTATTGTTTCGAGCATTTTCTGCAATATTGTGAAACGCGGCAGGATTGCTAATCATGATTTCGTGAAAGAAACCCTGGTTGTCCACTAATAAATTCGGCTCCCAGCGATGAAATGAGATGAGATGGGAGGGCATCCGAGTCCTTTGAATTATTCATAAGAAAGTCTCAGATACTTGAGAACTTGCAATTTTGCTGAGATGGCCACAAATTGATCTGTTTGATTAGAGAAAAGACAATATTATCAGTTTATTGCTGACTTGAGGGACTTTCTGAATAATACTGGGGGGGGGGGGGGGAATTGAACCTATGACCCATAATTCTGACAACCAGAAAGGACGGATTACAGGACGAAGAGGGTGACATGCAACTTTAGAGAAAAAGCTAAATCTATACAGCTAGTCCTCGACTTCTGACCACAATTGAGCCCAAAATTTCTGTTGTTAAGTGAGTTTTTGCTGCATTTTATGACTTTTGGTGCCACTGTTGTTAAGTGAATCACTGCCGTTGTTAAGTTAGTAAAATGGTCATTAAGTGAATCCAGAAGGTCACAAAAGGGGATCACGTGACACCATCCCCCCACCCCACCCCACCCCCGGAACACTGGCAACCGTCATAAATATGAGTCAGTTGCCAAGCATCCAAATTTTGACCACATGATCATGGGAATACTGCAACAGTCGTTTGAAAAACAATCATGTCACTTTTTTAGGTGCCGTTGTAACTGTGAATGGTCACTAAATGAACTGCTGTAAGTCAAGGAGTACCTGTAATTGTGCTTATAACTAACCCTAACCCTTTTATTTCTTCCTTTTTCGTCTTTCCTTCTTTCCTTTCCTATTTTAGTCTGTACACATTTTTTGTTGTTTTTAAAACTTCCGATGTTATATTTTAAACGACTGGTTCCAATTTTCGGGACTTGGCAATAAAGGAGAACCTACGCCCAGGTTCAACCAATACGTGACTAATATGTGACTTCATCTGGATTAAAATAGTAAAATACCTAGCTTTACAAACTTTCCCATTTCGTACGGTATCCACACCACACATCTAAAGCTACCAGGAATAGTGGGCATTGTATACAGCCCACGAGAAGAAATTACGCATTGTAAAGATCACTTGAAGGTGGGAGATACTTCTAATGTAATTTACCGGATCCCCAGCATTGCCCCTTTGATTATGTAGGACAGGTGTGGAGGAAGCTAAGCACCAGATTGCAAGAACACAAGCGAGTGGTCAGATGAGGAAACCCAAACTCATTGGTACCCATACATTGCAATAAAAAAGGACACACATTCAATTTTGCAGCTACTAAGATTGTTGGCTAAGCAGGGACAAAAATAGCCAGGGAAGTGTTTGAAGTCTGGGAAACAGCCAGTCAGCCTTGTCAGTTGTCAGTTAACAGGAGTGCTGATTTACCACCAGTTTATCAAATTGTTGAATGACCACACACAGAAAGGATGAGGATATATGTGGTATTTTATTGTCTTACATCGTGACATTATATAGCTTGTTACTTTCAAGTTATAGCGTATTTGGCCGCATATCATTGGCTCACAGAATCTTCCAGGTAATTAGAATCTTTGGTTAACCATTGCTTGCTTAAGCACTTAAAATGTTTAGCTATAGTTAAAGTCTAACACACATCCCACTTCCTCTCCTCTTGTTTACAGAGTTAGGGTCTTATTTTCTAATGCCATTTCCCGTGCAAGTAACCTTCCTTATCTGAGGTTTGCCATCCAAGATAGGAAAATTCCTGCACATATGCAGACTCCTACATCAAGTACTTAGGAGGTGAGGGCTTGCAGCACAAGGAAACAACAGCAAATTGCTTAATAGCCAGCCGTCAACACCCCTAAAAAGCCACACACCACCAGGCACCATAAAAAGACCACAATGTACCAATGGCCAATGTACACACTCCGCTAGAGATAAATTCTCTGAGGCGGGGCTCCATCACGAGTCCAAAAGCTCTTAAGACTAAATCTCTGGTCCCAGAGACCGACCCAGATTGATTCCTGCTACCACGAATAATTTTATCAGATGGAAATAATTGGATTTACCGGCATCAAGGGTTAAAAAGAACAATGAGGAACCAAGTTTAAATCTCTCCCTTTGCAGGGTTTAGAGATGACCTAATTTGTCCCTCAACATGATGTTGGCTGAGATAACTCCTTCCTTCCACCTCAGAGCTGCGGGAAGGTCAAACAGCAGACGCATTTAATCAGGCCTGCAACACAGATAGCATCAATAACCCTGAAACCTTCAGCTCTTCGCCATTATTAAATTACAAAAGCTACACTAAGAAATCAACAATGGCCAAAATAAAATTTAGAGGTAGCAAAATAACCCACGACATCTATTACGATTCCATCCTGAGTTATGAATTCATTCAGCCTGGGCAAAAATAATACATGGGTTTGGAAGGTAAACTATTCTTCGTTGTAAAGTCCTAACCGTCAATATCCAGAGAAGGGACTTTTCTGCTAGCAAATTCTGGCTTCAATTGACTTGAATTTGTTTGGTCAACGTGGGCCCTGAATCTTGACTCTTCTGCAGACAACACCTTCTCTTTCATCCCATCATGGCCCTTGAGGGAAATTCTGTCCACAATTGAGATTATGAAGGAATTTTACAATCTCACATCCATCAAGAATGAGATCGTGTAATGAGAGAAATTGGATGTTTTGGGGAGGAGGAGGAGGAGAAGGAGGAGGAGGAGGAGGAGGAGGGAGGAGGAGGAGGAGGAGGAGGAGGAGGAGGAGGAGGAGGAGGAGGAGGAGGAGAAGAAGAAGAAGAAGAAGAAGAAGAAGAAGAAGAAGAAGAAGAAGAAGAAGAAGAAGAAGAAGAAGAAGAAGAAGAAGAAGAATCTCAATTTAGAAATCAAGTAAAACATTCCCCATTAAACTGAGAAGGTTGAGTAACAGAATTAGAATTAAATATTTTAACTTTGAATCCAAACAAGAAGATCTATAATTCCTTCCATGTAATGCTTTCTCTCTGTACTGCTAAGAAAGATTTATTAGTCGCAGAACATGCCCCATCACATTTAATTTTATCTACATCTGCGAAAAGATACAAAGCTTCTGTTTTACAATCTCATACCCAGGAGTAAACCATATCTTGACAATCAGTCATCTTTAATTTATCTAAGTTTTTCTTTTTTTAAAAAAAAAAAATCAATCCACCAGAGGACCATTGCATTAAAAAATAAACATTCCCAGATCAAAGCAGCACTTATCCAAACAGCAGCCAAGAGGGAAAAAAAATAATTTTAAACAGTTGTTTCTGCCCAGTTTCAAACTGGTGACCTTCCATACATGGCAAAAAAATATGACAACAACCACATCCTTACTGGAAAAATAAAAGGAATATTTATTTTAATTGTAAAACTGGTAGTTGGCAGGCATTCGTGTGTGCAAGTAAAAAGGGCTATTTTGATGATATGATGCTACCAGCATGAAGAAGAGGCTCTGTTCAACCCAGACATATATCCAGATCACTTAATGATCTAGTATGGGGGTGGGCTACCAAATTTAGCCTTTTTAACATTTGTGGACTTCAATTCCCAGAATTCCCCAGTCAGCATGGATTGCTCAGGAATTCTGGGGGTTGACGTCCACAAGTGTTAAAGTGGCCAAGTTTGGAGACCCTCAACTCCCAGAATTCCCCAGCCAGCATGGGTTGCTCAGAAATTTTGGGAGTTGAAGTCCACAAGTCTTAACATTGCCAAATTTGGAGAACTCTGATCTAGTAGGCTGTATGAATTTTGGGCTAATCCACAGTTTAGGGCATTAAAAGCTTCTGAGGAGGACACCGCAAAGGGTAGCAACTGAAATCCCCTAGCCATTAGAACAGAGGTGTTTGCTGGTTAACCCCCCTTCTTCAAAAGGAAAATGGAAAATGCTAATTTTCAGCCCATGGCAAGGCACCCAGATCTCACTTACACTTCGTCGAGACCCTTTAAACTGGCAAAATCCAAGAAGCCAGAAACACACACCGATTTCAGAACAGCGTTGTTAATGCGAGAAGACTTAAAGGAAGCCAATGATCTCAGGAGCATTTTCTTCCCTCTGAAGTGGGCCTGTCTCACTCCACACCCACCGGGCTTCTGTGCTGCTTGGTTCCCACTGTTTCTCACACGTTCCCTTCGGGGTGTGTGATGCCAACGATGTCATGCATTCCTGTGGTTCATAAATTGTGGGTGGCTCATTCCCGGCACAGCAGGAAAATGTGGATTTGTCCCCCAAATAAATCTCCCAGGGCTGAACGCAACATGAAGAAAATACAATGGAACCCAGTGCCGAATTGTGGTTTTTTGAAAATCAAGATACACATTTTGTAAACAGCACTGCCTGAAGTAGCTAGCGTAGTAAGCTTCTTGGAAAGGGGGAGCCATTTAATTTTTTTTTCCTTTGCAGTTATTTTTCAACCATTAACCATTAAGAGACAGATCCTGCTTACACTGAGGTCGTCAAGAAATGGAAGAGCTATTTTTCAACCCACTCAAGCTGGTCTTCTTTCCAGAATTGATCTTAATGAGTAGAGAGCCAAACAACCATTAATTTTCTACTCCGTTACAAATTCCAGTGTGTCTCGTTGCACAAAAGCGCAAATGGTCTAAATTCTCTCAGGCTACAAAGGGATATTTTATCCTTGGTACGTATAAAATACCCGTGAGTGGAACATTCCTTGCTTTTGGCATAGTAGACATCAGTAAGTATTGTACTGTGTACAATAGATGAGAATTAGCACATGGCAATACCCTGGATGATCTTGGAAGCTAAGAAGGTAGACCTGTTTAGTTCTTGCATGGGAGCGTCCCAAAGAATCCCTATAGGATATACTCAGAAATTGAAAAAGGACCCCAAAATAATGAAAATCAACTCCAGGAGATGAGCAGGCTAAGATGGAAGGCAGAGTTAAACATCTCATCAGTTTGGAATCATTATGCAACCACAAGCAACCCAAGTACCCACACACACACACGCCCAGTGAATTCCATTGATTCTTATCTAGCACCAATTTTGCTTTGACCATTAGTTGACCAGATTCTTATTTATAGGTGGAATGGCGTGGTAGCCTAGTGGTGAAGATGCTTGCCTCCCATTTGGAAGGTTGAGAGTTCAATCCTAGGTAGCGGCAGATGCTTCTCTCCTTGGGTGCAAAGAAAAAATATCTGCTGCGAACTCCACGTGGTGTCAGGAAGGGCATCTGGCTGGTAAACGCTCCGTTCCATGCAGTTGCCCTGACTCTACCCCAAAGTAAGGGATTGTAGGTTCTGTTGTCAATAGACAGCAATAATAAACTCTTCAATGCTTTGAACTCAGTAACCCTGAACCCCCAGATTGTGTACATCTACAGGCTCCACTACCCCCTGTTAACCATTTACCCCTTTCAAGAAGACAGGAAAGTCAGGAGCATGGTAGGAACACCACTGTGTGGGTTGCAGCTGCGCGATATCTTTCTTTCTCCTTCTGTCCTGGCCACTTTTTACAGGGGCACAATTGAGAGTGTTTTAACAAACTGCATCACTGTTTGGTTTGTTGGTAGCAGTGCCACAGATAGAAAGTCCATACAGAGAGTGGTGAGGACAACCGAGAAGATTATAGGAAGCTTGTTTACTGTTATTTAGGATACTGCTTATAAGCGCTATGTGCTTAGAACTCAAAACAACGTTAGAAACCCCACACATTCCCCTCTTGGAGGAGGTTTAAAAGCATTTCTAGCAGGACTACCAGATTCTGTAACAGCTTTGTTCCTTATGCCATCCATCTGGTAAACTCACAAGATTCATTTCTCTCGCCGTGTACATGTATACATCTGAACTTGACCGTGTTGTTTCTCCGGGTCATATAATATATATGGGAATATGTATAATTTTGTATTTACTTATTTATTTTGTCATGGTTACGTATAGTAGAGGTGGTGACCCTTTGACAGCCATATGCAACGAAATTTCATTTTAATTTATGCCGATTAGAGTACATTCAAAGTGACAATAAAGTTATTCTATCTATCTATCTAGACCAGAGGTCCGCAACCTGCGACTCTGGTGCCACATGCGGCTCTTTGGGTCCTCTGCTGTGGCTCCCTGTCGGGTGATCCCACCACTGACTGGTCCCACCCCTCAACCTCCCCTCCCAGTCACTCCTCGCCTGGCCTGAGAAAGTAAGGGTGACGGCAGGGGATCAAGAAGTGGCCAGGGCAGAGACAGAGAGATACAGAGAGAGGGGAAGAGAGAGAGAGAGAGAGAGAGATACAGAGAGAGAGGGAGGGAGGGGAGAGATATGTCAAAAGGTTTGTGTGGTTCCCGGTGTTTTTTAACAACTGGTTCTCTACCCTAATGACCGGCTGGGTAGGCGTGGCTAGGGGGGTCATGTGACTGGTGGAAGTGAGTGACATTGAGTTGGCCACGCCCACCCAGATTTTGTGGCTCCTGGTGTTTTCTTTTCTGTGGGAAACAGGTCCAAATGGCTCTCTGAGTGCTTAAGGCTGCAGACCCCTGATCTAAACCAATGTAGTTTCCTCCTCTCTCCAAGGATCAGACATTCTCAGGCCTGGGTGGATGATTCCTTGGAGAAGACACACAAGTCCGTTTTCTAAGGAAATGTTTCTCAACCTTGCTGTCTTTAAGCTATGTGGACTTCAACTCCCAGAATTCCCCCAAACTGGATCAATTTCTCCCATGCTGTGACTTGGGGAATTCTGGGAGTTGAAGTCCACACATCTTTAAGGTACCAAGTTGAGAAACGCGCACTCCAGGAAGCGCAGGGGGAAAACATCCACAAGGCTGGATCCCATCATCAGGAAGTCGTATCGATTACGAAAAAAAACCCCCCAGGAAGTTAGGTCTTCTCAAATGTGGCATAATGGTACATTTGAATTTAATTAGCATTCAGAGAGAGAGGCATTGTTCAGGCTGAAAGCATGCCACTCGCCTCGTTCGTGTCATGATGCCATGCGAAGGATGCAAATTACATCATTTGCATCATTTTATATCATTAGCATATTGACACCCTTACACCAATTATATAAATGCATGCAAACGAGGTAAAGAGGACATCTTAAGTAAACAGAAGCATGCTGCCAAAAACTACTTTGGATGGTGCTGGCAGGAGACAATCCAACTAAAAACTGGCATGCGGAGTCTGCTAAACAGCGGCCGGTTCAATTAAGATTGGTTACGCATTTTAAATCTCCCCCCCGCCCACCTTTTTTTTTTTAAACTACATATCACTTCCAAAGGGAATGTAGGAAAGAACGAAGAACTGGCCTTCTGAAGAGAGTTTTGCTAAGCAAAAAGAAAATGCGATCCAATTATAAGAGAGTTTCGATAGATTTCTGTTTTGACGGGAGAAACCACCCAAAGGATGATTCGGACAGCTTTCCGAAGAAATTCAATGCAAAAGGGGGAACAAGGCATGAGAAATCTTCATTGCACCTGAGTAAGCGTCGTGAAAGAAAAAGAGGCATCCATCTTTTCAGCCGCAGAATACAGCTTGTTATACAAGGCCATAACATTTACAGTGAAATTTGGAAGGAGATAACGGCTGATTTAAAAGACCGATTGCGTAACTCTAGTTAAAAAGTGGCTTTAGAAGATTACTTTCAATTACAGAGATAAGATCGTTCCTTTGCCCCGGAGAGAGAGAGAAAAAAAGGATGAGGTGTTTACACAACTTATTTGGAATTTTTTTCCCCCTAACAAATGCATTTTCAGTCCCTTTTCCCCTTATGCTATTTTGGCTTTCAAAAAGGATCATTTTTCACAGATAGGTCATGTTTAAAACTACCATTCCTATGAATGCAATGGGGGTATTGATCCCTCGTTTCATATCTATGTCTAAACTATCCTTACAGCTCTATCTATACTTGTATTATTGCTACAGCTGTATGTATACATTTACCTACCATACCTCTATATCTATAGAGATAAGTACTTATATATTTATCTTTTCTTACATATCTATACTCGTCTCTAAACGAAGAGCAAATCCTGCTCTTTTTTAACACTGATGATGTAACCTAGTTGGATAATGAAACATCTGTGAGAAAACAACCAAGCTCAGAGAGCACCAAAGACCAAGGACCTCAACTACTACTACTACTACTACTACTCACTTCCCTTCACAAAACCCATTCCCTTCTAACACCGATGATGTAACCTAGTTGGATAATGAACCATCTGCAAGAAAACAATCAAGCTCAGAGAGCACCAAAGACCAAAGACCAAGGACCTCAACTACTACTACTACTACTACTACTACTACTACTCACTTCCCTTCACAAAACCCATTCCCTTCTAACACCGATGATGTAACCTAGTTGGATAATGAAACATCTGTGAGAAAACAACCAAGCTCAGAGAGTACCAAGGACCTCAACTCCTCCTCCTCACTCCCTTTCACAAAACCCACCCTCTTCTAACATCGATGATGTAACCTAGTTGGATATGAAACATCTGCAAGAAAACAATCAAGCTCAGAGAGCACCAAAGACCAAGGACCTCAACTACTACTACTACTACTACTACTACTACTACTCACTTCCCTTCACAAAACCCATTCCCTTCTAACACCGATGATGTAACCTAGTTGGATAATGAAACATGTGCAAGATAACAGCCACGCTCAGAGAGCCCCAAGGACCTCAACAACTACTACTCCTCTTCCTTCTCCCTTCATTCCTTCCTCCCTCCTTTCCTCCAACCCCCCATCCTTCTGATGACGTTATCTCGTTTAGTAATGAAACACCTGCAAACCTCCCCCCCCCCACCAAACTCAGAGAGCGCTAAGGACCCCACAGTTCAACCCTGAGCTGTAACTATTCTCTTCTGCTGATATTTATCTCTGTATTTTGATATCATCTCTCTATAATCTAAGGATGCACAGATTGTTCCAAAACGGTGCTGTAGAAAGTGTGAGATATCATATAACACACCTCCGTTCAGATCATGAAAGCAGCCACATCTTTCCCCAGCTCCTCTTTACTGCTTCAGACACGGCTTCCTCCGCCTCTACCAAAAGTGACCCTCCTTCATTGTTTTCATGGGTTCGTGGAGATCCTTCCAAAACAGTCGCAGAAGCCATGAAACTGATGCAGCTGCTTTAACAATCCTCAAGGCGGTGTTTTAAGATGACCTTGCCTGTCTAAGAAAGTCACACATGTCTATCTCATCACGTGGAACACACTTCAAAGAACAGCAATTCATGTTGGGATGAATTCAACGCAAGCTTTCCAAATACCTCTTTTGAAGCGTACTCTGTCGGCACGTTGTTTAAAATATTGTTATGCCTGCTGCTCATTTTCTCTTCTCCAAGGGGAAATAAATTCACCCGCAATAATATCATAAGACCCACAGTGGATAAATGCAGGAGGTATTGTTTATTAAATACAGTTAGTCCTCAATTGAGGCCAAAATTTATGTTGTTAAGGGGAACATTTGTTAAGTGAGCTTTGCCCCAGTTTACCATTTTTCTTGCCATGTGGTTGTTAAATGAACCTGGCTTTTCAGAAGGTCGCAAAAGGAGATCGCGTGACCCTGGGACAATGCAACCGTCATAAGTGTGAGCCAGTTGCCAAGCCTCTGAATTTTGATCACGTGACCATGGGGATGCTGCAACAGTCGTAAGTGTGAAAAATGGTCCTAAGTTGCTTTTTTTTCAGCAACGTTGTAACTGAATGGTCGCTAAATTAACCTATTTTAATAGGTTAATGGTTGCTTTTTTAACCTTTTAAAAACTTTTTTAACCTTTTTTAGCTTTTAAAGTGTCAATGGGTTTTAGGTTGGGATGTTTTAAATTTTTGGGCCAAAGTTGTGTAATTCTTTTAATAATTTTTAGATTTTGTATTGGTGTATTTTTATTCTTGGCTGCTCACCGCCCTGAGTCCAGCAGGAGAAGGGCGGTATACAAATTGAATAAAATAAAATAAATAAATTGTTGAAGTCCAAGACTACCTGTAGCTAAATCCTGCCCCCAGATTCAGAGGATACATCTGGATGAGGACCAAGCTGGCGATCCTGGCATTCCAAGCAAAACATTGCTAGATCAAAACTCAAGGTGAGCGTGAATGATTTCATCAATCAGAGTAGAGATGGATGGGATCTTGGAGGTCCAATCTCCTGCTCAAGCAGGAAACCCTATTCTGTTTCAGCCCAATGACTGTCCAGTCTCTTCTTAAAAACCTCCAGGGATGGAGCACCCACAACGTCTAGTGGCAAACTGTTCCATTGGTTAATTGTCCTCACTGTTAGGAAGCTTCTCCTTAATTCCAGGTTACTTCTCTCCTTGATTAGTTTCCATCCATTATTCCTTGTCTGGCCTTCAGGTGCTTTAGCGAGAATAGATGGACCCCTTCTTCTTTGTGGCAACCCCTCAAATACTGGAAGATTGCTATCTTGTCACCCCCTAGTCCTTCTTTTCTCTAGACTAGCCAAACCTAAATCCTGCAACCATTCTTCATATTGCAAAAAATATTCACATTGCAAAAAAGATGTTGAGACCTTGGGAACAGTGCAAAGAAGAGCAACTAGGGATGATTAAAGGCCCAGAGGCTAAAACGTAAGAAGAACGGTTGCAGGATTTTAATCACGTGAACAGGAGGATGCTGCAACCGTTGTGTGAAAAACAGTCATAAGTCACAATTTTCGGCGCCCTTGTGATTTCCAATAGTCACTAAATGAATGGTTGTAAATCGAGGACTACCTGCGTTTTTAAAAGGATTGCAAAAATCTTTTGTTCCTGGGCGAAACTGAACCAGCCATCAACTTGATGCACATGAAGTAAAGCATTTCCATGTGAAAATCTTTTTTAACACCTTGTTTGAGTGTTTCAAAATAATAGCGATAGCACTTGGACTTATATACCACTTCACAGTGCTTTTACAGCCCTCTCTAAGTGGTTTACAGAGTCAGCCTATTGCCCCCAACAATCTGGTCCTCATTTTGCCCACCTCGGAAGGATGGAAGGCTGAGTCAACCTTGAGCCGGTGAGATTTGAACTGCTGAACTGCAGCTAGCAGTCTACTGAAGTAGCCTGCAGTACTGCACTCTAACCACTGTGCCATCTCGGCTCAATAACTCAATAATTCGCTGGTTTGTTTGAGAGACACCCTTACTGTGTCTTTCTACAGTGCCATTCGATTCGGGTTGGTATGCTCAAGCTCGCAAAGCCACAATAGGGTTGACTTTAGCAAGGATGACCCAGCCTGGCAACATTTCAATAATGAGGCAACCAGCCTCGGGCTTAGGTCACAGCTAAGCAGACGGCAGTGTGTCTTCTTGGGTGGGTCTCCAGCCTCGTGGTGCCTCGGTCTGATCCTCTCTTCCTCCTCGTTCCTTTTGTCAGCCTTCCCACTGTGCCAGTTCCTCAACTGTCATCTGATGTGGATAATTAGCTCGCCAAGGCATTCGAAAGTTCTGCAGCTCAGCCAGTGACATCTGTCTGCCTTCACCGGAATGAGACGGAGGATTTCTTGACATGGCGGTGATCAAACCCAACGCCTGTCTTGATGTTGTCAAGGAAAATGCCCGTAATGACTTCTTCGGGGACTACAAAAAAAAGAGGCTGAGGCTTTGAAAAATGTGCAGAGAAGAGCAACTAAGATGAGTAAAGGCCTGGAGACTAAAACTTTTTTTTTTTCAGAATCAGAAGAGGGCTAGAAGGGACCTTTGAGGTCTTCTAGTCCAGCCCTTTCTCAAGCAGGAGACCTTTGGGATAACCATGACCTGGCTGACTGCAAACCTCCATAGACATTTCCCTTAACAACCGTCTTGCTTAGCTATAGTAATTTTGAGCTTAATTGTGGGCCATAAATCGAGGACTGCCTGTATGCACAAAGCCACACCTTGCTAATGAAAATTCCTTCTGCTTCAGGTATTTCCAAATCATGGCTTGGAACCCCTTGCAAAATACACTTCAAAACAAAGGCAAAGAAATAGTGAAGTAGAAACAAACAACATACAGTGGGAGCTCAAACATTTGTCATCATTTACCCAGCAAGAAAATTCATCCCGATTAATCATGTAAAGTAGATATGTCCACGTCACATTAGTCACTGCGGGATAAATTTCTTAGACTAAATATGTTAAGTGCATTGGATGGGCAACTTAATTCACAATCATTGGAAGAGACCCCATAGGGGGTGCCAAACTCTTTCCAGCCCCAAAAAAGTCCTCTACTTGGGCCCAGCCACCCCCGGTGGAATACAGGTAGTCCTTGACTTATGACCATTCATTTAATGACAGTTTAAAGTTACCACGGGCCGGAAACAAGTGAATTACGACCGTTTTTCACACTTATGACTGTTGCTGCGTCCCCATGGTCATGTGATCAAAATTCGGCAGCTTGGCAACTGTATTTATGACAGTTGCCAAAGGTAAAATCTTACCAGTTCGCACCAGTTCGGGCAAATCAGTGGTGATAAAAGCTACCGATTCATCTGAACCAGTATTTCCGACAATCAGCTGTGCGGTGCATTTTATATTAGCTAGCGAATCTAAATTGTGTGGCACAGTTGCAGTGTCTTAGAGTCACGTTTATCCCCTTTTGTGACTGTCTGACAAGCCAAATCACTGGGGAAGCCTGATTCACTTCACAACCAGATTACTAACTGATTAACTGCAGTGATTCACTTAACAACAATGGCTGGAAAGGTCGTAAAATGGCCCCAAACTCACTTAACAAATATCTCACTTAGCAACATAAATTTTGGGCTCAGCTGTGGTCATAATTCGAGGATTACCTCTATTCAATATTTCTTTCATTTATTCATTTCATTTATCTATTTATTATTTAAAAGAAGCTTTCGGTTCCTCGTTTGGTGATAGCCGCATGCTAGATTCCACAGATAACAGAAGAAACCGACACAATTTTTTTGAGGAAAAAAAAAAATTGAGAAAAATTGTGTGACTTTTGGAATAACTGCAGTCCAAAAGTCAAAATAAATAAAAGAGTAGAAAATAGATAAGTGCGGGGACGTTTGCTGAGTATCTGCTAAGAAAAAGGTCTCCTTTCTTCCAAACTACGCTGTGTGCATGTTTAATGCACGTGACAAAGAGAGGAATAAAATCAGAAAGCACGATTAATTTGATGGTTTATCGTATCAGACTGAAAGCATCAGTGATGAACATGAGGGTGATGAGACGTTCTAAATATGCCCATTTTTCAGTTACATCAAGAATGGATCTTGAGGGAAGAAGCAGAAGAAAGAAAAGATTTTTTTTAAAAAACTGTAAATAGATGAGAACAGAAATACGAGGGGTGAAGGAAATCTAAGTTCCACATGAAAAAGTATTAAGATGGACAAGTTAACCAAGGAAATTAATGAAAGAGACGACACAGAGTATTATAGAGCGTGGCACAGATGGTATGATTGGTGGGAGAAAAGGAAAAAATGAAAAAAAAGGAGTAAAAGAAAAAAGGGGGAAAGGGAAAAAAAGGAGATTTTGTGGAAGGTCAAACTATAGTGTAGTCCATATAAAGGAAGTTAGATTGTTTAAGCAGATTAATGAAAAAGTTAAAATATATGTAATAATAAGAAAGGATCACCTTAAATGAGCTGATAACAACAGGAAAATGATATGTATATAAGTGTTGTATGTTTTGTGTTTGTTTTAATGTGTTTAAAATAAAAAACTTTTTTTTAAAAAAAAGGATTAAGTCCAACAGACTTAAGGGACAACAGGAAAGTGCATGAGCATAAATAAGATGTAGAACTTGCGAGTTAAAAGTGGAAAACATTATGTTACGGAGTACTAGCAAAGAGAGTGGATTTACACCAATGGGGACCATGAAAAGACGCTTGTAGATGTAATGGTCAGAAGAAATGACTTTTTTAACAAAATAACAGAGTTGGAAGGGACCTTGGAGGTCTTCTAGTCCAACCCCCTGCTTAGGCAGGAAACCCTACAACCCTTCAGACAAATGGTTATCCAATCTCTTCTTAAAAACTTCCAGTGTTGGAGCATTCACAACTTCAGGAGGCAAGTTGTTCCACTGATGAATTGTTTTCACTGTTGGGAAATTTCTCCTTAGTTCTAAATTGCTTCTCTCCTTGATGAGTTTCCACCCATTGCTTCTTGTCCTGCCTTCTGGTGCTTTGGAGAAGAGCTTGACTCCCTCTTCTTTGGGGCAGCCCCTGAGATATTGGAAGACTGCTATCATGTCTCCCCTAGTCCTTCTTTTCATTAAACTAGACATACCCAGTTCCTGCAACCTTTCTTTATATGTTTTAGCCTCCAGTCCTCTAATCCTCTTTGTTGCTCTTCTCTGCACTCTTTCCAGAGTCTCAACTGTGTGTGTGTGTGTGTGTGTGTGTGTGTGTGTGGTCTTCCCAAGGCATTGTAAAGTAGTATTAACACCTCACATGATCTTGATTCTATTTCTATTTAGTCTACTTCTATATATTCCAATTCTGTTTCTTCTTTGTTTCTCATCGTTTTTAAGAGAGGATGGAAGAAGCACATTAAAAGGCCAACCAACGTGACTCCCTAAAGATGGTACAGAGTTATGGTTCTTTTTCCTCCTGGGACGTCACCCGTAGGAGATTTTTTTTTAGCCAAAAATGAAAAGTTGCCGAGTGGTGATTTAAGAGCCAGAAGAATGGCAGAGCGCGATTCCTGAGGATGTCCTTCTCACCAAATCCCCCTCATGTCAAAAGGACTCCCTAACTCCTCCAAGGAGTAGAAAAGAAGCAAAGAACCTGACAGACTGTGCAGTTCCTTTCTCTTGCTCTGAATTGTAGTCTACGATTTTGTAAAAGGACGTTTGGGAGTAACGACATAACTGGTTGTCAATTTGTCACTGGACAAGTCATCCTCCCTTCAATAAAGTTCATAACTGTCATGTCATGATTAGTCAGAAAGAGATACAGGATGTTCTTCTCTATTGACATTTGGCCTTCTGCTTTTTTAATGCAAAAAAAAAAAAAAAAAGGAATGATAACCAAGAAGGTACATACTCCATCGCACATCGTTGCCTCTTTCCTTCCCTGAAATGAAAAAGGAGCTCAAAAATTGTTCTCCTTTGAGCCCAAAATTATGATTGCTATTCTCTCTCCTCTCAACCAACCCACATAACCCCAACAGAGCCTTGGTGGCGTAGCAGACTAAAGTGCTGTTAAGTAACACCAGCTGCCTGCAATTATTGCAAGTTCGAATCTCATCAGGCTCAAGGTTGACTCAGCCTTCCATCTTTTCTAAAGTAGATAAAATGAGGACCCGGATTGTGGGGCCAATAAGCTGACTTTGTATAAAAAAGAACACCGCTTAGGGGGGGCCAAAAGCCCTACTAAGCAGGCATATACAAAAGTATGAAGGCTATTGCTTAACGCATTGTAAGCCTCCCTGAGTCTCCGGAGAAGGGCACCATATATAAATCGAACCGATAAATAAAGAAAGAAAAAAACAGCACTTCACCTCCCAATGACCCTCACCTGATGTGACCCACACCTGATCTATCACAAGTCCCATCAGAAGTTCCATCACAAGACTCTCATTTGACATGACCCACATGTGACCCATCACAAGACCCATCAGATCCATCAGAAGATCCATCACAAAACCCTCACCTGATGTGACCCACACCTGACCCATCACAAGTCCCATCAGAAGTTCCATCACAAGACTCTCATTTGACATGACCCACATCTGATTCATCACAAGACCCATCAGATCCATCAGAAGATCCATCACAAAACCCTCATTTGATGTGACCCACATCTGACCCATCTCAAGTCCCATCAGAAGTCCCATCAGAAGATCCATCACAAGACCCATCTCACTTGATGTGATCTCCCCACGACAAGACCCATCACAAGACCCACTGACCACACAAAGCCCTTATCAGCAGAACACCGACATCTCCTAAAGTCCACTGAAGATGTTACCTAGCCTGATAACGAAACATTTGGAAACCAACCCACAAGCTTGGAGAACAAACCTCCACCCTCATTGTTCTCCATGTCTTCTTCGCCCTGGCTAATTAGTACAATGGTTTTATGTTAACCTAGACAGCAGCAGATGTCCATGGGAAGGGTCAAAAAAGGCAAGGCAATAGGCATCACCACCTTCTGAATGAATATTTAAAAGAGGTTTCTAACCACAAGGATGTATCCACCACTTATATCTTTTTTTTTTACCTGTCCCAATAGATAGGCTTGATGGTGGCCTACAGATAATCTTGGCTGATTTGAGAGAAACAACTAATTCAGACTGAGTTAGTGCTCGGGATGCTCATAGAAATCTCATCGTTGTAGGCCAGATGGTTGAGAAAGCATCCTTGAAGAATAGGAACTACTTCCATTTTTTTCCCCTAGAAAACTATATGATGGTGATGATGATGGATGATGATGATCATTGATGATTGATGATCACTGACAATTGATAAAGAAGATGTTATCCATTCAATTGAGTCCAACTCTTGGCAATTCAATGGGCCAGGCCTCTCCACTTCTTCCGATCTTGCACTACGTCTTTGAGAGATTTTCTATGGTCCTATCTGAATTTGAAAATACATACATCACAGTTGAGGGACAGCTCTGGTAATGTAATTTACAAATGTACTTTTTAATCAGTGCCCTGGGAACCAGATAAAGTAATTAGTTTCTTGTAATACTTATAAATTATAATTGATAGACTTCCTTTTACATAAGGGAGGGTGTTCATGGACAAAAAAATTGGTTTATGAATTGTCCTTGATGCTGCTATTCCTCAGTAGCAACATCTTCCTGCTGGCCTGGTCTGGCTTTGGAAGCTAGGGAAGGTCAAGGCTGGTTAGAAATTTGATGGAAAATTAGCAATAAAACCCAAAGTTGGGTTAAATGGAAAAGTTTTCAAAAATTACCCAGAACAAAGCAATGGCAAACTCTTTCAGTATCATTACCAGGAGAAAGGCACGGATGGTCCATCTAGATTCTAGGAATCAAGTTCCATTCAGAGATTTTGAGTAGAGAGGAGAGGAGAGGAGAGGAGAGAAGAGGAGAGGAGAGTAGTGTAGAGTATTGGAATGTAGAGTAGAGTAGAGTAGAGTAGAGTAGAGTAGAGTAGAGTAGAGTAGAGTAGAGTATTGGAATGTAGAGTAGAGTAGAGTAGAGTATTGGAATGTAGAGTAGAGTATTGGAATGTAGAGTAGAGTAGAGTAGAGTAGAGTAGAGTAGAGTAGAGTAGAGTATTGGAATGTAGAGTAGAGTAGCTTTATTTGGCTATGTGTGATAAGAGCCAGATGTTCTCCCAATGCATGAAGCACAAACGTAAAGGATCCTATCCCAATTCAATTCACTTGTATCAGAGTAACCACTAAAGAGAAGAGCCCAAAAGACTAAGTGAAAGGAAATTCAATCGCAATAAAGGAGAATATTTGCAGCTCAGGGTTGAAATGAGGGGTCCTTGGGGGTTCTCTGAGTTTATTCGTTTTCTTGCAGACATTTTATGACCCAACTAGGTAACATCATCAATCTAATGTTGTTGCCTAGTGATGATGTTACATAGTTTGGGTAACGAAACACCTGCAAAAAAACCCAACCAAGCTCAGAGAGTGCCAAGGACCTCTCAACTCAATCTCAATCCCAATTTCTCTCTCTCTCCTTCTCCTTCTCTTCCCTCTCTCTCCTTCTCTCTTTGTCTATCTTTCACTTTCTCTTTCTCTCTCTCTTTCTCCCTCTCTCCCTCCTCCCTTCATCCTTCTCCCTCTCCCTTTCCCTCTCCCTTTATCTCTTTCTCTCTCTTTCTCCCTCTCCCTCCTCTCTTCATCCTTCATCCTTCTCCCTCTCCCTTTATCTCTTTCTCTCTTTTTTCCCCTCTCTCCCTCCTCCCTTCATCCTTCTCCCTCTCCCTCTCCATCTCTTTCTCTCTCTCTTTCTCCCTCTCTCCCTCCTCCCTTCATCCTTCTCCCTCTCCCTCTCCATCTCTTTCTCTCTCTCTTTCTCCCTCTCTCCCTCCTCCCTTCATCCTTCTCCCTCTCCCTCTCCCTTTATCTCTCTTTCTCTCTTTTTTCCCTCCCTCCTCCCTTCATCCTTCTCCCTCTCCCTCTATCTCTTTCTCTCTCTCTTTCTCCCTCTCTCCCTCCTCCCTTCATCCTTCATCCTTTTCCCTCTCCCTCTCCCTTTATCTCTTTCTCTCTTTTTTCTTTCCCTCCTCCCTTCATCCTTCTCCCTCTCCCCCTCCCTTTATCTCTCTTTCTGTCTCTCTTTTTCCCTCTCTCCCTCCTCTCTTCATCCTTCTCCCTCTCCCTCTCCCTTTATCTCTCTTTCTCTTTTTCTCCCTCTCTCCCTCCCCTCTCCCCTCTCCCCTCTCCCTTCTTCCTCCCTCCCTCCCTCTTTCTCCCTCTCCCCCTCCCTTTATCTGTCTCTCTCCCAATATGCCGTTCCTATTCTACAAGCAGCTCAGCAGCTATGGGTCCAGCTCCTTAACCTGGATAGGAGACCCCCAGAATAAGATACAGCAGCAAAAGAGAATATCAGTGAAAAGTAAATTTCATATGTATGTATGTATGTATGTATGTATGTATGTATGTATGTATGTATATGCCGTTTTTATCCTTTTTGAAGTGTTTAAGGGGAAAGGTGCCAAAACTGGTGATATCCAGGTATACGAAGCCAGAATGAGAAGCTGAAACAGCAGGCTTTTTTTCCTTGTGTGTGCCTGTGTGCATTGTGCTTCACACCTACACGGGGCGTTCTGATCTCTTGTTTGCATGGTATTGACTTCTCAGAACTTAGCAAACCATCACCCTCGGAGAGGTGAAGAGAGTTAATTGCGGCTGGTGCAAAATAATGGGCTTTTATTTCATCACCACAAAAGAAAGACTTTCCCCTCGAAAACGGGAGCCGGTTGCCCTGTAACTCAAGTTAATGAGAGCAGAGTATAATTGAATCGTTACGGAGCATGTGATTTAACGATGCATCGGGGGTCCCAGGCTCCCACTGCCTGAATGTGCAGCTTGATGTTCTTCCTTGGGTGAAGAGATTCTCAAAGAAGCATCTCTCGGGTTTCTCTCTCTCTCTCTCTCTCTCTCTCTCTCTCTCTCTCTCTCTCTCTCTCTCTCTCTCCCTCCCTCCCTCCCTCCCTCCCTCCCTCCCTCTCTCTCTCTCTCTCTCCACGTATCTAGGAAAGTCCTCAACTGCAGACAGGGAAGAAGCTACGTATGGAGGCAGAAACTCTCTATTTATATATGTGGTACCTCGCTCAATACTAATAACTGTGAGAGGGATCTCGGAGTCCTAGTGGACAATTGCTTAAATAACTATGAGCCAGCCGTGTGCAGCAGCTGCCAAAAAAGCCAGCACAGTCCTAGGCTGCATAAACAGAGGGAGAGAATCAAGATCACGAGACCGCCTTCTGCCACCAATCGCATCCCATATATTTCCGCTACTGGTTCTCCAGAACCTGTCAGAATCTGGACTCCACCCCTGCTGTGGGTGTCTTCTAGATTGGGTTGAGGCCCAGGTACTCCTGGCTTCTAAAGATCAAGGCTGTGTTTTGAAAGCAGTAATTAAGAAATAGCCCTTTCAGAGATTCCTCAGAGGTCCCTATGGAAAAGCGGGTTAGAAAGCGCCAAGATTTTCCCAGCAAGCAGAGAGACAAAAGCCAAAAAATCTCCAAGCCCTCACAAAAAAACTGCCAAGATGTTTCTATAAAGCTGGAGGGGGGGGGGGGGGAACAGCTGCGTTCAACCTCCAGATGATAAGAGAGTTAGAACTATTAGCTCTACCCTTGGAGATCTTCTCTGGTGACCTTTAGAGATCAAGTAGAAAGTGTATAGAGTATAGAAGAGTATAGTATTAGGAGAGGAGAATATAAGAGAGTGGAGGAGAGGAGAGTAAGAAGGGAGAGGAGGGGAGGGTAAGAAGGAAGGAGAGAGTAAGAAGGGAGGGAGGAGGAGAGGGCAGGAGAGAAAGTGTAGGAGAGTAAGAAAGGAGAGGAGAGGAGGGAGGGGGAGAGGAAAATAAGAAGGGAGAGGAGAGTGTAGGAGAGGAAAGGAGAGGAGAGTAAGAAGGGAGGGGAGAGTAAAAAGGGAGGGGAGGGGAGAGTAAGAAGGGAGGGTAGGGAGGAGGGGAGAGGAGTAGAGGAGAGTGTAGGAGAGGAAAGGAGAGGAGAGTAAGAAAGGAGAGGAGGGGAGGGGAGGGGGACAGAGGAGAGGAGAGTAAGAAGGGAGGGGAGGGGGGAGGGGGGAGGGGAGGGGAGGAGAGTAAGAAAGGAGAGGAGAGGAGGGGAGGGGGGAGAGAGGAAAGTGGAGAGGAAAGTAAGAAGGGAGGGGAGGGGAGAGTAAGAAGGGAGGGGAGGGAGGAGGGGAGAGGAGGAGATGAGAATGTAGGAGAGGAAAGGAGGGGAAGGGAGGGGAGGGGAGAGGAGAGGAGAGGAGAGTAAGAAGGAAGGGGAGGGGAGAGTAAGAAGGGACGGGAGGGAGGAGGGCAGGAGAGTGAAGGAGAGGAAAGGAGAAGAGAGTAAGAAAGGAGAGGAGAGGAGGGGAGGGGAGGGGGACAGAGGAGAGGAGAGTAAGAAGGGGGAGGGGAGGGGAGGAGAGTAAGAAAGGAGAGGAGAGGAGGGGAGGGGGACAGAGGAGAGTGGAGAGGAAAGTAAGAAGGGAGGGAAGGGGAGTAAGAAGGGAGGGGAGGGAGGAGGGGAGAGGAGGAGATGAGAATGTAGGAGAGGAAAGGAGGGGAAGGGAGGGGAGGGGAGAGGAGAGTAAGAAGGAAGGGGAGGGGAGAGTAAGAAGGGACGGGAGGGAGGAGGGCAGGAGAGTGAAGGAGAGGAAAGGAGAGGAGAGTAAGAAAGGAGAGGAGGGGAGAGGGAGAGAAGAGAGGAGAGGAGAGTAAGAAGGGAGAGTAAGAAAGGAGGGGAGTGGAGAGGAGGGGAGGGAAGGACTTCAAATCAGACAGTGGCATATAAACAGGTAAGAAAAACCATCCTCACCTCAGTTACTTATTAATAAGAGTGGGGGGGGGGGTGAAATCATATAAAGAACCCAGGAATTCTGTGAAGAAGCCTTAGTACATCAATACTTCAGAAATACCGAACAGAGTAAGGGACTTTAGTGACTTTAGTCGGGGTGGGGGGGAAGAGCTCAGGGCAGCAACTAATACAAAAGAATAATGGTCGATGGGTTTGCAAAGTAGGACTTTGTAACTGGAAATGTTGCATAAATGGAAGTTAGGGGGAACAATTTGTCTGATACTGAGTGCCTCTCAAACTCAAGAGTTATGAGAAAGTTGAATTTTGAACCTTCCGTAGACAACATCTTCTCTTTCCTCCCAGAGTTGACACTTGAGGGAAATTTTGTCCACAATTGAGATTGTGAGGGAACTTTTACAATCTCACAGCCAGCAAGAATGATATAGTGGAATAGGAGAAATTGGAGTAAGAAGTTTCGGGGGGAGGAGGAGGAGGAGGAGGAGGAGGAGGAGGAGGAGGAGGAGGAGGAGGAGGAGGAGGAGGAGGAGGAGGGGAAGAAGAAGAAGAAGAAGAAGAAGAAGAAGAAGAAGAAGAAGAAGAAGAAGAAGAAGAAGAAGAAGAAGAAGAAGAAGAAGAAGAAGAAGAAGAAGAAGAAGAAGAAGAAGAAGAAGAAGAAGAAAAAATAATTGTGTAGATGAAAATAATCAGAGGCTAGATACTATTTGTGACAGAGGCCAAAATGCATGGTCATATAATAACAATAATCCCTCCAGCTCTATCCTGTAAAGATAAACCAACAGTATTTGTCCGGATAGGTTGTAAACAAATGCTTTTAAAAGGTTAAAAAAAAGACTCTGGTGATCATGTGGCACAACTGTGATTGTCAGAGCCCTTTTTTTTTTTTTACTTTTTAAAGCATTTTTAACTACCGGTTGTGGAAACCCAGTAGTACAAAAATGCTTTAACTGAACCGGGAGCATTTCACCCCTGGCCCAGCCTCAAAACGTGCCTAAATAGGACTTCATAGAGCCGGGGCGGGGGGCAGGTGGGCCTCCACTACCGATTCAGCCAAACCAGTACGAACCAGATGAATGCCATCTCTGGTTCTGTCAAACCAACTCATTTCTGTCCGGCATCCGTCGGTGTTTCGACTTTGCCACCTGTGAAATGGCGCCTTCAGCCTCCTTGAATTCATTTCTGTTTTCTTTCTAGTCCAACATTTGCCATTTTCACCTTTACTCGCACCTCTGTTTATTTGGGAGATGTACAAGGATCGTTTTGCAGAAACGCAGGTTTAAATTCTCCTTTGCTTTCCTTGCCAGAGGCTGGGAATGCAGAGGAAGGAAACCTGGCACGTCCACCCAGCTGACGGTGAAGGCCCTGAATTCTATACAAGCTTACTCCTTATTTTATATTACATTCCTCCTTTGTCATTCTTATAAATAACTCAAGGCAGTTGCCTATCTAATGCTGCTCCTTCCACCTATTGCCCCCACGAAAACAACCCTGTGAGATGGGTTGGGCTGAGAGAGAGAGAGACCAAAGTCACCCATAAAACGATACTAGAACTCACAGTCTCCTAGTAATTGGCCCAAGGTCATCCAGATGGCTTTCATGCCTAAGGTGGGACTAGAACTCCCAGTCTCCTGGTGATTGGCCCAAAGTCAGCCATACAGCTTTCATGCCTAAGGCGGGACTAGAACTCACAATCTCCTGGTGATTGGCCCAAGGTCATCCAGATGGCTTTCATGCCTAAGGCAGGACAAGAACTCCCAGTCTCCTGGTGATTGGCCCAAAGTCAGCCATACAGCTTTCATGCCTAAGGCGGGACTAGAACTCACAGTCTCCTGTTGATTGGCCCAAAGTCACCCAGATGGCTTTCATGCCTAAAGTGGGACTAGAACTCATGACCTCTTAGTTTCTAGCCACGTGCCTTAACCGCTGGACCAAACTACACAATTATTACAATAATTCTAATCATGGGCATTTATGCGCCTACATTCCCATATACGTATATAACTAGAAAAGTATTTTTCAACTTGGTGACTTTCAGATGCATGGACCTCAGCATCTCCCAGAATTTCCCCAGCACCAAAATCTTGAAGCCATCATGGTCAGCATTTTCAAACCTTGGCAAACTTTAGGATAGTGGACTTCAACTCCCGGAATTCCCCAGCATGCCAAGTTTTTTAAGCTGTAGTAGTTGAGGGATGTAGGAGAATGTGAGTAAAGACAAGAGTTGAGGGAATGCCTACTACCTCTGCCTATTCAGATTTCCTTCACAGTTTGTTCAGACCGAAGAAGCTGACTGGATGGGCAGTGAAACATCTCAAACCTACAAGAAAATAAGTCCAGATGCCATGACTCCACTTCCAGACAAGTCTACCTGGATGACCAAGAATCGTCATCAACAAAACTTTAGATAAAGGGAGTCCTTGACTTACAATAGTTCATTTAGTGACCGTTTTAAGTTACAACAGCATTGAAAAAAGTAACCTATGACCATTTTTCACACTTAGGACCATGGCAACATCCCCTTGGCCACAGGATTAAAATTTGGGCGCATGGCAACGGACTCATATTTATAACAGTTGAGCATCTCCTTCTATGACATTCCAATAAGCCAAGTCAATGGGGTGGCCAGATTCACTTAACAACCACATTACTCCTACTTATGATGGTCGTAATGTCCCAGGTTCACACGACCCCCCTTTTGTGACCTTCTCATGAGTAAAGACAGCGAGGAAGTGTTGTGGCCCACCAGTGGCCTGCGCAGATTGTGACTGATCCCGACGACGAGGAGGCTGGTGTGGTGCCGTGCCAGCAGCCTGTGCAGCCGGCGCTCGAGTCGGACAGTGAGGAGACTGAAGAGGATGTGGTGCTAGAGGCAGAAACTCAGCCAGGGCCTTCAGAACCTCCAGAGGCTCCTTCAAGTGAAGAGAATGAAGTGGAGGAGCCTCTCCTCAATGCTCGAGCACGCAGGGCTGCCAAAAGGCAGGAGTGGCTACTCCTCAAGAGTAAGGCTTGGGGCTAATTGGCCACTCCCTTAGCCTATTTAAGTTCACACACAGCTGGCAAATGTTGCTGGGAACAACGTTTGGTCCTATGCAGAGCATTTTGAGAGTGAGTTTTTTGTTACAACTTGGTTTCTAGCTGATTGCCAACCCTTGTCGGACTTTGTTTAATCTCTGTAATTCATAGCAGGCTGATGAGGACATTGGTGGTTAAAGCCTGCATTTTGAAAGGGGTCTGTTTGTATTAAACGGAGTTTTTGGAGCTGTGTGTGTGTGCTACACTTCTTGGGACCCGTAGCTGGGGCAGAACAGGAAGCCAAATTCACTTAACAACTATTTATTACCTTAGTAATTGCAATGATTCACTTAACAACCGTGGCAAGAAACGTCATCAAATGGGGTGAAACCCACTTCATGAATGTGTCACTTAGCAACAGAAATGCTGGGCTCATCGGTAGTCATAGTTCAAGGACCACCTTGATGCATTCCATCTTGATTTTTCATTGTTCGTGCGACAGCCATAACCTGGCGTCTACGCCCTCTGTAGATGAAGATCTGTGCAGAGCTTTCCTCATCGGGGACCAAAGTAAATTAGGTGATGTCAATCAAACCAGCTGTCCAATGACCTGCTCCTTCTGGTGTCCCCTTGCGAGATCTACTTGAACGTAGCTTGTCATTTGCCATCTGCTCTTTCCATACATTAGAAAACACAAGGCTGGTTAGCTCTTTGCCCTCAGAGAACTAGTAAGTACTCAGCAGATTGGCTTTCATGGTCACTTGAGGCGGGGGGGTCTCCTGCCCCCTCTCCAAAAACAGGACAGGAACTGGGGGTCCTGGGGGCATATTTCAGCTTCCTGGCCACCCTCGGATTGAGCCTGCCATGCTAAATGCCGCCGATGGAAGAGACAAATAGCAGCGAGCTTGGAAGAATGCCAAGAGTTGCAGAAGGCCAAGAAAACAAATAGGAAAAACATTGGAGGGACACTTCGTTGGAGATTCATCATTCTTCATGGCCGCAGACTGCTGGCTGTTAGGAGAGAGAACGGAAATGAGTAGAACGGACCACCAAATGTCCTCCAGATGTTCTGGCTTCAACTCTCATTAATCCCAGGCAGAGTGATGGATTTTTGAGAGCTACCCTCCAAAATAAGTGAAGGGTACACCAGGATGCCAGAACATGGGATAACAGAGTTGGAGGTCCTTCTAGTCCAACCCTCTGTTGGACTCTGTTCAAGGTAGGAGACCTTACGCCATATCCCAGTCAAATGGTTGTCCAATCTCTTCCTGAAAACCTCCAGTGTTGAAGCTTCTGGAGACCAGTTGTTCCACTGGTCAATTGTTCCCACTGTCTGGAAATTCCTCCTTAGTTCTAGGTTGCTTCTCTCCTTGATCAGTTTCCAGCTGTTGTTTCTGGCCTTCTGGTGTTTTGGAAAATAATTTGACTCCCTCATCTCTGTAATGTAAAGGTAAAGGTTCCCCTCGGGCATATGTGCTAATCGTTCCCAACTCTAGGGGGCGGTGCTCATCTCCGTTTCAAAGCCAAAGAGCCAGCGCTGTCCAAAGGTGTCTCCGTGGTCATGTGGCCGGCATGACTAAACGCCAAAGGTGCCCGGAACACTGTTTACCTTCCCACCAAGTATTTTTCTACTTGCATTTTTTATGTGCTTTCAAACTGCTAGGTTGGCAGAAACTGGGACAAGTAACGGGAGCTCACTCCGTTACGTGACACTAGGGATTCGAACCACTGAACTGCTGACCTTTCGATCGACAAGCTCAGTGTCTTAGCCACTGAGCCACTGCGTCCGTCATCTCTGTAGGAGCGCTTCAAATACCGGAACATTGCTATCATGGTCCTTCTTTTCGCTAGAGAAGGCACACCCAATTCCTGATGGAACTAGGTATGTCTAGTCTAATGAAGAGAAGGACGAGGGGTGATGTGATAGCAGCCTTCCAGCATTGAGGGGCTGTCCCAGACAAGAAGGGGTCCACCTAATCTGCCAATCCAGTGCCCAGATACACTTGGCCAGCTTTCAAACCACGGGTATAAGAACATGAAAATAATCGCTACAATGATCGCTAAAAAACTGCGTAATCCAAGATCAAAATCTTCCGTTGCTGGAACCAGACCATTCAGAAAACCTTCAACCCTCCAGGTACAATTGGAAGCTCCGATGCAGCTGAACCAGTGGTGGGTCGCCCCCCGGTTCGGACCGGTTTGCAAGAACCAATAGTAAAACCCGCAGAAGGCCCCGCCCACCACCCCGGATGTCATTGGCGGCAATCTGCACGATCCCGTTCCGAACCGGGAGTAAAGGTAAGTAGAACCCACACCTGAGCTGAACCTCCATAGTCAACAGGAATTGCACACGGTCAACACATAAGTGGTTACCAGTGTCCTACCTCTTCTCACAGCTTACAATACAGGTAGTCCTCCACTCACAACAGTTTGTTTAGTGACCGTTTAAAAGTTACAATGGCACTGAAAAAGAATCCCAAAGGTGCTTTTTTCAGGAGGCAATTGGACTTCCTTGTTTGTTTGTTTGTTTGTTTGTTTTCCTCCGAAGGCGTTTCGTTTCTCGTGGGGAATGGAAGGATCACCATTCAGACAGAGCGGAAGAAGCTTCTTGGAGGAGAAGCGAAACACCTTCAAAGACAAACAAATAAACAGACAAGCAAGGAAATCCAGTTGCCTCCTGAAAAAGGCACCTCTGGGACAACCATGACCTGGATGACTGAGAATCTTGAGAGGTACTGAAAAAAAAGAGACTCAGGCCATTCCTCACACTTATGACCATTGCAGCATCCCCATGGTCACGTGATCAAAATCCCGACCCTTGGCAACTGGCATGTACTTATGACGGTTGCAGTTCCTGGGATCAGGTGATTCCCCCTTTTGCAACCTTCTGAGCAGAAAACTCAACGGGGAAGCCAGATTCACTTAAGAACTGTTATTAACTTAAGCACTGCAGTGATTCACTCAGCGACAGTTGCAAGAAAGGTCGTAAAATGGAGCAAAAACTCACATAACAGCTGTCTCGCTTAGCAACCAAGATTTTGGTCTCGACTGTGGCCGTAAATCGAGGACTACCTGTAATTATGTTCTCACAGCTATCTATGACAACTCAGGTGTAAAAGCAGAACAGCCTGGAGTCAGATTCAAATCCCACCCTCCCCGCTTAGGAGAGAAACCAGCCACAGAGCTGTGAAAAGCACAGAGAGGCACTTCCAATTTCAGTCAATCATCCTAAGGAAGCTGCACTGTGCTTGGCAGCTTTGCACATTCACGAGGTTGGGGAATTAAAAGGAAGTCACTTCCCTCTCCTCGGTGTTTAAATTCCACGCTATTTTAAACTGCCTGTTGGAAAAAGGGATGGGGGGCTAAAAAATGGAATATTCATGAATGAGAAAACAACTGCCCCAAAAGAGAAACATTTGCAATGGCATCAAGAAACCAACTTATTGAAGCAAAGATTGTAGCCGTGGGAAGAGACCCTAAAAATTCAGGATAAAAGCTAAAAGAGAGAGAGGGCTTGGAGCAAGGGACTGACACTCAAGGAGATCAAGAATTCTGGGAAAAAATAGGATTATACAACCCTCTCCCCCCGCCTCCCCATAATAGAAATGGCAAAAAGACGGAAGGACAATGAATGAACGGCTGCAAAAGTGGATGGAGTTAGCAAAGGGGGCCAAATTGCTCTGATTTTTTTTTTTTTTTAAGAACACAATTAATGATGTTTCTGTCTGGAAACCATTTCTGGACTTCATGCTCGAGGTGGGGAAAAAACCCCGAAACTTTGATTTTGGGTTTTGCCGATTAGATAGGTTTGTTGTTATGGAAATGGCTAGTATATATTATGACATAAAAGTAAAAAAAAGAGAAAAAAGATGAGGTTTGATGCTATTATCTTATTCTACTGCACCAAAAGGATTTGGAGGACAACACTTTTTCTTTCTTTCTTCCCTTCTTTTCCCATTATTTTCTTCTGCATTTTTGTCGTTTACGTGACATTTTGATAAAAGTAATAAAATTTTGAAATGTAAAAGAAATGGCAAAAAAAGAAAGAAAGTAGAATATGACTGCTACAATAGGACAAAGGGGCGTGTTTTACTCCAGCAGAGAATAAATAAACAGACTTTCCTTTCTACCCAGCTGATATTCCAAATTGTTGCTAATTTTAATGCAGAGGTTTCAAGACAATCTCAGTGCCGGGCGCAGGGGAAATTCAGCATCCATAGCTCCCGTTCTCTGGTTACAGGAGGTTACATGACCTCATCTTCTCACTGAGCCGCTTTGTCCAAAGTGCCTGGCAATCATTCTTTCTAGAAAGTCTGCGGATGGAAGGAGGGAAGCAACCACCAGACGCCAGCCGGAGCAATTGATTAAAACACATGTGATATTTCCTAGAACCGCTCAATCCAATTAGGAGGCCCAGAAAAGAAAACAGTGCTACCTTATCAAACTAAGAGGACTCTGTGTTCCCTAAGTTACGCCAGAAAATCTTTATTCTCCCTTCTTTTGTGTGACAGTTGCCGATTAGTATTTCCTGTGCTGAAGCCCCCCCCCCCCTGTATGTTGCACGCAATGGTCTACCGTCCAAGCAACATGTGCAATTTGGCGAAGAAAAGAACTCCTTCTCCCTTATTTCTGAGAATTTCCAACCAGTTCTGATCGAAAGACATTAAAGAAGACAGAGCTACAGATAAGATTAAGGGAGGGACACCGAATCAAGTCAGCGCCTACGAATCTTTGCAATTTTTGCCTTGGCAATTGCCTGCAAAAGACCACAGGAGCTGAGCAACTTGGCACAGTTAAACCTGACTAATTTGGATTTGTTAAGCCCTAAGAAAGGCAGATCTCCAAATCGCCCTTCTGATCCAGTAATGAAAACCTTGGTAGTTTAAATACAGCGTGCAAAAACCTGGAAAGTTGCTTGTTTTCTTTATTAGCCTAAATCCAACCCAGGAACTGTCTGGGCCGGTACTTAGTCTCTCTCCATGGTCCTGAATTTCTAGACTGACACTTCTCTAGAATTCCGTGAATTGCACCCCTTCATCTTTTAAGCTAACGTTGAAAAAGACTTAAGGCACCTGTAAAAGTGCCTCTGGGTGACAATTGAAAGCAAGAAATAGTGGTGAGTAAAGAGCATTGGCTGTTCGTCCGTTACCACACGATAATCATAATAGCATGCAAATTGAGATGGTCTTGGTGCTCCCTCTGAGTTTGGCTGTCTTCTTGAAGAACGTTTCATTACCCAACTAGGGAATATCATCAGTGCTAGGAGGAAGTAGGGTTTGTAGAGAGGAGGAGGAGGAGGAGGAGGAGGAGGAGGAGGAGGAGGAGGAGGAGGAGGAGGAGGAGGAGGAGGAGGAGGAGGAGGAGGAAGACAACTATAAGGTCCTTGGTGCTCTCTGAGCTCACTTGTTTTCTTGCAGATGTTTTATTACCCAACTGGGAACATCATCAGTGCTAAGAGGGAGGGGGTGGCATGTGGAGGAGGACTACAATGACCATGTGATCCCTGGTGCTCTCTGAACTTGGTTCTTTTTTCTTGCAGATGTTTCAGGACCCATCTAGGTAACATTAGTGCTAACTAGGACACCATTCTAGCACTGATTATGTTAACTAGTTTGGGTAATGAAACATTTCAAGAAAATGTTGAACCAAGCTCAGAGAGCACCAAGGATCCCTCATTTCAACCCTGAGCTACAAATATTCTCCTTTATTGGAACAAGCTATTTCCAGGATTCAAAGATGCATTAGCCCTGCCTCCCAGATGTATCCGTTGACTTTATCACTCTCCTTCACATGTGTACAGAAGACGTACCCAAGGTTTATTGTGCTGGAGGCAAGTTTGACATATTGTATGAGAGGTTTAAATAGTTTTCTATTAAAAAGATTAAAAAACACATACACATTTCAACTTGGAGTTGAAAAACTGAGTGTCCACTCAAGCATCTTGGACTCCATCATCCTTTGGGAGTGGACTTCCTTCACGGAGAACCTTGACCTTTCATGACCATGACATGACACACATTGCAAAATCATTCACTTCTACATCTGGGCCTCCTTCCTAAAAGACCAAATCAAGCCTACATGGACCTGCTTGCTTACACCATGGAATGATTGATGAAGCAGCCGTAATTTCTTAAGCCATTGAGATCCAATTGTCAGATCCCAGATGACCTCATGATGAAGCAGGACTCCTGTTTCCTAGCCTGGTCCCTTAACCAGTACTCCAAAAGATTATCTAATAAACTCCTGTTTTCCAACATTGCTTGTTTGTTCATGTCTTCAAGTCAACATTGATTCCATCGCCCGTAGTTTTCTTGGCCTGATTTTGGGAAGTGGTTTGCCACTGCCACCTTCCTATGGCTGAGAGAGAGTGACTGGCCCAAGATCACCCAGTTGACTTTGTGCCTAAGTAGGACTTATGGGCTCCTTCCTTCTAGCCTGGCACCATACTTACTATTCCAGCATTTCATTGAATCCAGCTTGAACAAAGTCATTTTTTGCCAGTGTGATAACTGGAGTAACACACTTTTACGGAACTTACCAAAACACTGGTTTGGCAAAGTCAGTTCTGCTGATCCAGCACCAGGATGAATGGAAGACTTTTGAGCAGTGGTGAAATCCAATTTTTTTTACTACTGGTTCTGTGGGCGTGGCTTGGTGGGCATGGTGTGGCTTGGTGGGCATGGCTTGGGAGTGGCAGGGGAAGGATACTGCAAAATCTCCATTCCCACCCCACTCTGGGGCCAGCCAGGGGTGGTATTTGCCGGTTCTCTGATCTACTCAAAATTTCCGCTACCAGTTCTCCAGAACCTGTCAGAACCTGCTGGATTTCACCCCTGCTTTTGCGGATTCTCAGTACATTTATACGTCTTTAAAAGAAAATTTGTTTGCAATCACTGCTACCCAACATTACAAGAATGGATACCCAAGGATTACACAGGGTAGCTGGACAGAATCAAAGCTGGCACTAGCCAGAGCATAGAACAACTCAAGTAATACAAGATCAGAAGAGATGGAAAGACTTGGCACATAGAATCATCAAGAGTTGGACACAACTGAATGCACCACACAACATTATCATCAAAGCTTCTCTCCAGCCTTGTGCCATCTATTAACCATTCTTCTCCGATTTACAATCGCTTCTCTAGCTGTGACTGTCAAACTTACAAAGGACTTTTTTTGTTCCAAAATCTTGGAATGTTTTCAGGCATGCAGAGATCACAGTGGACAGAATAGACAACAACAACAACAACTTTCCTGGGCATTACCAAATCCATTTGCTAATCATCCTCAACGCATGTTAAGACCAACTTGTGCCTCATTGTTCCAGATCTCGAATACAGGCAGTCCTTGATTTTCAACAGTCCATTTAGCGACCATTCAAAGTTAGAACGGCACTGAAAAAAGTGACTTATGACCATTCTTCACACTTACGACCATACATTGCAACTCATATTTATGATGATTGCAATGTCCTGGGTCATGTCCTTTTGTGACCTTCTGACGAGCCAAGTCAACGGGGGAAATCAGATTCATTTAACAACTCTGTTATTAATTCAATGACTTCAGTGATTCACTTAACAAATGGAGCCAAGCTCACTTGGCAAATTTCTCACTTAACAACATAGAATTTGGGCTCCACTGTGGCCGTAGGTTGAGGGCTTCCTATACTTTCAGCACTTTTAACCGATCGTGGCTCCATCTGAGCTAGTTAATCGTTGAGTACAAAGGACATACCGTTTAAATGCTCTGTACATTATACCTGTTGAATGTTTCACGGATTTCAAAAGATCGTCTCCCACTTCTAGAGTTTCACCAACACTCATGCATGCAAACAAATATTACATGGATCTTTTTCCTCAAGTACCTGTAAATATATGCCTGGTGGTTTGCCATATATTCCTTGCTTATGCATTTTTTACTGTTGGATAGCAGTGATTGTAAACTATTTTTTAAAAAATGTATAAATGCACCGAGAAATCTCAAAAGTCTTCCATTCACCATGGTGCTGGGTCGGCAGAGCAAACCTTGACAAAGCAGCATTCTGGCAAGTTCCGTTACAAACATGTTACTCCAGCAAAGTATGTCAGGCTATCATATTAGCAAAAATGCCTTTTTTCCAAGCTGGACTCGATGAAATGCTGGAGAAATAATTTGGTGTAGTGGTTATGGTACCAGGCTAGGCAACCAGGAGGCCCTTGAGTCCTGCTTAGGCATGAAGTCAGCTGGGCGATCTAGGGCCAGTCACCCTCTCTCAGCCCCTAGGAAGGAGGCAAACCACTTCTTAAAATCTGGCCAAGAAAACTACAAGCGATGGAATCGATGCTGGCTCGAAGACAGAAACAAACAAGCAACGTTGGAAAACAGGAGTCGATTTGATAATCCCTTCTTACACACAGGAAGGGGCTGTAAGTGGCATCCATCTCTACAAACCCAAGAGGTTTGGGATGGTAGGAGGGTGGCTTGCAGGTACCCTTATCTATTTGACCAAGTTGTGCGACGCTTCCAGAGGCGAAGGAAAATCGGCAACCACAATCACTTGAAACAAGTAAAGCAGCAACAACAAAAACCAAAACCAAACTGTTTTTGCAGAAAACCAAGTTCAGAAAAAGGCAGAGCTGGATCAACAGAAGGATGTGAGAGGATGAATTCGCCACTCAATTGAGGACATTCTACGCAAGTATCTCAAAATGATATTAAGGCTGATGATTTCCCCATAATGGAGAAAAAGGCCACTGTTTCTAGAAAAGGAAAGAAAAATCTTTTGATTGGAAAAGGAAGCCAGAAGTGAATCCAGCAACTCAGAGAAAGGGAGAAAAAGATTTCCCTTCCTTATTCAAAGCAGAACAGTCAAATGTTCAGAGCAGATAAACAAGGTGGGGGATTTTTTGATGGGAGGAAGGACTCCAGATTTGTTTCTCTCAGTGAAAGGACCGTTCCTGGTCTTTCCTCAAGTTTTCTTCCCAGCCCAGCTGTCTGACTGAGACCCACAGATGCTACAGCTCCCCAAGCAAATTGGGGGAAGGAAGGACACCGTTCAACCCTTGCCAACTTTCTGCCAACACCACCCAGCAGGAAAGTCCTTAAAAAGTACCGTCTCCAAGACTAACTGCCAAGGTTTTCCCCTGCAAAAGCTTTGCCTGCCCTTTAAGGAAACCTTCGTTTTTTGGGAAGCCTTGTAGGATTGTGTCTTTAAAAGCGCCAAACACAACACTTGGCCGAAAAACTGGGATCATCCCAACACTTTTCTTCCAAAAGGCAGAAAGAAACCATTGTTTAAAAACCACACTCCCCTCCCCCAAAAGGAGGGCAGGTTGCCTTAAACCCCGGTAGGGTCGAAAGGGACCCCCGAGACGCCAAGAGGACCCCCAAAAGCTTTCCCTCGGGGCTCCTTCCCATCACGCACCCAGCCAGCTTCATTGCGCGCAACTGAGCTCTCAAATCCCCACTCAAACAAGGTCGGACGCAACTCCTTGCAAAGCTCCAACGGGGGCCACCCCGGGGGCCCCAGGTGAGTGAGTTGCAAGACCCGGGGCCCCTCCGCAAGGCATGCACCTCACCCCTACACCACCATCACCACGCGGGCCAGAAACTTCGGTTTGCTTGCCCGGATACTCAGGGCTGGCGCGCGGCGCAAACTTTGCAGCGCTCCGGGGAGGAAGGCGAGGGCCGGCCGGAGGAAGGGGGAGCAGCAGTCGGTGCCTCCCCGCCCTGCCTGCCTGCCTGCCTGCCTGCCTGCCTGCCTGCCTGCGCTTTCTCTTGGCCGGCCTGCTGCTCTCGCCTTGTCCCCGCTGGCCCCCCGAAGCTGCCCTGCGCCGCCCGGGCTCTCCCCGTATGGATGCTGGGCTTCTCCGGCTGGGCGCCTCCGCCTTCTCCGGTGCCATCAAGCCCGGGCAGCGGCTCCCAGCAACGGCGGCGCTTCCCCGCTTCTGCGGCCGCCCCTTCCCTTCCCTCTCTCGCCCCCCTCCCCCTTACCTGGGCGAGGGTCTCCGGCCGGGCGAGGGTCTCCCCGGGAGAGCTGGGCGAGCAGGAGCAGCACCAGCAGCCGCCCGCCGGGGCTCTCCAGCGGCGGCGCGCGGCTGGTCGGCAGCCCGGGTGGGCGAGGAGCGAGCGGGAGAGGCTGGGCGAAGCCTCGCCGGGGAAGGAGGGGCCGCGGCGGCCGAGCCTGGCTGGCTGCCTGCCTGCCTTCCTCGCAAGGGAGCGGGGCGAAATTCCTGGCCAGCCGCAGACAAAAGAGCGCTTGGCCAGGGGCGCAAAGCCCAGGAAGGAAGGATGGATGGAAGGAAGAAGGGGGCGAGCGAGGGTCCCTGCGCCGGGCGAGGGGCGAGGGGCTCCGGCCAGGCAGGGCGCTGGTTGCGGGGGAAGCCGCCCCGAGGCTCCGCTTCTCCCCGCCGCCGCCGCCTCCTTCTCCTTCTCCGCCTTCTCTTCCTCCTCCTCCTCCTCCTCCTCCTCCTCCTCCTCCGTGGCGAGTCCGCCTTTCCCGGGGAAGCGCGTTGCTGGCAACCCGGAGGCCGGATCCCTTTTGCAGCTGCCTTGATCTCCGGCGTGGTGGCCCGGCTGGCTCGCCTTCCAAAGGCAGCGGACGTGGGCGGAAACGAGGACGGGAGGGGAGGGGGGGACCAGGGAATATTGTTTCTCCCCCCCCCCCCATCCCCCGCCCCGCCCGCCACTCCCGGGAGGAGGGGGCACTTCGGAAAGGGGGCTCGGCAATAGGCACACAAAGAGACACACAGGGTGGCGCTGGCCAAGCGGCTGAAAACACGAAACAGAAGGGTTTGGGATGGGATGGGGGACCAGCAGGTGATCCCAGGGCCAAAGGATGGACTGGGAAGTTTAAAAAAAAAACGCTAACACACTCACACTCACACACATTTTATACACAGGCATATATACATACACATTATATATACATACACACACACTCACACACACACACGTATACATATACATATAGTATACATCAGTGGAGAAATCAAAAATTTTTACTACCGGTTCTGTGGGCGTGGCCTGATGGGTGTGGTGTTCTTGGGGGGCGTGGCAGGAGAAAGATACTGCAAAATCCCCATTCCCTCCCCACTCCAGGGGAAAGATACTCCAGGGGAAAGATACTAGAGCCTGGATAGCTCAACAGACTAAAAGCCTGTTATTAACATCCAGCTGTCTGCAATTACACCAGTTCGAATCTCACCAGGCTCAAGGTTGACTCAGCCTTCCATCCTTTCTAAGGTGGGTAAATTGAGGACCCAGTTTGTGGGGGCAATAAGCTGACTTTGTATAAAATATACAAAAGTGTGAAGACTATTGCTTAATGCATTATAAGCCGCCCTGAGTCTCCGGAGAAGGGCAGCATATAAATCAAATTTTTAAAAAATCTCCATTCCCTCCCTACTCTGGGGCCAGCCAGAGGTGGTATTTGCCAGTTCTCCGAACTGCTCAAAATTTGCACTACCCGTTTCTCCAGAACCTGTCAGAACCTGCTGGATTTCACCCCTGGTATACATATATATATACACACACACACATATATTGATCTCTAATCCTTGATCTCAGCTCTCCTATTTGGCCCCATCTTCACCTGTCAGCCTTAAAGGAGAGAGTAGAGAGAAGCCACATATCTTGGAGGAGGGGAGGGACAGAGAGCTAGCTTTCTGGATCCCTTTCCTGGAGAAGGTACAAGCCTTCTATGGACACAGGCGGTAAGCAGCCTGGAAAGAATTCAGAATACAGGACAAGAGTCATAAGGGACCTTGGAGGTCTTCTAGTCCAACCCCCTGCTCAAACAGGAGACCCTGTAGTATCATTCCAGACCAATGGTTGTCCAATCACCTCTTAAAAACTTACCAGTGTTGGAGCAGTCACAACTTCTGGAAGCAAGTTGTTCCACTGACTAATTGTTCTCACTGTCAGGAAATTTCTCCTTAGTTCTAAGTTGCTTCTCTCCCTGATTAGTTTCCACCCATTGCTTCTTCTCCTGCCCTCAGGTGCTTTGGAGAATAGCTTGACTCCCTCTTCTTTGGAGCAGCCCCTGAGATATTGGAACATCGCCATCATGCCATCCCTAGTCTTTCTCTTCATTAAACTAGACATATCCAGTTCCCGCAACCGTTTATCATATCATTGAATCATTATATCTCGATTCTCTAAGTCCTGCTTTTCTGCAGGCATATCCTTATCTTATATGAGCCCTGATGGTGTTACTTAGTTAGGTAATGAAACGTCTCCAAGAAAACAACTAAGCTCAGAGACTACCAAGGACTAGTGGTGAAATCCAATTTTTTTTACTACCGGTTCTGTGGGTGTGGTGTGGCTTGGTGGGCGTGGCTTGGTGGGCGTGGCAGGGAAGGATACTGCAAAATCCCAATTCCCTCCCCACTCCTGGGGGAAGGATACTGCAAAATCCCCATTCCCATCCCACTCTGGGGTCAGTCAGCGGTGGCATTTACCAGTTCTCTGAACTACTCAAAATTTCCACTACCGGTTCTCCAAACTGCTCCTAATTTCCGCTATTGGTTCTCCAGAACCTGTCAGCTTTCACCCCTGTCGAGGACCCCTCTGATCCTTAGCAATTGCAGTTACTTAAGACCTGGAGCTGATAAGACTCCTAAGGCACCTCTGTGTGGCTGTCAAAGGCCGGGAGAAAAAGCCTACGGAGACTTAGATTGAGGGGCCTCATCCAAAACAGAAATGAGCTGCAAATGTTTCCTTCGGTCCTTCTGGTTTACGTGAAAGGAGACTTGGAAGCTTCTAATTCCAGCAAGGATATTTTAGACAGTTGTCTTCCCCCCAGTTTATCCTCTGCAGATGTGCAGTTAAGGCCAGGGATCCCTCCAGCTGGAGCACCGGTGCCGGAGATTTGTTTTGATCCATCTTGTGTCTTGTCAATAACCCAGTAGGGAAGGAAGACCGCTCTAATCCCAGCCAATGTCCTGGAACAGCGTCAGACAGCAACAAGGAACAAGGTTTCATTAGCTGCTAAGCAAGGGAACAAATCCTCCAAGCTTCCGCGGGTTGTTACAGAGTAAATCATGGCTTAAATTATAGATGAGCGACTGAGGGATGGAAGCTGGAAGGCCGGCCAGCTTTCCCAAGGACAGAAAGGGAGAAGGATGGAGGTGGCAAGCAGAGACTAAAAGCAGAGACTCTCCCCTGGCACCCTCCTGTCCAGAGTTCCCCAGCCAATGCATCAATCAGTCAGAATACAGCTGGAAGGGACCTTGGAGGTTTACTAGTCCAGGGGTCACCAACCTTTTGGACCTCAGGGATCACTAAATACATAATTTTAAATCCTGGGGACCACTAATATGATCTGCCTAATGACCAGCTGGTTGGGCGTAGCTAGGTGGTCATGTGACTGGGTGGGTGTGGCTAACTCAATGTCACTTACGTCAAGGGGCAGATCGCCAGCGTCTACTTGCCCCTCCCCTCCCAGCCACTCCTCGCCTGCCCGCCCGGGCTCCTGAGGGCCCCCACAGGAAGCAGTTGCTGGAGCTAAGCAGCCACCAGGAGAAAGAGTTGGCAAAACAACTCAGTTCAAATTGACTCTGAGCGAGAAGGAGGCTCAGCAGAAGCACCTCACTGAGGGCTAAGAGCATAGGCTTTCCAAGCAGAGGGAAGACCTGCGGGAGTTCAAGGCCAGGTACTGGCGCCTGGAAGCTCAGCGGGCTGAGATGGTCAGAAAGTTCCAGGCCATGGTGCAGTCCCACTGGAACGAGGCCCTCCGGCTCTTCCCCACCAGCGGTGCTTCCCTCCAGCCTTCGCCCAAAGCCCCACACCAGGAGGCTGAAGCAGACCCCAAGTTGGAATTTCTGCCCCCCTCTGACCCACACAAAAAGACCCTGAAGGGGGAGACTCTCTGCAGCAACACAAACATTCATTGCATGTAACTGTCCCAGGACCTTATTTTGAGGACCCCTGATTTAGTGCAATATAAAAAATGCAAATAATTTTTCTGAGGACCACCAAAATTTTCTCACAGACCACCAGTGGTCCGGGACCAGCAGCTGTTCTAGTCCAACCCTCTGCTCAAGCTGTATTTCAGACAAAGGATTATCCAATCTCTTCTGAATAACCTCCAGTGATAAAGCAGCCACAATTTCTGGAGACAAGCCGTTCCACTGTTAGTACCACTTTATAAAGCCTATAGTAAGGCCACACCCGGAATATTGCATCCCGTTTTGGTCACAATGTTAGAAAAAAGATGTTGAGACTTTGGAAAAAGTTCAGAGAAGAGCAACTAAGAGGATTAAAGGCCTGGAGACAAAAACATATGAAGGACAGTTGCAGGATTTAGATTTGGCTAGTCTAGTGAAGAGAAGGAGGACTTCCAAGGTTGTGAAACACTGCTCTAAAGGCTAAAGCACAGAGAACTCATTCACTGTTTCAGGCGTGTGAGTTTAACTGCTTGCACTCTGGAAGAAATGGGAAATAAACCCCTAGTCCAAGGGTCAGCAACTCTGGAGCTGCATGTGGCTCTTTCACCCCTCTGCTGTGGCTCCCGGTCGCTCAAAATATGAGTCACATCCGTCAATGTGCGACACCCGCCGGCATGCAATTTATTGAGCTTTTTAAACACCACCACCCCCCCGGTAGGCCAACCATGGATAAATCCAAGAAAAGAAAAGTTTCAGAAGAAAACACAACGTTTAATTCAACGACAGATGCTAGTTTTTTGGCCGCACAAGAAATAGTCAGGCACGGGAAGGATTTTGTGGCTCCCAGTGTTTTCTTTTCTGTGGGAAACGGGTCCAAACGGCTCTTTGAGTGTTTAAGGTTGCAGACTCCTGTCCTAGGCGTTGGAAGCAATGGATCTACTACTTCTTCTCTGTCCAAACCATCCGTTGGTTCCTTCCTGGATGCCAAACAGGGAAAGAGACTGGGTCATTTTGTCACAGCTCTACGAGTTGGGGTGCACCTCAGCCGAAGCCCCAAACGCAACTGAACTCTCTTGTTTTCCTGGAAGATGTTTCACTTCTCATCCAAGAAGCTTCTTCAGTTCTGACTGAAGGGTGGAGGATGGAAGGATTTACATTACAGTCATCTGGTCATTAGTACTCTCTCTGAGAGTCATTGAGGCCACTTGGAGGTTTATCTGTGCCCTCGGGCACCTGAGTAGTTCAAATGGGTGTGGAGCCTTCTTGGAGCTGCTGAAAAGGATTGTGTTGTGGACAGGAGATTTCTGGTGGTGTGTCCTTCCCAGAGGGACTGTTCTCAACATACCGTATTTTTCAGAGTATAAGGTACCCTTCCCACCCCTAAAAGAGGGTGAAAATTTGGGTGCATCTTATACACCAAATGTAGCCCTGCCCACCCGCCAGCCCCCCACCCTTTGGCCTCTGCCTCCCAGCAATTTGCCTCCTTGCAGCAAACAGCAAACAGCAAACAGCCTCTTTCAGCTTCAGCACAGCCTGATTGGCACAAGCAGCTGGGATCGACCTCCCAACCATCAGCTGTTTCAGGCTGCAGGGATTGCCATTGCCTATTGCCGCTGGGCCTCCGCTGTTTGCTGTTTGCTGCAAAGAGGCAAATTGCTGGGAGGCAGGTTTTTTTTTCTTGTGCTGTGCTGAAACTGAAACTGAAACTGAAACAGGCTGTTTGCTGTTTGCTGCAAGGAGACTAATTGCTGGGAGGCAGAGGCAGAGGCAGATTTTTTTTCTTGCTTTCCTCCCCAAAAAAGGTAGGTGCGTTTTATAGTCCGGAGCGTCTCGTACTCTGAAAAATACAGTAGATGGCCTCTTTGGCTAATTCAAACCAGCCGTCTTCTCTGTCCAGAATGAACAGAACAGATTAACAGAGTTGGAAGGGTCCTTGTAGGTCATCTAGTCCAACCCCCCCCCCCAAAGCAAGAGATCCTACACCATTTCTGACAGAGGGCAGCCCAGTCTCTTCTTGAAAGCCTCCAGTGATGAAACTCCCACAACTTCTGAAGGCAACTTCTGTTCCATGGGTTGATTGTTCTCCCTGTCAGGAAATTTCTCCTTATTTCCACATTGAATCTCTCCTTGATCAGTTTCCATCTATTCCTTGTCTGGCCTTCTGGGCAATTATGGACAATTATGGAGGAATGTGGACTTTGCTGTCTTCAAAAGAGTGGCCAATGCCTTTCCAATGCAGATGGAAACCTGAATCTTGTCAGATGCAACACTTTCACCCAACAGAAGGTTGACCATGTAAAAAGGGAGCTGAAATGTTTATCCCAGAGGATTAGTCAACAATTACCCAACAATTAACAGTTTGCCTCCTAGAGTCATAGCTGCGCCATCACTGGAGGTGTTCAAGATCGGACAACCATTGGTCCAGGATGGTATAAATCTCCTGCCTTGGGCAGAGGGTTGGACTAGAAGACCTCTGAGATCCCTTCCAGGCCTAGGATTCTATTCTATGAATTGTAGAAGCTTCCCTCTACAAGCCCCTTCCTTGTCTTTGAAGAGATCCACCAGTCTTTGCTTCTTCACGAAAAGATAGTTGAAAAAAAAAATGAGAAAGAATCACCCTAATCAATATGGTCGCACCTTAGGAAATATTTCAGCTGCTAGCAGTGATGTCCATTGGAGAAGAAAGTCAAAAAAAGTCAAAACAGGGGCATGGATTTTTTAATCCATGCATTATCTTTGCACGCATGTGGCCTGCATCTTGAAAGTCAAACTCTTTGGAAAGGGGATCCGTTGGCAGAGAATTCTCTCTAGCAAGGCTCCTGTGTCCTAGCCATTTCCTGTCTTCTTTTTAAGTAGCGTGTGCAAATCTCTGACTTTTGTCTTGTCTGCAAGGAACTGACATCCATAAACTCCCACCTGCATTTTGTGGGAGGGGGTACATCATTGTTCCCTGTCCTCTTTTCTTCGGGTTGATTAGTTGTTTTGAATCTGCCTGCTTCTCTTCTGTCCATAGCTGCTCTTAGACACCGCTTGGCAGCCATAATTAGCTTGTTATCTTGACAGCTTGTCAGGAGTACATTTGAACGTTGTGATTTAAGTTGTGTTCGTTACACACGTGCGGGTGTGTACAACAAGCTTTCTCTTGAAAGGGGGTAATTGCTCTCTTTGGCTCGTTGGAGGAGTGAATAAACTTTTCCTGGGCAAACACACATGAGATGGCACCATAAATCATCCATCCAAAAGACTGCTAAATGCTTGAGGAATCTACTGTTTGCTCCATGTTTCAGAGGAGGAGGGGGAGGGGAAGCAGAGGAGGAGGAGGAGGAGGAGGAGGAGGAGGAGGAGGAGGAGGAGGAGGAGGAGGAGGAGGAGGAGGAGGAGGAGGAGGAGGAGGAGGAAAGAAGAAAGAAGAAGAGGAAGAGGAAGAAGAGGTAGTTGTGTAAATGAAAATATTCAAAACAATGCTGGGACACCATACTATTTGTGAGAGGCCAAAATACATGGTCCTATAATAACAATAATCTGTCCAACACCATTGTCTAAAGATAAACTAATGGAAAGCATCAAAGCACCAAGATCAACCCCGCTGATGGAGAAGAAGAGTGCAGCATTGAAAACCAATGAGAATTAACAAAATACATAAAACTTATGTCTAGCATAATGTAGGAGAAGGTGAGGCAGAGCCTGGGGGCAGAGTCAAGCAAGTAATCAGTCTGGAGTCATTACGTTCCCACAAATGGTCTAAATCCAATTCTCCTTGAATTCCATTGACTCTTATCTAGAGTCAGTTTAGTGGCGACCATTAGTTGACCAGATTCTTATGATAGATAGATAGATAGATAGATAGATAGATAGATAGATAGATAGATAGATAGATAATACATGGTAGGTAGATAGATAGGTAGGTAGATAGGTAGATAGGTAAATAAGTAAATAGGTAGGTAGGTAGGTAGGTAGGTTGATTGATTGAAGAGAGAGAGAGAGATGATAGATAGATAGATAGATAGATAGATAGATAGATAGATAGATAGATAGATAGATAATACATGGTAGGTAGGTAGATAGGTAGATAGGTAAATAAGTAAATAGGTAGGTAGGTAGGTAGGTTGATTGGAGAGAGAGAGAGATGATAGATGATAGATAGATAGATAGATAGATAGATAGATAGATAGATAGATAGATAGATAATACATGGTAGGTAGGTAGGTAGGTAGGTAGATAGATAGGTAAATAGGTAGGTAGGTTGATTGATTGATTGGAGAGAGAGAGATAATAGATAGATGATAGATAGATAGATAGATAGATAGATAGATAGATAGATAGATAGATAGATAGATAGATAGATGATACATGGTAGGTAGGTAGGTTGATTGATTGATTGGAGAGAGAGAGAGATGATAGTAGATAGATAGATAGATAGATAGATAGATAGATAGATAGATAGATAGATAGATAGATAAATAGATAGATAGATAGATAGATAGATAGATGATAGATAGATAGATAGATAGATAGATAAGGTTAGCCAGCTTAACTGGAACTTAACATATGGCCCTGATTCTTCATGCATGACACATAGGTTGCAAAGAACTCATTTCTATCCTAAGGAACCTGCCTTCTCTGCCACGGTTACATCCTGTTGACCTTCACGAAGACCTGGTCTTTCCCCCCACCCCACCCCACCCCCAAGGCTCTGGACCAGAATGTTAATGGAGCTACGCGTGGGTGACGGTGAGATTTTAGAAACGATAAAATTAAAAAAAAAATGGGATAATGGTATTATGTTTCTCCCGCTTTCACCGCCCAGGATTTGGCAGGTTAGACAGGCAGATATAAACACGTTGAATACATAACTGAATACGGTCTCCCAACGAATGAGCCCCCTTCTTCCCCCACTTCAGCCCAAGCGCAACTGAAAACAATCCGACTCCTTCCTCTTGTCAAGATTTGATTTCTCCTGGGTTGTTATTACTTCTCCTTCGGAGAGACCTAGCAATGTCAACCCGTTCGGCATAAAATTAAGGGACGACTGAGCCAACTCCGTTGGGAGAGGAAGGATGAAGAAAGCACGTGATGCGCATTGTGCTTCATTCTCATTCCTGTCCGGGCCTTCTTGGCAAGAAAGCTTTTCTCCCCGCAGCACAAATACCGTGCGCTAATTTATGCCTAAAACCCCAGAGCATTGCCAGCCCACAGCTCGATAGCCCTGGGAAAGAATAATTAGAAGGAATAAAGATTCTTCGGGTATTTCGTTCGATTCTCCCCTAACCCCAAGCTAATGGCCAACGAGAAGATGAGACAGCCCGAGTTCAGGATGCATAATTGGGCAGGCAACGGTTGCAAGCCCTCGGTATGATCTCTCTCGTTCGTCCACTGCTCCCTTCAGCTCAGAAGTGTAGAAAGCTCAAAGCAGGAGAAATCTCAGCAGCCTTCAGTTCCTTTGTTGTTGTTGTTGTTGTTAGTTGCAAAGTCGTGTCCGACCCATCGTCACCCCATGGACCACATTCCTCCAGGCCTTCCTGTCCTCTACCATCCTCTGGAGTCCATTTAATCTCACGCCGACTGCTTCAGTGACTCCATCCAGCCACCTCGTTCTCTGCCGTCCCCTTCTTCTTTTGCCCTCCATCGTTCCCAGCATTCGGCTCTTCTCCAGGGAGTCCTTCCTTTTCATTAGGTGGCCAAAGGATTTGAGTTTCCTTTTCAGGATGTGGCCTTCTAAAGAGCAGTCAGAGTTGATCTCCTCTAGGACTGACCGGTTGGATCGTCTTGCAGCCCAAGGGACTTGCAGGCGTCTTCTCCAGCACCAGAGTTCAAGGGCCTCCATTCTTTGGTGCTCAGCCTTCCTTATGGTCCAACTTTCACAGCCAGACATTGCAACTGGCAAAACCATAGCCTTGACTTTTGTTGGCAGGGTGGTGTCTCTGCTTTTTAGTATGCTGTCTAGATTTGCCATAGCTTTCCTCTCCAGGAGATTGAAAGTTCCTACCATGTCTTCCTTCCAAGGAGATGCATTGTCCATCCATTACAATTCAACAGCAAAGCATTTAAACTGATGGTCCAAAGGACCCAAAATATATTTCAATCTCAACCAATGTCATCTAACATTGGGAAGAGGAGGTTAAATGTCTAACTGGGTGATGGGATTCCATGTTCACTTGTGTGGGTTAAAGCCCAAACTTGACAACGTCCCAAAGTATATAAACACATTTTGCAGAAGTTGATGGTTGGTGAGGCAGCATCCTGCAGGCCAAATATCCTTCAGGGACATCAAAAGGAAACAGCCGTGACTTTTGGGGAAATTCATTAAAATGACCTCACTTCTATACAAGCATGGCACATCAACTCAACCATGCAAAACAAAAAAACACGGTTATACATTTGTCACCTAAAATCAAAGGCCTCCTTTTACAAGATATGTCCCAGAGGTGCTTTTTCAGGGGGCAACTGGACTTTCTTGTTTTTTTCTTTGAAGACATTTCGCTTCTCATCCGAGAAGCTTCTTCAACTCTGAAGGGATAGTGGGGAATGGAAGGAGTTATATTCCTTGCAGACAGCTGGTCATTTGCATCCTGTGACCTCAGGGTCACCAGAGTGGTGCAAATAGTTCCTGTAGATTGCAATTTTTCTCCCTGGAAATCCATTCCTACTCCATTCATAGAATTTAGGATAGGACAGGGAAGAACAGAATAGAACAGAAGTTTGAAGGGACCTTGGAGCAGTGGTGAAATCCAGGGGTTTTTTTACTACCGGTTCTGTGGATGTGGCTTGGTGGGCGTGGTGTAGTGCAGCTTGGTGGGCGTGGCTTGGTGGGTGTGGCAGGGGAAGGATATTGCAAAATCCCCATTCGCTCCCCACTCTGGGGCCAGCCAGAGGTGGCATTTGCCGATTCTCTGAACTACTTAAAATTTCTGTTGCCAGTTCTGCGAACTACTCAAAATTTCCACTACCGGTTCTCCAGAACCTGTCAGAACCTGCTGGATTTCACCCCTGCCTAGAAGGCCTTCTACTCCAGCCTATACAATTTAAGACAAGTCCACTCTCTTCTTAAATAGAAGAAATACTGCCGTCACATCACCCCTAATTCTTCTTTTCTTTAGACAAGTCAGACCCAAAACCTGCAGCCGTTCTTCATACAGTTTTGTCTCCAGGCCTTGGATCATCTTACAATAAACACTGCTGTTTTAAATGCAGGGTGCATGACGGACAGCTCCGAAAAATGGATATTCAATTCGATTTACCCCGACTTCCCAGGCTAAGTTGGAATCACCTTCCTTCCTTGATGGAGGCTAAGGAACCCATGGATTTAAGAAAAGTCATATTTTTTGGAAAAATTCATAAGGGGAGAAAGGCTGCCCCCTGCTGGCTGTTTCCGCTCCAAACCTTAATGAATAGGTCAGGCTGTGGTGTGGTTCTCTTTTTTTTGCTTTCCATCAGGCCAAATTAGATAGGAGGTTAAACGGCTCTTCGCAGCCTGCATATTCATTTACGAAGCATCTGCTGGAGGCGTCATAATTAATAAAATGCCGGAGGGGAGGAGCAGACGCTCAAACCTTTCCTCCTGCAGGGCACTTAATGAAAACCGTTTCTTCAATAACTGGCTGCTCCTGAACTTATGAGCCCTTTTAAAAATGCATTTAACTCTCCTGATCGTCAGGCCTTCAGAGACCACAGATCCAGACGGAGCCAATCCGATAAACAGATGATGAACAGAGTTGGAAGGGAACTTGTAGGTCATCTAGTCTAACCCCTCACCCAAGCAGGAGACCCTACACCATTTCTGACAGAGGGCAGCCCAGTCCCTTCTTGAAAGCTTCCAGAATGAGATGTTTCCACCAAACTATCTGTAACAGATGGGGGGGGGAGGGATGGGGAGGAGGAGGAGAGAAGGAGGGGAAGGGGGAGAAGGAGAAGAAAGAGAAAGAGAAAGAGAAAGAGAAAGAGAAAGAGAAAGAGAAAGAGAAAGAGAAAGAGAGAGGAGGAGGAAGAGGAAGAGGAAGAGGAGGAGGGGAAGGGGGAGAAGGAGGAGTAGAAGAAGAAATAGAAATAGGAGAGGAAGAGGAGGAGAAGGAGAAGGAGAAGGAGAAGGAGGGAGAGAAATAGGAGGGTACAGCTCCAGTTGCAACCCACCAGTCTGAAGTTTTTATGGCTGAACAAAAAATTCTCCATTTTGCCATCCGTTGCTTTGCAACTGATAAAACAGGAAGAAAAATCGAGGCAATGTTTTAAAAACAGGCAAAATTTTAAAGCAGGAGCCTAAGCCACTCGTAGGACCAAGGAAGGAAGGAAGGAAGGAAGGAAGGAAGGAAGGAAGGAAGGAAGGAAGGAAGGAAGGAAGGCAGGCAGGCACAACTAGAATCCTGCATCCAGTTTTAGTCACCATACTATAAAAAAGATGTTGAGACTCTAGAAAGAGTGGAGAGAAGAACAATCAGGATGATTAGAGGGCTGGAAGTTAAAACATTCAATGAACGCTTGCAGGAACTGGGCATGGCTGGTCTACTGAAGAGAAGGACCAGGGGAGACAGGATAGCCATCTTCCAATATTTGAGGGGCTGCCCAGAGAGGACGAAGGGGTCAAGCTATTGTCTACATCCCCTCTAGGCCAGACAAGGAACAATGGATGGAAACTGAACAAGGAGAGATTCAACCTGGAAATAAGGAGAAATTTTCTGACAGTGAGAGCAATCAACCCATGGAACAGAAGTTGCCTTCAGAAGTTGTGGGAGCTTCATCACTGGAGGCTTTCAAGAAGAGACTGGACTGCCCATCCGTCAGAAATGGGGTATGGTCTCCTGCTTGGGTGGAGAATTGGACTAGATTACCTACAAGGTCCCTTCCAACTCTATTAATCTATTAAACTTCAAAGAAATGATTAGGATTTGACGAACAGAAAATTCTAGAAAACAATTTGTAAAAATCAGTAGCATCATACCTCTCTTTTTTTGAAGCTCTAATGGGATAACAGCAGAGACTGAGAAAAAACCCTTTAAGTAGTCCCCATGGCGTTTTCAAATATCGGTTATAATAATCAAAGGAGAGAATGCCAGGGAGAAATTAAGGCCACTTAAAGCGAGAACGTGAGGTTTGTAAATGAGCTGCTTTTTCATGTCTTAGTCTTCATTCTTTCTTTTTTGCAAGTGACGATGTCTTCCTTTGTAATTGTGCAACGTGGCTTCTTTTACGTCTCTGTCCATTGGTCCAGCAGCTTTTGCCTGTGTATGTGTGTGTATAATCTTATTAGTATACAATATAAAATACAAAAGAAAACAATGGAAAAATAAGGAAGGCAAAGGGGGAGAGAGAAGTGTGTAGAGGAAAGGGAAAAAAGATTGAAAAAGCATTGACTTCCTACTCCTTTTGGTGCAGTAGAATAAGATAATAGCATCAAACCTCAACTTTTATGTAATAATATATATTAGCCATTTCTATAACAACAAACCTATCTAATCGGCAAACCCCAAAGTCAAAGTTTCAGGGTGTTTTTTTTTTTCTCCTCACCTTGGGCACAAAGTCCAAAAATGGTTTCCAAGGACAAACAAAAATAATTGGTGTTTTTTTTTTCCCCTCTTTAATCAGAGCAATCAATTTGGCCATCTCTGCTAACTCCATCAGCTATGGCAGCCGTTGTGTGAATTAAAGTGTCCTTCCACTTTTGTGCATTCCGTAATTTTGCTGCCGTCGACATATATAATAACATCAAAGTCCCCAATTTTGGTCCGGCAGCTTTCCGGCAGCAATCTTGCATGGATTCATTGGTAGATGGTATAAAATGAACAGAAACGATCGCTCAAATGCCAATATTTTGAAAAAGGAACAAGGTCTGTAAATGGTCTCTTGTAGAACTGGTCTACAAGAGACCACTGGTCTCCTAATCCTTTTCTTCAATCACTAAGTCTAAAAAACAGGGCAGTTGACAATAGTTGTGACAGGTTTTCCTGGTAGAGCTGACTGCCACACTGTAAAGTCTATATGGATTAACAGCTGATGATCCAACAAAATTCAGCTGTTTTTCTTCCCTGTGGCCAATTTCTAGGTGTTAATGCTTCTGTTGCCTATGACGACTTTCTGCGATCCAGCAGTTTTCTTGAACAGCATTTGAATTATAAATATCTGCAGTGTTTGAAGAGACTCTGGAGGTCTCCCCTAGTCCAATCTTCTTCTTGTTATCCACTAAACTCTTGTTCCACATTTGGGTCTGAGCCTGGTGCCAAGGCCGAGGAAGGATGCCAAAAACAAGGTGCCTGTTTTGTTTCCTTTTATTGAAGTGAGTGCTTTAGAGAAATGCCAGGACCCAGAACAAAGGATTAAGAAAGCTTTGTATCAGTGGTGAAATCCAAATTTTGTTACTACCGGTTCTATGGGCATGGCTTGGTAGGCGTGGCAGGGGAAGGATACTGCAAAATCTCCATTCCCACCCCCCTCGAGGAAGGATACTGCAAAATCTCCATTCCCACCCTACTCCTGGGGGAAGGATATTGCAAAATCCCCATTCACACCCCTTTCTGGGACCAGCACGAGGTGGCATTTGTCGGTTCTCTGAACTGCTCAAAATTTCCGCTACCGGTTCTCCAGAACCTGTCAGAACCTGCTGGATTTCACCCCTGGTTGGAAGTCAATGCCCCCTTTCCTTTCTTTTTTCCTTCCCCCTTGTATTCCACACCTCTTTTTCCCGTTCCATTTCCCGCCTTTAACTTGGTGGTGGTTGTTTTTTGTATTTTATATTTCATATAAACAAATTTTTTTTTAAAAAAAAAGATTCTTTCCTCCCAGATGATCTGACTGCCCTACCAATGAATGCCAAGACTTTCAAGGAGTCTGTTTCACAGTAAGAGGGGCAATTAGGTTATTAGTTAATGATTTAATTAATTGATTCATCAATTGGCCATGGCGAAACCCAACACAATGACAAAGGCAGGTTATTAGTTTCCCATGAGTTATTTTAAATTAGGGTGTTTTGTTTTCTTTTTACAGAAGGGCACATAATGGTTTGAATTACGTGGACATAATTCTTACTCTCTTTGGGCAATAAAGCTGCCTCAGTTTCTCTTTAGGTATTGCATCAATGAAAAATGCCTATGTTTGCTCTTATGAGCATCAAGCAAAGACAAGATGCTGCCACTAGGGGGAGCCATAAAACCATATTTTAGATGTATGAATGTATATCTGTGTGTGTGTGTGTGTGTGTGTGTGTGTGCGCGCACACACACACAAAGGAAAAAAAGGCTAGAAACTAGTGGATTGTGATTTCACACATAAAGCCTATGAAAAGGAAAGAAAAATACTGTACCTTTACAGGGAGGATACATGGGATGAGGGTGTGGCTAACTGATGAGGACTTATAAGTCCGAAATAGATCTATCTTAGTCTCCTTAGTCTCCCAATGGGCAGCAGAGTGTTTGCTGGCTGCCAGGGAAAAAAATAAAAAAGCTTAGAAACTAGTGGATTGTGATTTCACTGAACTAGGGCTGCATAAAAATCTTGGTTTACATAGGAAGAACCTGGCTAAAGAGAAATACATACATACATACATACATACATACATACATACATACATACATACATACACACACACACACACATACATACATAAACATACACACACAGAACATAAACCAAGGTTAAAATTAAAACAGTTTTATCCTCATGACTCATTATTTGGGAACAATAGGTTTTAATTTTGCTCCTCTCCTACATTATGGTGAAAAAAGAAATAACTGGTGTCTCCCCTTTTTGGACTAACCCATTTTATTAAAAGGCAAAAGGGTTTAAATCAGGATGAGATGGGGTGGAAAGGAGAAGGAGAGGAACCTCATCCCAGTTCAAATGTTGTTATCAATCTAGGCACCTCTCCAAGAATCTCCTCCCATGGGGAGATGGAGTTGGACTAGAAGACCTCCAAGGCCCCCTTCCGACTCTTATTATTCTATATTTTGGTGAAGGGAGCTGCCATCCACAAATGTTGATGGCTTCTAGAAAAGTTGTGAATTGGAAAAGAGGCTAGCAGTCATACATGATGCAAAGGGACCAGGTAATAGATCTCTTCAGGGGTGAACTTCAAACATTTTAGCAAGGGGTTTTCTACCCAGTTTTTGGGTGGGCGTGGGCGTAGTGGGCATAGTCTAGTCGGCCTGCTGCACCACGGGGGGAGTTTTTGCCCTCCCCAGGCTCCGAAGGCTTTCCTTGAGCTTCCGGGAGTGTGAAAACGGCCTCCCCAGGCTCCAGAGGCCCTCTGGAGGCCAGAAACAGGCCCATTTACTACCTTCCTGAACTTCCGGTAGGCCCATTTTTCGCCCTCCCCGAGTATCTGCACCTGTCCTGTACTTACCTGCATCCAAAACGGGCCACATGGGGACTCCTTGGGAGGGGAGGGGCAGGGTGGGCGGGGCCAGCCAGGAGTGGGATTTGGGAGTTCTCCGAACTGCACAGAATCTTGGCTAGAGTTTCTCCCGAACCCCTGAGAACTCCCAGCAGCAAACCCCTGGATCTCTTTTGGTCTCACCTGATCTTCTTGATGTACCATAAAATGGGCCCTGTGTAGCACATGATGAGATCTCCTCTGGGTCTCCTCTTTTTTTCCTCCTTCCATCCAAAATTATCTTTCCTGGCAGGATCTTCCCGCCCTGCAGAATCCACCAGTAGAATAACTTCTATTTTTCATCCCTTGGCTTCTTTCCATAGTTTACAACGCCCATCCATGTAATCAGTTTTAGTGGTGCAGTGGCCTAGAGGTGGAGCTCTCACCTCACAATTAGGAGGCTGTGAGTTCGATCCTAGGTAGAGGCTGATATTTCTCGCTCTGGGCACAATGAGAATATATCCACTGCAAAAACTCCACACTGGCGACAGGAAGGGCATCCGGCCCGTAAACACTCAGCTCCATTCAGTTGCCCCGATTCCACCCCCTAAGGCCGTGATGGCGAACCTATGGCCCGGGTGCCAGAGGTGGCACGCAGAGCCCTCTCTGTGGGCACGCACGCCATCGCCAGCAGCTCTTCTGGTTTAGTGGTGCACCTGTGCACCAGCCAGCTGGTCTTTGTGGACTCTGGCGTGCTAGAAAACAGCCTAAAGATGGCCCAAAAAACATCCAAAAACAGCTTGGAAAACGGCCCCCAAAACGCCCCAAAAATAGGCATGTGCGCACCACCCAGCCGGTCTTCAGGTTTCCAGCACATGCGAACACTAGCTGGCCAGTGTGCATGCATCTTTATGTTTCTGGTGCTCCAGCATATGTACATGCACATCCAGTCTGGTTTGGGCACTCGGTTCTGAAAAGATTCGCCATCACTGCCCTAAGGGATTATGGGGTCACTAAATGATGAACATCCATGCAACCAGTTTCTTCTCATCAATTGACGCCACAATAATTTTCCTCCTGAGTTATCTGACTGCGACCATCCCTACTTCTTCTTCTCCTTGCACCATATCTGTCATCGGACGTTGTTGTGGCCCGCCAGCTATCAGTGGAGCTGGAGGCAGACTCAGACGATGAGGAGGTTGGAGAGGAACTTGGGCCAATGCTGGAGTCTGGGGAAGGCTCTGAGCGATGCTCTGCCATCCGACATTTCCCAGCCACTGGAGAGGCAGCTGCCTTTGGAAGCTGAGATGACTGAGGAGGAAGAACAGCTGGGGCCTGTTCCGGATGCACGTATGCGCAGAGCAGTTAGGAGAGGAGAACAACGGAGGACAACGAGTTGACCCGGGAAGCAAAGCAGATGTGGGTGCTGAATGGCCCCTCTCTGGCTGGGGAATAAACAGAAGGAAAGGGGAGTGGTAATCGTAGGAGACAACCGTTCGTATTTCTGGAGATTTTGCTCATTGTGTTTTGTGCTTTAAAGACTGCTTGCCAGAACTTAATTCACAGCTTTGTGGATGGAAGCTCCCAGCTTTTCAATTATCTCAAGGAACTGATAAGGTCTGTTACTGCAGTTAACTCCTTGAAGGACTCGTGCCTGGACTTTTTGGTGGGTGAATGCAATTAAGTCACAAGAGGTTAATCAAGAGGTTTTTTTCATGACAAGAAGTCTGTTAAAAGCTTCTGCTAAGGCTGGGTCAGAACAGACATTGGCGATCATGTTGGCGATCCTATTTTTATCAACAGCCGCGTGAAAAAGCCCTATTGAGTTTTGTCCGAACCAGTCCTTTAGATTTTGAAGCCATGATGTTCTTCTTCTGCCTGGGACCATCCCTACATCAAAATGCAATTCCTAAACTCAGTAACACTTAAATAGGAAAAACACACACCAGAATAACGAGGTTGGAGGGGATGGAAGGGAATTAGATTCTAAGAAAAATTGCTTTCTCGACAGTGGCATTCCTAATTAAGAATGCCAAAGCCTTAACCCAGAGGTCTTCAAACTTGGCAGCTTTAAGACTTGTGGACTTAAACTCCCAGAATAGAATTCTGGGAGTTGAAGTCCACAAGTCTTAAAGCTGCCAAGTTTGAAGACCTCTGCCCTAACCCAATGGGAAATGGCGCAACCAATAATGAAATAACATATGCAAAGAAACAACGTTTTAATCGAAAACTTATTCAGGTCTGAAGAGTACAATTCATAGGGTCTTTCTTTGCGATTGCAAGGATGGGTCAAATGGATGTGGACTTTGAAAAGGTAACAGGAAAAGCAAAGGATTTAATTTTACTGGAATATCATGCTTTCTTTTTTTTTAAAAAAAAAGGCCTCTCTGTTTTGGTTTTATCTTATTTTGAATTTTCTGGAGGACCCACCTTATCCAAAGGGCCGGTGGAATTTTTTCTGAACCTGCTTTTTCTGCATTAAAAGTTATGCAACTCCTGACCGATCCATCTTTCCTTTCCACTCTACAACTCTAAGCATTTACTGACCTCCCAAAAGGTGCTGAAGATATCCAAGGACACTCGTGGGCTCGTTAAAATATAATTATGCCCCCTGTCTTTAATTATTTTCTCGCTAAGGAGCTGCTCTGGTTAAGCATGCTTCAAACCGCAATGCGTGAAGTTGTGTTTTTCAACCTGCCAGTGATCCAAACACATTTTATCTTATTAAATGATTAAACTTTCTGACCCTTTGGGAAGTCCCAGTTCTGAACAAGGCCTCGTTTAGTGTGTCGTAAAATTAACGTGGCATCAACTCCAGCCTCCTTAGCTCACCCTTCCAAGGTCTAACCGCAGGGAGCAAAGACTAAACATGGGAACAGCAGCAAATCAAAAAGCAACTGGTTATTATGCCTTTCCTCCAGGTTTATGTACATTGCAAATTCACTTTTGCATCAAAAATAAAGGCCGCTCGTTACTAGGATTATGAAAACAGCCAAGAAAAAAATCAACACAACTCCAAAGCTAATGCAGACAGGAAAGACAGAAGTTTGATGAACGAAAACCAAAAACATGAACCCTTGAAAGCAGGAGCTGATCTCCTTGGGTGAGTTTACTCATCGGAGGCTTGCAACACCTTACGTAATTCTTCTGCTTCTCCTTCCAGCTGCTGCATTTTCAAATGCCACTGCCTTCTCTCCAGCTCCAGATTGTTAACTTGGCAACGCAGCCGTTTGAGAACAGCTTCGGATCTCTTACGCTGCAGCTGGTTAAGAGGAAGAATAAAAGGACAAGCACTGAGAAAGACCTGTGGGATTACAGGCAAGTAAACGGGATGAGGGGGTTTCATAGATTTGCAGATTGCAGCATGATAATACATCTTTTCAACGGAAAGGGTTGCAATAAACTCAACGAAGGCAGTGGGATCGATTGCGGAGAAAATATGCGCCGAGTAGCTCAGAACAGAATTAAAATTAAAATTAAAATGGAACTAAATCTCACGTCTGAAATGTGTAATGCAATCCAGGGCATATCTACTCAGAAGTACAAAAAAATCAAAGCACAAAACAAAAATAAATACAGGGCATCTGTTCAGCACAAAACGCAGCCCGTAAATAATAACATTCAACAGAAAATGTCTCCTTATAAGCATCCCTAAAACGAAAACATCCCATGAAAATATCACTAGATGTTATCCATCAGAATAGGGAATAACAGAGTTGGAAGGGACCTTGGAGGTCTTCTAGTCCAACCCCCTGCTTAGGCAGGAAACCCTACACCACTTCAGACAAATGGTTGTTCAACATCTTCTTTAAAACTTTCAGTGTTGGAGCCTTCGCAACTTCAGGAGGCAAATTATTCCACTGATTCATTGTTCTCACTGTCAGGAAATTTCTCCTTAGTTCTAAGTTGTTTTTCTCTGTGATGAGTTTCCATTCATTGCTTCTTGTCCTGCCTTCAGGTGCTTTGGAGAATAGCTTGACTCCCTCTTCTTTGTGGCAGCCCCTGAGATATTCCTCTACTGCCATTTATAATCTGAATATTCTAGATCAAAACACATTTATTGTTTAGATGTTACGATGATGGGCTTTTCTTGCGTTTATGCTCTCTCTTTCAATTCAAGTGAATTATCAATTTAGCTATGAAAACTGCTGTGGAAATAACACCCTAAGACGAGCAAATTTAAATAATAAATTCAACCTTCATTCTTCCAATGAAAATCCTGCTAAAGAGATTTAACTTTACCAAAATTTTATCAATACTGGGGGGGAAATGAAGCCATACAGAATTAGCGATTGAGTAAAATTTGTATTGCGTGAAAATTGGAAAGGAGACATTTTGATTCACGTGCCAAATAAGTAAATCTTTTGGCTTCTTTTGAAAGACTTTGCAGATCTTCACAAATGAAACAGATTTGAAAAGGTGGCTTCGAGTACTGAGTGCGAATTTCAACACCATATATTTTGTTTTCACAGTAACTCCCAACGTCGTTATATTTTCCCAGAACCTAACCTGAAAAGAGTTTATAGTTTCATATTGGGATAAAATGAACTAGCAGCTTTTATAGTTCCGCGATAAGGACGCTGCCGTTTTAAGGATGTGTTTTAAAAAATATTGTTATTCAAAAATGCATACATTTAAGAGCGCTTCTTAGAAAAAATAGATGAGACCCAATAATTGCAGAGATGAAAACTCACCTCAATTTCTTTCTGAAGTGTAGCATGTCTGCTTTTTTCATCTCGAATGGCGTTCTCCTTTTCACCGACACCCTCTTTCAAAACCTTTATTTCACTTTGCAGACAAGAAATTTCATCCTGCGGGAGGAATGCAAACACAAGGGAATAAAGATAGGGTAAAATAAATCTTTAATCGTTTCTGTTCATATTTGTTAACATGGGAGCTATCACCGAAAACTTATATTACAACCAATTGGAAACTAAAGACTGTTATTCCAAGCTGAAAAGGATCTGTTTAAACCTGGAAGAGAAAAAGGAGGCAAGTAGGAAGATTGGACTCTTAAAGAACCAGAGAAGTGTCGGATAAAACCACTGTGCAGAATAATTTACGACGGAATGCACCTTAAGTACAGGAAGCTCCTCGACTTACAACCACAACTGCATCCCAAATTTCTACTGCTAAGGAAGACCGTTGTTAAGTGAGTTTTGCCCTATTTTACGACATTTCTTGCCACAGCTGTTAAATGAATCATCGTACACAATACACAAGTCCACCAGGAGAAGGGCAGTATATAAATTTAATAAACTAAACTAAACAATGATTGTGTTTACACATAATACATTAGGTTAAAAACCTCACTTTGGAGAAGCTTGTTAAAGGCCAAAGCTCTCATTAAACACAGCGTGTAATTACTAAGTTAGTAAGACAGTTGTTAAGTGAATCTGGCTCTGACTTGTCAGGTCGCAAAAGGGGAGACTGGAACCGTCATAAATGTGAGTGAATCGTCAAACGTCTGACTTTTGACCCCATGGCCCTTCGTTTACTGACCGTTTGAAGCAGCGGTGAAATCCTCTGCTACCGGTTCTGTGAGTCTCCTACCGCTTCGCTGTGCCACGCGATTTAGATTAGCTAGAAAGCAGGAAATCCTACGATTCGAGCTAATACGAATTACGCATCACAGCGGATTGTTACCCAGCTGATCGTTGGAAATACCGGTTCGCGCGAAGTGGTAGCATTTTTTCCTACCGGTTTGCCCGAATTGGTCTGAACCGGTGGCATTTCATCCCTGGTTTGAAGTCACAATGGCACTGAAAAAAGTGATTTATGACCAGTTTTCCACTTAGGAGCTTAAGTGTGGAAAACGGTCATAAATCACTTTTTTCAGTGCCACTGTAACTTGAAACGGACACTAAACGAAGGGTTGTATGTCGAAGTCCACCCCCTCTTCAAATTATCTTGCTGAGAATGGATAATCAGCTGTAAAGAGCCAATTTGGGGACGAAGACAAAATAATCGCGAAGGCCAGCGACTCTGACCTGCACTTGGCCAACCGTATCCTGTTCTTCTCTTTCGCGAAGAGAAGCCACCAGCCCTTCCTTCTTCTCCATCAGCTGCTGGACGGTGGCCCTTTTTGTCACCAGCTCCACCACAAAAGGCAATTTGCTTTCTGCTTCCTCAAACCAGTTTCGGTGGGCGGCCATTTTCTCATAGTATGGCCAGTTTCCTAAAACCTTCGTTTCCAACTCTTCTTGTAGAACTTCAAGTTCCTGGGACAGCTTCACATTCTCGCCATGCAAGGCTGAGATTTGAGCCTCCAGATCTTTGAGATGGCCTTTGGTGGTGGCGAGGGCTTCCTCGGAGAAGTACGTTTCTCTTTCAACGGCCTTTCTTTCGGCTACCACGGAGTTCCTCTGGATTTCAAGATCCCAAAGCTGAGCCTACAGAGAAAAAACATGGCGGGATTAAACCAATGAATACTGAAAAGAGTCAAAAAGTGAGGTGAACATCTCCAACACACCTTCCTCCTCCTCTTTTCCCCACAACAACCCTGTGAGGTGGGTTGGCCCAAGAGAGAGGGATTGGCCCAATCAGCTGGCTTTTATGCCTATGGCAGGACTAGAACTCCCAGTCTCCTGGTGATTGGCCAAAGTCACCAAGCCAGCTTTCATGGCTAAGGCAGGACTAGACCTCCAATCTCCTGGTGATTGGCCCAAAGTTACCAGCTGACTTTCATGCCTGAGGTGGGACTAGAACTCACCGTCTCCTAATTCTAGCCTGGTGCCTTAACCGCTAACCAAACTGGTTCCTGGCCCTCTTTTTAAATTTTTTAAAAGTTTTTTGTATGTAATTTATATGTAACTGATGTATTTTTTAATGCTTTTTAACTCTTTCTACCTTTATGCTGGTTTTTGACCATAATAAAGAGTCAATTGATCTCAATAGCTGCCTAGATTCTGCTACTTAAATGTTTGCTGGAGTCCAAGCAAATGCTTAGGGTTTTTTTTTTATTTCCTCCTGACATTGCCATTGATACAAAGAGGTTGAAAGCATTTAGTAGAGATTTATTCTCTTGGCTAGAACATTCTCTGCTTCCGTCCGACTTTCTCCAAACCAAACTAGACTCAGTGTCAGTCCTGTTTTTTCTCCACTGGACTGTAAAGTATTTCTGAAATATCACCTGTGTTTGTGTGAGCACTTCTTTGCTCTTTTGTATTTCACAAGCCTGAGTATTTTGTTGCTCTGCTACTCGTTTCACCATTTCAGCAATTCCTAACAAATCCGAGTCAGCCATGCCTAGAAAACATAGAAGAAGGAGGAGGAAAAAATAGGAATCAATGTGATTCTCACAGCACCATCTCTTCTTTCTTACTCCTAATTCTCAAAAGTAATTTGAAGACTTCCTGTGGCCATCTTCCAATCCAGGGGATCCTTAAAATTGCTTAACGCATTGTAAGCCGCCCTGAGTTTTCGGAGAAGGGTGGCATATAAATCTAATTTTTAAAAAAGTACTAAGATTACTGCAAATGAGCCAATATTCATTCACTTTAAACAGAGAATGGAAAAAAAATATCCTTAAAATGCTAAGACTGCTGCAAATGAGCCAAGCTACATTCACTCTAAACAGAGAATTTTTTAAAAAAAATAGCATTTAAGCAGTGTTCTGTTCCCATTCCTATTTTAATTTTATGTTTTGGACATTGTTGGGGACAATATGCTGTCTCTGTAAACCACTTAGAGAGGGGCTGTAAAGCACAGTGAAGCTATATATACACCAAAGACAAAATCCTTGTGTGTCCAATCACACTTCGCTAATAAAGAATTCTATTCTATTCTATTCTATACTATTCTAAGTCTATGTGGTATTGCTATTTTTTTTAAAAATTTGATTTATATGCCGCCCTTCTCCAGAGACTCAGGGCGGCTTACAGTGTGTTAAGCAATAGCCTTCATACTTTTGCATATTTATATTTATACAAAGTCAGCTTATTGCCCCCAACAAACTGGGTCCTCAATTTACCCACCTTATAAAGGATGGAAGGCTGAGTCGACCTTGAGCCTGGCTGGGATTGAACTCGCAAGTAATTGCAGGCAGCTGGATCTTAAATGCTGCCTTTGTAGGAGGCATTATTCCACTACGCTACTCAGGCTCCATTTCTGAGGCATTGTAGCGTAGGGGAGTAATACCTTTGTAGGAGGCATTACTCCCCTACGCTACTCAGTAGCAACATTTCTGCAATGTTCTCTCAAAAAACTAAAAGTTATAGAGCAGTTCTTCTGAAACTCGGTTAGATTATCCAAAATTGGATAAACGTTTTTCCCCCTCTTTGGTTAACAACAAGAAACTCATTATTTATCATAACAGGGACATTTAAATTGACTTAAAGATTGCCACATGCCTTAAAATATATATTTGAAAAACTCCGAAGGGATTGCAATTAAGACACAAATCAATAAAGCTAGCAATGGTCATTTGTTGAAGTGAGATAAAGATCAATCAATAATCAATGTTATCATATCCTAGGATAATAAAGGTAGCATTCCTGGAATCTTTGCACAATTTTAAATTAAAACTAAGGCTAAAATCAATGAATAATCAAAAGTCTAGCAGAAGAATTACAACAAAGATCATATCCATCCGTGCCATTTTGGTTGGTTCCAATTTTTTGGCTCCAAAATGGAGAATTTCCTAAAATTACTTGCAAAGAACAAATTCCAAGGTGGAAGAACAATTTAGAATTATCACACTACATGTTATCTTTCTGCTTAGTTGTTTTTGTGTGTGTGAATTTTTTTTATTTGTTTTGTTTCTATAACATGTAAAAATTCAATTTCAATCAAACAGTGCGTTGTCTGGGTATAATTATTTTTAGGAATTCATAATCAAAATGTTTACAATAGTATTCAACAATGATATTAATTCTATAATAATAATAATAATAATAATAATAATAATAATAATAATAATAATAATAATAATAATATTTGCTTGTCTACTTTAACAAATCTCCTTTATAACGTTAGTCCTTTTTGTGTCCCCATATTTCTAACTTCTGTTTTTATTAAATATTCAGTTCCCTCTTTTTCCTTAATTGTAAGCATTAATCTATCCCTTTCTGCATATTCTAATATTTTTTTAATTACACTCTCTTCACTTTTCCATTATTGTATAAATACAATTCTGGCTGCAGTTAGTACATGTAAAATCAAATATATATTCCTTTTGTCATACGTTTCCAGTAGGATGCCCAACAGAAATATTTATGGCTTCAAATCTATATGTTGCTTTATCATTTTTTCCAACCAAGTATGTATTGGAATTGATTGATTGATTGATTGATTGATTGCTTTTGGGCATGTCCACCACATGTGATAATATGTACCAGGCATCTGGTTACACTTCCAACATTTAGCGGACCTGCCTTTAAACATTTTTTGCCAATCTTGTTGGTGAGAAATGCCATCTATAATTTTATCCTTAGTTTTTAAGTTTGCCTAAAACTATTTTGTTTTCCTTTCTTCCCTTTTGCATAACATATCTGAACAATATCAGCCATTTTGTCTTATTCTTAAATTGCATCAAATTGCTTTTTAAAGATCTTTCAAAATCTTAGTTAGCATTTTATACTATTATTCCCTAAAAGTTTTGATAGAATAATATGTTAACTATAGAACTTAGCATATAATTCAGCATCGGTTCTCCACTGCCTTTTTATATTTTATGCGGCTTTTAAAGCTATCGCTCCTTTTTCATTCTTAATCGCAATTCTCTTCGGTCCTTTTCTCCAGAAATTTTAAAACGTTTTGCTGAGAGGCTAAAAAGAGAGAGTGAGACTAACCATTTTGTTCAATTTTCTGCCATGGCTTTATATTATGTTGCTCCCATTTAAAATGAATTTCATTATTCGCTAGTTCGCGCTGCAATATGTTTTTTTCTTTTAAATCTAAAGAACGAGCTAAGCAATGTAAAATGTTATATATCATGCTCGCGTGCATGATTGCGTATTATTTACATAACTTTTGGAAAGGCTACAGAAATCCTGGAGGGAAAAAAAATTACATTTCTTGGGGAATCAATAGAAATTCATCATTAAGCTTTCTGAACTGATTTACATCTATTTTTCTGTCTTTCAGAAACTGCTTGAAATACACCCTTTTAGAGAAACTTAAGTCCTCATAACAGAATGCTGCAAATTTGCAAATTCTTCTTTATATTATATTCAAATTACTTGAAATTCAAATTTTGCGACAATAGCTGGCAAGGCCTCGCTGTACTGGAAAACCTAGTATTAGTAAATATATAGATATATGGATTTCCAGATTTTTAAAGCAGGCCTTGAGATGCACAAAGTATCACAGAATCACAGTCTTGGAGAAAAATGAGAAAGGAGTCACTCCAGAAGCAGAAAAAGACTTTTTAAGAAGGAAATTTGGACCAATCCAGTTATCAGAACTTCAGTTCAATCCGTCTAGCTAACATGGAAGGCCAAAAGCAATAAAATTGCTGTTTCCACAGTTAATCTGGTTTTGTTTTTCTGCAGGATTACCGCGTATTCTTTCTTAGTCGCTAAAAGGGAGCGATAAAAATAGTGAAGAAGGGCTGGATTTATTTAGAGAGAGCGGGTGGAAATATGGGGCCTTCACATTAAATGGTGTTTTAAAACTCAAATTTTGAGTTTTGTGTTTCTTAGCGCCTCTTTTAAATTAGATTCAGTTAAAAGCCTACCTGCTTGCATGCTTCATGTGGAAACAATTCTTTTCACCTTATTTATTATAATCAAACATCTGCAAGCAAAATACCCACCTAAGAGAGCACCTCACAGTCTTCCTCCTCCTCCTCTTCCTCCTCCACGATCCTTACAACCATAAGGGAACTTGCTCGTTTCCGTTGTATGCTGTGATGGTTTTAAATGTGACCCACGCGATTTGAGACCTTTTTTTTTCCTGCAGTGGTTGTTAAGCAAACACTCGGTCATTAAGCAAGCCGAAGGTTGGCTCAGGACTGGTTTTGCAGAAAATATAAATGCAAGTTTATAATGAAATTGTCCTTAAAACTTGGCCACACGATTGGTGGATGCTGCAAATGGTCGTAAATGTGGGGCAACTGCTGAACACCCAAAGTGCAGCCTTGTGACCACAGGGGAAATGGCCTGGATGTCATAACTCCGAGTCAAACATAGATCCTTTGCAATGTCGAATGGTCGCTAAACGACGGTCGTAAGTCAAGGACCGCTTGCAAGTGATTCTTTCTCAACCTTGCCCCAAGGTCTTCGCCCTTCGCCCCACTCAATGCTGCCAGGATGTTTCTCTCGTTTTCCGTGGAAAAAGGGAATTTTTTTCCCCTCCTGATTTTTCTAAGCGTTCCTCCGTTTCTAGGCCGGCGGGACCACCGAGCTTCTCAAAAAATTAGCATTTCCAAGCCAGAGATTGTCACCTCCAAATGTGAATTCTTGATCTCAGTCACCCCTGCAAAGCACCAAAGCGCTTGTTCAATTATTTAAACCTCTCGGAAATCTTGAAAGCCAACCCTGACGCCTGTTGAAAAAAAACCCCAGATTTGTCTGTTCCATTTCAGACTTCAAGGTGTCTGAACGTAAGTCAAAAGCACCAAAATGCATCGTATTCTTTCGCTTCCAGCCCCTCCGTGGCAAAAGCCACAGGCAAGATTTATAACCTCAAGGGAGCCCAGAATTTCTGCTGTTAAGTGACTTTCACAAGCTTCCTTGCCACCGTTCTTAAGTGAATCGCTGCAACGGTAAAGCTGTTAAAACGGTTGTTAAATGAATCGGGCTTCCCCCGTGGACTTTGCTCGTCAGACAGTCGCGAAAGGGGGGGATCACGTGACCCCGGGAGGAAGCTGCAACCGTCATAAGTACCTGCCAGTTGCCGAGCATTTGACTTTGGATCACGTGACTGTGGGAAAGCTGCAGTCATAAGTCATTTTTTTCAGTGCCATTGTAACTTGGAAATGTAAATTGAGGACGACCTGAATTGAAAGATAAGGATGAGGTAAAGATTTTCAGCAAAGGTGTTGAGTGAGGCCATTGTTTGCCTAAGTTAGGTTGAAGTCATGATGCTGAAGTCACTTTCTGGTTGAGTAAACAAGGCTCTACTGACCTACATTTATCTCTTGTTTACTCTGCCCTCAACTAATTAAGATTACCCGGTGAGACTTCTTTCCAGGAAGGGAGCCCAGCAGAACTCCACGGGATTTTTTCCAAGTAAACATGTTTTCTCCTCGAACTCTTGGCCAGTGTCGTTTATTTCTTGGCTTTGCCATGACGTTTGCACTTGAAACTGGGTGCAGCACAGGCTGTAAATACTATTTCTTATCTCCAAGGCCAAATTCACTTGCAGAGAAGCCAGGGAAAAACAGGAGGAAGTGTCCACCTGGAGGCCCTGAACAAAAAGCAGAATATCAATCCAATGCAAAATAAAATAATAAACGAAAACAATACAATACCATGCGATCATCTCTTTTCGGAAACCCCAGCAGGCAGTGTAAAACAGAATCATCTTGAGGTTGTCCATTTAAGCCAGGGGAGGGCCTGAGTTCGGCAACTTTTAAGACTTCTGGACTTCAACTCCCAGAATCCCCCAGCCAGCTATGCCAGTTTCAAGTACAAATGTAATAGAAGCTATGGTGGCTAGGGAATTCTGGGAGTTGAAGTCCAGAAGTCTTTAAATTGCCAAGGTTGGACACCTCTGGCTTAAATGCGTGACCTCAAGTTGATTGTCTTCTCTAGTTTCCAAAAAGACATTTTATTTTATTATTTTATCTTTTATTTATTTCATTTTATTTTTTTTAGCTGGCTGGGGAATTCTGGGAGTTGAAGTCCGCAACTCTTAAAAGTTACCAATGTCAGATACTCCTGGCTTAAATGGATGACCTCAAGTGGATTCTGTTTTCCATTGCCTGTTTTATTTTCTTTTATTTAACTATTTAACTGTTCTAAGTTGCATACCCAAAGGTGAGGGCTTCACCTCTGTAGTGGTGCAAAAAACTGAAGAGACACATAATCCATTAAAATCCCAGGACTCAGATGTAAGCAGTCTTTCCTTTTTAGTATAACGATGATTTTCGTAGATCTCTACAGACTTATGATGCCTACTTCTGCTCTGAGACTCTGCCCCAAGAGAAAAAGATTACAGTAAGAACGGTTGTTGGAATTGGGTATGTTTAATTCTGTGATGGCGAACCTATGGCACGGGTGCATATGAGCGCTACCCTACCTCAGCTCCAGCACACATGTGCCCGCTGGCCAGCTGATTTTTTGGGCCTTCTAGGCCCACCGGAAGTTGGGAAATGGGCTGTTTCCGGCCACCAGAGGGCCTCCAGGAGGGTTGAGGAAGGTTGTTTTTGCCCTCCCCAGGCTCCTAGAAACCCTCTGGAGCCTGGGGAGAGTGAAAAACAGGCCCCCTGTGTCATCACGTGCCAAAAGCAGGGAGAGCACAGGGGGAGCATGCACACATGGGTGGGAGGGTGGGGCACGGGTGGGCATTGAATTATGGGTGTGGGCACGCACATGCACGCTCTCCCCCAACTTTTGGCCTTGTTGTCCTCAGGTAACTCCTGGCCCACAGCAGGAACTCTAACCAGTTTCCAAACCCAAACCGCCCACCTGATCAAGCTCTTCCCAGGAGTCTTAAAAGAGTATTATGATTCCTCTGTTGCAGTATTTCTCAACTCTGACAACAGCTTCTTAGGCTGGGAGGAAATTAGAGTGTCAGGCTGTTTTTTTTGTTATTATTGTTTTCTGTCCATCAGCAGAAAAAGTCTCCAAAAGCGGAACAGATTTGGTATCCAGAGAGAAACAGGCAAAAAACCCAAACAAACCAAAATTGAGGCTGAAAAGAGACAAAACTTCATCTGATATAGCTACCGTACATGATTAATCGGGATGAATTTTCTTGCTGGGTAAATGATGACAAATGTTTGAGCTCCCACTGTATGTTGTTTGTTTCTACTTCACTATTTCTTTGCCTTTGTTTTGAAGTGTATTTTGCAAGGGGTTCCAAGCCATGATTTGGAAATACCTGAAGCAGAAGGAATTTTCATTGGCAAGGTGTGGCTTTGCGCATACAGGCAGTCCTCGACTTATGGCCACAATTGAGCTCAAAATTACTGTTGCTAAGCGGGACAGTTGTTAAGTGAAATGTCTATGGAGATTCTCGGTCATCTAGATCATGGTTATCCCAAAGGTACTTACTTACTTACTTTCTTTTCTTTCTTTCCTTCCTTTCTTCCTTCTTTTCTTTCTTTGTCTTTCCCTCTCTGTTTTCTTTCTTTCTTTCTTCCTTCCTTTCTTTATCTTTCCCTCTCTTTTTTTCTTTCCTTCCTTCCTTTCTTTATCTTTCCCTCTCTCCTTTCTTTCCTTCCTTCTTTTCTTTCTCTGTCTTTCCCTTTCTTTCTTTCTTTCTTTCTTTCTTTCTCAGTAATCCAGGTCATGGTTATCGCAAAGGTGCTTTTTCTTTCTTTTCTTTCTTCCCTCTCCTTCCTTCCTTCATTTCTTTCCTTCTTTTTCTTTCTTTCTTCTTCTTTCCCTCTCTTTTTTTCTTTCTTTCTTTCTTTCTTTCTCCTTCTTTCTTTCTCAGTAATCCAGGTCATAGTTATCCCAAAGGTGCTTTTTTCCTTTCTTCCTTCCTTCCTTCCTTTCCTTCTTTCTTTCTTTCCTTTTTTCTTTCTCCTTCCTTCCTCACTCTCCTTCCCTCCACCTCCAGCAGGAGACTAGACGTCTTCCAAGGACTCTCCCAACACTCTCTCTCTTTTTCTCTCTCTCTGAGGAATCTTCCTTGCAGACCCCAAGACCCCTCTCCACAGCCCTTCTCGGCTGGTCACGTAATCCAGAGCCGCGCCTAATCCGCTCTGCCGGGGCGCTTCCCAGCAGAGACGCCGATGGTGCGGTATGCAACGTGGGGAGTGCGATAGAAACGCACCTTTGCAGAGGGGAGGCGCATGCATCTGCTCGGATAGGCCTTTCTCTCTCCCGCACACCTATGCCAACAGCGAATACACGTGTCCAGAATCCGGATGATGCGCTGGGGAGAAAACGCGTGTGCACAAACGCACCCTTGCACACAATGGCTTATTAGTGCACGCAGGAGAAAGGGCAGGCACCCCCTATAGCGTGTGGGGTGAAGGAGCATTGTAAGAGGCCTGGAGTACTTACTACCGCCTTGATTTACTTCGGCCTTCATTCATCCAAAGGGAAGGAAAGTATTTAAGAGAAATGAGCTCTCCGTGGAACCGCAACCTGCCGCCCGCGGGCGAGTCCAGAGGGGCTGAGCCCAGGCCTCCCAAAAATTCAGGGTAGAAAGTTGGGGGGCAGCCGAAGTTGGACTGTAAACTTCCAACAACCTCTTGCATGGGTTTGATTTTTTTTTTTTTAGGACGGGTAGATTCTAAATGGAGCTAATCCAATTAGCTGCGCTTTGAAAGACACAAATTCATAGTCATATTGACTTATTTATTTATTTATGTGAAAAAGGACTACACTGCCGGGCTGTTGCAAGCGCACGCTTCCTCGCACCCCTCTTCCCTGCGGAGTGCCACCCCGTTTCTGCCAAGCCCAAGCTTCCCTCCCTCGCCCAAGCTTTCCTCGTGGTCTCCTTTCCAGCCCAGGCGCGCCTGAGCGCCTGCGGCTTGTTTTGTGTTGTTGTGTATTGGGCTTGTTGTTTTTTTTCCCCTGCACCTGCCCGCTGATCCGCGCCCGCCCGTCGTCCAGCTCCAGGCGGGGGAAGCCCGAACTGACTCAAAGTGGGAATTCCCCCTGCCGGGTGACGTCAGAGCCTTCGGGCCCCGCCTGCCATTTAAGGCCGGAGCGCTGCGGAGCTGAGCGGGAGCGGCCAGCCGAGGTTTGCAGATTCCCACGGGGGGCTGCAGCGTCTTTCTCCGCCGTAAGTGCCTCCCGGTCTTTTTCTTCGGGACTCTTGTTTTTCCAGCAAGACTAGACCCGATCTAGTATGCATCTCGATGAAGGAGAAAGTTTGCAGCTGTTTGCAGCAATTTTTTTTGTAATGTGGTGACCAAAACTGGATGCAGTATTCCAGGAGTGGACTTCAGATATTTATTTATTTATTTACTTATTTATTTATTTATCGGTTCGATTTATATATGCCGCTCTTCTCCAGAGACTCAGGGCGGCTCACAATGCGTTAAGCAATAGCCTTCATCCTTTCGTATATACCTGCTTAGTAGAGCTTTCACCCCCCCCCCAAGCGGTGTTCTTTTTTATACAAAGTCAGTTTATTGCCCCCACAATCCGGGTCCTCATTTGACCTACCTCGGAAGGATGGAAGGCTGAGTTAACCTTGAGATATATTAGATCCTAGCTCCCATCATCCCCAGCAGGGTAGTCAGCTAATGGCTGTGTTGTAGGGGTGGCTATGTTGCAGGGGTGATGAGCACCGCCATCCCTTAATATATCCACGTCGCATCATTTTTCAAACATCTGGAATCAAAGAAATAGTGCCCAGTTCAAGCACTCCTCCTAATTCTACCATATTTCTGTGCGTGAGTTTTATCTAACTTTCACTTCTTATCAAACAGGTTTTGCATATTACGCATTGCACATTTGAGGCACGCATGCAGGCCTATATATGAGTCATTGGCTGCTTCCTCGAGTCGTCTCTGGTGCTTCCTCAAAATAATTGGGGCTCTAGTGAAGCCAAGAATCAGTTCTTCGTGAAGTGCTTCTGTGTGGTTTCTATCCAGGTTCTCTGCAACAGTAAGTAAATGAGCTTCAGTTTCAGGGTCTGAATTTGGCATTAAGATATTGGTTTATTTTTTGCATGCAAAACATAACGGGTGGAAGATCTTTAAACAGAAATCCAACCTAGAACTAAGGAGAATTTTCCTGACAGTGAGAGCAATTAACCAGTGGAACAGTTTGCCACCAGAAGTTGTGAGTGCTCCATCACTGGAGGCTTTTAAGAATCAACTGGACAGCCACTTGTCTTGAATGGTAGTGTCTCCTATTTGAGCAGGGGGTTAGACTGGAAGACCTTCAAGCTCCCTTTCAACCGTCTTATTCTATATTCTATATTGGTAAGTCAGGGCCAACTCTCCATTCAACTGTGAACTATTCTGAGCAACGTAAGGTTTATGACTACTGATTGTTTATGCTTCTCTGCTTTGATCACCATTGCCCTTTTGAACTACAATAGCACTTGTTTATGTTCTAGCAAAAGGACAAATTCAGCTCTTCGCAATTTTATTTTTCTCTCACTTTCTTTCTCCAAAGGTTGACTTTTCTGAAAGCTACAGAACTGCTCATATCTTGATACAGTGATCATTGGAAGAGAAGACAAGAGAAGACAAGAGAAAGAGAGGAGGGGAAGGAAGGAAGGAAGGAAGGAAGGAAGGAAGGAAGGAAGGAAGGAAGGAAGGAAGGAATCTGAAAGAGGACCACAGGAATTAAAAAAAAATAACAACAATCTTATAACTTGAAGCTGCTTTCCAAAGGAAAATCCAAGAGCAAAACCAAGAAAATAAATAATTACAACTCAACAACGGCTTTCTAAAATTAAAGGCTTCTTTTTATATTTAAAAAAAGGAATCGGGATGATGGATGGGCAGTCTGCCTTTCGGCCACCAAGTCCGAAGACAGAGGTCTTGATTGACCTGTGGCACTTAGGGCCAGAGACTTCCAAATCAGGGTTCTTGGTTTCATTACTTGATGTGGCTAAACTCGTACGCACGAAAGACCTCAGTGGGAGGGGGTATTTCATATGCTGCCAGACCGCTGACCACGAGAGGAAGGGCGAAGAGCTGGTTGAGACAGCCTTAAAAGATTTACGTTGCGGTGAGGTGGTGGGTGCTGAAATGTTTGCTGCGGCCTTATACGCCGTGAAGCAGAAGCTGGACGAAAACGACGTGGAAAAAGTCACCATCCTGTTGTCCTGGGAGAGAAAATCCTTGGTGAGGAAGTATATGGAACAGCTCTTCACCAGGTTTTACCAGTATGAGTTGATAGAGTTGCCCATGAGCATTAAAGAACAATGTTTGAAGAAATCCTTGGAGTCACGCAGCAAAGCAGGGCCTTGCGGAGATCCCGAGGTGGAAAGGATCCAGAAAGAAATAAGCCAGTTTTTGGAAAGTCTTCCCAGCTTGAAAGGAGACCTCACGATCCTCAAATCTTCATTGATCCCAGGTAACATGGGAAATATTCATTCATTCATTCATTCATTCATTCATTCATTCATTCATTCTGTATCCTGCCTTTATTATTTTTACAAATAACAGCAGATGGCAAACATAGCGGATGAAATCCAAAATTTTTCCCTACCGGTTGTGTGGGCATGGCTTGGTGGGCGGGGCAGAAGGATACTGCAAAATCTCCATTCCCACCCCATTCTGGGACCAGCCAGAGGTGGAATTTGCCGGTTCTCCAAACTACTTAAAATTTCCGCTACCGGTTCTCCAGAACCTGTTAGAACCTGCTGAATTTCACTCCTGGAACATAGCATGTATTTATGACAGTTGCAGTGATTTGGGGTCATATAACCTGTGACGTAGGAACCAAATAAGAAAAACAAACCGCATGAGCACAAATGAACAGAGGTCAAAAGAAAAAAAAGAATGTAAGAAAAAAAAATGAATGTTGAAGAAGAGGTACCTAAAAGCAAAAAATTCAATTCTTAACCATCCTTTCTAACTCTGAGAAATATTGAGCAGACTTTCCACAGCATTGATAATAAGTAAGCTTGTTCATTTGTAGAAAGCAAATACCTGAGTGTCTCAGACACTTTCAATAAACATTTTGTCTATAAACCGTTCATAGTAAATCCCAGTCTTCTTGCTTCAAAAGATTCCAAATATTTTATATAATTCTGTTTAATTCAATGATTCGTTCATGTCTCTAAGCCAAATATGTCTTCACAAGACCAGATAATTTAACATTAATTAATATTATTGTAAACAAATTGAAATTAATTAATATTAAACCAAAACAGTGCAACGGAGGAACACACCCAAATTATACAGGTGTGGTTTCCTCAGAAATATTAGATTTCTAACATTCAAAGGTTTAAAAATACATTCCTTACTGCATATCCATGGAGGGTGGGTTTTTTGTTTAATTAACTGTGTTGTAAGATCACAGAAATTTAACGTTATTTGAAACTTTATAGGCTGTTGATTTGCTAGTTTCATGTGATTTCCTGCTACTATCTATATAATCCTTTCTAAATAACGTTAAACAGTATTAAATGTAGATTCGGGAGCTTTCAATACTTATCTAGTAATGTCAGTAATTTTGGAAATTCAGATATTGCTAATTATGTATCAGGTCCAGTTTTATTTTAAGTGTGTGTGACAAAATAAGAAAATGAGCCCAAAGGCACCATTGATAAACTGTTTTTTAAAAAATTTGATTTATATGCCACCCTTCTCCGGAGACTCAGGGCGGCTTACAATGTGTTAAGAAATAGCCTTCATAGTTTTGTATATTTATACAAAGTCAGCTTATTGCTGACTTGATAAATTTGATGAATGAATGAATGAATAAATAAATAAATAAATTGCCCCCACAAACAGGGTCCTCATTTTACCCACCTTAGAAAGGATGGAAGGCTGAGTCAACCTTGAGCCTGGTGAGATTCGAACTTACAGTAATTGCAGACAGCTGGAGTTAATTACAATGCATTAGTCCGCTGAGCCACCAGGCCCATTAAGGATTTTGTAATCCTTAATAAAATTCTGAATAAACAAGAGAGCAGTTTTTAAACTGGAGTCTGTTTGCTGCAATTTTTAATCAGATTGAAGATTTTTTTTTAATGCACCTTAAAAACGTAAGAAAACATGCTTATGCGCTGAATATAATGCTTTTTTTTCCTTTTGTGCTTTAAAACTTTTTTTAGAACATATTTTCCTGCATGGATTCACAACGAGAACCGGAGGCATCTCATATGTACCAACGCTGAGCTCTTTAAATCTCTTTAGCAGTTCTAAGCGGCGAGACCCACCAGCTGTGGTTAAGGAAAACCTTCGAAGATTATCCCGTGCGGCTGGATTTAACCCAGATATGTATCACAGCATCAAGGTGAGATCCAGAGGGACTAAGAAGAAACCTTCTTAGGTTGAACTGGGGGGTCCTTGGTGCTCTCTGTGCTTGATGGTTTTCTTGTAGACATTTCATTACCCATCTAGGTAACATCATCAGAGCTAGAAAGGAGGGGGAGTTTGCGGAGAGGAGGAAAAGGAGGAGAGACAGGGGGAGGGGGGGAGGGATGACTGTGGGGTCCTTGGTGGTCTCTCAGCTTGGTTACTTTCTTGAGGATGTTTCATGACCCAACCAGAAACCGGGGGAGGGGGAGGAGGGGGAGGAAGTAGAAGAGGAAGGAGAGGAAAAATAGGAGGACTGTGGAGTCCTTTGTAGTCTCTGAGCTGGGTGGTTTTCTTGCAGACGTTCCATGACCCAACTTGGTAATACCTTCAGCACTGAAAAGGAGTGCGGTGTGTGGAGAGGAGGAGGAGTTCTAACACTGATGATACTACCTAGTCGGGTTGTGAAACGTCTAAAAGAAGACCACCAAGCTGAGACAGCACCAAGGAGCTCACAATTCCCCTCCACTGGCCCACTAAAAAGGCTTCACTGGGATTATTGGTTTTGGAAGTCCCAAAGGGACTAGTTGGAACCAGAGAAGAGTCCTAATCCGGTCTTTCAAAGGGCTCCACTTGTTGATATGTGAACAGGTCAACCACGCCAGTGATGTCTGGGTGATGGGACAACCCCAACCAGAGAGCTACGATGGGATCGTAACTAACCAAAGAGACGTCACCGTCACCGCTCCCGGCGCGGACTGCATTCCTGTTCTGTTTGCTGACCCGGTCAAGAAAGTTTGTGGAGCTGCCCATTCAGGTAACCAAATACCTGTGGTTCTGACCCAGCTCCCAAACACGACAAATCCTCTGTAGTTAAACAAATGTTCTGTTTATTAGGAGTGCCAGTAGTCCCGGCAAAAAGTTTCTCTCTCACCGCAGGCTAACAAGTCTCTCTGTCCGGAAGATGAATAGTTGTCTGCCACACCTATTCATCTCCGCCCCCTGCCTTTCATCCCCAGAGCTAGGGAGGGGCTTCTCTAGCAGCGGTGGCTCTTCCGTCCCAAGGACCGGCCCATAGATTTCCACTGCTCTCCTCTCATCTGCCTTCTGCGCATCTGCATGTCAGGCACTGGACCCAGCTGCTCCTCCTCTTCCTCATCAGCCACCTCCAGACTTGGGGGTTGTTGACTCTCTGTCTGAGGACTGACGGACGGCCCAGGCTCCGCCTCTACCTCTCTGTCTCTCTGATAACAAGTCCAGCCGGCCTGAAGATGAATAGTTGTCTGCCACAGCTACTCATCTTCGTCCCCTGCCTTTTATCCCCAGTGGCTCTTCCGTCCCAAGGACCGGCCCATAGATTTCCATTGCTCTCCTCTCCTCTGCCTTCTGCGCATCTGCATGTCAGGCACTGGACCCAGCTGCTCCTCCTCTTCCTCATCAGCCACCTCCAGACTTGGGGGTTGTTGACTCTCCACCTGAGGGCAGACGGATGGCCCAATCTCCACCTCTGTCTCTCTCTCTCTCTGCCAGCTCCATTCCCTTTTCCCCCTCAGAGCTCTCAGGTTGCCTCAATGCTGGCCCTGACTCCCACACCTCCCCCTCCCCCTCCTCTGATTCAGGTGCTGGAGAGGCCAGCGGCCGACAGACCACAACACCTGTGGCTTTGTAAACACCAGGGGTTGGCATGCATGGTGTAGCTTTCCATATGTTTCCAATTCAGTCATGCTGTGAGTCTCCTCGGTACTTGATGCAGAATTCTGCGCTGTGCATCTTTGCCACAAGTATACAGGTAGTCCTTGCATTACGGCCACAATGGAGGCCGAAAATGATGTTGCTAAGCGAAACATGTATGAAGTGGATTTACTGCATTTTGCAACTTTTCTTACCACCGTTGTTCAGTGAATCATTGCATTCCTGAAATTAGCTAAACACAGTTGACTTTGCTGGTCAGAAGGTTGCAAAAAAACCCGTGACCCTGGGATTCTGCAGCCGTCGTAAATACGAGTCAGTTGCCAAGTGTCTGAATTATAATCGGGTGACCCTGGGGATGCTGCAACAGTCGTAAGTGTGAAAAATGGTCGTAAGTCCCTTTTTGCAGTGCCGTTATAACTTTGAATAGCCTCTACATGCCCTTGTAACTTTGAACCATCACTAAATGAAACCGTTGTAAGTTGAGGGCTAGCTGTGTTTCTTTCAGTAAACTCTCTCCTTTGCTCTTTGCTAGTTTGAAGTCACCCTTTCTCTGACCCGAAGGGCAACTGGGCTTTCTTGGGGTTTTTTTCCTTCTTCAGAACTGAAGAAGCTTCTTGGATGAGAAGCAACACCTCTTCAAGGAAAGCAACCAAGAACAGTTGCCTCTTGAAAAAAAAAGCACCTTTGGGACAACCATGACCTGGATGACTGAAAAACTCCATAGACATTCCTTTGAAAATGTTTTGCTTCTCATCCAAGTAGCTTCCTCAGTTCTGAAGAAGAACTGAAGAAGCTTTTGGGATGAGAAGCGAAACCTCTTCAAAGAAAAACCAGAAAGTCCCACAGTTGACCTTTGGGACAACTGTGACCTAGACTAATGACCGTAGACTAATGACCGTAGTTTCTCAGACATTTCATGAATGCTTCAGCGGTTTGGCACAAACGAAGGTTTTGGAAATCCCCCAGACTTGACAATGCCTAAACGTTCTCTCCGTTTGATAGCCAAGTTATATCATTGTCTTAAAATAATGGTAAGAAACGCAGTTTGTTAGGCAGAAGGCAAGAGGAAGGGAATTTGAAGAAGTGAAAATAAACACATTCGCGTCAGAAATACACAGAACGCTTGCTTGCTCTTTCTGAGCTATGCTGACTCCAGGTAATTGTAGCTTGCAAAAAATAAAAAATGTTGTCTTGCTCCTTTTGTTGCTAGGGTGTGAAGATTAATCCCTAATCCCTGCGGTGTTTTCTCGCTACTTCCTGGTTCTTTGTTTTGGGGAAGTCGGTGGAGGACTAGCACATTCTGTTCTCCGAATTTTGAAAGCTTGCTTGAGTCACCTCCAGCAGTTTAAAAGAGACCACTGGGAAACCGATAAGAGTAGAAGAATAACCACAATTGCCATTTTTCTGTACAGCAATGGCACATATCTAGAATGTTGCATCCAATTTTGGTGACCACAGTATTAAAAAAAGAGGTTGAGACTCTAGAAAGAGTGAAGAGAAGAGCAACCAGGAAGACGAGGGGTCTGGAGACTAAAACATACGATGAACAGTTGCAGGAACTGGGCCTGGCTAGTCTAGGGAAGAGAAGGACCAGGGGAGACATGAGAGCATCTTCCAATATTTGAGGGGCTGCCACAGAGAGGAGGGGGGAGGTCAACCTATTTCCCAAAGCACACAAAGGCCAGACAAGGAATAATGGATGGAAATTGATCAAGGACAACCTAGAAATGAGACATTTTCGAACAATCAACCCCTGGGACAGAAGTTGCCTTCAGAAGTTGTGGGAGCTTCATCCCTGGAAGCTTTCAAGAAGAGACTGGACTGCCATCAGTCAGAAAGGGTGTAGGCTCTCCTGCTTTTTTTTTTTTAATTTGATTTATATGATGCCCTTCTCTAGAGACTCAGGGCGCCTTACAATGCGTTAAGCAATAGCCTTCATACTTTTGTATATTCATACAAAGTCAGTTTATTGCCCCCACAAACTGGGTCCTCAATTTACCTACATTAGAAAGGATGGAAGGCTGAGTCAACCTTGAGCCTCAAACTTGCAATAATTGCAGACAGCTGAATGTTAATCGAGCCTGTTGAGCTATTTGAGGCTGTAGGAGGTTGAGCTTGAGAAGAGGTTGGACTAGATGACCTCCGAGGTCCCTTCTCACTCTGTTAATCTGTACATAACATGAGATTCCGATGCACCTGGGAAATTCCGAGTCATCCTGGATTTATTTTTTCTTTTTAAAGAAAGGTGTTAATGGTTTTAAACCTGTGAAATTGGTCAAATCTACAGGATGATTAGAGCTAGTCCTTCATTTCACAACAAGGGTAGCAAAAAAGTCATAAAAAGGGGGCAAAACTCACTTAACGAATGTTTCCCTTAGCAGCAGAAACTTGTGACAGAACAAATACTACAGAAAAACCACTCAATCGTGGTTGTGATGTTTTTGCCACCGTTGTTAAATGAATCACTGCAGGTGTGAAGTTAGTGTCAGCAAGGGGGATTATGTACCACGGGACACGGCAACCATCATAAATATGAGTCAGTTGCGAAGCGTCCGAATTTTGATCACGGGGATGCTGAAACCGTCACAAGTGTGAAAAACAGTCCTAGCTAACTTTTTTCAGGGCCGTTGTCAGTTTGAACAGTCACTAAATAAACCATTGTAAGTCGAGGACTACCTCTCTAAGAAATTTTGGTTGGTTCTCCTTTGCATAGTATGGATAGTCCTTGATTTAGGACTGCATTTGGGATCAGGATTTCTGTGGCTTCGTGACGTTGTGCCTGATTGTACGTCCGTTGTTAAGGGAATCATGGCAGGTTGTTCAGTGAATCTTAAGTCATTAAGCGAATCCAACTTTCGTCTCCCCTCATTGATTTTGCTTGTCAAAAACAAGCTGTGAAGATTGCAAATGACGATTCCAACTATCGGGACGTTGCAAATATCATAAATACATGCCACAAATTTTAATACACCAAATTTTGATCATGTGACCATAGGAACCGTGCAACAGTTGTAATTGCAAAGGCTATTTGTCCTTCCACATTTCTGTAGTATAAAGTTTTAGGATTTGCAGTGCTACTTTGCATCCTCTTGCATTTAAATCCTAAACAAAACAAGTTACCTTATTATTTTTGTCTGTCTTTCAGGCTGGCAAGGGACCTTACTAGGGGTTTCGATGGCTGTAGTTAATGCTATGGTAACAGCATACGGTTCGGACGTGAAGGATATCCTCGTAGTTCTTGGACCATCTGTGGGCCCCTGTTGCTTTACGCTACCCAAGCAATCAGCAAAAGAGTTTTACAAGATTGACCCAACCTGCGTAAGAGGCTTTGAATCACCCAATCCATACGTTGATATTCGAAGAGCAACACGGTAAGTCTGGCTTTGTGGACCTTTTAGAATAAAAGAATAGAAGTGTTGGAAGGGACCTTGGAGGTCTTCTAGTCCAGCCCACTGCTCAATAAGGAGACCCTATTCCATTCAAGACAAATGGCTGTCCAATCTCTTCTTAAAAACCTCCAGTGTTGGAACATTCACAACTTCTGGAGGCCAGCTGTTCCACTGGTTAATTGTTCTCATAGTCAGGAAATTCCTTCCTTCCTTCCTTCCTTCCTTCCTTCCTTCCTTCCTTCCTTCCTTCCTTCCTTCCTTCTTCCAACAGTTGAAAGGGACTCTGGAGGTCTTCTAATCCAACCACATGTCTGAGCAAGAGACGCTATATCATTCCAGACAAATGGTTATCCAATCTCTTCTTAAAAACCTCCAGTGTTGGAGCATTCACAACTTCTGGAGGCAAATTATTCCACTGGTTAATTGTCCTCACTGTCAAGAAGTTTCTCCTTAGTTCTTGGTTGCTTCTCTCCTTGATTAGTTTCCATCCGGTTGTTTCTTGTCCTGCCTTCAGGTGCTTTGGATAATAAATTGACCCCTTCCTCTCTGCAATACCCCTCAGATTTTGGATGACTGCTCTGCAATAAAATCACATTAATTACACTAATTAATACCTGAATCCTTCATGCCCCTGTATATGATTTTTCTCTCTTTTTTAAATACGCAAGTTGCCTAATTCTGCTATTAATATAACTTTACAGACTTCAGAAGTTAGGACTTGGGAGCCTCTGATAATTAATTAATTAATTTTTTAATTAATTTGATTTATATGCCGCCCTTCTCCGGAGACTCAGGGCGGCTTACAATGCGTTAAGCAATAGCCTTCATCCTTTTGTATATTTTATACAAAGTCAGCTTATTGCCCCCACAAACTGGGTCCTCATTTGACCTACCTTAGAAAGGATGGAAGGCTGAGTCAACCTTGAGCCTGTTGATAACTCTGAAGGTTCTAAATATCAGTGATAACACGACAAAGTAACCCAACAACAATTTTTGCTGGACATGTTGATTATCCATTTTCCTCAGTTGGGAAAATCCCCAGTGCTGTTTCATCATAATTTTTTTGTGGTGACTAATAACTGCAACATACATTTTCTCTTGTTTTCTTCCCCCACAACAGAGTTCTCCTAGAAGCCGGAGGCATCCTACCCATCAACATTCAGGATGATTCTGTAACAGACCCGGAGCAAAACCTCACACTTTGCACATCCTGTCATCCCGACAAGTTCTACTCACATGTTCGAGACGGAGAAAACTTTGGCACTCAAATTGGCTTCATCTCTATTAAAAACTGAGAGCACATCCTAAACCGTGGGAACGATGGATGAAGTTTGATGAACTTTCCTTATTAGTAGAAAGATCCTAGTGACAGTTATAAGTTTCCAAGCAAATTTAAAAACTGTTTGCAACCAACAATTTGGGTATGGCTAGTGAAAAGAGGGAGTAGGGGAGACCTGTCAGCAGTCTTCCAATATTTGAGGGGCTGCCAACAAAAAAGAGGGAGTCAACTTATTCTCCAAAGCACCTGAAGGCAGGAGAAGAAGCAACGGATGGAAACTCATCAAGGAGAGAAGCAACCTGAAATGAAGGAGAAACTTCCTAACAATGAGGACAATTAACCAGTGGAACAGAATTTGCCTTCAGGAGTTGTGGGTGCCTCAACACTTGAGGTTTTTAAGAGATTGGACAACCATTTGAAAGGGTATAGGTGAAATCTAAAATTTGTTAGTACTGAAAGTTAACACCAGAGTTTTGTGGCCGTTAGGATCAAGGTTTGACCAGAACAATAGTGATCGTTTCATTTCGTTTCAATCTTTTCAATAAAATAATGATCTTACTAACACATTCAACTCAACCTTGTACATTTCTTCAACCGTTTGGCATGGCAGGAATAAGCTGTTTTCTTGCATTTGAGGAACAACCCCCCTTTTTTTTTTTACCCAGAGCTTAATTTTAATTTAATTTTTAATTTTAAGCATCTTTGCTCCTCTATATTCCATATTTGCTTTGTCTTCCTACCAGTATGTGCTTTTTATTTATTTATTTTTAACCATCTACCTTGGTCATCTTCTCTGCTTTTCGATGTTTTGGTCCCCTGGATGTGGCCGTTCATGCAGAAGGTTCATTTAGGTGGTTTTTTTCCCCTGATTATTCAGTTCCAGACCCCATTCACTGGGTGGCACTGTGTAGTTAAAAATGCCATTTAAACCCCCTTGCAAGTCTATTTAGCAGCATTTTAAAGGCATTTTGGGGTCTGAGTAATTCTGTAGCTTTGCTCCAGAGAGATGTTTTTATCAGCTGGAGAGGGAAAAAAAACGCAGTTCTTAATTGTATGCGATTTGGAATCTTATCAGCTCAGTGGATAAATACTGCTAATCTATGTAAATATAACCATGAATTTCATTCCTTTGTACTATTAGGGGTCTCCAAACTTGGCAACTTTAAGACTTGGGGAATTCCCAAAATTCCGCAGCCAGCATGAGTAGCTGAGGAATACTGGGAGTTGAAGTCCACAAGTCTTAAATTTGCCAAGTGTGAAGACCCCTGTGCTAGATTAAGGGGAAGGCAGACTCATTGACCTCGTCTGCCTCGGTATGTTCTATTAACGACGTAAGTCCAATATAATCGGGGTGAGGAGGAATTATGTGGATTGATCATGAGCAAAGGCTCCTTAAACAGGAAATCTTTTTCCACTTCCTCTCTTTGTCCTCCAGCAATATTCTGCCACTATATAATCTATGGTTAGTAGAAAAGCTTGGTTGTTCCACAGTGGAAGGCAAAGAGATGGACATCATAATTAACTTAATTGTTTAATCAATTTTAATCCCTGCTCTGCAGGAGATAAGAATCGAAATCTTGTTGCTTGAAGCAGGTTGCTCAAGAATTTATAACTTAAGACTTTCCCAACCTTGGTGATTTTAAGATGTGTGGATCTCAACTCCCGTATTTATCCTCCTAGTTTTCAGGTTTGGTCATTTATGATCATCCTGGGAAGCCCATCCCAGCTTCTACCTGGATGCAAAAATCTTTCTACACTCCCTTCTCCAAAAAGAAATGATCTGCTAGCAACTTCCTTCCTCCACGTTCTACGAACTGTGACTTCTTCTTTGTGGGAGCACCTGCCATCTGGAATGAGCCCCCCCCCCCCGGAGATACGGAGGATCCCAGATTTGCGCACTTTCCGCCGCGCCCTAAAAACATTTTTATTCCAACAGGCTGGTCTGGCCTGACTCTCCCTTTTAAATGTGTTTTTAAGTTTTATGTAATTGGATGTTTTTAAATTCGTTCTTGGGCCAAATTATTTAATATATTTTAATGGGTTTTTAACTTTTGTAAATTGTAATTTTATCTTTGGCTGTTCACCGCCCTGAGTCCTTCGGGAGTAGGGCATTATATAAATTTAATAAAATAAAATTAAAATAAAATAAATTCTTCCCTAGCGTATTCCTGGAGGGGCAGGATCTGCTTTTTGGATCATTGAACGCCATTTTACATGGTCAGCTGTGTCTCCGGGGCACAGGTCCACGGCTTCCATATCTCTGTTGATGGTGTGTCGCCATCTCTGTTTTGGATGCCCATGAGGTCACCCGCCATGGACTTTCTACTGTGTTTCCCTGAAAATAAGACCTATCCCGAAAATAAAACCTATCACTTTTTTTTGCTCGTGTGCCTAATATAAGCCCTAACCCCCCCAATAAACCTTACTTAAGCTCCTGTGCAATCAGCCAGCATTCCATTCCATCTGGTTGTATGTAGTGCCATGCCCATGAGGTGAGGCAGGAGGTGGAGTTGCCCCACACACCCTGCACCGTCTTACCTCAGAGAAATGAGGCAGGTATCGGTGCATGGGTGGCCTGGCTGTGGGAGCCAGAGGTAAGCTGGTGCAGGGCATGGAGGGCAGCAGAAAAAGTGGGCCTCCCATATACTCCTAAATTACATGGGGGGGGAAATAAGACATCCCCTGAAAATAAGCCCTAGTGCTTATTTTGGAGCCCAAAAGAAAATAAGACCAGGTCTTATTTTTGGAGAAACATGGTACTTGGTAGGCAAGTCTTGGCACGATGGAAGATGTGCTCTCTGGATATGTCCATACCAGCGGAGTCGGCCTTCTCTCATCTTCTCTAGAATTGGTGCCACAACAAAATGTTGTCGAACGGCATCATTTGTGATGTGGTCAAGAAGGGAGATGCTCGATATCCAATGGAGCCTCCGCATTTCCATGGCATGGAGAGAATTTTTGGTCCCTATTATTGCTGCCAGCATTCAGTGCTATACAGTGCAAGAGGGCAGATGGTTGTCTTGTAAATCTTAGATTTAAGACAGGTTGGCCTTTGTCTGTTCCATAATACAACAGTGAGTTCTACAAACTGTGACTTGTCCATAGCAAATTGAACCAAGACATGGAAAAGTTTCAACATGTAAACCAGAGGTCTTCAAACTTGGCGGCTTTAAGCTATGCTGGCTGGAGAATTCTGGGAGTTGACGTCCACAAGTCTTAAAGCCGCCAAGTTTGAAGACCTCTGGTGTAGACCAACAAGAACCAAGGAATCATCTTCCAGGAAAGCCTTTTCTGCTCTCTCCCTCTCCAGAAAGACCCAAATACAAGCTCATTGTTATAGGGCAGAAATAATAAGGACTTGTGTGAAGTTGTAACACCAAGGAAAATCACTGTGGTTGTTAAATTAGGGACACCGTTGTTAAGTGAATCCGGATTCCCCATTGACTTCGGTGGACAGAAGGTCGCAAAGAGGGGATCATGTGACACACACCCCCCCGGGACACTCCAACCGTCATAAGTACATGCCAGTTGCCAAGCCTCTGAATTTTGATCATGTGACCATGGGGAATACTGCAATCGTCGTTAAGTGTGAAAAATGGACATAAGTCGCTTTTTTCAGTATTGTTGTAACTTTGGTCACTAGATGAACTGTTGTAAGTCGAGGACTACATATCATTCCACCAAAAGTTTGTTAGATTGGGGTCACCAACCTTTCGGACCTTAGGGACCACTAAATTCATAATTTTAAATCCCGCGGACCATTAATATGATCTGCTTAACGAATGGCTGGGTGGGTGTGGCAAGATTGTCATGTGACTGGGTGGGCGTGGCCAACTTGATGTCACTCACATCAAGGGGCACCTTGCCAGCCTCTACTCACCACTCCTCACCTGCCCGCCCACCTGAGGGCCCCAACAAGAAGCAGTTGCTGGAGCTAAGCAGCCACCAGGAGAAAGAGTTGGCAAAACAGCTCAGTTCAAATTGGATTTGACTGAGAAGGAAGCTCAGCAGAAGCACCTCACTGAGGACTAGGAGCATAGGCTTTCCAAGCAGAGGGAAGACCTGCGGGAGTGCAAGGCCAGGTACTGGCACCTGGAGGCTCAGCGGGCTGAGATGGTCAGACAGTTCCAGGCCATGGTGCAGTCCCACTGGAACAAGGCCGGCTCTTCGCCACCAGCGGTGCTTCCCTCCAGCCTTCGCCCAAAGCCCCACACCAGGAGGCTGAAGCAGACCCCATGTTGGAATTTCTGCCCCCCTCTGACCCACACAAAAAGACCCCGAAAGGGGAGACACTCTGCAGCAACACAAATATTCATTGCACATTTCTGTCCCAGTGTTCTGCCCCAGCTATGGATCCCAAGAAGTGTACCACACACACACAGCTCCAAAAACCCCTTTCAAAATGCAGGCTTTAACCACCAATGTCCTTATCAGCCTGCTATGAATTACAGAAATTAAACAAAATCCAACAAGGGTTAGCAATCAGCCCAGAAACCAAGTTGTAACAAAAACTCACTCTCAAAATGCTCTGCGTAGGACCAAATGTTGTTTCCAGCAACGTTTGCTAGCTGTGTGCAAACTTAAATAGGCTAAAGGAGTGGCTAATTAACCACAAGCCTTACTCTCGAGGAGTCCTCCTCCTGAGTAGCCACTCCTGCCTTTTGGCAGCCCTGTGTGCTCGAGCGTTGAGGAGAGGCTCCTCCGCTTCACTCTCTTCACTTGAAGGAGCCTCTGGAAGTTCTGAAGGCCCTGGCTGAATCTCTGCCTCTAGCACCACATCCTCTTCAGCCTCCTTGCTTCTGACTTGAGCGCTGGCTGCACAGGCTGCCGGCGCGACACCACACCAGTCTCCTCCTCGTTGGGATCAGCCACGATCCGCGCAGGCCGCTGGTGGGCCACAACACCCAGGGGCCTTAGTTTGAGGACTCTTGATTTAGTGCAATATTTTAAAAATGCCAATAATGGTTCTATGGACCACCAAAATTTTCTCATGGACCACCAATGGTCCACAGACCACCAGTTGGTGTCCGCTGTGTTAGATGATCACAATTTTTTCTTCTGCCAACACAAAGGCGCCACTGCTGTCTTTTCCATCCAAGCCGATTGTTTGTACTGAGATAACGATTGGAAAATAAATGTGAAAGGAAGCTGACCTAGAAGACTTGTAGATCAAGCAACGTTGTTTTTTTCTCCCCTTCAAGCTGTATGGTATTAATCTTCAGTGTTTTCAAAATAGTTTTCACTCGCTGGCGTTTATCAAAAAGGGGCGGAGGGAGGACTTGCCTCGACATCAACGGCAGCATTTTATTCCTTGGAGAAGCACCAAAGAAGTTTTGCTTCCGCAAAGAAAATCTTTTCTTTCTCCTTCGGATGGGAATTCCCACCAGCGCTCATATTTCAGCCACAACAGCAGGCAACGAAACCAAACAAAAGCCAGGCCTGTTGAAATGTCTTTACGATGGATATTGTTTTGTTTAGTCTCCTAGTATGATTTATGTTGATTGCTTATTTAGTATCCTATGACTATCACTAAGTCATAGTGGAATTCCACCACCTGGAATATGAATAATCCCAGATCTTCGCACTTTCCGACGTGCCCTGAAAACCTTTCTGTTTCAACAAGCAGGGCTAACATAAACATCTAAATTCTATGCCAAGGTCTTAGTAGACACACCAAGTTGACTCAATTTATTATTTACTGTTTATAATATATATATATATATATATATGTAGGTCTTTGGTTATTCGGGTCTTCTCCCGCGTAGAATTGGAAGTATCTTGGCGACGTTTCGACGAAGTCTCATTCGTCATCTTCAGGCTGGTGTTCTCGGCTTCGTTCTTCCAGCCGAGAACACCAGCCTGAAGATGACGAATGAGACTTCGTCGAAACGTCGCCAAGATACTTCCAATTCTACGCGGGAGAAGACCCGAATAACCAAAGACCTACATACAAACACCCGCGAAAATCTCAGAAAACATACATATATATATATATATATATATATATATATATATATATATATATATATATATATATATATATATATATATATATAAATAATATGTATATGAAATCTTAATCTGTTCACCGCCCTGAGTCCTTTGGGAGAAGGGCGATATAGAAATTCAATAAATAAATAAATAGTGGCACAAAGTGTTGAATCTTATCCTTGAGGATGAATGGATTTTTATGATGACTACCATCAGGATTTATCACTTATAGCTTCTACGTACATTCCTTGTGTGTCCAATCACACTTGGCCAATAAAGAATTCTATTCTCTTCTGTAATTCTTTTCTCTTCTATTCTGTAATTCTCTTGTCTTCTGTAATTCTCTTCTCTTCTCTTCTCTTCTCTTCTCTTCTCTTCTCTTCTCTTCTCTTCTCTTCTCTTCTCTTCTCTTCTCTTCTCTTCTCCTCAATTCTATTCTGTTCCAGTCTCTTCTCTTCTCTTCTCTTCTCTTCTCTTCTCTTCTCTTCTCTTCTCTTCTCTTCTCTTCTCTTCTCTTCTCTTCTCTTCTCTTCTTCCCTTCCCTTCCCTTCCCTTCCCTTCCCTTCCCTTCCCTTTTCTTCCCTTCCCTTCCCTTCTCTTCTCTTCTCTTCCATTCCCTTCCATTCCCTTCCATTCCATTCCATTCCATTCCATTCCATTCCAATCTATTGTATTCCAATCTGTATTCTCTCCTCTTTCAAATAGGCGGGTCCAGACAGATGGCATTGGGAACAAAGATAATACAGAATCTGGAAGTCCTGCTAGAAATACTTTGAAATCTCGAAACCTCTTCCCAGAGGGGAGTGACAGAAACAGACCATGAAAAAGGGGGTAGGTGGGGGAAATCTCTAACAATGCTTTGTGCTCTAAGAGCACCGCACTTATAAGCAGCATCCTGAATAACCCTCCCCAGTTTGATCTCCAGCCCTTCTTTATGCAGAAGTGAGAAAACGTCTCTTTCAACTCGGCTGATTCATTCTAACAGGGAAACAGGAGTTTCTTAGTGACGGATATATACATATGTATATAAGGAGCGGAAAGTTACGCCCTGAAATTCTTCTGAGGCCATCAATCCTGCAAATCAGAAATGGCAAACTTCTTCCTGACTGCCACGTTCTTCTTTTTCCATTGAAAACAAAAGGAAAAAAAATTCTCAAAAGCTCCTAGAGAAGAGCAAAAAGAGAAGAACGGAAGGAAGGAAGGGAAGTATCGAATGGACTTTGCTAGCCAAAAAATAAAGAAAGCAATTAAAAGGAAGGGGTTCAGGAGGCAGAAATTGAAGAAGGAGGATAGGAAGCTACTGTTGTTTGGCACAGTGGTTAAGGCACTAGGCTAGAAACCAGGAGATAGTGAGTTCTAGTCCTGCCATAGACATGAAAGCCAGCTGGGTGATTTGGAGCCAATCACCAGGAGGCTGGGAGTTCTAGTTTTGCCTTAGCCATGAAAGCTGGCTGGGTGACCTGGGGCCAATCACCAGGAGATGATGAGCTCAAGTCCCATCTTAGCCATGAAAACCGGCTCGATGACTTTGAGCCAATCACCAGGAGACTGGGAGTTCTAGTCCCACCTTAGGTATGAAAGCCCTCTGGGTGACTTTGGGCCAATCACCAGGAGACTAGGAGTTCTAGTCCCGCCTTACCCATGAAAGCCATCTGGGTGTCTTTGGGCCAATCACCAGGAGACTGGGAGTTCCAGTTCTGCCTTACCCATGAAAGCCATCTGGGTGACTTTGGGCCAATCACCAGTAGACTGGGAGTTCTAGTCCCGCCTTACCCATGAAAGCCATCTGGGTGACTTTGGGCCAATCACCAGGCGACTGGGAGTTCTAGTCCCGCCAGCCATGAAAGCCAGCTTGGACCATTCACCAGGAGGCTGGAAGATCTAGTCCCTCTTAAGGCATGAAAGCAGCTGGGTGACTCGGGCCAGTCCCTCTCTTTCTTCCCTACCCACTTCACAGAGTTATTGTGGGGAAAATAGGAGGAGGAAGGAATGCCTCCCAGAGTCATTTCTAAAAACAAAAAATCTGGAATACAAATAAATAAATGGGGAAAAAAACAGGATTGAAGAGAACAGGATTGCTTTTTAAATAGACAAGGAAGAAAAGGACGCAAAAGGTTTCTTTGGGGAGATATGTTTCATTCATAAATGATATTAAACTCATTTCAGAACCTGGAGAATCATGTTCTGGTTTAATAGAGAAATTGGCAATGAAGTCCAGTGATTTCTATGGAAGTTCTCAGTCCTCCAGGTCATGCTTGCCTCAAAGGTGCTTTTTCAAGAGGCCACTGGACTTCCTTTGTCTTTCCTTGAAGACATTTCACTTCCCATCCAAGAAGCTTCTTCAGTTCTAACTGAAGGATGAAGGATGGAAGCGTTTATATTCTTTGCAGTCATCTGATCGTTAGGACTCCCTCTGAGAGTCATCGAGGCTACTTGGACAGAAAAACAGATAAACCTCCAAGTTTATCTGTTTATCTCAGAGAGAGTCCTAACGACCAGATGACTGCAAAGTATATAAATCCTTCCATCCTCCACCCTTTAGTCAAAACCGAAGAAGCTTCTTGGATGAGAAGCGAAACCACTTCAAGAAGGAAAAAAAATAACTAAGAAAGTCCAGGTGCCTTTTGGAAAAAGCACCTCTGAGACAAGTCCAGTGGTGAGATTTAGGGGGAAATAGACCTCCGTGCTAGTTATCCTTGATGCAAAACATTTTGCAGTGTTTATCTCCACTAAGGAACAAGATAAAGAAATACAGTAATTGAAAGCAGCTTTGGCTTCCATGTGTGTCTCGCACACACAAAATCGGAAGAGTTTGGATCATACTATCGTCACCGCCATCTTGACACCCCTGACACACTCTTTGCCCTGTACTAAATTATTATTTTCAACAGGCTTTTCATAAGATTAGATTATTTCTTTTGGACATCCGTGAGCTTGCTGAAGTGAGAATTAGAACGGCTGGAGATGTTTTTCAAAGGTTCTTTGGCAGGTTCTGTTTTCCCCAAAAAAGCACACCAAGTGTGCATAATTTGGATATCGGTGTATTTTTAGCCCTGAGGAGAGCTGAAATGACATAATAGACAACGTTGCTGGTTTTTACGGACAGAATAGTCCTCGAAAAGATATTCTGCACTTTTAGCACAAAAGGGGTCTCCTTCTTAACATCGTCACATAACTCCATTTTTCCCCCGTTATTTAATGACCCCTGTAATCCCTTTTTTAAAGTTTTTAAGAAGAGATTGGACAACCATTTGTCTGAAATGGTCAAGGGTTTCATGCTTGAACAGGAGGTTGGACTAGAAGACCCTTGAAATCCCTTCCAACTCTCCTATTCTATTCTACTCTACTCTACTCTACTCTACTCTACTCTACTCTACTCTACTCTACTCTACTCTACTCTACTCTACTCTATATTGTATTCTGTTCTATTCTTTAGTCTATTCTATTATCTATTCTATTCTATTCTAATTCTAATTCTAACTCTACTGTATTCTATTCTATTCTATTCTATTCTGTAATTCTATTCTAATTCTAATTCAAACTCTACTATGTTCTATTCTCTTCTCTTCTCTTCTCTTCTCTTCTCTTCTATTCTATTCTATTCTAATTCTAACTCTACTGTATTCTATTCTATTCTATTCTAATTCTAATTCTAACTCTACTGTATTCTCTTCTCTTCTCTTCTCTTCTCTTCTCTTCTCTTCTCTTCTGATTCTAATTCTAATTCTAATTCTAATTCTAATTCTACTATATTCTATTCTGTCCTATTCTCTATTCTATTTTATTCTATTCTATTCTAATTCTAATTCTAACTCTACTGTATTCTATTCTACTCTATATTCTATTCTATTCTATTCTATTCTATTCTATTCTATTCTATTCTATTCTATTCTATTCTATTCTAATTCTAATTCTAATTCTACTATATTCTATTCTGTCCTATTCTCTATTCTATTTTATTCTATTCTATTCTAATTCTAATTCTAACTCTACTGTATTCTATTCTATTCTATTCTATTCTATTCTATTCTATTCTATTCTATTCTATTCTATTCTATTCTATTCTATTCTATTCTACCAGAGAGCTGATCTTGATGGTTTTCTTTCAGATCTTTCAGTAAGATAATGAAAAAAAGCATTCCTGCACATTTATACATGTCGTGCTTCCGTATAAATCTCACGGAGAAGGAAAGAAGCTGGACGCCCGTTTCTCCAGATGCAAACTTTACGCCGCGTTACACACAGATTAAAGAAAAGACAAGTTAAAATCTCACACGCCAATTACATCTTTTAGATGCCGTGTGTGAACCGGCCAGAGCCTGGAAAAACTCAAGCTGGCTTCTGTCACCATGGATTTGTTCTGAACCAGGCTTGCTGGGCTGAAAGCTTTGATCTGTTTCGCAGAATCATTGTCAGTCCTTGGCAGAGGTTGGATTCACTGGGTTTCTTCCCCTGCGCTCCCCCCCCCCCCCCGAGAAATATTTCCCAGCGTTTGTTCCAGTTCAGAGCTATCACATATTATTTTCCTCACTCACCATCTCAAATCAAGGAAGGCTGAGGAGCTTCGCCTTCTGCAAGAGTAGGATAGAATAACAGATTTGGAAGAGACCTTGGAGGTCCTCTAGTCCAACCCCCTGCTTAGGCAGGAAATCCTACACCGCAAGTTTCCAGGGTCCTTAACCTGTTTTTTCACATATGAAAAAGAGTATTTCTTTCTGATTATTATTATTTTCTAGGAAACACAGCACATTTCCAAAATACAGGCACTCTACAATTGAGCCTAAAATTTATATTGCTTAGGGAGATGTTTCTTAAGTGAGTTTTGCCCCGTTTTACGACTCTTCCTGCCACATTCGTTAACGGAACCACGGCAGTTATTCAGTTAGTAACATGGTTATTAATCGAATCAGGCTTCCCCGTCGACTTTGCTAGTCAGAAGGTAGCAAAAGGGGATCACAGGACCCAGGGACACTGTGACCGTCATAACTATGAATCAGTTGCCAAGCATTTGGATTTTGATCAAGTCACTATGGAGATGCGGCAATGGTTGCTAAGTGTGGAAAACGGACATAAGTCACTTTTTATAGTCATTAAACGAACAGTTGTAAGTCAAAGACTACCTTGACCTACCGTAAGTGGGAGAGGGATCTTGGAGTCTTAGTGGACAACCAGCTAAATATGAGCCAACAGTATGCAGCAGCAACCAAAAATGCAATCCTAAATTGCATGAACAGAGGGATGCAATCAAGATCAAGGGAGGTACTACTACCACTCTATAAAGCCTTAGTAAGGCCAAACCTAGAGTACTGCATCCAGTTTTGGTCACCACACTATAAAAAAGATGTTGAGACTCTAGAAAGAGTGCAGAGAAGAGCAACCAGGAGGATTAGGATTAACCAGGAGGCTAAAACGTATGATGAACGATTGCAGGAACTGGGCATGGCTAGTCTAGTGAAGAGAAGGACCAGGGGAGACAGGAGAGCAGTCTTCCAATATTTGAGGGGCTGCCACAGAGAGGAGGGGGTCAAGCTGTTTTCCAAAGCACCGGAAGGCCAGACAAGGAATAATGGATGGAAAGTGATCAAGGAGAGATTCAACCTGGAAATAGGAGGAACTCTGTGACAGTGAGAGCCAACAACCAATTTGCCTTCAGAGGTTGTGGGAGCTTCATCCCTGGAGGCTTTCAAGAAGAGACTGCACTGCCATCTGTCAGAAATGGTGTAGGGTCTCCTGCTTGGATGGGGTGGTGGGTTGGACTAGATGACCTACAAGGTCCCTTCTAACTCTGTTAATGTGTAACATCTGTAACCTGTATTCCTGAAGGGTTGGGACCAAGGTGAGCTTTGTCTTCCAAATCCTATTAGACAGGCAGCAGGCTGACTCTCCCACCCAGGTAAAACAGAGGTGGGGAACTGCCACAATTGTAGCCTAGCCGGCTCAGGAATTCTGGGAGTTGAAGTCCACACAAAGAGGCCACAAGGCGAGGCTGTGAAGGCAACAACCAGCAGCAGCGTCCCAGAAGCCAGCATGGGTTTGTCAAGAGCAAATCTTGGCAGACTAAAAATCTCATTTGCAGATCGCGTAATTTCCTTGGATGGCGGGAAGCATCCTTTCCTCAAAGCGCTCCGCCAGCTACCCACTGACATCCGGATTAGATGGCTTATTGAGGAGTATGGGGCAGAGGGCGTGACAACTCTGACGTGGGATATCCAGCCTTCAGAGAAGCTGGAACTCACTCAAGGCAAGACTGTAGGGCAGTGTTTCTCAACTTTGGAAGCTTGAAGATGGGTGGACTTCAACTCCCAGAAAGTGGAAGTCCACGCATCTTCAAGCTACCAAAGTTGAGAAACACTGCTATAGGGAGTCCTGGACTTACAGCCATTCGTTTAGTGACCATTCAAAGTTACCGTGGCAACTAACACTTGTGATTTGTGACTGTTTTTCTCACGCAATCAAAATCCAGACGTTTTTCTCGTTTTTCTGTTTTTCTCACGCAATCAAAGTCCAGACGTTTGGCCACTGACTCATATTTATGACGGTCGATGGGGAAGCCAGATTCACTTAAGAACCGTGTGACTAACTTAACAACGGCAGCGATTCGCCTAAAAACCTGGGACAAGGAAGGTCGTTAAAATCAAACGAAATTCACTTAACAGCTGGCTCACTTAGCAACAGAAATTTTGGCCTCCATGGTTGTTGTAAGTCAAGGACTTCTTTTCCTCGTTTTCTCTAGAGTCTAGACTAAAGGTAAAGGTAAATGTTACCCCTTGCACATAGGTGCTAGTCATTCCTGACTCTAGGGGGTGCTGCTTATCTCCGTTTCCAAGCCGAAGAGCCAGCGCTGTCCAAAGACATCTCCATGGTCATATGGCCGGCATGACTCAACACCAAAGGTGCACGGAACTCTGTTCCCTTCCCACCAAAAGTGGTCCCTATTTTTCTACTTGCATCTTTTACATGCTTTCGAACTGCTAGGTTGGCAGAAGCTGGGACAAGGAACGGGAGCTCACCCCGTTACGCGGCACTAGGGATTCGAACCGCTGAACTGCAGTTCTCTAGACTAGCCAGACCCAAATCCTGCAACCGTTCTTTGTATGTTTTAGTCTCCAGGCCTCTGGTCATCTGTTTTTATTTTTTATTTTTGGTAACGTGGTGAAGATCTTAATTTTACTTTTGTTACCGAAAAGAAATGCTGAGATACCTTTGAGGCCATCTGGCCCCTTCTTGTGACTTTGGACCTTCAGCCCCAGGGACCACGGGAGGAGGGGGGGAATGGGGAGGAAATTAAGGGGACGAAGATGTTAGTTTTTCTTCCCCTCCCTTCCTCGGATTGTCCTTTCCACCCAGAGACTCTGGACTCTACAAAGAGACAAACTCCAGAGCTACCTTTGAGAAGACAAGAGTTTGGTCTCTTTTCTGCTCAACACGTCCTCCGTTCAAAGGCTGGATCTTTGGCACAAAATATTGGCCTTCTGCACAGCTGTGTCCGTACAGCCAGCCTGAAACCTGCCATACAGACCTTGAAACGTGCAGTTTCTAAACTACAATGTTCCTAGAGGTTCGTTGCAAGAATAGAAACAAACAATGGAAGCCTTTTCATTTAATTGACGGGGGTGGGAAGGGAGTGGGGGGAGAACTCTCTAACTATTTCAGCAGCTTTTGCTGGAACATTTTGAGTGGGGCTGTTTCATCCCAGCTTGAAATGAGACGGATTTATCGTTTATTTCTATTTTATTTATTTGTATCTCATCTTTAATAATTTTTTTAAAAAAATAACTCAAGGTGGTGAACGCAACACAACACCTCCTAACTTTCCTACAACACCAACAACCCACCTGTGATGTGTGTGGGTAGATTAGATTAGATTAGATTAGAAGAGTTGGAAGGGACCTTGTAGATCATCTAGTCCAACCCCCCACCCAAGCAGGAGACCCTACACCATTTCTGACAGATGGCAGTCCAGTCTCTTCTTGAAAGCCTCCAGGGATGAAGCTCCCACAACTTCTGAAGGCAACTTCTGTTCCATGGGTTGATGGTTCTCCCTGTCAGAAAATTTCTCCTTATTTCCAGGTTGAATCTCTCCTTGGTCAGTTTCCATCCATTATTCCTTGTCTGGCCTACAGGGGCTTTGGACAATAGTTTGACCCCCTCGTCTCTGGGGCAGCCCCTCAAATATTGTAAGACTGCTATCCTGTCTCCCTTGGTCCTTCTCTTCAGTAGGCTAGCCAGGCCCAGTTCCTGCAACCGTTCATCGTATGTTTTAGCCTCCAGTCCCCTCGTCATCCTGGTTGCTCTTCTCTGCACTCTTTCTAGAGTCTCAACTAGTGGTAGGTTGCCCTCGGTTCACACCGGTTCTATACAATCAGTAGTTAAACTGGCGGGTGGCTCCATCCACCAACCCTGACGTCATCAGAATGCTTCTGCGGGCGCGGCCCCGTTGCAAACCGGTAGTAAAGGTTAAGTAGAACCCACCCCTTGTCTCAATATCTTTTTTATAGTGTGGTGACCAAAACTGGATGCAGTTGGGCCGAGAAAGACTTCTTGTGCTCATTTCACATAATCATAGAGTTGGAAGAATAAATGTCCAACCTCCAGAGAGGGAGAGCCCATTCTATTTAAAGAAGTATTGAAAATGCACCATCCTATATTCTTGGTTCGTGGGAAGCTAAACTCTGCAAAGGGAGGCACGAGGAGGTTCTAACTAGTTTAAGAAATTTATTTATTTTTTAAATGTGAAATCTAAAACTGATTACTCTTTCCCTTTTACGTTAATTTGAAGGTCCACCTCTGATGTAAACCTTGGTTTCTGCTGAAGAACTGGGCTGGTACCATCCAACTATTTTTAGACTTAAGACACAAGAAAGCAAAGTTACCCAGTGATTTTTGCAGCGAAGGGAAAGGAAATGATAGCCCTCTCGTTCTAATTCGAATTCTTTTGTAAGTTATTTTCCTCTGGGAAGCTTGTAATTTTCTCCTGCAGGCTTCCTCGGTGGATAATTCTTAATCAGCTTAAAATGATGATCAGAGAGGCATACGGTGCTTAGAGCCTTAATTGCTTTCTAGTAGCCTGCTTTGCAGCTGCTCAAGACCCAACCTATCTTTTAGAGCCCAACTAGGTATTTTGTCTAGATTAGATCGTTATTATCTCGCATTTGATGTTCAGGGTAAGTACCACGGTCGATAATTCATCCTTTTACCCTTTCCCAGAGGTTGTAATGCAGCCAAAATATCTTCATTATCCTTTCGTTGGCTCACCAAATTCCACTGCAGGTATTGGCAGCCGTGGAAAAGCGTGGAAGCAAAAACCTGGCCTATAAAACAAGGACATTTTTTTTAGGTAAAATTCCTCAAATTGCAGCTGAATCCATGGACTCTAAAACAAGGAGCCGAAGGTGCTTGAACTGAAGAAGCTTCTCGGATGAGAAGCGAAAACTCTTCGAGGAAAAAACCCAAGGAAGTCCAGTTGAAAAAAAAAGGAGCTTTGGGACAACCAAACCTGGACGACTGACAAGCTCCATAGACATTTTTTGAGGCCTTGAGGTAAAATTCCTCAAATTGCACCAAGAAATGGGAGGATGTGCACAGCTGCTAGAAAATCTCATCGACGTTTTTAGAGAAATTATTAGTTTGTTTATTTCCTCCAGTAGGCCTGCATTCTCTTTTGGGATCAATGGGCTAAAGTGGAAGGATTTAGTTGTCCTTGGCTGAGGAGAATCTTATTTGGTTCGTATTTATTGACAAGAAGTCCTGGGCTATAATCTAGTTCAGTGATGGTGGACTATGTCCCCCATATGCGCCTCTCCTCCCCGCAACATATGTGGCAGAGACCCAAAGACACGCTGGCCAGTGGGAGGCCCGTATGCATGCACAATGGAGCTGGGCTGACGTGACAACTGGCGTGCCCCACAGAGAAGATTCTGTGTGCCACCTATGGCCCACGGGCCATCACAGGTCTAGTTTAAGAAGTTGGACATTTTTCCAGATGAAAACAATAGCAAATTTGCAGAGGCGGCTTTTATAACCCACAGGTAACAGTACCTGTCATATAAGCTACATCTTCTGCATTGAATTATTGATCAGCATACCCATATACCATCGTTTGTAATAAGAGAGTTGAATGAAAAGTAATAGTTCTGCACCCATAACTTTAGTTTAAATACAGGGAGAGAGGTGGCAGCTTCAAAGATATTCATGTGAATAAGATCATCTGTATCACCAAAAACTAATCCCCAACACAGTGTTTCTCAACCTTGGAAGCTTGAAGATGGGTGGTCTTCAACTCCTAGAATCCCCCAGCCAGCGCTGCTGGCTGGGGGATTCTGGGAGTTGAAGTCCTCCCATCTTCAAGTTTCCAAGGTTGAGAAACACTGCCCTAACGAGACCTTGCTTTTCATTTTTATTTTGACCAACATTGAGCCTAAAATTTTGGTGGCTAAGCGATAACATTTGTTCAGTTTTGCCTTATTTTACGACCTTTCTGTCCACCATTGTTAACTGAATCACTCCCATTGTTAAGTGAGTCACATGGTTGTTAAGTGAATTGGCTCCCCCTCCCCCCCGTTGACTTCGCTTGTCAGAAGCTTGCAAAAGGGGATCATGTGACCCTGGGACACGGCAACTGTCGTAAGTACATGCCATTTTGATCACGTGACCGCTTAATCGTTAAGCGTGAAAAACGGTCGTAAGTCACTTTTTTTCAGTGCTATTGTCAGTCACTAAGCGGAGGGTCGTAAGTCTGAGGAATGCCTGTATGGGTTGCAGCCTTCCATTTCACAAACGAGAGCAGCACAACCGTTTCTCACGTCCCAAACAGGATGGAAAAATAGACACTAAGCAACATGTCAGATCTTCCAGAGTCAGCATTATCATCTGCGGGAATTTTTAGAACCCCAGAGGCCTTGCTTTTCATTCAATTCTTGTATGTTCATTTTGGACTCTGTACAACTGCTTCAGTATTCAGGTTTTTTTTTTATTATTATTAATAAACAAAAGGAACAATCAGCTCTTGGTAAATTAAATAAATGGACCATCTGTTTGAATTCCTACAACCGCTCATAAAAGTACAGCGAGATAAAAGTGCTTTTCGTTTTAGCAAGATTCTCATCAGACGATGTTCCCCCCCAAAAAGTTACTAACCACTATAAATTGAGGCAATTAACTCATGCAAAAAACAAAAAAACAAAAAAATGTAAAGAAAAGATAACAAAATGAAAAATATATATTTAGAGTGTAGTAGACATGTAAATATTGTATATTATATATATTATACAAATAAGTAACTATGAAATAAGAATATATATGTATAAAACAGTAGGCCTATGGATAAGTTGAAATTAAGAAAACAATTCCGATAACGGAAAGCTGTAATAGTGTAAGTGTGATTTTAAAGTTTTAAAAATGTTGAATAAAAATTATTTTAAAAAAACAAAACCTGCACACCAAAACATTACTGTGACAAGTAGAAGAAAAGTGCTATCAGGGAATTAAAAATATATATTGGAAAAAAATGTATTTAATAAGGGGGGATATTATATGGAAGAGATGAGGAACTGTTAACGTAACAGCCCAAGTAAAAGCAAATAGTGTCCAAGACATCCGTTATTTATTAATGAATAATTAAGAATTATTTAATGAATATATTAAGAATCTGGGCCGCCAAAAAGCTCTAGATCTTAGCTTGTCCATTTTTGGCAACAAACTCAACCATCCTTGCTTCTAAATTGCTAAATTGAGATCGCTGAATCTCACACATTTGCTCTGGTTTTGGTGATTCCTTACTGCCAAAAATAACCATAGGACACGATATTATTTGATTACATTCCAGCCCAACACAACTGTCTCAGTCAATGTAAAAGTTTCCTGTCAAAATTTTCCAGATGAATTGTCTTACATTCTGATTCCGGCGTGCTCGTTTCAGAGGCACCGTCCCAAGGTTTTACTTGATTTGGGATAAGATAATTTTTCTAACCTTTTATGACAGACGTTGAAGAGAAACGTATTGAAGGCAACGTGTTTATGGAGAAAGGCATTGCTGAAGTATGGGTGGACATCATCCATTTGCCTGCCCACAGCTTTACAAGGATCAGCGAGCAGAAGGAAATTTGGATTTTTCTGGTAGATCTCGAAGGGCTTCACAGTGCTTTCGGATGCTTACTTTCCTAACGATAGAAATAAAAGGACTTTATATCTATATTAAGCTGCTGAAATTAAGAAAATCGGGAAATAACAAGAAAAGAAATATAAAGCTTCTTGTCAATGCTTTTCTTCCACCTATTCCTCTTCCTCTCTTTCCTCTTCTCTTCCTCCTTCCTCTCCTCCTTCCTCTCCTTCTCCTCCTCCCCCTCTTCTTCTTCTTCTCCCTCCTCCTCCTCCTCCACTTCTTCTTTTCTTCTTCTTCTTCTCCCTTCTCCTCCTCCTCCTTCTTTGTCTTTTCTTTTTTCCTCCTCTTCTTCTTCTTCTCCCTCCTCTTCCTCCTCCTCCTCCTCCTCCTCCTCCTCCTCCTCCTCCTCCTCCTCCTCCTCCTCTTCTTCTTCTTCTTCTTCTTCTTCTTCTTCTTCCTTTTCTTCCTCCTTCTCCTCCTCTTCTTCCTCCTCCTCCTCTTCCTTCTCTTCCATTACAGATACAATTATACTGTATTTTGCCCCCGCTCTCTAAAAGTACAGTACATCATAAATTCCTTCTCAGGCTACCCTTTCTAATCTTCAAACCCTTAAATCAAAAGTTTAATTCTCCCCCTTTTTTTTTCCAGAAAAAAGCCAACAAGGGATCCAAAAAAGCTAATCTTGAGTTTGTGATTACAATTTGTTCCTTTTAAGAGCAGGATATGCAGAATCAGTGCATATATTATGGGGTTACCGCCGCATCGATGTGTTTTTCCTTGGCTGCCAGTGTTTCATAATTTTCTTTAAAATAAAAGGAATTGGTAGGCTTCTACAAATTCGGAGTGGATGTTTGGATTAGATTCTCACATTACAGCTATCAAAAGTGATCATGGCTAAGGACCGTTTAAAGATAACCTTGTTGTACAATGTATAAAACATAGCTAATAGAACCGTGGTTTTACTCAAATTGTTTGTGTAAAAATGCTGATAATATTATATTGCTGGAAGAAATTATACAATTGCTTTAACTGAGGGCCTGGTGGCTCAGCAGACTAAAAGCATTGTGATTAACATCAGCTGTCTGCAATTCCTGTAAGTTCGAATCTCACCAGGCTCAAGGTTGACTCAGCCTTCCATCCTTTCTAAGGTAGGTAAATTGAGGACCCAGTTTGTGGGGGCAATAAGGTGACTTTGTATAAATATACAAAAATATGAAGGCTATTGCTTAGCCTTCTTCGTAAGCCGCTCTGAGTCTCCGGAAAAGGGTGGCATATAAATCAATTTTTTTAAAAAAAACTGGTTGGGTGCAGCTGCCTATATTTAATCTTGGATCTTATTCCCTAACTTTATTGTATTGTATTGTAAAAGAGGTATAGTCATCTAAAACAATCTGCAGTACAAATAGGCTTTACTTTAGCCATGTTTTGTATAAATATATAAGCTACCCCATTTTTTTTAAATTGCTTTGGCTAGTACAGAAGTGTAAAAGAATTCATTGTGAGGATGTGTACAGTTTAATTAGGTTTTTAGAATATTGGAAGTGACTCTAAAGCTAAAAGCTTTGATAGAAGACTCAACAGAGCCATTTGATGTGGTGTTTCCCTCACGGGTGCCTTTTTGAGTAGGTCTGAAGTCACAAACACAATTGGTTGCAACCAAGTTCAACTGGAAACAAACCAAACAATATCCATGAGAAATCAGTTTGAACTTAATAACTTGCAGACATCTGGGAAGCCAGACGGACTAATTTGCAAAATTAGTCTGCACTGAAATCCTTAAATTGCTGACAGTTTTCTGGCAAGACCCTGGTGAGTGATGAAATTGTCCAGACTTCGCCAAAGTTGTGGTGGAAATTAGCACAGTAAGCTATATTTAAGCCTTTTCACAGCCCATCCATCCTGAGAAGCGGAGCCAAGATTGTTGGCCGCATGATGTTGAAGGGAATGCTCACCATCTCCACTAAACTCACCTCCCCTTTTTATAAATCAATAATTTGATGTCAAAGACAGCCAAGAACATTAGAGGAATTCGTGTTGCCTATTTAATTATCTTCTCTGTTTAGAGTCTGACACGTGAAGGCTACTTCAACTATTAGGAAGACTCAGATTGCTGCCTCAGGTAACTTGTGAGAGGCATAACAGCAAATTTTTCATAGCTGGCTGTAATTAATATATTATTAGAGGAGGAGGGGAGGAGGAGGAGGAGGAGAAAAAAAAAGAAGAAGAAGAAGAAGAAGAAGAAGAAGAAGAAGAAGAAGAAGAGGAGGAGGAGGAGGAGGAGGAGGAGGAGGAGGAGGAGGAGGAGGAGGAGGAGGAACTCAAGAAGCTTCTTGGATGAGAAGTGAAATGTCTTCAAGGAAAAACAAAGCAAGTCCAGTTGGAGGAGGAGGAGGGAGGGAGGGAGAAGGATAAGGATGGAAGGAGGAGGAGGAGGAGGAGGAGGAGGAGGAGGAGGGAGAAGGATAAGGATGGAAGGAGGAGGAGGAGAAGGAAGAAGAAGAGGAGGAGGAGGAGGAGGTGGAGGAGGAGGAGGAAGAGAGGAAGAGGAGGAGGAGATCTCCTCAGATCGAGTGGGAATGTCATAAAAAATATTTGTCTACTTTGCTCATCTATGTACTGTATCAGGAAAAACTTCTGAGAATGGACCTTCACAATGTAGCATTAATTGGAACAATAATCCATTCTGAGGCCATTCAAAATCATTTAAATTAAGCATAGGAAATATACAAAGCCTTTGAGTGAGTGAAATCATATGATATTCAATTCTCAATTAAAAAAGTGAAGAATTTGGTAGCTTGCAATTTGTGGATGGAGAGAGGGGGGAGGGGGAGGGGGAGGGGGAGGAGAGAGAGAGAGAGAGAGAGAGAGAGAGAGAGAGAGAGAGAGAGAGAGAGAGAGAGAGAGAAACAACAATAAATAGATAATGGAATTTCTAGAGTTTTTTCCCCATTTTCTGTTCTCTCGTATTTATTTTGTGTTTTTTCCTTCACCCTATAGTCAGCTTTTCTTTAATGAGTCTCTCATATAATAGTAACATTATTGTTATTGTATATAACATCAATGCTTTTTCAAGAAATGTAAACTACAATGCTTTTAAAGTTTAATTAAATGTAGAAATATTATGAAATAGATTTATGAATTCTCCTCCGTTATACCAGCCAGTGGGCAATTCCAACTCATAAAGAGAGTAAGAAGGTAAGTCTCTTGGCACCCACAGATGCAAGCAATCCTTAAAAGGTTAAACCTTTTAAACAATGGACATCCCAAGCTTCATTACGGCTTTTTTCTAAATATAAACACACAATGCTGAACTGTATTGTTTTTGGTGGGATCCAATGCCTGGATCAACTATGTGGCAGAGATCCAGGATTGAGAGCTGACAAAACAGACTGTGATCTTCTCCAAACCACATACCTCCCACAAAAAAAACATGTTTTATGAATCATGTTATCATAGCGGCACAGTTCATAATTTTATTTATTCGCCAAAGAATGCACCATTTCTAATCAAAGATAAGGTTTTGAGGACTTGAAGTGGCTGATAAGACTTTCAGTTGCAATGCTAAGGTTTTCCTTTTTTTGCACTTTCTTTTAAACCCTTGCGGGGGGGGGGGATAACCTGATGTCCCTGCTGCTAATTAAATGTGAGGACTAAATTGTCCTCTTGCTTATCCAGGTGCAGCTCCATCGAAGCAAACGTAAAAAGAGTTTGGCCGTTCATCTGTGGCAGGGTCTCTTTTGTGCCGCTGAAGAATGCCGCAATTCAGCTGTTCCTCAGCGCTATTCATTCGGGGGTTTGACCTGGATTGACCCAAACCGAATATTCCCCTACGTGTGTGTGTGTGTGTGTGTGTGTGCGCGCGCGCGCACGCCAGGCGTGAATGTGCCCACTCGGGGGCAGGGGATGCACATACAGGAAACAGTGCAGGCAGATGGGGTGTTCTGTCCCCCTTCCTCACACAGACAAATGCGGTATCAAACACACCTGCCAATAATTTATTGTATAAACAGACCAGAATTTCTGGCAGATGAGAATTTCTGGCAGCTAACTGTAAAATGCCCGCCAAGTCCAAAAACCAGGAGAGGTCTTATCTGTAGTCCGTTTCCAGAGCAACAAATTATACACAAGAGTTTAGTCCAAAATATATCTGAGCCGAAGTGTAGGATTCACAATGTGACTCTTTAGAGTCTAAACTTTTGTCCGTCACAAAGCCTGCCGAGCAATCGTGCCCCCTTTATCCCTTGTGGGACATGGCTCAGTGACTCAGCTCAATCCCTGGCCCTCCCACGCCTCTTCCTTTGCTGCACACACTTCTCCCTCCGATGCTGCCTGGGATCAAGCCAGGATTCATCATTATCACTCTCTATCAATGGGTGCTCCGAAATGCCTTCCTCCTGGCCCATCCCAGGCTGTTCCTCCTGGCCTTCAGATGGAACCTGAGGCATTGCCAGAGAGGAGGGTCTTGGAGAGGGAGGCCTTGTCAGTTCCTCCCCCTCACCTTCTGAGTCTTCTTCCTCCATGAGGGCAGGCTCGGAAGTCGGAGTCACAACATGGGGTTGTGCTCTCGTTGAGCTTCCTTTGGGCCAGTGCTCCAAGATTTTGGATGAAGAGAGAGACCAAAGTTCTCGTCATCATTTTGATTCTGGAAAGAGCTCCTCGGAGGTCAGTTTCTGGTTTTCCAGGTTTGCATGGAAGGCGAGATCAAAACCAAGCTTTGGGGAAAAGAGATCTCGGCTGTAAAAATGCCTGTGCCCCCTGAAAGAGCAGCAAAAGAGCTCTTCGGATCTCTTGGGCGTTTTGATACCCACATCTGCTAGGACCAATGAAGGGGAATGTTTGTAGCTCAGGTTTGGCGTGAGGAATTCTTGGTGTTCTCTGAGCTTGCTGGTTTTCCTGCTGATGTTTCATGACCCAACTAGATAACATCATCAAGTGCTAGAAGGGAATGAGGTTTACAGGGAGAAAGAGGAGGAGGATCTTCTCCACAATACCTTCTCCCTGAAGATGTTACCCAGTTGGGTAATGAAACATCTGCAAGAAAGCAAGAAAGCTCAGAGAACACCAAGGACCCCTTCCATCTGACAGTTCCAAAACCTTCTCTGTGCCTTCTTTTTTTTTAGTGAAGGTATAACAGAAGAACAGACTTGGAAGGGACCTTGGAGGTCTTCTAGTCCAACCCCCAGCTCTCTCTACAATTATGGACAAATGGCTGTCCACTCACCTTAAAAACCTCCAGTGATGGAGCATCCCTCAACTTCTGGAGGCCAGCTGTTCCACTGGTTAATTGTTCTCATTGTTAGGAAGTTTCTCCTTAATTCCAAGTTGCTTCTCTCCTTGATTAGTTTCCACCCATTGCTTCTTCTTCAGCCTGCAGGTGCTTTGAGAACAGGTTGACCCCTCTTCTTTGTGGCAGCTGCTCAAATATTGGAACAAATATTGGTCACAAAAGGGGATCACCTAATCCCGGGACACTGCAACCGTCATAAGTACATGCCAGTTACCAAGCCTCTGAATTTTGGTCACGTGACTATGGAGATAGTCATTTTCTGACAGGAAGAACAATCAACCCATGGAAGAGAAGTTGCCTTTGGAAATTGTGGGAGCTTCATCATTGGAGGCTTTCAAGAAGAGACTGGACTGCCATCAGTCACAAATGGTGTAGGGTCTCCTGCTTGGGCTGGGGGTTATATGTTATAAGTTGAGGGCTACCTGGATATAGGACGCCCATCTTCTAACCAAGTCTGGGCAGCTTCCAATCAAGAATTAAAGCACGAGATAACATCCTATTCAAACCACACAATCACACAGTTTAAAACATTGAAAATGCCAAGTCAACCTTCCGATGTGCAATTATCCCATCTCATCCCAGCATGTAGTAGCTCCTACGTAGTGCATGTCAAAGCAGAGTGAGGCTTTGATTGTGTAGTCCCAACTAACTTCTTGAATTCATGGACAACCTTCAACTCCACTCCCAGACGGACCTACTCAGAAATGGAGAAGAGGGATGTAATTTGCTTGTCCTTTGATCTCCAAGTTCAAAAGCAGAACAATATAAAAGTCCATTCCATTCCTTAATGGAATCCACAGCTTCTTACTGGTTTAAACTATTCAACCCTCCCTACTGGGATACCCATGGTTCATTTTGGGCCGCTGCCATCTCAACAGATTAAAATGTCCAAGTTCCTGAGTTGATTCTTCACAGATGAAAGAGGTACTTAACTCAGGAGCTGAAGAGGTTTGTACCATACATACAATGCAAGCGATATTTTCCCAAATAATCAGTACACAGATGGATTATTGTTCCACAGTATATATGCAACTTCCACTCATCAAAAACTATGTCTTAGTTCAGCAAAAAACTTTTTTTTTAACCCTCTTTGAGGCTGCAAACAGAAAACATAAGTCACGGGGACAATTCTGCATTTTATGCTTTTCTTTACAATCCTCTTAAATCAGCCAACAACAGGGTTTCTATTCTTCCAATCTATTTCCTTTCATGCCAAAAATGTCTTTGGGCCAAATAAACTTTCCAGAGAAAACATGTTCGCTTCCAGAATCTTAAATCCATCTTGCTCAATTTTTACATATTATGTTTTATTTTATTTTATTTTATAGGGGGCCTGTTTCATAGTGAAGAGAAGGACCAGGGGAGACAAAACAGAAGTCTTTCGATATTTAAGGGGCTGTTACAGAGAGGAGGGGGTCAAGCTGTTTTCCAAAGCACCCGAAGGCCAGACAAGGAAGAATGGATGGAAACTGAACAAGGAGAGATTCAACCTAGAAATAAGGAGGAATTTTCTGACAGCGAGAACAATCGATCAATGGAACAGAAGTTGCCTTCAGAAGTTGTGGGAGCTTCATCACTGGAGGCTTTCAAGAAGAGACTGGACTGCCATTGGTCAGAAATGGTGTAGGGGCTCCTGCTTGGATGGGTTTTGTTTTTTTAAATTTTTTGATTTATATGCCACCCTTCTCCGAAGACTCAGGGCGGCTTACAATGCGTTAAGCAATAGCCTTCATACTTTTGTATATTATACAAAGTCAGCTTATTGTCCCCACAAACTGGGTCCTCAATTGACCTACCTTAGAAAGGATGGAAGGTTGAGTCAACCTTGAGCCTGGGGAGATTCGGACTAGCAGTAATTGCAGACAGCTGGATTTTAATTACAATGCTTAGTTGGCTGAGCTATCCAGGCTCCTAGATGACCTATGAGGTCCCTTCTAACTCTGTTAATCTGTAATCTGAGGGCATGAGAGGAGATTAAATTTAGTCGTCATTTGCTATCTACAAGTGATATTAAGAAATCTTCTGTTTCTGTTATTGGAATTATTACGGATGCCGTGATTAGCAGTCATATTGACTGTCATATAGTCTTACATCAATGAGCTGAATTTTCTTGGAAAGTTCTAGAGGTTGGAAGACATATTCCTTGCCTTGACAATGGTTGTTTAGCACAACAAACATTCCCAAAGTCTACTCAACCCCAGTCCATTGAATGGAAGTTTTTGGATTCACATAGAGGGCTGACTGACCTGTGAACACAAAAGGCGGGTTTGTACGACATGATGGACAAGGATGTTGGAAACATAGAAGATAATATCTGGGTTTTGTTTGCCATGATATAAAAAAGATGTTGAAACAGTACAGAAAAGAGCAATAAAGATGATTAGGGGATTGGAGGCTAAAACATATAGAACAGTTGCTGGGATTGGGTATGTCTGGTTTAATGAAAAGAAGGACTAAGGCAGTGGTGGGTTGCTGCCCGGTAGTAAAAAATTTTAGTAGTTCGGAGAACCGGTAATAACATTGGCTGGCCACGCCCCCGAACTGGTCCCTGGCCCGTCACTGCTCGCTTACCCGCCCACCTTATCAGAGGCTTTTTTTTTTTTTACTTTTAAAAGCATTTTTTTTACAACCTCTTCGGCTGAAAAAATGCTTTTAAAAGTTTTTTTAAAAAGCCTCTGATGATCATGTGGCTCCGCTGGGATCTCAGAGGCTTTTCAAAGCATTTTTTCTACAACCTCTTCAACCAAACAGGTGGTAGGAAAAAAATGCCTTTAAAAGCCTCTGGCGATCCCAGCTGACTTGCCTGATCGTTCGAGGCTTCTAAAAGCATTTTTTTCTGCAACCTCTTAAGGTTGTAAAAAAAATGCTTTTAAAAGTTTTTTTTTAAAGTTGGCCACGCCCACCCAGTCACATTACCCCCTCCACACGCCATGCCCACAAAATAAGCCACGCCCACAGAAGTAAAAAAAAATTAGAACCCACCCCTGGACTAAGGGTGACATGACAGCAGCATTCCAATATCTCAGGGGCTGCCCCAAAGAAGAGAGAGTCAAGCTACTCTCCAAAGCACCTGAAGGCAGGACAAGAAGCAACGGATGGAAACTCATCAAGGAGAGAAGCAACTTGGAATTAAGGAGAAACTTCCTAACAATGAGAACAATTAACCAGTGGAACAGCTTGCCACCAGAAGTTGTGACTACTTCACCACTGGAAGTTTTTAAAAAGAAACTAGACAGTCATTTTTCTGAAATGGCATAGGAGGTTGGACTACAAGACCTCCAAGGTTCTTTTCAACTCTCAATCTGTTATTCTGTTAATATCCATGAAGATTCTCAGTCATCCAGGTCACGGTTGCCCCAAAAGTGCTTTTTCAAGAGGCTTCCAAAGCTTCCAGAGCTGAAGACGGTTCTTGGATGAGAAGCAAGACGTCTTCAAAGAAAAAACCAGAAAATCCAGCTGCCTTTTGAAAAAGCAACCTTTGCAATTATTCTGTTAAGGTAGTTAGTGGGTCCATGGAACGGACCTTCTGGCTCTGTCCTAGCATTAGGTACCATTGGACAAGCCAAAGTGCTTGAATGATGAGACATGGGGTGAAATCCAGTTTCCTCCATATGCATAATTTCAGTAGGATCAAGAGACCTGGGGGAAAAAAGGGTGTTTCATCAAGCAAGGATTCTCAATTTATGCTTAGCTTTGGTTCTTACTGCTTGCAATAAGATGGCCCCAGGCCAGTGGTAAATTGCTACCAGTTTGCACCGGATCGGGCAAACTGGTAGCGGCAGTGAGAGGCTCCGCCCACCCGCCCGGACGCTTCTGCCCATGCTCAGAAGCACCGCACATGCGCACAAGCGAACTGGTAGCGATGGGGTTTGGGACCTGCCCCTCCTCCAGGCCCCCAATGTATTCCAATGAAAAACTGCTTTTGAAAGTCAGAGCGTTGTTACAAACACTCCCTAAATTCTATTATTTCAGGAATAGATATTCTACGTTTGTCCTGCTTTGGAGAATGTAGAGGGATAGGGTCTTTATTATATAAATGTACAGTATGTTTAGAATATTTCAAGCAAGGTTGGATATCGAACTGCTAGTCATCACTTTTCTGGTGAACTTTTAATCTTCTGAATGTCTCAAGCTGTCTGTTATAATACTTGCAGGATTGCAGACTTTTTAATGCCCTAAAGCCACAGTAGTAATATTTTATGGTGAGTCTGAAGTTTATATGAACCAGATGGAAGAGGGAGGGGGGGAATGGCGATTTTTACTGTTTTAAAATCCTATAAACCTTTTGATATTTTTTTTCAAGTATCCAAATCCAAATGTTATAACCCGAACTAAAAGAAAGTATATTTTAAGTTTGCAGTGCTTTTCTCAGATTAAGAATTAGTTGATTAATTAATCAGTACTGATTGATTTCTGAGTAAATGTGAACAGGTAAACAAATGCTTGCTTTACTGGGATAACTGGGGGAGGGATGTCTGTTATTCAGAAATGTCTGTTAAATAAGATTGTTCACCGTCTGTTAAATAAGAAAGTATGGCATCCAGGTGACTTTCACAATTTCAAGACAAAAATCACTGCACCAATTGTGTAAAATCACAGTGGAAATTTGGTTTAGGGCCTGCCAATCTGTTGCAGTCAAGTCAGTTAAAGAGAGGTGTAACAATACAAATCAAACATTTTAGATTAAGAAGTCCCTCATCTGGTCGTAATTCGGAAAAACGGTCATAAGTCCCTTTTTTCAGTGCTGTTTGAACGGTCACTAAACAAACCGTTGTAAGTCAAGGACTACCTGTAAGAAGGAAATAAATTTATTTAGGAATGCTTTGTACTTGGATCTGCCACGGAAGCCATTAGGAAGAGTGCTTATCGCTGCTGGGTCTCTGTAGAAAATGTATAATTATTCCTTTGAAGTTGCAAACCCCAATTGTTAGAGTAAGACTCCCTTTCCTCTCCTTAGGAGAAAACAACCCTCTGCCTTTCTCTGCTGGCATCTGAAAAGCATTTTCTCAACTCCATCTGGAAGGGGTAACTTCGTTTTATTGCCTTTTTATTGCTAGATCATGTGAGGAAGGAGAGAAGCGGCACAGTTTTTCCCAAATTAAAAAGATTCTTCAGGATTTAACAGATTAACAGAATTGGAAGGGACCTTGGAGGTCATCTAGTCCAACCCCCCACCTAAGCAGGAGACCCTACACCATTTTTGACAGATTGACTGCTATCCTGTCTCCTCCTCTGGTCCATGCCCAGTTCCTGCAACCATTCTTCATATATTTTAGCCTCCAGTCCCCTAATCATCTTTGTTGCTCTTCTCTGCACTCTTTCTAGAGTCTCCACATCTTTTTTACATCGTGGTGACCAACACTGAATGCAGTACTCTAGGTGTGGCTTTACTAAGGCTTTATAGAGTGGTATTAGCACCTCCCTTGATCTTGATTGTATCCCTTGGTTTGTACAACCAAGGATTGTATTAGCTTTTTTGGCTGTTGTCGTACACAGTTGGCTCGCATTTAAGGGATCATCCACTAAGACTCCAAGGTCCCTCTCCCAGTTACTGCTTTTGAACCAGGTCTCACCTAATCTGTACTTATACCTTTGGGTTTTCTCCCTGCCCAGGTGTAAAACCTTGCTCTTCTCCACGTTAAATGTCACGTTAGAGAAGGCCCACCGTCTCTCTTGATCTCTGCGGATACTTTCCACACCACCCACTCCAAATCCCAGCTGCTCTTCTGCGTCTCTGGATGGGGAGGCTGTCTCTGCCCGCCGGGCTGCCAAGAAATTCCACCGTGCAAATAACAGAAACAGTTTTGGCAGCCTCTCCAAAAGGGCGATCACAAATGCCACCAGTCGGGAAGGGGCTTCTCCAAAGAGGGAGCCTCCAGCGAGTTCAGGCATTTGCACCGCTGATCTCTTGCCAGCTGCAGCTCTGGAAATCCAGCTCTGTAGCTCTTCACAGTTGATGACTTCCTGGCGTGAAGTCTGAAAGCCGACAGGAGGGACACCGAATCTACTGTACTGTGTTTGTGTGTGTGTGTGCTTAAGGTAGGCAGAACAGGAGTAGGAAGAATTTATCCAACATCATTTAGCAGGAGTGGAAACGTCTGTGTGGGATGTTCAGAGTTTCAGCTTTGGTCCCAGAGCCTGCTGAGCTTCAGGTAGAACTTTAAATAACAGAAGCAAGAGACCCTATATCCATGATGGTGAACCTATGGTGCACGTGCCACCTATAGCCCTATCAGTGGGCACGCCAGCGTTGCCTTAGCTCATCTCCAGCCCTCATGTGCACGCAGGCCAGCTGATTTCCGGGCCTTCTGGGTCCACTGGAAGTTAGGAAACTGGATGTTTCTGGCCTCTGGGAGGTGGGGGAAAGCCATTTTTACCCTTCCCAGGCTCCTAGGAAACCTCTGGAGCCTGGGAAGGGCAAAAAATGGGCCTCCTCCGTGCCATCACATGCTAAAAGTGGGGCAAGTGTGGGGGGGTTGCGTGGCATGCGTGGGGGAGCTGGGCGCATTGAATTACGGTTGTGCGCACATGCGTGCACGACTCCCCCCCGCTCCCCTTGCTTTTGGTACACGACAGCAAAAAAGTTAGCCATCACTGGCCTGTATCATCTCAGGCAAATGGCTCTCCAAGTTCTTCTTGAAAACCTCCAGTGATGGAGCGCCCACAACTTCTGAAGGCAAGCTGGTCCACCGATTAAAAGAATGACAGAATAATATTTGGAAGGGACCTTGGGGGGTCTTCTTGTACAACCCCCTGTTGAAGCAGGAGACCCTACACCAGGGATGAAATGTAAAATTTGTTACTACTGGTTCTGTGGGCGTGGCTTGTGGGGGGGCTGTAATGTGACAGGGTGGGCGTGGCCAACTTTTTTTTTTTTTTTTTACTTTTTTAAAGCAATTTTTTTTACAACCTATTCGGGCGAATAGGCTGTTTAAAAAATGCCTTTAAAAGGTAAAAAAAGGCTCTGACGATCATAGCTGTGGCGCACAATCATCAGAGCCTTTTTATTACCTTTTAAAAGGAAGAAGTAACGACACCTGGGCAGGTGGATGAAGCCTCGTGCCACCATCGCTACAGGTTCTCCGAATCACCTGCCACAATCGCTACCGGATTGCCAGATCTGGTCCGAACCGGGAGCATTTCACCCCTGCAGCGATGGCTAACCTTTTGCAGACCAAGTGCCCAAAGTGCATTGGTGCAAGCATGAATGTGCATGCATGTGCCCGAACCCCGAAAATGCAATGTGCGTGCGCGCTCCCGCACGCCCCCCACCCCCTGCACATGCGCTGGAGAGACCCAAACCCCAGCTGGTTGGCAGTAGGCGCATGCACATGTGCAGCAGAGCTGAACTGGGGCAACGGCTCACGTGCTATCAGAAAAGGCCCTGCGTGCCACCTCTGGTCACGGCCTATACCATTCCAGGCAAATAGTTGGATAGCTCAACAGGCTAATAAGCAGACTAAAGCCTGTTATTAACATCCAGCTGTCTGCAATTACTGTAAGTTCGAATCTCCCCAGGCTCAAGGTTGACTCAGCCTTCCATCCTTTCTAAGGTGGATAAAATGAGGACCCAGTTTGTGGGGGCAATAAGCTGACTTTGTATAAATATACAAAAGTATAAAGGCTATTGCTTAACGCATTGTAAGCTGCCCTGAGTTTCCAGAGAAGGGCGGCATATAAATCAAATTTTAAAAAAAATAGTTGTCCAATCTCTCTTTAAAAACTTCCATTGTTGGAGTATTCACAACTTCTGGAGGCCAGTTGTTCCACTGGTGAATTGTTCTAACTCTCAGGAAATTTCTCCTTCGTTCTAAGTTGCTTCTCTCCTTGGTCAGTTTCCATCCGTTGATTCTTGTCCTGCCTAAACAAATATTGTTTCATCTATGGGAACCAGAGCTGAATTTGATAAGCAGAATGGGACTTCAGTTTGCAAACTGTAGCTCCGTGACCTCCAAGCCTCGGCAGGGGAGTCTCAAAACATGGGTTTCAAAGAGAAAGAAATATTTGTTAATTCTAGTTTGCATCATGCTAGGATCAATTTGTTTTAACACCCTCACAAAGGGTCCTGCTGGGGTTGGTTTATAGAATAAGTCTACATTTGGGGTCCTTGGTGCTCTCCGAGCTGGGAGATTTTCTTGCAGGTGTTTCATTATACCTAACTAGGTAACATCATCAGTGTTAGAAGGGAGAAGGTATTGTGGAGAGGAGAGGAGAGGAGGAAGTGAAGAATGGGAAGGGGGAGGAATGTGGGGTCCTTGGTTCTGTCTGAGCTTGGTGGTTTTCTTGCAGAGATTTAATACCAACTAGGTAGCAACATCTGTGTTAGAAGGGTGAAGGCATTGTGGAGAAGAGGAGGAGGAAGAGGGGAAAGGGAAGGGGGGAGGAGGAGGAGGAGTATGACAACTGTGGAGTCCTTGGTGAGTTTGGTGTTTTCCTTGTAGACATTTCATTACCCAACTAGGTAACATCATCCATGCTGGAAGATGTGTGACATCATCTCTACTTCTACAAAACACCCATGCAATTACCCTTTTCACCACAGTTTGGATCGGAAAGAGGCTCAGTTGTGGTTGTTGCCTGAGAGACCTAAATAAAAGAGGAACCGCATAGCCTCTATTTTAGTCTCTACGTCTAAAATATGCCATCTTGGGAGGAGGCTGACTCGTACGGAGTCCTTTCGCACCGAATGCCTACACTCCATGACTTCATAAGGTCATACAGTTGAGCTTAGCAAGATGGTGAACAGGACGGTTCTCAGTAACTCCGTTAATGTCATCGTGGGAAATAAGTTCATGGCTACGAATGCCTCCCTTGTCTGTATAAGAGTCCTTTCTTGGAAGTTTCACCACCCTGTCCCAGCCTCTGCTGGCTGGCATGAAGAAAGCAAAATTCTTCTACTACAATTGCTCAACCTGCTCAAGATTACTCACCGCAACCATGACTTCAAGTAAAAAGGTTGAGTCACCAAGAAAGTTGCTTTGGAAACAGTCCGTTTGTATTAAATACATACACAGATACATAGGTATACACCAGAGGTGGGTTTCAGCAGGTTCTGACCAGTTCTGGAAAACCGGTAGCGGAAATTTTGAGTAGTTCGGAGAACCGGTACTAAAAATTCTGACTGGCACCGCCTCCATCTATTCCCTGCCTCCCGAGTCCCAGCTGATCGGGAGGAAATGGGGATTTTGCAGTAACCTTCCCCTGGAGTGGGGTGGGAATGGAGATTTTGCAGTATCCTTCCCCTGCCACGCCCACCAAGTCACGCCATATCCATGCCCATCAAGCCACACCCACAAAACCTGTAGTAAAAATTCTGACTGGCCCTACCCCCATCTCTTCTCTGCCTCCCAATTCCCAGCTGAGCGGGAGGGAATGGGGATTTTGCAGTAACCTTCCCCTGGGGTGGGGTGGGAATGGAGATTTTACAGTATCCTTCCCTGCCACGCCCACTATGCCACGCCCACAAAACCATGCCACGCCCACCAACCCATGCCCACAGAAACGGTAGTAAAAAAATTTGAAACCCACCACTGGTATATATTGCCAGGAAGTCCTCGAGTTGTGACCACAAGGGAGCCCAAAGTTTCCGTTGTGGAGCAAGACATCAGTTCTGTCCCGTTTTATAACCTTTCTTCACCGTGGTGAAGCAAAACCCCTGCAATTGTTAAGTTAATACAAACACAACTGTTAGAGCGAATCTGGGTTTCCCATCGACTTGGCCGGTCAGGAGGAGGATCGCAAAAGGGGGTGACGCGACCTCAGAGGGACACTGCGACCGTCATAAATACGAGTCAGTTGCCAGGCGTCTGGATTTTGATCACGTGACCCCGGTGATGGGGTGAACCGGTTTTTTTAAACCACACGCACTCACGTTTTTGGTGCTGGGCGAACGGGTTGTTAATTCATGTGCTGCCCACCTCTGTGTGAGCCTAGGGAGGCCCCAACGGTTTGTGGGAAATGGTCATATCACTTTTTTTCAGTTCCATTCAGTCACTAAATGAATTATTGTAAATTGTGAATTATCTGTATATATTCTCTGTCTCTTTCTCTCATTCTCTCATTCTCTCTCTTTCTCTGTTTCTCTGTTCCTTTCTCTCTGTCTGTCTGTCTGTCTCTCTCTCTCTCTCTCTCTTTCTTTCTCTCTCTTTCTTTCTCTGTCTCTTTCTGTCTCTTTCTGTCTCTCTTTTTCTCTTTATTTCTCTCTCTCTCTCTCTTTTTCTGTATCTCTGTCTCTTTCTCTGTGTCTGTCTCTTTGTCTCTTTCTCTCTATCTCTCTGTCTCTCCCTCTGTTTCTTTCTCTGTCTGTCTGTCTTTCTCTCTTTTTGTCTTTCTCTCTTTGTTTCTCTGTTTCTTTCTCTCTGTGTCTCTTTCTGTCTTTCTGTCTCTCTCTTTTTTCTCTGTCTCTTTCTCTCTGTGTGTCTCTCTTTTTCTCTCTCTGTCTCTCTGTCTGTCTCTTTCTGTCTGCCTCTCTTTTTCTCTTTCTCTCTCTGTTTCTCTGCCTTTCTCTCTGTCTGTCTTTCTCTCTCTCTCTCTTTGTTTCTCTGTCTCTTTCTCTCTGTCTGTCTCTTTTTCTCTCTCTATCTCTCTCTTTTTCTCTTTTTCTCTCTCTCTCTCTCTGCTTCTCTCTGTGTGTTTCTGTCTGTCTCTTTCTCTGTCTCTTTTTCTCTTCTCTCTCTCTGTTTCTGTCTCTTTGTCTGTCTGTCGGTCTCTTTCTCTCTTTTTTTCTCTTTCTCTCTCTATTTCTCTGCCTTTCTCTCTGTCAGTCTCTCTTTCTCTCTCTCCGTTTCTCTCTGTCTCTCTCTCTTTTTCTCTTTCTCTCTCTCTGTTTCTCTCTGTGTGTGTCTCTCTGTCTCTTTCTCTCTGTCTCTTTTTCTCTCTTTTTCTCTCTCTCTGTTTCTCTGTCTCTTTGTCTTTCTGTCTGTCTCTTTCTGTCTCTTTCCCTCTTTCCTGCTTTCCCTCTTTTTCTCTTTCTCTCTCTGTTTCTCTGCCTTTCTCTCTTTCTGTCTCTGTCTCTGTCTCTCTCTCTCTTTGTGTGTGTTTTGTGTGTGTGTATGTATGTGTGTGTGTGTGTGTGTGTGTGTGTGTGTGTGTGTGTGTGTATATATATATATATATATATTCAATTAAATACATATATAATGTCACTTTCCCTGCCCATTCATTGTTATCTGCATTAGTCAAAGCCACCTTCAGTGGCCATCTCCTTAGCAACCGAGGCACAAATAACAGGCCTTATCTGAGCAATCGGTGATTCATTTTAGACAAGGGAAAACAGCAGAGACCGTTTGTGCCATTCCCTGCACAGAGTTCGTTCCTCTTCTTCTTTATCACTTAAGAAAGGAGGTACCTCTATTCCCACCCAGCCCCCAAGATTTGTAAAGAAAAAAAAACAATAAGCGGGATTTGCTATTTTGGGGATGTGAGAACGTAGCCGGAGTACAGTAGCGTATCTATTGCAAATCATACATGGAGGGATTTGCAAGACCTCCCATCTATCAAAACGTTTTGCTTGCTCTCTCTTGATACATTATAAGACCTCGTGCCCAGGTCCTTTTCTCTCCCCTCACCACTGTTTTTGAGAAAATCAGGACTGTCACTCAAGCTGCACGATGACAAGTTGGTGGCCACCTGAAGACAGGACCCCAAAAAGGGAATTTGGACGTCATTTTGGACTAGAGAAAAAAAACATATCCCGCTTTAATTCTATCTCAGGGATGGCAAACCTTTTAGACACCGAGTGCCCGCTGGCTGGTGGGAGGCGCGGCATCCCAACACCGGCAGCTTGGCAAGAGATCATTTTCTTTTGTGAGCTTCTCTTTCGCCGTTTGCAAGGGAAACAGAAGCTCACGAAAGAAACGCCACAGAGATCTGACTTGATTCAGCTAGTTTGCCGTTATAGAGATGGCTAGTTTATTTATTTATAATAAAAGAATTTATAAGCATTTTGTAAATTTATTTTATATATTACTGTCCTGAGAACAGTTGCAAGCCCATTTTTTTTTCCTTTCCACCTTTACGCTACCTTTCTCCTTCCCCCCTCTTTCACTTTCCCATTTCCCTCCTCCCTTTATTTTCATTTGTATTTTACATTATGATAATCCTAATAAAAATCTTGAGCTGGGTAATAAAAATGCAACGAATACTTCTTAAGGCCCATTCATTCAGGTTTGGTGACCCCCGCTGTCTTCCTCCTTAGCCCGTCTCCCAACAACCAACTTTTAATTCAGATTAATTTTATATTACAATAATCCTAATAACATTTTTGAACTCAAACAAATATATTCTGAGTAAAAGAAATACAACGACGACTTCTCAAGCCTCGTTCATTCAGGTTTGGTGTCTTCAGCTGTCTTCCACTTTAGCCTGGCTCCCAATAACCAACTTTTAATTCAGATTAACCTACTGTACTTAAAAGAGATGGCAGAGAAGGAAATGGGATCGGCTCCAAAATTCTTAAGAGGGCCAAGGTTGAGCCTGTTACATGCATATTTAGCTGTAAAACCTGTTCTGCTATTTAATTAATTTCTGGTTGGGAAATGCATTGCATGGCGTGTCTCCCAAAACATAATCCTAAACGATGTCAAAGAAACCGAAGGAAACCCTCCCTTATAAGGAGAACACACTTGGCACCAAACTGAGCAAGGGAGGCAGTTAGAAGGAGGAAAAACCGAAACTCGTCTTTATATTGTTGCCATTGTCAATAAACCGAGTTAATGTTTGATAGAAAATTTCCGGTTTGGCTTTAAGGAACAGAGTTCGGATACTACAATGAGTCGAAGAGCTAAAAAAGCAGAAAAAGGATTGTTTGGTGTTTTAAGATCACCAAGTTTGAAGAAGTTCTCACAAAGGACTTTCAGAGCCAAAAGAGAAAGGAAAGGTCTGAAAAAACAATCGAAAGCAATGTAAATATTTAGGTTTAGGCGCTCCTATGTTCTGAGTGTAAATCATTCTTAGTGGTTTTTCCGAATTGCAGCTATCCGTTGCTTCGTTCCAATGAATAAACCAGCTGGGAGGGAACTAGCTTCAGAAGTCCTTCTCTGAATCAGCCAAGATGATGAGGGGACTGGAGACTAAAACATACAAAGAACAGTTGCAGGAACTGGGTATGGCTAGTCTAGTGAAGAGAAGGACCATGGAAGACAGGATAGCAGTCTTCCAATATTTGAGGGGCTGCCACAAAGAGGAGGGGGTCAAGCTATTTTCCAAGGCACCTGAAGGCCAGACAAGGAACAACGGATGGAAACTGATCAAGGAGAGATTCAACCTAGAAATGAGGAGGAACTTTCTGACAGTGAGAACAATCAACCCATGGAACGGAAGTTGCCTTCAGAAGTTGTGGGAGCTTCATCACTGGAGGTTTTCAAGAAGAGACTGGACTGCCATCAGTCAGAAAGGGTGTAGGGTCTCCTGCTTGGGTTGGAGGGTTGGATTAGATGACCTCCAAGGTCCCTTCCAACTCTTCTTATTCTCTTCTATTCTGGATTTTAAGTTGCTTCTCTCCACTTTGGTCATGTAACAGCCTGCAGTTCAGACCTCCAAGTGATGCGTCTCTTTTTCTATGGGTCCTTGTGACATGTGGTATCCATCAATAGACATTTTGTATAAGAGAATAACAGAACAGAATAACAGAGTTGAAGGGACCTTGGAGGTCTTCTAGTCCAACCTCCTGCTCAGGAAGAAAACCCTATACCATTTCAGACAAATTGTCCAATCTCTTCTTCAAAATCTCCAGCATTAGAGAATTCACAGCTTCTGGAGGCAAGCAGTTCCACTGATGAATTGTTCCACAATATGGGAAGAGAAATGGGAGAGAGATTTCTGCTACCATGTGCAGGAGCCAACTAAGATGGAGGCTTTGACCTACAATGAAATGAAACCAGCAGGTGAACTAAAGAGCGTCATTTGAGCTGGCGGAGGACCAAAAATATTAAATTTGACAAAGAGCAGGAAAAATTGGGAGGATGTCACCTTCCTGACAGGCTGGAAGAAGACAAATAAAGGACACCATTGTTCATTCCTGTCCTGTGACTGTCAGCAATTTAAATCTCCTTCTCCTTCTTCTCCTCCTCCTCCTTCTCCTCCTTCTCCTCCTTCTCCTCCTCCTGTTCTTCTTCCTCCTTCTCTCTTCTCCTCCTTCTCTTCCTCCCTCTTCCTTCTCCTCCTCCTGTTCTCCTCCTCCTGTTCTCCTCCTCCTCTCCTCCTCCTCCTTCTTCTCATTCTCCTCTTCTTCTTCCTCCTCTTTTCTCATTCTTCCTCTTCCTCCCTCTTCTTCCTCCTCCTTCCTCTTCCTCTTCTTCTTCTTCCTCTTCTTCCTCCTCCTCCTCCTCCTCCTCTCTATTCCTCCTCCTCTCTTCCTCCTCCTCCTCTTCCTCCTTCTTTCTCCTCCTTTTCTCCTCCTCCTCCTCCTCCTCCTTCTTCTTCCTTCTTCTTCTTCTTCTTCTTCTTCTTCTTCCCCGGCTCATTTTTCCAAGGCTTAAGAAACATAGTTTTTCTCTCTCCTAATAGGGCTCGCTCCCAAGCAGCTGTTTACAATGAATTTGACATCTAGCCCCAAGCTAATCTCCCACGGAACACATTCAATAAATATTTGCAGTTGGGAGACAGAAAACAAGAGTTATAATTTCCAACTTTTCACCCATGGAGTGACCAACTTTGAAAGGGAGCATTTTACAGGCACAATATGTAATTTTTACTCAGGAATCGATAGGCCTTGATAACCAATTTTCAAGGGCATTATTGTCGAATGGAAATATTTCAGGGTAATGTTGAATAAATCAATGTTGCAAAAGATCAAAGGAAGGTCAAAGGACTTTAGGGAGGAAACTGGAATTGTTTGGAAAAGACGATTGAAGGAGGTGGGTCAGGTGTCGTTCCGAAATCCAGGAACGATTTAACCTACTGAAATTTTTAACCTACCAGAAAGTTTCCAACTGAAGAGTAGAAAAAACTTCAGAAGACTAACAGAATAATAGAGTTGGAAGGGACCTTGGAGGTCTTCTAGTCCAACCCCCTGCTCAAGCAGAAATTCAACAGTGAATCCACCACCCCCACAAAAGCTGTTAGGGATACAGGCAGTCTTCGACTTACGACCACAACTGAGCCCAACAGTTCTGTTGCTAAGTGAGACGTTTGTGAAGTGAGCTTCACCCCATATTTTTTTTTACCTTTCTTGCCACCGTTGTTAAGTGAATCACTGCAGTGGTTAAAGTTAATAACACGGTTGTTAAGTGAATCTGACTTCCCCGTTGACTTTGTCAGAAGGTCGCAAAAGAGGATCAAGTGAACCCCGGGACTCTGCAACCGTCATAAATGTGAGTCAGTTGCCAAGCATCACAGGACGGGATGCTGCAATGGTCATAAGTGTGAAAACCAGTCATCGGTCCCCTTTTTTTTCAGTGACATTGTAAGTTTGAATGGTCACTAAATAAGTCAAAAACTGCCAGTAGTTTAATTTTTGTACTGAACATGAGGTTGAATTCAAGAGGTTGAATTCTTCTAGTCTTTGTGAGAGAAAAGTTATTTCTCAGTTGCTTGTGCCTATTAATGGCCTTTGGCATGGACAAGTAAATAAGCCAATCAGAAAGCAGCTAATGGGTTTGAATCTCCCAGGCTTTTATATTCCCTCCCCTAACTGTCACTGTGACAGTATAAAAGGAGATTCTTGACAGAAAACCGTTGGCAGTTCGGAGAGTTCTGATTAGGGATCAGAGGCAGATCTTCTGTCTTACAAGACTCTTTCTTCTGAGGAAGAATAGCCCGAACTCCCATCATATAGAGCGATTACATATATAGATAGATAGATAACAGGATATTTATTTTTATGTAAATAAAAACAGTTTATTGTGAACTTGTTGTGGCCCTCCAGCGGCCTGCACAGATCGTGGCTGATCCCGACGACAAGGAGGCTGGTGTGGTGTCGCGCCGGCAGCCTGCGCAGCCAGCGCTCGCATCGGACAACAAGGAGGCCGAAGAGGATGTGATGCCAGAGGCAGAGACTCAGCTGGGCCTTCAGAACCTCCAGAGGCTCCTTCCAGTGAAGAGAGTGAAGTGGAGGAGCCTCTCCTCAAAGCTCGGGCATGTAGGGCTGCCAAAAGGCAGGAGTGGCTACTCAGGAAGAGGAGGTCTACTCGAGAGTAGGGCTTGAGGATAATTGGCTGCTCCCTTAGCCTATTTAAGTCACACGCAGCTAGTGCTTTCTTGTTAGAAACAACATCTTATTACTAAAGAGCATCTTGGAGTGCGAGCGACTTCTCATATCTGGTTTTCTGGGCTGGTTGCCAACCTTTGTCGGACTTTGTTCTTAATAACTTTGATAAGGACCCTTTGCGTGGGAAGCCTGCATTCTTGAAAGGGGTTTGTTTGGAATTAAACAGTGTTTGTGAAGCTTGGTGTGTGTCACATTCTCTGGGAATCCGAAGCTGGGACAGAACAGAACTGCTCTTGATGCTTATTTGTTATAGTAGATCTTAATAGAAATAAGTTTTACGGTACATCAATTTAACCCTCCACAACAGTCTTCTATGTGACTAGTCCTCTGTGTGTCTTCTACGTGATTCTATCCCTCCATCAAGAGCCTCTCTGAGCCATTTTTGTACCTATTTTTTTTTCACCAACTAGCAGTCAGAAGACACGATGAGAACTCCTAAATTACACAACACAGATTTCACCCTAGTTTTAACTGGGAAACGATGAGCAACCTAGACCAAGTCAAAATGCTAGAGAATTCCTGGAAGCCTGGCCTGGCCCTCAGTCAAATCAGCCAGATAAACAAGATCTACTTACAAAGAGACAATTAAAAAGCTAAAAAGGAAACACAAACATCTCCTCACCAAGCAATCAACACCCAGATAAGCAGCGATTAACATCAGGATAAGTGCCTGAACCAACAATTGGGCAATAAACAATACCCCAATCGAGCCACTATCAATTCAGACAAACAACCAAAAGTAAACAACCAATAAAGACAATAAAGCCAATAAAGGAGAATATTTGCTGCTCAGGGTTGACATGAGGGGTCCTTGGTGGTCTCTGAGCTGGGTGATTTCCTTGTAGACGTTTCATTACCTAACCAGGTGACATCATCAGTGCTGGTAGGGAGTGGGGTTTGCTCTCATTTTATATTCTAGCGGCTTGCCCTGTCGGTATTGACCAGCGTTACGACTGCCACAACTTATGACCGTAATTGCCAGGCTCAATTACAATCAGTAATTGCCAGGGACTACCTGCATCAAATCTGAGATCTGGTGCTATTTCAATGATCCTGTCTGTTTAGTATCTCCCCAAGGAAAAGAAAATGTTGCTTTTTCTTTTACAAATAATATGGAAATATTTTTTGCGTTGGATGCAAGAAATGTTCAACATTAAAAGGGAAAGTATTAGAAACCTTCTCAAGTTGAAGACAAATAGAGTAGGGTAGGGTAGGATAGGAATGGAATGGAATGGAATAGAGAATGGGATGGGATGGGATGGGATGGGATGGGATAGGATAGAATAGAATAGAATAGAATAGAATAGAATAGAATAGAATAGAATAGAATAGAATAGAATAGAATAGAATAGAATAGAATAGAATAGAATAGAATAGAATAAACAGAGTTGGAAGGGACCTTGGAGGTCTTCTAGTCCAACCCCCTGGTTAGACAGGAAACCCTACACCACTTCAGACAAATGGTTATCCAACATCTTCTTAAACATTTCCAGAGTTGGAGCATTCTCAACTTCAGGAGGCCAGTTGTTCCACTGGTTAATTGTTCTCACTGTCAGGAAACTTTTCCTTAGTTGTTTGTTGCTTCTCTCCTTGATGAGTTTCCTTCCATTGCTTCTTGTCCAGCCTTCAGGTGCTTTGGAGAAGAGCTTGACTCCTTCTTCTTTGGGGCAATCCCTGAGATAATGGAAGACTGCTATCATGTCCCTCTTTCCCTTAAACTAGACATACCCAGTTCCTGCAACCGTTCTTCGTATGTTTCAGCCTCCAGCCCTCCTAATCCTCTTTGTTGCTCTTCCCTGCACTCTTTCCAGAGTCTCCACATCCTTTTTATATTGTGACAGCCAAAACTGGATCCAGTATTCTAGGTGTGGCCTTACCTAAAATGTAGGTGATTTGATTGACAGGTGCCACTATAATCTTCCGGATTTTTTTTTTTAACTTGATAGTCTGATTCCGATTCAGGTACTAACCAGACCCAAGTGTCTAGTTCTGAGTCCAGACAAGGTCAGACAGCTCCATAATTATTTCTTTAAATTAGTATTAGTGTTTAAAAAGGGAACCGGATTATTTGCCCTACAGCCTTTTGAAGGTCATTTTAATCTTTCTGGAATAATGAATAATAACGACCGAGGAGCCAACGAGGCAATTCTGCAACTGAAGAAATATAGGGCTTCCTTCCTTCCTTCCAGCACAGGCTCGTGAAAAATGGGGCTTCCAAGCCATTCCGTAGGGAGCCATTACTGAAATGAAAACAAGACTTTTTCCCGTTTCCCTCTACATCATATGGAAAGAATTATAAGCCGTAGACGTCGACTGAAAACATTGGCACTAACAGCGCAAATACATCAGCGTTGAAATGCGACAATGCCAAAAAGGCAGCCAAGAAAAGAGAGTTGGCAAGATATTTCAGATAGAAGCTGGTATTGTCTGGACAATTCTAGAAGGAAGAAGGTTCAGTCTGGAGAAGAAGGCCCAGTAGGGGGGGTTCTAGCATCAGCGAGTCGTGGCTGAAGCGATATAAAACTTATTTTCATGGCGGTCTCCAAATTATGTTTGGAAGAATTAGCCATACAAGGGAACCAGGGCTCCAAAGATGATGGTGGCTGGACATCATCCAAGCTGACCCCAAGCAGAGAGCAGAAAAACTCACAAGAAGCCAGTGCAAGATCAGAAGATGTGAAGAGACCTGGCCCATAGGATCACTAAGGATTGGACATGACTGAATGGATATCACCATCATCATCAATCCTCATCCTCATCATGATTTTTTTTCTTTCTTTCTTTCTTTCTTTCTTTCTTTCTTTCTTTCTTTCTTTCTTTCTTTCTTTCTTTCTTTCTTTCTTTCTTTCTTTCTCTTTCTGTCTATCTATCTATCTATCTATCTATCTATCTATCTATCTATCTATCTATCTATCATCATCTGTAAAGGAAACCAGGCCTCCAAAGAACATGGCGGCCAGACACCATCCACCATCATCATCAATCATCATCATCATCATCATCACCATTACAGTTATGTCCTCACAATAATGAAGGGTTAATTCTACAAGACGTCCGTAACAGCGGTGGTGAAAATTGGCAAGATGGACAATGGAGCATCCTGAACCAAACCCTACACCCTCTTGGAACATGCCTGAGACCTCTGCCAAGTACTACTGAGATTTTGAGACACACCATGGAGGCATTGTTTTACGTAGCATTTTGTAAGCTGCTTTAGATATACATTTGCCGTGGCAATTTTTTTAAATAAATCACTCTTTTTCCAAAAAAAATAAATAAATGCTCCAGAGTTTATAGTTCTATTTTGTTGCCTAAACTGCATCAGATTACAAAAGGGAGGGAGGGACAGATGGAAGGAGAGGAGGAAGGAAGGAAGGGAAGAGAAAGGAAAGGAAGGGAAGGAAGGAAAGAGGGAGGATGGAGGAGGAAGGAAGGAGGGAGGGAGGGAGGAAGAAGGGAGGGGGGTGGAGGGAGAGGGGGAGGAAGAAAGGAAGGGAGGGGAGGGGAGAGGGGAGGGAGGGACAGATGGAAGGAGGGAGGGAGGGAGGAAGGAAGCAAGGAAGCAAGGAAGGAAGGAGGGAGGGAGGGAGGAAGAAGGGAGGGAGGGGAGGGGATGGGGGAGGGAGGTACAGATGGAGGGAGGGAGGGAGGAAGGAAGGAAGGAAGATGGGAGAGAGAGAGGGAGCTAAGCATATGTCCAAATCAAGAATCCTATAGCTTTTTAGATGTATTACCAAATGCACGGATGTTAAATGTAGTTAATTCATGACCCACCCTTCGATCCGAGCAATGGCTATGATTTCCATACCCCTCTAAACAAGCTTGTAGGAAGTCGGTATGTGTTCCTTCCTTGTAGGGATTTGATTGATCTGATTCTGTAAAACTGTTCAGTGTCACCGTGATCTGGGATCGTTGCCTTGAGATTGTGATAAACATCTTGTTGCACAACTAGATTGCAGCCAGTGACTCATCTTAAAACATATTTATACCCAACAGGCAATCTGCTCTGAGCCTCTCCCAGAGCCATCCCTGAAGATATTTTCTCAGAACGTCTCAATATTGGGTATCGCATCCTTTCCTTTGCAGGCAATTAAATTTCCTCTACTTTCAGGGAACTAATTATGTGTCCCCAATATTTATTGGAGTTGTCCTTCTTATACAATAAAAGCTAAGGTAATTCTTTTTCGGGACACATCCTCGTCTAAGGTGGCACCAATTCAGGACACATCCTCATCTAAGGTGGCACCACTTCACGCAGAGAAAGCTTCAAAGCTACAAGCCATCAATGAAAAAAACAACCTCTATTTTATTGGACAAATGACTCATTCCTCCTCCATTAACTATCTCTTTATTGATCACTTTTACACCAGGCTGTTATCTGAGAAGATGAGTGATGAATTGTATCTCTCTGCCTACTTTCTGGCTCGATCGATGAATTTAGAAATTTTTTGACTTTGCTGAGGAATTGGACCAACCTTTCTAGTTTTTGATATGATTACCAACTGTCTATGGCAGGGGTCTGCAATCTTAAACACTCAAAGAGCCATTTGGACCCGTTTCCCACAGAAAAGAAAACACCGGGAGCCACAAAACCCTCCCCGTGCCTGACTATTTCTGAGCAGCCACAAAACTAGCATGTGTAGTTGAATTAAACATTCTGTTTTCTTCTTAAACTTTTTCTTCTCTTGGATTTATCCATGGTTGGCCTACCAGGGGTTGAAAAGCTCAATAAATCACGTGCTGGCAGGTGCTGCACATTGGCGGTTGTGACGCATACTTTGAGTGATAGGGAGCCGGAGCAGAGGGGTGAAAGAGCCACATCTGGCTTCAGAGCTACAGGTTACTGACCCCTGGTCTATGGAAATCCTCAGTCATCCAGGTCATGGTTATCCCGAAACCTCTTTCGTACTAATTTCAATTTTAAGCAGTCATGCAAAATTAGAGTTTGATCAATAGTGGTAGTCACTTACCTTTGCTACCGGTTCGGAATTGTGAGTGCGCATGCGCAGAGCGTCCGTGATAACATCCAGGTGGGTGGGTGGGTGGGCGGAGCCTCCTGCCACCGCTACTGGTTTGCCCAAACTCTGTAGAATCCCACCACTGGTTTGGCTATCATCTCAAAGGTGTTTTTTCAAAAGGTGACAACTTTGTTTTTCTTTGAAGACATTTTCCTTCTCATCCAAGAAGCTTCCTCAGTTCTCCTTCACTTCTTCTTCAAAACTGAAGAAGCTTCATTTTGTCCACCGATGTTTGTCCACCCAGAATTCTCCAGTCAGCATAGCTAGGAGTTGAAGTCCACAAGTCTTAAAGCTGCCAAGTTTGAAGACTTCTGGTATAGACAGATGTTGTTTGATGGGGTTAAAGATCCCGTCGTAGGATGTCAACTAAAGCTGCCTTTTGCAATTGACGGATGGGGATTTTGTCAATGCCGATGGTGCTATTATTATTATGGCTGGCTGCGCAGTTGGCCAGATGTTCAACTGGATCTGGCATGTTTGTCCACCTATCGCACAGAAAGATGTTTGATAGTGTTAAAAGTACCTTCATAGGAAGTCAGCGGTTCCAAGTAAAGCTGCCTTTTGCAATTGACGGATGGAGATTTTGTCAATGCCAATGGTGCTGTTATTATTATGGCTGGCTGCACAACCAGTGGAAAAGCTTGCCTTCAGAAGTTGTGGGAGCTTCATCACTGGAAGCTTTCAAGAAGAGACTGGACTGCCCTTTGTGAGAAATGGTGTAGGGTCTCCTGCTTGAGTGGGGGATGGGGGGTGACCTCCAAGGTCCCTTCCAACTCTGTTAATCTGTTAAAGATGTTGAGACTGGGTTTGGCATTTTTATCTGCTTATGAAGTCCTTCCCAAGGGCTTAGGCCCAGTAAATGTCTATTTACTTATTTTAATTTTATTTATTAAACTTCTATGCCACCTGTCTCGCCGAGGTGACTCTGTTGTTTGATGGTGTTAAATCATTATTTACTTATTACATTCATTGTTGATTATTTATTATAATTTCTTGTTAATTTATTGGTGGTGTTTTGAGTGTTTATCACCATTCCGTGTTTTCAATTTAACAATGGGGAACCAGCAGAAAGGAACAATGTTGGGATGAGATTTGTTGATTCAAGCAAGATTTGAATTCAGTTCTCCTTCCCGATGGGGCGAAACTTGAGACCCAAAAAAGTTTCAAAGTTAGCTGAAGGAAAACCCTTGCGATTTTCTGAACACGGGAGACCACGCAGAAGAGATGGATGGCCAGCTTGTTCCCTGCTGTACTTTTCCTAAATTAAGACACAATTGTTGAGAAAACTCTGCGAAGATATTCAACCGATGGACTTACAAAGCACCTGGCTCCGTGTTTCTAATCTTTCTTTTTCCAAAACTTAACATTTGTTTCTAAGATGCCTGGAATCTGTTTATGCAAGAAGCTCTCGCCACAATCTGCAGGCAAACTTTTTACAGGCTTTTAAAGATTAAAGCAGCTGTTTTTGTACTTTATTTTAGACTGGTGCTTTTTAGGTTATTTGCCGTTGTCTTTTTCTTTAATTTTTCGTGTAAATATTCTCTGTCGTAAAGGCAGGCCTGGTGTCTCTTGGGCAGAAAACCAGACTGTAGCAATGCATTCCCCATGTCAGTGGCCAAAGAAGTGAGATCAGTGTGGTTTGAAAATGCTTAAAGAATGTAAAGTGAAGAAAGGCATTGGTTCCAGGTAAGATTCAGGTGGAGGCATGGATGATATCACAATAGGCAATGAATTTACCCACATGGCAGTGACCAGACATATCCATAGCTTGCTGTTCTTACCTACCAATCTTTCATGTGTTTGATAAAGGAGAATATTTGTAGCTCAGGGTTGAAAGGAGAGGTCCCTGAGCAAAACCCATTCCTTAGTAGCATTGATGATGTTATCTAGTTTGGTAACAAAATGCCTGCAAGAAACCAGCCAAGTTCAGAGAGCACCAAGGAACCCACAGTCCTTCTCCTCCTCAAACCTAGCAATCCTCCTCCTCCTCTCTGCAAACCCCATTCCCTTCTAGCATTGATGACATTACCTAGTTTGGTGATGACATTACCTAGTTTGGTAATGACACGTTGGAAAAAAAGACAACCAAGCCAAGCACCCCTCATTCGTTATCTTCGTGAATAGCTTGGAACGAGTTTATAGAAATGTGTAGTTGCAAATAATGGATGAATTAGGCATAGACATCCTGCTATTAGCACCTCACAAATATAATAGCAAGAATAGTTAAGGATACAATCTTCAGGATATTGAAAGAAGCAAAAAGGACTAATTTTTTTCTCCCAGAAAGGAATCCTTCTCCACGTCTGTTTTTTTTTCCTGCCGTTCTTGCCTGTCCCTTCCCCCAAGTCTGATGGGTTTTATTAATGGCCCCCAGTAACAAAAGACGATTGGTGTATCCTCCAGTCTGAATTGTTTATATACTCAGCACACTGACGTTGCAGCCTGGAGTCCATGACTTCTCCTGGCTTCATAAATTTATTAAAAGTCAAAATGTCCTGGAGTTAAATTTGACCCCTGGTGACCACTTCCATGCAGTGTTTCTGGCAGGATTACAAAATTGGATTGCTTTTGCCTTTTTTAGGCTATTTTGTCTACAATGTCCCAAGATGATGGTGTTTTGTTTTTTTAAAAAATTATATTATCCAAATCTAGCGTTTAGTTTTGTGCCCCTTCCAAGTAGAAGCCAGGCCCAACCCTGCTTAGCTTGCAAAATCAGCATCTGTCACCCGCTGAGGCAATACATTTACTACTACATCTTTACCCTTCCCCAAGTCCCAATTTGGAGATGGGAATCTCGTCTCACTGCCACAGGCCTTGCAAGAGTTCAGGTAGTCCCTGACTTATAACCACAAATGAGCCCAAAATTTCCACTGTTACCGTTGTTAACAGCTGTTAAGTGACTCTAGCTTCCCTATTGACTTTGCTTGTTAGAAGGTCAGTTAACCTCAGGACCCAGCAACCGTCATAAGTACAAGTCAGTTGCCAAGCGTCCAGATTTTGATCACCTGACCATGGGTACACAAAAAAAGGTCACCTTTTTTTCACTGCTGTTGTTAACTTTCAACCGTCACTAAATGAACAATTGTCAGTCAACGACTACCTGTATATATCAGCTCACACATGCACTGCTAAAATGTTTATCCTTCCATAATCCTCACTTTTTCTTGGTTTCCTTTGTAACTTCTTTTGAGGACACCACACATGGTAAGACTGGAGAACTAAATCCGGTGGGGTCACCATGGCTGGAACGGTTTAGCCTGCAAGGAGGTACCACAATACCCTTTAGAAACCAGAACCGATGCTGGTAAGCTGGAGAAAGTTATCTTCGGAAGACCTTGGCAGGAGCCACCCGAGAACTTTGCACACGTCTTAATTCTGAAGTTTTGAAACTGTTGGAAGAGATATCCATCTGGTTCAGCTCCAAGGTGGGAGAAAGACACTGGAAGGACAGAGGCTGATTGGAAAAATGGTTTAATGATGAAGCAGAAGCATATGGGTGATTCTGGGCAGCTAACCAAAACTGAGTTGAGATTGAAGAGTTTTTATACCTTCTCTTGGGCTTTGCACTTGAGCTTCCTGTTCCTGTGCAAGAATGTGTATTCTATTGGCTGTTTTCAGACTCCCACGGGGCCATGTAAGGGTCATCACTGACTCTATAGGCAAAGTACAAATCCTAAGTGTTTGTCTGAGCCACGTTTGGTTGAAGTTTGGACTGCTGATGCAATGAAGGGTCGTTGAGCAATTCCTACGTTGACTGAGGGCTAATCCTAGTTTTGTTCAGACCTTGCTACAGGGGATTTTTGCTTATGAATAGAGCTACCTAGATACTTGGCTTCTTTCTTTTTCTCTCTTTAAATGCTGACATCTGCTGAGGGCTATTAAGAACGGAGGGGCTGCTTTCTCCCTCTAAAAATCATATTTCTCATCCATAATATTCTGCTTTTTAATATTCCTCAAAATATTTCATTCTTCTGGAGAGGGGTGGGTGCTAACTTTCTACAAAACCATGATCAGTTCTTAACTAGGCTGGGCTCCAAAAATTGGGGGAAGTAAATTGGGGGAAATTAGGAGAAAAGACATCATTAGCATCTTGGCAGTTGTGTTTCCATGAGCTCCGAGGTTTCTCCTCATGCAGCCTAGAAATGTTTACTCTCTTAAGAGGATTCTTTGTTCTCGCTGCCAATTCCCATGTTTGTGGAACGTTTTTACCTCCGTCTCTTAGGAGGCTAAGAGTTTCGGTTAAATCCTTAGCATCCTTTTTCACCAGAGCCCACTTTTGAATAGAGGTGAAAGTAGGCAGTTAAACTCAAGAAAATTTAAAATATCAAAGCAGAAGAGAATATGCATTTTTTTTCCCTCTAAAACCTCAGCTTCTAAACTCATAGGTCATAATGATAATGATAATCTCACAGGTCAGAACGACCTAGAAAGCTGAAGAAGATATGAAGACATTGTCTCATTTTTTAAAAAATGTTGGTTTGGAGACAACCCTGCCTCATTTTCTTTGACTGGACTTAAGTTGTGGATGCTGCAGTAACTTACTGAGTAGTAATTTACTAAATAAAATCTCTTGGATTTTGAATTCGCTTCTCACATAAACACTCTTCTGAAATCAATGCTGACAGCAATAAATTTTCTATAGTTGCACTTTTTAATTAATGAAAGTGCCAATGTGTAAACCTCACGTAAGTGGTTTGGGTTACAGCTGCCTCCTTATTTGCAGAATTAGTCAACAGCAAACGGGAATTGTCAAAATACTGGCAAGCACTAGCTTGCCTATCCTTTACACCCAGGTATTGCAAATAATTTCCACATTTTGTGTCCCAGAATATTTTGTTTCCAACCATCTCACTCAAGCTTTTGTCCACTTCTAATTTCTTTACTTTTTAAATTTCTTGTCACAGGGAATAAACAATATATGTGGGGGTGGAGTTGAACTTCTAGTGTTTTAAAACGTATGTCCCCAAAATCACACACACAAAAAAACAAACCTACACCCCCCTCAGATTTGACTCTTCTGTCATATATTTCTGTTATGTTGAAAGAAAAAGACACAACTCAAGAATCTTTATTCACGCTACGGAATTAAAGAACAAAAGTTTCATTTCTATGTGCGTTATTCCTGAAATCTCTCCTCACCTTTTTCTATAAATTACTGGCCAGTAATTTACTGGCCAACTTAGGCGTCTTGTTTGAATTAAACTGTAATCCATCTAATAATACCACCTGTTCTTAAGATAGCTAGGAAGAGTTTGAAGAACTGATTTAAATATATCCTAAGATATTGAAAGGGGTAATGCTGTACCGATTCCTCTTAGCTGTTAAAAAAATATGAAGTGACTTATACGTTCCTCGTAAATTTGTTGATCCTTTTTCAAAGTTCTCTGAATTCATTGTCCTATAGCTCCTTGGAGAACACCTCAAGATGTTGTCCTCCACCTCACCCTTACTACTACCTACAGTAGTACTAGTATTTTGCCTGGAAGGAAAACCCCAGGAGAAAATTTGCATCTTTTGAGCAACATCCTGAGGTGTATGCAAATGGCTGCCAAGAGCAGAGAATGGCAAAAACATTTCTCTACCCTGAAGGCCGATTAATTTTCAGGTAAAGGTTGTTGACTCTTTTGCCAGACAAATGTAAAAACAGCGATGCTTTCTCTAATTATATTTGGGGGGTTTTAAACATAATTTTTAGTGCTGATCTTCTGCATAACAAACAGTAGTCGCTGTAATAGTTTGAAGAGTCCGTTTGGTTTAGAGATTAAGGCACCAAATTAGAAAGCAGGAGGCTGTGAGTTCAAGTCCTGCGTAACTTTGGGCCAATCACAAGGCAAATGAGCTCTAGTCCCACCTTAGGCAGGAAAGCTGGCTGGGTGGCTTTGGACCAATCAGCAGGAGACTGGAAGTTCTAGTCCCATCTTAGGCACAAAAGATGGGTTGGTGGCTTTGGACCAATCACTCTCTTTTCAGCCTGACCCACCTCACAGGGTCGTTGTGAGGAAAATAGGAAGAAGATGATGAATTGGATGTGTTCACTGCCTTGATTTTTTTTGGTAAAAATAACAAAGGTGGAATAAAAACAACTGTTGTAATAGTTTGTGTTATTTATTTATATCCCACCTTTGTTATTTTTATAATTCAAGGCAGTGAATGTACCTAATACTTCTTCCTCTTCCTATTTTCCACACAAAAACACTGAGGTAGGTTCGGCTGAGAGGAGCCAGCTTTCTTGTCTGAAGTGGGACTAGAATTCACAGTCTCCTGATTTCTAAGGCCAGCACCTTAACCACAACCAAATTGTTCTAAGGTCCATTAATCCTTTACAGTATCCAATTATAGAAAGCAATTCAGATCGAGTTTATATTTCTTCTCAGCAAAATACCGCAAGGACATATTCTCATTTTTAAGAGTTCGACATTTTAACCCTAAAAATGTAACAAGACCTTACACGATATCTGTCACCATTTTCCTTTTCTTCCCTTCTTCTTCTCCTTTCAAAAATCGGTTAAGGAGTAAATGATGAAATAATTCTACAGCGCTTTTGATAGCACTGAAAGCTGATTTGTTTCCTTTTTTTACACTCCATGCCTTTTTTAACCAGAAAATCAAAGCTAGCAATATTTCCCACAAAAACAATTGCAACCCCACACTCGTCTCACATCTCTTCAGTTTGAAGAATTCCAATCCAGCATCTATTTGTGTCCCTCTCATAAAAATCAATCATAAATTGACCTCTGACTGCAGAAGCCAATGCCATTAAGAGTAGCAGAATAAATAATATTTTTTTGCTGGCTACCAGAGATGATAGCAAGGACTTTATCTGGGTTCCTGATTCAATGACAAACTGCAATCAGATAATTTATTTTTCCCAGGAAGCAGGAATCACACAGCCATCCTGACAACATAAATACTAACACTAACACCATCAAAACACAAATGGCCTGCTTCCAGGGTACAAGAATTATTTTCTAGATTTAGGTCAATAAATATATTGAATATGACTGTCGTACAAAATTAGCATAATTTATCTTTATTCCACTCTACCCTGTCCCGAGGAAAAATATCTGGCCTTCTGAAATTTTCTACAGGAAGAACAACCATCGATTGGCTAAAAAAAAAAAAAAAGTGAAAATATAAAATTTAACGTCACAGTTGGAAGATGCAGAATAAATGCATATTCGTCTTGGCTGCAGTCACACCCAAGCAAATTGTATGTATCTGAAATACGATTGGAAAAGGGGTGGGGAGTGCTTGGGGGGGGGGGCAAATTACCAAAATTGCTGTAATTACCAAAATCAGAGTTAAGATTTACACAGGAAATACTTTAATTTCAACTGTTTCTGTCCTGTATCCCTGCAAATGGCCTCTTTTTTTTTCTCTTTCGAAGTGTGTGGTTTGGGAATAGTCCTAAATCTTATATGAAGAACTGTTGAAGAAGCAGGATAAATTTAGCGGGAAGAAGAAAAAAAAAACAACTTAGGGGACGGTTCAGATGCCTCAAAGGAAGCTCCATGGAAGATAATCAAGACTGCAGTAATTATTTTCAGCAACTGGTTTAAGATACAGGAAGACCAAGGCCGGGTTTTGTAAACTATATTTCTAAACGGTAGGATTAATGATATAGTTGAACCCAAGTCTCAGATAGATAACTGGCTTTTTCACTGGACTAAAAGCCAGATGAGGTAGCGATTAAAACACTGGCCAAAAAAATGGAGGGCTTTCTGTTTTAGGCAGGAAGACATCTGGGTGACCTTGGGCCAGTCACTCTGTCTCAGCCTTAGGAAGGAGGCAATGGCAAACCACTTCAGAAATCTAGTTTCCATTTTCTGAAAAATTGTTTCCAGGAGTCAGCATGAAGTTGAAGGCACACACATACACCCCCACAAATTACTGGACAGTCATCTCATGGAGACACAACTTTCATAAAGTCTCATAAAGACACAAGTAGAACTAAGGAGAAATTTCCTGAAAATCAGAATAATTTATCAGTGGGACAACCTGCCTCCAGAAGTTGTGGGTGCTCAGTCCCTGGAGGTTTTTAAGAGATTGGACAGCCATTTATGAGAAATAGGACAGGGTCTCCTGCTTGACAAGGGGTTGGACTAGAAGACCTCCAAGGTCCCTTCCAACTCTGATGTTCTATGTCCTGACTTTAGAATCCTGTAATTCTTGGCAATCCTAAACACACTTGTGATTTGCAAGGTCCTGTCACCAATTCTCCCACACTACATGCTGACAATTTCCTATTGCACAAAAAGATGAGTAAGTTGAAATGGCTCATATTTTCAATGGGGGTGGGGGGGGTGGGGAAACGGTGAACAGAATTAAGCAAACACAGGCCAGCTGCATTTCTGAGAAGAGATCCTGTAACGTCTAGTAAACAGTTTGAAGCTGTAAATCTCACGGAGCCACAAGTTTGTTTAGTGACAAGCAAAACAATGAGCATCTATCTGTAGGCTGGGCCTGACCGGTAAAGTTTCTGAATCATCCCTAATTTAGTTAGCTAAGCTTCATGTCCCTTTGTCTGCTGGGAAGAGTATGGAAGGAAGCCACCAAGCCAACTGAACTTTTTAAAAAGGCATTCGTGGTTTTTTATTCCCGTCAAATTCCCAGGTTTACATCTCTGTGAGTAACTAGGGACAGATTACAAGCTAAGCCATATTGTCTTCCTTTACATAACAAAGTCTCTTTAGGATGCAGTATAGTTACTGGCACCCCCATCTTGCAGGGATCAATGAAGGATAAATCAAACACATACACAAAAGTATTTCGAATAACGCTCAGCATTACCTGAAGTCCAATCCGTTTAATGCGGCTCGAATGATGCCTTCAGAACGCTACAACTCTACTTTCCCCTTTGAAGCATACACACTGCAACGTTAGCCAGATTCAGTTTTTAAAAAGGCTAGTTATTATAACAATTATCGCCGCTTCGGTTTTGCATCACCTCTTTCGAAGGACCGAACTGCCTTTTCTACCCCTTGTAAAAGGGGTAGAGGTTTAGCCAAAGCCAGATTTCCACCTTTTCCCCCTCTGGCTGAAATCTCGTCTGCATTTCTTTGGCAGAAGTCCTTTTGCGGTAGGAATACAATTTTAATATTTTGCTGTTGAAAGGCTCTCTACACCTTTTTTTAAAAAATAATAGGTTTTCCAAACCAATAGAGCCCTGGTTGAATCTGGCTTTTACTGACCACATCATCTTCTTTTAACGACCCCATAATCCCTTGCAGGGGGTGGAGTCTGGGCAACTGAATGGAGCCGAGTGTTTACTGGCCAGATGCCCTTCCTGTCGCCAATACGGAGTTTTGTCCAGCCGATACCTTCTCATTGTGCCCAGAGAGAAAAATATCTGCCTCTAACCTAGGATCGAACTCACAGCTTCTATATCAACATGGTATGCTTTATTGGAAGTTGACATGTGCAATCATTAAATATACTGGTATTTTTACCATTTTCCTCCCAATTCATCGCCCAGAACATGCACAAGAACATATGCATTTTATTACACAGATCGTATGCCCACCTCCAGAATGTGAGGAATTAATTTTTTAAGATTTTTGCTTTGGTGAATTCATCCCTGCCCCTCCCCCACCCGCAGCCCGCATCAACGGGGACTGCAAAGGACAGCATTTGACTTCAATATATATATTCATTTTCCAAGGCAACTGACAGAAGCAGCACCAGCCGAATCCCAAAAAAAGCTGTATAGGTGCAAAATTGAATCCATGTAGCGTCAAAAAATAAAATAAAATAAAAAATAAACTTAAAAAAACAACAACAACCAAAACCAAAGGGGAAAAAAAAAATCGCTATCCAAACTGATTCAGTTCATTCTTTTTAAACTCACTCTGTACAACTGAATGGAGTAGTTACAGTTTCTATTTTACAAAGTAATTGTACACTAAATACACAAATATACATTAAGCAAAGAAACCTTCATCAGACCCATCCTATGTCACAGCATTTTTATCTACCGGTTCCTCTCCTAGAAAATAGGTGATTTTTTAAATTTATTTTTATTTTTTCGCACCTTCCTTGGCTATAGAAAATGAGTGCACATCTGCTATATTTTTTTTTTTAAAGACTGCAGGCACCAAAAGCCCCTTCCCTCCTTTTTTTACTGTCCCTCAGTTTCCCCAAAGTTCTTTCTTTCCCTGTCTTATTCCTTTGGCTTCCTGGTGGAAAGCTAGAGGAAGGGGCTTCATCCCCAGCATCCCCTAGCCAACTTCTTCACATTGCCAGGCCCAACAGCGCTTGAATTCATCACGGCATTAACACGGAAGGAAGATCGTTAAGGAAAAATTAAGCTTCAGGCACACAAAAACTCATACAGGTTTTTTTTTCTTTTAGCAGCCGTTGCAAAAGCTGCTCAAGTCGCCCAGTGCATTTGTGCTAATTCCCTGAATGGTGGCGAGACCCCACTCCCAACTTTAAAAAATAAACCTCAAAAGAAAAAAATTCAACCCTCTCCTGCTCCCCCCTTGAATAGCTTTAATACTGGAAAGGAAACCAATGTTTTGCGATTAGGAGTTGGGGAGGGAGGGCGCAGAAGTGTCTTCATCATTGGGGAGGGGGTGGGAGACAGCATGCAGAGACTGCTGGATTCCCTCAGTCCAGCCTCTCAGCAGAATCCAGAGTGCCGAAATCTCAAGAGGTGCTAAGACTGACTAGGCCGAAGGTCCGGAGTTTTGCGGTGCAGCCTGGGAAGGTTGCAGGTTTGTCCCCTGCGTTTGTGAAGAATTCCCGGCTGGAGAATTGCTTGTTTGCAATTGCACCTGGAACTGAGCCAGCTGTTCTGGGCTGGCCAAGGTTTTCAACAGGTTGTTCTCTTGTTCCAGCTGGTTGTTTTTCTCAATGAGTTCTTTGATCTGCTCTTTCAGGACTTCGACTTCCTCTCGCACCGCGTACATCAAGTGGCTCTTCACCAGATCCTGGAAAACAGAAGCAGAAGACACCGCCCCCCCAAAAAAAAGAGTTGCATCTTCTGCAATGGCCTGTCGGAAGGCCTGTCAAAACTGGGGAGAGTCTCCCCCCACCAAAGAGCCCCTCTGCTGAATCCCACCCTCCTTGTGGTTTACCCATCCCGCACTTCTGTTTGCGCAAAGGAGCTCTCCGGTGCTCTCTGAGCTTGGTGGTTTTCTTGCAGACAATTTCATGACCCATCTAGGGAACATCATCAGTGCATTGAGGATGGGTTAAGTTAGGCACCGATGATGTTCCCTCCTTTGGGTCATGAAGCATGCGCAAGGAAATCACCAAGCTCAGAGAGCATCAAGGACCTCACAGCCCTCCTCCTCCTCCTCCTCCTCTCCCCAAACCCCACTCCCTCCTAGCACTGATGATGTTACTTAATTGGGTAATAAAACATCTGCAAGGAAATCACCAAGCTCAGAGAACACCAAGGACTCCTCGTTTCAACCCTGAGCTGCAAATATTCTCCTTTATTGGTATCTACAGAAAAGCAGCTTGAAGTGGCTTGCAAGAAATTGAAATACACGGAAAAATATAACAGACGGCTATAAAGATTCATCATCATCATCATCCCTTTAACTTTAGCCCAAAACCTTATTCTCATTTTAAAACCTTTCCCCTGGAACTCTTTTATTTTAAAACCTTTCCACTCAAATTCTTTTTTAAAACCTTTTCATTTGCAAAATTAAGGGCAGCCCTTATGGGAAGACAATGGACACTGGGAATGTTCTTAGCGTATCCAATTTAACAAGTGACACCTCAAATCTGTTACCTATTTAAATGACCCCAAGTGTTGAATGGAGGTTTTGGCTTGCAACACAAGGCCGTTGGGTTTGGTTCTAAATTCCCAATTTCCCTTCCGCTGCAGGTTAATGCAAAGCTGTCCTGACATGGACTCTGCTACGGGGGGGCTCCCCTTTTCTCTTTCTGTGGGGTCCTTGGTGCTCTCTGAGCTTGGTGATTTCCTTGCGCATGCTTCATGACCCAAAGGAGGGAACATCATCATACTCTTTTTATCCCAATTATGAAGCAGAAGGGATCCTGGATTGTGGTGGCAAGTGATTTTTTTTTTCCCCCAGGCAGAATTGCTGGGATGGAAGGAACGGAAGCGGTGCTCCATGCCAGCCCAGTTTCTTGGGGATTACATTAATTCCCAGAACAGGGGTCCTGTTTTTGGCAACGGGGCTACAAAGCAAAATTATCCAGCCAGAACAATGCCTGGCTTGAGTGCCCTTTTTGGCCTGCTCTCCTGGAGCAAAGAAATCCGGCTCCCCGGGAAGATGCAGCCTTATTTTGGATCAGACAAGGGATGCAACGGACCGAGCCTGAAATTCTCCATTGTTGCATCATCGTTTTATCCTCCGGCTGAAGGCATCACGGATGCTACTCAGGTTTTATAATGGTGGCGGCTGCAGCCGGCTTGAGGAAGGGGGGGGGAGCCTTTCCTAGCCTTTGGGGAGGCTCTGGGCCCTTGCCTGCTCCTCCTCTCCAGGATTGGGGTACCCCGCGCCCCCCCTTTTGCCCGCCTCCTTGGCTGCAGCTCATTCTGTCTGGTGGAAGGAAAGGGGGGGGGGATAAGGTTGCTTGCCGCATTTCCCTCCCCACCATCCCCTCTGACGTCAGCCCGGGTGAGGAAGACCGCCTCCCTAGCTGATCCTTCAGCCAATCAGCGGGGCCGCCCTATTTATAGCCTGGGGTTATACTTCAAGTTTGCCTAGCAACAGAAGCAAGAGGAGGAGGAGGAGGAGGTTCCCGGGAGATGGGGCTCCTTGCAGCATTTCAGCAACAAAGCCCACAGCGGAAATTGGAGGGAGGGGGGAAACCAAACAGAGGATGATGATAATAATAATAATAATAATAATAATAATAATAATAATAATAATAATAATAATAGGGAGACCAATCAATCAACCAATCAATAGACCCAAGGGGCCCCCTCCTCCTCTTCTTCCTCCCCCTCCCCACCTCGGAATTAAAGGCTTTCTCCCCCCTCCCCAATTATCCTCCCCGCTGACCCCCCCCCCAGCTGCTTCGGGGGTGATGCAAGAGGACACGCGATGTCGCATCCACCCCCACCCCTCTCCAGCCCCGCGAAGCGACCCCGGCCCATCGCCAAAAGGGCGGAGGGAGCGCGCACCGCCGGCTCTGCAGCGCGGACGGCAGGGAGAGGCGCCCACCGACTCCATCCTCCTCCTCCTCCTCCGGCCCCCAGTACGTACCATGGCTTGCTCGATTTTGTTGTCGATGGCGACCACGCTGGCCCCGGAGGAGCTGCAAGACACAAACGGGGAAGGGGAGGAGAAGAAGCCCAGGTTAGCAGCGGCCGAGGATCTGGCAGCCCCCTCCTCCGGCTTCCCTCCGCTTTGGGCCGGAGCTGTCAGGGGACGAGGGCGAGGAGCCGGGCAGGGCAGGGCAGGGCAGGGCGAGCCGCGGGCTTTACCTACTGTCGAGGCTGAGCGCGGCGCTATCGGTGCCCAGCAGGGAGGAGAGGAAGGAAATGGAGAAGTGCCGCAGCTGGTAGACGCCGAGATCCATCGCCCCCGGCCGGCTACAGCAGGGGCCGGGATGCGGAGCCCCGCGGGGGAAGGAGCGCGCCGATGCTGCGCCAAAGCGGCCGCTCGCCCGGCTGCCTGCTCGCCTGCCTGCCCCCCTCCGCGCCCGGCGCTTCCCCGGCTGCCCGGCGCTTGGCGGGGGCTCTCGCTTGCCCGCTCGCCCAATGCAGGCAAGGGAGGCGCGGCGCTCATTGGCTGGCCCGGCCCTTCGGACACGCCTCTGGGGCCCGCCCTCGCCGCGCCCCCCGCCCCCGCCCGGCCTGAACCCTTCGCGGCTGCCAGCCCCGCAGCCCAAAGCGGGGCGGGAGAGAGAGCGCTGCGCGAAAGGGATGGAGGAGAGCAAGGCAGGCTTCGCCTCGTCTTCCTTCTTACTCCCCCCCCCCCCACAAAAAAACAGATCAAACCTTCAAGGGAGCCCCTCCAGCCCCAGAAGGGGCATCTTCCAAAGTAGCCTCTTCCCCCCCCCCCCTCTCCCCCACTTTCAATGCCGCTCCGGAGCCATGAGCGACGGGGAATTCTTCACGCGCGCAAAGGAAAGCGAAAGGACGCGCAGGAGCTCGGCGGTGCGAACAAAATGGGGAGGGGGGAGTTTTTTTCTCCCGCCTCTCTCCCTCCCCCCCTGGCAGGCTGCATTGCACTAACTGCTGGTTGCTTAAGCCGCTCCAAGGGCGCCCTCTAATGGCCTCTGGAGGAAAAGCAGCAGCAGCCTCGCAGCGCCTCCCCCACCCCAGGGAAGGCGTTGGGAGCGGGGGCTGTCTTGGAGGGGTTCTGTTGGAAAGGCTGGGGGGCTTTTTAGGGCAGAGAGATGCTTAGAAATGGGGCCTCCTACTACCTCCTCGACTTGCGACCACAACGGAGCTTAAAATTTCCCATTACTGAGAGGCGGCTTGTTAAGTGAGTTTGCACCCCGTTTGCAACCGTTCTTGCCACGGCCATTGAGTGAAGTCACTGCAGCGGTTGAAGTGGGAACATGTTTAAGTGAATCTGATCCCCCCCCCCCCACTGTCTTTGCTTATCAGAAGTTCACAAAGCAGGATCACATTAAATTACATGCCAGTTGCCAAGCAACCAAATTTCGATCTCGTGACCACAGGGATGCTGCAAAAATGTTGTAAGTGTGGAAACGGTCATAAATCAGTTTTTCCAGGGCCGTTTTTCACACTTACGGCCGCAGCAGCACCCGCATGGTCCTGTGATGAAAAATTCAGAAGCTTGGCAACTGGCATGTACTTGTGACTGTTGCAGAATCCCGGGGTCATCCCGTGATCTGCAACCTTCTGACAAGCAAAGTCAACAGAGAAGCCAGATTCACTTAACAAACATGTGACTAATTTTAACAGCTGCAATGATTCACTTAACAACCGTGGCCAAACAGGTTGTAAAATTGGAACAAAACTCACTCTACAACCGTCTCGCTTAGCAATGGAAATTCTGGGCTGAATTATGCAGCTATAAGTCAGGACTATATCTGTGCTAATTTCATTTCTCTTTCCTTGCTCCGAAAACACTTTTTCCCCGCCCTTCAAAATGAAAATGCCCCTCTTATCTAGTCATCAAGTACTTCCTTGGCTCAGGCCAGCTTGCACTGTAAAAAAAAAAAAAAGCTTCCCTAAGAAAATAAATAACAAGTGCATTTCAAATGTTGATGGTTCAAAAACATTACAGTTTCAAACTGTTTTTATTCACGCCTTGGTTTAATGCCAGGATCATTCAAAACAACTTGAGAATAAAGTTCCCAGGCAGGAAAATCTTTTTTTTTTTTTTGGAGGGTGAAGAATTCCAACATGGAATTGTAAAGACACAAAATTCTAAAGTGGAACTCCAAGCCTCAAAACTCACATCTATTTTTGCCCTGAGTGGCTTTTAACATACTTTGTTTTTGTTTTTAGCTGAGTAGCTATGACACAGTTCAATGCTAAGAGAAATGCACAGGAAAAAAACTTTGCTGTCACTTCCCTTTCCCTACAGAAACTGACTCAACTTTTTCATATTTTCCCCCTTCACAATAGAAACGGGTTGTTTGTGTTCCTTGCCACATTTACTGCAAAAGGTCACCCAGTTCTTTCAACAACCCTCCGCAGTTTTCCCACGTTTCATGTCTTGAAGAATTCAGAAAGAAAAAAAGAGAAAGCTGCAAAAATTTTTCCCAAGCTTCTGCTTCTTCAATATTTATTGCTGCAAATGTTCAATCATCTGAACGCTCAATTCTTCTGCTTCTTATTTCGACTCCGCAGCTTAAAAAGCGCATAGCTGGGTCTTCTGCCCTGCCCAGGGGGGAATCTTATCCGTTGGCAAGAGATTAAATTATGTTGCATTTGCAAGAGATTAAAAATTATGTGGCGTGAATGTCAACCCAGCGCATATCTGGCTGATGCCTGTCTTAGAGGAAACAGTAAAAAATTTAATTGCCATGGGCTTGAACATGGATTCATTTTTTAAAAAAGTATTTCAGGTATAAGGTCATCAGCTTCAACCTCATTCACAAGAGAATGGCTGTGAAATATGTGGAAATATGTGGAAGGGGGCTGTTCACAAGCGGCTATCCGAAAAACATTTTGTCTGTCTGTCTGTCCATCCATCTACCTACCTACTCACTCACCCATCTATCTCTCCCTCCCACCCTCTCTTTCTCTCTACCTAGCTACCTACCCATCCATCTTATCTATCCATCTACTCTATATATCCATCCATCCATCATCTCTCTCTCTATCATCTCTCTATCATCTCTCTCTCTCTCTCTCTCTGTCTGTCGGCTGATCTATCTATCCATCCATCATTATCTATCATATCTCGCTATATCATCTATCTACCATATTTTTCGGAATATAAAATGCATTTTCCCCCCCAAAAAGGGGGTGAAAATTTGTGTGCGTCTTATACACCGAATGTAGCCCCGCCCACCCACTGGCCCCCACCCTTTGGCCTCCTTGCAAGCAAACAGCAAGAAAAAACATCTCCTTTCAGCTTCAGCACAGCCTCATTAGTACAAGTTGATTAGACCAGCCTCCGGACTCTCAGCTGATTTGCTCTCAGCTGTTTTGCGCAGGGCTCTGCTGCTTGCTGCAAAGAGGTAAATTGCTGGAGCAGATTTTTTTTCCCCTTGTGCTAATCAAACTATGCTGAAAACGAAAATGAAAGTAAAGCAGGCTGTTTACTGTTTTACTGCAACAAGGCAAAATTGCTCAGAGGCAGAGGGAGATTTGTTTTTCTTTTCCTCACCAAAAAAGGTAGGTGCGTCTTATACTCCAAAAAATACAGTATCTATCTATCTATCTATCTATCTATCTATCTATCTATCTATCTATCTATCTATCTATCTATCTATCTATCGACCTGCCTTTCTACCTACCTACCTATCTACCTACCAAATTTATTCGCTGCCCATCTCATGTTAAAACATGGATTATGATATCAACTGTCTGTCAACACTTCTAGTCTCTCACTCAATATTAGGTACAAATCTCTTCCCAATATCACTTTTTTTTTACACTTTCTAGTCTAACCTAGTAAATTTCCTAGTGGTCTTTTAACCAGCTCTTACCAGGGTTAGCGTTTGAAGATTGGCGAGGTTAGCCAGGGGCTGCCATCTAGAGAAAGTTAATAAATGGTTTACATTTCATTTTTGCCCAATCATTATCCTTTATGGTGAGCTTATTTTACTGATTTCTATTCCTGTGTTACTAAAGGAGTAGCTGAAAACCATGGCTTCCAAAATAAGTCTTCTAAAGCTACAAGTAGCCCTCGACTTACAATCATTCCTTTAGTGACTGTTTGAAGTTACAAGTGATTTAAAACCAGTCCTCACATATACAGGATGACCATGGAAATGCCCATGGCTGTTTGGGGGCAGATTTATACTGCAATTTTTATTCTGCCTTTATTACTTTTTAGCAATAACTCAAGGCAGCAAATGTGCCTAATCTTCCTCCTTACTCCAATTTTCCCAGAAATAACAACCCTGTGAGGTGGGATGGGCTGTGACAGGGACTGACCCAAAGTTACCCAGCTGGCTTTCCTGGCTAAGGCGGGACTAGAACTCACCGTCTCCTGGTGATTAGCTCAAAACCACCCAGCCGGTTTTTCACGCTTAAGACAGGACTAGAACTCCCCGTCTCCTGGTTTTTAGCCAGGTGCTTTAATCACTAGACTAAACCTGCTGAGATGAAATAAAGTGATTGAAGCAAACTGACGGAGAAGGATAACTTTTAGAAACTGCTCATCTTCTATTAGTAGCAAATATCACCTGCGGAACTATTCTATGTATTATCCTGTTTCCCCCAAAATAAGACCTCCCCTGATAATAAGCCCAGTCGGGCTTTTGAGCGCATGGCAATAAGGCCAAGTGCTTATTTCAGGGTTCAAAAAAAAAATATAAGACAGGGTCGTATTTTCGGGGAAACACGGTACTAAATTATCAATTCTTCACATTAACAAAGATAGGTTTCAAGAGACTTAATTCCTAAAAAGGGGTGTTATAAAATCGACAATCCTGGCAAAGTAACACCAAGACAATCAGGTATTGTTCTGAATGTGGCTTAATTAACTTTCATGTGTCCAACGTCTAAAGCAGGGATATACAACCTTGGCAACTTTTACATCTTATGGACTTCAACTCCCAGAATTCCCCAGCCAGAATGAGACTCTCACTAGCTAAATACTCAGTTCTGTAGGAGTTTAGAGCAGAGGTCTTCAAACTTGGCAGCTTTAAGACTTGTGGACATCAATTCCCAGAATTCTCCAGCCAGCTGGCTGGAGAATTCTGGGAGTTGAAGTCCACAAGTCTTAAAGCTGTCAAGTTTGAAGACCTCTGGTTTAGAGAATGGTGTCTCTTTTTTTAGGCAGAAATAATAAAGATGTATTATTGATCCTGATGCAGGTAACCCTCACTTTAACTGAGAGCCAGCTTGGTGTAGTGGTTAGGTGCTGTCCTGGAAACCAGGAGGCTGCGAGTTCTAGTCCTGCCTTAAGCACGTGCTGGTGGTGGTGGAGGAGAAATTAGCTAGGTGGCTCCCGGCCAGTCCATGTCTCTCAGAGCAACCCACCTCACTATTGTTGTGGGGAAAATAGGAGGAAAGAAGAGTATTAGGTATGTTCACTGCCGAGTTACCTACAAAGTAATAAAGGTGGAATAAAAATCTGATAAGTAAATAAATTCTCAACCTTGTTAAAGAGTATCATTGCCTTTCTTATTTTTTCCTAAACCCATAGATCTCACTTCTCAGATGGTTATGGGGATGGACTTCAATTCCTATATATCCCATGGACACCGTGTGTGTGTGTGTGTGTGTGTGTGTGTGTATGTGTGTAATTTACAGAAATAATCTTTCAGAGGAAGTAAACCAAAAACCTCCAAACTTGGCAGCTTTAAGACTTGTGGACTTCAATTCCCAAAATTCCCAATAGCTGGCTGGGGAATTGTGGGAGTTGGAAGTCCACAACTCTTAAAGTTGCCAAGTTTGGAAAGCCCTACACTAGAGTAACAATTGGCCACCTTTGCTGTTGTGAAGGCATTGTGCAGGCAAGCAGCTAAGTACCCCACAATTGTGTTTTCCCCTCAAGACAACCTAGGTTTAACAAAACAGATTTTAAAAAACCCCAATGTTAAATAAGTTTCATTTAGTATTAGGGTTTTAATATACTTAAGTAATCTGAAACAGAACTCTTTAAACCTAAGGGATTTTATTTATTTATTTTTGGACAAATATATGAATACAAGGAAGAAAGTTGTGTGCATACTTTGTTGATTTAGATTGACAAAGTGAATAGGTTTGAATGATGGGGCTGCTTTTCAAGAGTATTGACTTGAAGGATAAATATAGTAAGAAGGAATGAATGGATGGATGATGACGGAAATAAAATAACATTTAGCAAATGGCCCAATGCTGGGCAGACTTAATCAGTCTTCTTGATTTGTGGAATGCACTTATGGATAAATGAATACAGAATTTAAATGTATAATGAAGCAGCATTAGAGAGTGTGTTGCTAAATATTTCTACGAAGTCCATGCTCTTATTGAAAATGTAAACATTTTGGAACTAATGCTGCATATACTATACAATGCAATCAATGAGAGGTATAGATTTGAAAATTAATATCTCAAAGGCCTATTTCTTACTACATGCCACAGTTCCTTTAGCTTACCACTATTTTGCATTTTGCATAGTGTGTATATCTTTAAATGGATTACAAACTCCATCAGTTCCTTCATTTCTTTAGTCTGTTCTGACATTCTATACTTTCTGTCAAGTTTTTTCATTCTTCCAGAGTGATTTTTTGGTATCAATCCCATCCCTCCTCTTTCTTGAAGACCACTGCAACCCAACATGCTTGGACATCCCGCATATTATGCTCAACAACACAGCGCATGTAGCAATAGCAGCTATATCAACAGCACTGATGATATTACCTAGTTGGACAATGAAACATCTACAAAAAAACAACCAAGATCAGAGAGCACCAAGGACCTCTCATAGCTACAATTGTCAAATACCAAGCAAACCATGGTATATGTTTTCTGGAAAACTAGTGTAACGGTAAAACAATTTGGTCCCTACTCATAGCCCTCCTCTTCCTAGGCAACAGCCACAGATTCCTTGCAAAACAAGAGTTAGCTGAATGCATGGACTGAACAGAAGCTACATCTCGCAGCAAGCTTCTACTACCATGGACAGTAACTTTTATAACAAAGGGACTGTATACAGTAGTGGCCAAAATTGTGGAAACCTTTTGGGAAAAGTGTATTTTTGAGGTTTGATGGCTAATAACACCACTGTTTTTTGGAGTTTCAAGATAATCCTATTCCACTGCTGGAATGGCCTGGCAATAGCCCAGACCTTCACCCAATTGAAAAACTATGGAGCCAACTAAAGAAACTTATTATTCAGAAGCGACCCAGCAATAAAACCCAGTTAATAGAAGCCATCATTCAATCTTGGTTTCACATTAGAACAGCTGCAGAACTCAAAGACTTGGTTCCCTCCATGGGAAGACGTTGTAAGGCCGTCATTCATGATAAAAGTTGCCCAACTAAGGATTAACTGACATGGGGATCATTTTTGTATCTCTCGTTTTTTCTACGTGTTTCACTTTTCTTCTCTTTACTGCAACTGCTCTTCTAAGAGCAAATCCTTCCTAGAAGTGATTGCATTACAGTCTTCATTAAATGATCTTTCCATTGATATATAATTTTATGGTACTACTCCAAAAAAAAGTGGTGTTATTAGCTAATTTTAGAAAATACACTTTTCCCAAAAAGTTTCCACAATTTTGGCCACTACTGTACATATCATTGTCTACTGCATTACTGATCTCAGCTTTTCAAATACGGGTCAGTGAAGTTTCCTAAATTAACTCACTTTGCTTAGCAATGGAAATTTTGGACTGAATTGCGGTCATAAGTCGAGGACTACCTGTACAGGCAAGTCAAGTGGATGCTCCCGAATCTAAAATGATAAAAGGCTTCACTTCATTGAAAATATCTTTCGATCTCACATAATTGGCATTCCAGATATTCCCAAAATCCCTAGGGCTGCTAGGTCAATTTGGCAGCCGTTTGTTCCAGCCAAAGAGACAAAGATAGAAAATGCATATACAACGGGTAGACAATAAGGAGAAAAAGCTGATTTTAATTCTCACCACGGCCATAAAAATTCTATTTGCAAATAATATAGGAGAGAAAACTTGCCTCTAGGTGCTTGATCTGTCCAGGTTCATCTTGAAAACAAATTGGATAGGCAAGTATTAAGAGGGCACCCTTTAGGTATATAAATCATTTTATTTTATTGCGTTTTATTTAGCTCACATCCAGAAATCCATCCTTCCAACAAGGCTCCGAGAAAGCAACTCTAACCTCTAAAAGCAACTGCAAAAAACACAACATTCAAGCCATTAATTACCTCTTAAGGTGTTGCTCCAGATCCCAAAACATTTTCATGTTTGTTTTGCAAAAAGCTTGTTTCCAGAGGCCGTCTGGTTGCATTTAAATGCCATGTCTATTCTGACACAAGGCAGAAGCACAAGGATTAGCAGGGATACTACTAACTTGCTTTTGCTAAGTATAAGTTAGCATTTCCAGGGATCTTAGACGGAGGAATAGATCCAGCAGAGTAACAGGGGCTGGTTATGCTCAACAGAGGAATAAAAAAAAAAAAAACACAGCAAGCAGACGACGTCAGAGTGGCTGAGATCACATGCTGCCCTGTTATGTAAAGCACTAAAAAGAGATTATAATCTTCCTGGCCGGGATTTCTGAGTATCTTTCTGAATTACTCACTTGTTTCTCCGAAGTTTAACCAGGGAGTCCGTCTCCGCTTTCCTCAGCTTCCCCTAAAACCTCACCCAGGAGGACGTTGTAATCCCACCTGCGCAAAAGCTGAGGCCATAAATCGAGGACTACCTATACGCAAAAGCTGGCTGGCTGGCACAGATTTGAGCAAGGTGCCTGCTAACCATTTTGATTTTTCTTTCTTTTTATTTCAAAGAAAGCTTTTCAGTGGGCGAATGTCTCTGTAAGACCCTGGATAGGAAGACAGATTTTTTTCTTGTTTTATCTCGCAACAATCCAGATGTTCAATCCACAATCCAGATAGCAGTTTTCTCAGTATCTGAAGGGCTTCCACAAAGAAGAAGGGGTCAGCCTATTCTCCAGAGTAGCTGAAGGCAGGAGAAGAAGCAACGGATGGAAATTATCCAAGGAGAGAAGCAACTTGGATTGTTCCCGCTGTTAATTGTTCTCCCTGTCAGGAGAAATTTCCTGCCAGCAAGAACAATTAATGAGTGGAGCAACTTCTCTCCAGAAGTTGTGGGGGCTCCATCACTGGAGGTTTCTAAGAAGAGACTGGACAACCATTTGTCTGAAATGGCACAGGGCTTGAGCAGAGGTTGGGCTAGAAGACCTCAAAGGCCCCTTCCAACTGTTCATCTGTTCTGTTATTCCGTTTGGAAGAGGCAGAGAGGAAAACTTAAAAGTAGAGGTGAATTTTCCTTCAGGTGAAGTTTCATTCCTGGATGACTGTACAGACACATGCAATGGTTGTTGGATTTTGTGGGGATGGGGTAGGATCGGGATAAAAGGGCTCTCGTTTTTTACTGCCTTGTCAAATGTATTTCCAAATTTCCATAGGTGAACCTATGGCACACGAGCGCCAGGTCCTCCGCGCATGCGTGCACTGGCCAGCTGATTTTCAGACCTTCCAGGCCCACTGGAAGTCAGGAAACAGGCTGTTTCTGGCCTCCAGAGGGCCTCCAGGGGGGTGGGGAAGGCCATTTTTGCCCTCCCCAGGCTTGTAGAAAGGCTCTGGAGCCTGGGGAGGGCGAAAAATGAGCCTACCGGGCCCACCATGCCATCGGGTGCCAAAAGTGAGGGCGGTTCGGGGGGATGGGACACATTGAATTATGGGTGTGGGCACACCCACGTATGACCCCCTGCGCTCCCCACGCTTTCGGTACACGATGGCAAAAAGGTTAGCCATCACTGGCTTAGGGTGAGTGCAAGAATCTCAGATCTTCTGGTGCTCAGTTATTCAGTCATAGGTCCCAACCGTGCTTGACTTTTTCAAGATTAGCAAAAGTCTGCCAGGTGCAATAACAGAAAAGGGGGAAATAGTCATTTCTGCATTACAGGTAGTCCTTGGCTTACAACAGCTCACTTAGTGACTGTTCAAAATTACGACATTACTGAAAAAAAGTGATTTATGACGGTTTTTCATGTTTAATAATCAGTACAGCAAAAAAAAACCCCATCCCCAGGTCACATGATCAAAATCCAGAGGCTTGGCAACTGGCATGTACTTATGACGGTTTCAGTGTCACGTGATCCCCCCTTTTGCGACCTTCTGACCAGCAAAGCCAACGGGGAAGCGAGAGTCACTTAACAACCTAACATCTGCAGTGATTCGCTTAACAACGTTGGCAAGAAAGGTCATAAGCGACGAGGAAAACTCACTTAACTGTTTTGCTTAGCAACCAAAATTTGGCCTAAGACTGAAGGCTACCTGTGAACTAAACCACAGAAATCTTTGTGGCTTTGCTGTAGTTGTTCAAGAAACAAAAAGATTCGTTCCTAGCCTGAATTTTATGTCAGCTCAGGAAACAAAACAAAACAAAAAAGGTTCTAATTAATTAAATGACAGGCTTAACTCAAAGGCCAATAAAGAGCCTTTGCAAAATGGTTTTCTGTAAGAGATCAGGCCACACAACGACTTAAATCTCACTCAGCGGCTGCACTCGGAAAATGCGGGTAGATGGTTAAGCAGCTTAAACAATAATTAAAAGGTCATACGCATTTCCTCATGTGCTGGAAAGACAAGAGCAGCTCAATTAATAAACCGGCAGAAGAAGAGCTCCCACTTTTCGTGGGGCTTAGAGGTTTTCTGCAAGCTAACGCTCAATCTCCATAGATCACGGCCAACGGTGAAGAAAACCATTTTCAGAGGCATTTTTGGAAGCTGCAAATCTTCCTCAATTGCTCTTCTTTTATTTTTATTTTTCCTTCCACTTCCTAAAATAGACTGTACGAGATCAGAGCAGAATATTGCAAGCAGAAGATGGTGATGCAAAGGGGGGGGGGGGATTCACAAAACAAAACAATGGTTTGTGTGTCATATGTCTGGAGTTAGCCAACGTGACTGTGGGAAAGGGAAGCTCTGGAGCAGCTCCTTTCGTCATTCATATCTGCACAGTTTTCTCAGCATGAATTCCAACCTTCCTTTGTATTGCAAATAGGTGCTGTGTTATCTGCTCGTTAGTAGATGTCAATCTTTATCTTTATCTTTATCTTTATTTGATTTATATACTGACCTACTCCCGAAGGACTTAGGGCGGTGAACAGCCAAACAGTAAAATGCATACATACAAAATTTAAAAGACAGAGATAAAATCGAATTAAATAATTTGGCCCAGACAGATTAAAACACCCCGATCAATTTAAAACAAATTAAAATTTAGATATTAAAAAGAGGGAGAAAAAAATTAGGCCAGGCCCGCCTGGTGGAATAAAAAGGTCTTAAGAGCACGGTGGAAGATGCACAGGTCCGGGATCCTCTGTATCTCTGGGGGGAGCTCGTTCCAGATACCAATCAAGTACCAACAATGCCCCATTCAAGGAACTAACAACCCAGACAGACAATCAAAAACACACAACTCCCTACTCAAGGAAGCAATCAAAGGACATTCCCACCAACATTGACAGGGCAAAACACTAAGATATAAATAGAGAGCAAACCCCACTTTCTTCTAGTATTGATGGCGTTATCTAATCTGGTCATTAAACGTCTTCAAGCAGACACTCAAGCTCAGGGAGCACCTAAGACCCCACATTTCAGCCCCGAGCTACAGATATTCTCATCTGTACTGAGAGTCCTGTAGGGTGGCTTACAAATAAATAAATATAAATATTATGAATAAAACAAATAGCCCCGTTTATCACTATGCTGCTGTCTCTTGCAAACGGAAAGCATGCTGAAAATTACGGCATCGTATTTGAAGTTAAAGGAAGGTTTTAAATGGAAGCAAATACAGGGTAGTCCTTGACTTATGACCAAGTTACGACGGTACTGACTTATGACCAAGTTACGACGGTACTGAGGAAAAGGTGCATCATGCTTAAAACTGTCACAACATCCCTGCAGGCACATGATTATAATTTGGTCGATTGGCAATCGTCATGAGTTTACTCCTGATGTCACAATGTCAGCATTTACGACCAGACTAGATGGCTTCTGAGTAGCAAAGCCGTTTCGGGAAACTGGCAGGAAGCATTGCAATCTTGTCTTGCTTAATGACCATGGTTGATTCACTTAACAATCGTGGCAAAAGGGCCATAAAAATCAGTGCCTCGCTTAAGGACCAAACCACTTAATGATGAATTTTATGATCCCTTAGTGGTCGTAAGTTAAGGACTATTTTTCATCAGGTTAATCGAGACACTTAACAGAATATCCTTTGAATAATTCTGGGACGTTGTGGATACAGAGAAAGCTCTTTCTGATAATGCAGGATTGGATTTGTGGTCATTAGTGAAGCTTAGAAGAGACTTACTGTCATCCGAGTATGTGCTCTCCTTCCCTTGTACAGCATTGCTCCAATGCGTCTTACTCAATTTAGAAGATGCTCAAGAGATACTTGAAGGACACACAACAAACCTACTCCTCCCTTCCACCCACCTAAAGCGAGGATTCCTTTAAAGAGGCTTGGCTTCTGTAGGTACATCCAGGAAGTTTCCTTAAGACAATATGCAAATCTTTCTCTTGGGACGTTTATTTGACTTCCCAACCTAGCCCTCAACCGGAGATGTTCTTCCATCCCACACAAAGTGACCTAACTCTCAGATTTCAGCACAAACTCATTTCAACTCAACCAAGACTTCTGGTTGCTGTCTTCACTGGACACATCTCTTCATGCTTCTTCTCCATGACAGAAATCACAAATCGCCTTTTACTCCTAGTAGTAACAGAGTGCAAAACCTCCTCTAGCTCCTGAATTGAGCCTGCTCTGTTCCACCGTTGCTCTTTGGTGGTTTTTGAATTGACCCCAATTAAACGGAGGACAGCTGCAGGACCTCATTGGTTTCTTCAAGGCAAGAAAAGCCGCGATGGGTTGAAAACGTTGGAACATGCATGCAATGTTGCAACATGATCATGATTGACACAGGAATGCAGAGGGACAGAATCAAGATCACGAGAAGTGTTAATACCACTTTATAATGCCTTGATAAGACCACACTTGGAATACTGTATCCAGTTTTGGTCACCACAATATAAAAAAGTTGTTGAGATTCTAGAACAGGGGTGTCAGACTCAAGACCCAGGGGCCAGATTTGGCCCATGGGGTACTTAGATCTGGCCTGTGAGGCTGCCCTGGAAATAGTGAAGGACCAGCCCATGGTGCACTGCCAGCAAAAACAGAGGTCACGAGGGCCACACACGGCCTTTCTGAGCTCCATTTTCACTGGCAGAGGGTTGCAGGAGGCCGTCCCAGCTGAAAACGGAGCTTGGGAGCCCATTTTCACTGGAAGAGAGCTCCAGCCTCCACAGATGCCCCCCAATACAAGTGACATCATGCTGGTCACGCCCTCCCCCTCCTCCCAAGGTCAAACACAAACCTAATGCGGCCCTCAGTGAAATTGAGTTTGATGCCCCTGCTGTAGAAAGAGCGTAGAGAAGAGCAACAATGATGATTAGGAGACTGGAGGCTAAAACATGTGAAGAGCAGTTGCAGGAATTGGATTAGATTGTGTCAGAGTGCGCACAGTGTGACTATTTTCAGACAACCCAGGAGCAAAATACAGTAAATAGGTTTGTCTTTCAAATAGTGGTTTATCTACAAAGAATATACATACACATACTAGGCAAAGTCAGGCAATCAATCATCAATTACAGCACAGAAGCACATACAAAGAGAGGGACGCCTTCACAAGGTGTCTCTTATATATACAGTCTCTTAAAGTGATAACAGTTAATAACCCTGCTGACTCATTCTCACTGCATCATCATTTCAGTATTACAGCATTACAACATTACAGCAGCTCGTCAGCTATTAAATCATCATTACCGTGACAGTCTGCTCTAATAAAAAGAAGGACTAGAGGTGGCATGATAGCAGTCTTCTAATATCTGAGGGGCTGCCCCAAAGAAGAGGGAGTCAAGCTACTCTCCAAAGCACCTAAAGGCAGGACAAGAAGCAATGGATGGAAACTAATCAAGGAGAGGAGCAACCTGGAATTAAGGAGAAACAGTGAGAACAATTAATCAGTGGAACACCTTGCCTCCAGAAGTTGTGAATGCTCCCACTCTGGAAGTTTTTAAGAAAAGATTGGACAACGCTTTGCCTGAAATGGTATAAGGTTTCCTGCCTAAGCAGGGGGTTGGATTAGAAGACCTCCAAGGTCCCTTCCAACTCTGTTCTACTCTGTTCCAATCTCTGTTCTAATTCTAATAACTTGCTCTTCTGTGAATGCACCAAACATTCTTTCAGCATCTTAAAAGCCCCTCCATTTATTACCAGACAAGCTTTAATGGTTCACTCATCATTGCTATGGAGATACACTGTTGGAAAACATCTGTAAAGGACAATAATCCTGAAAGAGCAAAATACAAATTTATTCCTTAATTCATTCTGTTTGGAGGTCACCCAACTTTAACCGACTCTGGGCATCTCAAAACAATAAATAACATAAAAGCAGCAGAATGCAAAAGCAAAAGGGCAAGACAAGGACAAAAATAGCTATGAATTGTGGGAACACCCATCATTTTGATTTTCCACACCAGAGCAGGAGACACTCTGGCTATTAAAAAAAAAAAATAATTAAGCAGGATCAGGCTTCGACTCCACTTGAAATAGAGACCACACAGGAATTCCCTGTCTACAAACTACACCAGGAAGTCCAAAAAAAATTCTAAGAAGAATTGGAAGACCAAACTGTTGCCAAATAGCTGCCAAAAACACTTATTTAGTTGTTAATCAAATTTGTAAGGCCTCCCATCTAGGGCACAAATGTGCCAAAAAAGTCACACTAATAATTTCAGGAGTCTTTTTCCTTTTTCCTGGCAAAGCATGCAAACTGGAGCTACAAAACTTTGCAGCAAAATATTATTGGATGTACTGTATTGCAAATAATGTCATTTTGGTGGGGGAGGGGGTGGAATTGTCATTTTTTTTCCAAAAAAGAACTGTCATGGCATGGGAGAGTGGGTTTCAGTGGCCAAAGGGACCTGGGTTTTGTTAAAATAAAATAAAATAAAATAAAATAAAATAAAATAAAATAAAATAAAATAAAATAAAATAAAATAAAATAAATAAAATAAAATAAAATAAAATAAAATAAAATAAAATAAAATAAAATAAAATAATAAAATAAAATAAAATAAAATAAAATAAAATAAAATAAAATAAAATAAAATAAAATAAATAAAATAAAATAAAATAAAATAAAATAAAATAAAATAAAATAAAATAAAATAAAATAAAATAAAATAAAATAAAATTCACTTGGATTGAAAAAGTTCATCCTGACACTGAAATTGTGAACAGGCTGCTACAGCAAGAAGGCTTTGTGACAAAAATGGAAAGATACTTTAATTCCCACAACGGACAAACGGCTGCAAAAATGGATAGAGTTGGCAGAGATGGCTAAATTGACTGATTTAATTAAAGAAGGACATTAAAGAATGAAAAGAAACTACTGTATTTTGTTTTCCTTGATACAATTTAGTTTGTTTCCACTTGGAAACCGTGTTGGGACTTTTGTGTTTGAGGTGGGGAAAAAAATAATTTGGGTTTTGCTGATAAGATTCGTTGATATAGAAATGGCTAGTACATATTATTATGTAAAAGCAAAAAGTTGAGGTTGTGTATTATTTGCCACTAAAAGTGTCAAAAGTCAATGCCTTTCTTTCTTTCCTTCCTTCTTTTTCTTTCTTTCTTTCCTTCTTTCTTTCTTTCCTTCCTTATCTTTCTTTCCTTGCTTTATTTTTCTTCCTTCTTTCCTTCTTTGTTTTCTTTTCTTCCATTTTTTCTTCCTTTTCTTCCTTCTTTCTCCCCTTTTACCCTACACTTTTTCCTCTTCTATTTTTTCCTCCTTTACGTTCCCTTTATTTTCCAATTTCTTGGCATTTTATATTTTGATAAACTAAATTAAAAAATCGGATACAAATCATGAAAAAGTTGCTGAAAAGCTACCTGTGCCAAGGACTAGCCAGCAATTTATAGCATCTCACTGAAGCAAAGTGAAGGTTTAGATTTCTAGGAACAGAAAATGTGTGCTGTTGTGGACTTGCAACAGGGCACAGAATGCATAGAATAAGTGTTGGTAAGGGACCTTGGAGGTCTTCTAGTCCAACCCCCTACTTAGGCCTCATTATTAGTGCCTCTCCATCTTCTCTGCTCTTCCTATCACCAAAAACAAAAGTAGGTATCATTCTACAAAAACACCCCAAGTAAAGATAGACTGTAAGAAAGAGAAATTTACAGCAATAACAGGTGTGTGTTCCGATAAGGACAAGAGAATCTGGTTTTATCTTCCTGTGTTTCACTTGGGCCAAACCCAGTTTTCCCAGACTAACGCAGATACTGGAATGAAAAGGGGGGGGCAGGGTTTTTTTTAACCAACACAATAAGGGGGGCAACAGCCTTCAAACACCTGGGTCTCCTTTGCTGCCCAAATTAGACCTATTCTGCACACCCAGAAGACTAACAGATGAACAAAATGTTTGTCTTTCATATTTATGTTTGTCTTAAGCTCTGACAGAATGTAAATATATGACTGGTAATAACAGGAACTGCAGTTTCTCAACTTTGGAAGTTTTAAAAATGTGTGGACTTTAAATCCCAGAATCTCCCTTTATTTACAAGGTTGCTCTTGAAAATATATCTATTCAGATGAATAATAAAGAAACACAACTTTGATTTTGGGTTTTTATGGATTAGGTTGATTTGCTGTTATAGAAATGGCTGGTTTATATTGTTTTGGAAAAGTAAAAAGTTGAAGTTCGATGTTAATGCCTTATTCTATTGCAACAGAGAGAGTCAGAAGTCAATGCCTGGGGGTTTTTTTATTTTATTTTCTCCTTCCCCTCCTCATTTTTCTTTTCCCCTTCTCCTGTCCACTGTGTCCTATTATTTGCTTCCATATTTTTGTATTTTATTCTATAATCTAATCAAAAAAAAAATTTTTTTTTAAAGGCTCCTAAAAAAATTTCTCTGGAACGGTCATCTGAAAGTTCAAAAAGTGCATTTTCAAGAGGCAACTGGGCTTTCTGTGGGGCGAAATTGGTTTATGAAAGCGAAACTGATTCACGAGAACAGATTCTAAGCAGCTCACGACTTACAACACAGTAGAAAAGGGGAAGAAATAATGGCTCCTATTCAACGTGTTTGGTTTCGTAAAAAACACGCCAAGTGTTGCAAAATGAAATCTGATTGTAGAAACGCTTAAGCATGTTGAGTCACTCCGCCCTTGCTCTTGAGTTTGTGCAATGTAGCCAAGTCACATTATTTAAAATACATTCTAAATGAATGTATTTTGGATTTTAAAATCATCCAGAAAGGCAGGTGCATCAAGAGAAGCTGCAGAAAATCACCTTTTTAAAATTCAGGTGTGTCCAACCGTGGCAGCTATAAAACCTGTGGACTTCAATCCTCGGAATCCCCCAGCATTTTGAACCATGAGGATGCTGCAACGGTCATAAGTGTGAAAAACAGACATAAATCACTTTTACAGTGCCGTTGTTATCTTCAAATGGCCACTAAACAAATAGCTGTAAGACAAGACAATAGCTGCCTGTTCTGTACAAATATTTTCTTTGAAATAAGGCAACCCAATTTACATAGTTTCCAGAAAGAAAAAAAATTAACACTTAATTTAGTATTTAGTGTAATTAAGAGGCAGGAGCAGGGATTGAGAGGAAGATAATCCACATTTGTTGAAATTATTATGAAATGCATTTTTTTTAAAGAAACCTATCATTCATCTGACAAAATATTTTGAATCTAGGGGGGCACAGCAGCAGAATTGGAAGGTGCATTCTGTGCTAGAGTCCTGCAAAACTAATTTCCCAGAGCAAAAAATGGAAATATTAGATCGGTATAACCGTTGGAGACTGCTGAATGGTTATGCTGCCTCCATGTGGGAAAAATGAAATAAGCTACACCTCTGATATTTCTCCTTCTACACAGAAACTTTAAGTCCACAATTTCACAACATTCAGAGGATTCTTAGTAGTTAATACAGGAAGTCCTTGACTTGCAACAGATTACTTAGTGGCCAAAATTACAACGGCACTGAAAAAAAAGAGACTTTTCTTTCACAGTTATAACTTTTGCAGCATCCCCATGGTTACCGCATCAAAATTCAGATGCTTGGCAACTGATTTACACTTATGACGGTCGTAGGGTTTTGGGGTCACAGGATCCCCTTTTGCAATCTTCTAACAAGCCAAGTCAACAAGGAAGCCAGGTTCACTTAACAACCGGGTTACTAAATTAACAACTGCAGTGCTTCACTTAACAACTCTGGCAAAAAGGTTGTAAAATAGGGCAAATCCACTGAATAAATGTCTCACATAACAACATAAATTTTGGGCTCAATTTTGGTCGTAAGACGAGGACTGCCTGTAAGTGGGCGGGGGAGGGGGGTGCTAACACAAGAGAAACCAATAGAGAAATATTATTTTAGAACGCAGTTTCGTATCATAAAAAGTTTTTAATATATACAGGGATATAAAGTGAAATAATAGAGCAGTAGAAAAACCCTCATTCAGTAACTTAAAATTCCTGACCAAAATGCTTCACCACATCCTCCCTTCCATCCATCCATCCATGCATCCATTCTGTACATACACACAATTAATTTTCCTTTTCTGGGTTATGGCCAAGAACATACCAGAAAACCTGAAAAAACGCAGAGGATTATTTCAATTCCTAGAGATTTCTTTTGCAAATTTGGTAAAAATATTTCAGGCTATGATTTTTTTTTTTTTTTTTTTGCAGGCACTAAAAGAGAAAGAAACCGTTTTGGGAGGAGGGGAAATGTGCCCTTAAGAACAAGCAAGATTTAAATCATCCTCTAGGTGGCACTACTTGATAAATTTACCTAGTGTAAATTGGATGTATGGACAGCAGAAGCATTGTTATTGTTTCTTTAACAAAGAAACAGTATTTATTGTGTCTTTAAAGGAGGTGAGAGAGAGAGGGAGGGAGGGAGGGAGGGGGAGAGAGAGAGAGAGAGAGAGAGAGAGAGAGATGCTTCTTTGAGAATCTCTTCACCCAAGGAAGAACATTAAGCTGGAGGGAGGGAGCTGCAAGATGCTGGTAGTTGATAGATAGCAGATAGCTATAGGTAGATGATGGATGGATGGGTTGGTGGATAGGTAGGTAGGTAGAAGATAGATAGATAGATAGATAGATAGATAGATAGATAGATAGATAGATAGATAGATAGATAGAAGGGAGGAGAGAGGGGGAAGAGGAAGGAGAGGGAGAGAGATGGTAGAGGGATGGATGGATGGAAGGACAGACAGACAAAGCAAACAGTTCCCTTCTCTGAGCTCACACTGAACTCCTTAAGAGAACAACAGGTTTCTTTAATAAATACCAGAGATAATATCATTGATATAAATGATTGGTTTAAATGTTTTTTTAAAATTACTTTTGGCACTCAAAATGCAATAAAGAACATAGAGAAAATCAGAATATAAGAGGCTGATATGGTTAAGAATTATATTCTCTATTCAAATAAATCTTTAGGTACTATATCCAACTGCTGCTAAGACCAGCTATCCAGGGTTTTTTTTAAAAAAATCCTAAATACTACTAAAGCTAGTTTTATATTTTGGTATGAGCTAACAAGACCTTTTACAATTTGGGATAAGATCTATACAACTGTTGTAGTCCTCGACTTAGGACAGTTCATTTAGTGACCGTTCAAAGTTACAACAGCACTGAAAAAAGAGACTTACGACCGTATTTCACACTTACGACCACTGCAGCATCCCAATGGTCACATAATCAAAATTCAGAGTCTTGGCAACTGGCATGAACTTATGACGGTTGCAATGTCCCGGGGTCACATGTTCCCCTTTTGCCATCTTCTGATGAGCCAAATCAATGGAGAAGGCAGATTCTCTTAACAACCGTGTCACTAACTTAACACCTTCAGCGATCCACTTAACAACTGTGGCAAGAGAGGTCATAAAATGGGGCAAAATTCACTTAACAAATGTCTCACTTAGCAGCAGAAATTTTGGGTTCAATCATGGCTGTAAGTTGATGGTCAATTGTACCGTCTACAAATCTGTTCGGCAGCCACAATCAATAGCTACAGGATGCCAAGTTTTGTGGCTATTTACTAGACATCACTAAAAAGGCAGTCGGGAGCACTAAAAAACAAAAAGTTTGTTTGAGCCATAGTGATCCCAAGTGGTTAAAAAGCAGTACTGCACGCTAACTCTGCATTCCCACTGCCAGCAGTTCGATTCTGACCAAGATTGACTCATCCTTCCATCCTTCCAAGGTTGGTAAAATGAGGATCCAGATTGTTCAGTGGTGGGGGGGGGGGGCAAGATGCTGACGCTGTAAACCTCTTAGAGAGGGCTGTAAAGCAATGTGAATCGGCATATAAGTCTAAGTGTTATTGCTATTTCCATGTGTTTATTGTCATAGAAGTTTAACCTGCATTGTTTTATGTGCTTTATTGCTTTTAAAAGTCTATGCAATGCATCACATTCTCAGACACCATCTGGATACCCTTGTCAAGTGGCAAAAACATGGCTGCCACATCACCAAGGGCACTACAATCTCTAAGGAGAGAGGACTGATTTAAATGCGGACTGGAAGGCGGTTTAATTAAGTGAATGCACAGTTGGCTCAAAAATGACAAATGCTTATCAACCATTCCTTATTGGAGTGGAGTGAGATATCAAGAGGGTGCTCCGAGTTTTAGTTATAGGCCATCTAACTCATCAGTATTTGAATTAATGGCTTCAATGAAGTGGCGGAGGAAACATTGATCAAATCTGCAGATGACAAACTTGGGCGCAAAAGCTAATACAGCAACTGGAATGAAGGAAGGATCTTAAAAACCGTCTTAGCAGGTTAAAGAAACTGGTGAAGAAAACAGAATTTATTTGAACAGAGAAGAAAGCCAAATTCTTAAACTGAGATACATACATGAAATGCCCAAGGTCGGTATTTGAAAATGTACACCTGATAAAGAGATAAAGAGATAAAGATAGAGGAATCGGTGTATTTCAAGACATGGGGACGATTTTATGTATGGTTAGAAAAGAAATATGAATAAAAGATTATAGAGAAATAAATTAGATAAGGTATGAGTAAATGAGAAAGAAGACAAAAAAGAAATAGAAACCCAGAAGACACCTGTATAAATGAAAAAGGGGAAAGGGGGGGGGAAGAAAATGTTATTATATAAATGTACATTTATGATGATACAGTATGTGTGAATTTAGTAAAATGAAAAAGTAATTGAAAAGAAAGTAAAAATCGGGATTGCTTGAATAACACCTTGGAAAATACTAAATTGAAAATGAATACAGCAATAGAGAGAGAATGGAGAGGGATAGAGGAGAGAAGAGAGCAAGGAGAGAGAGGGAAAGAAGGGAAAAGGAGAGAAAGAAAGAGGGGAAACAAGAGAAGGAGAGAAGGTTTAGAAGGGAGGAAGAAGGGAGCTGTGGGGGAAAGGAAGAGAAAGTAGAGAAGGAAAAGGAGAGGAGGAAAGAAGAAAGTAGAAGAGTAGATGGAAGAAGGGAGGGAAAGAAAGAGAGGAGAGGGAGAAGAAGGACAGTTGTAAAACAAGGGAGATGAAATCGTAGAAGAGCAGCCCTGAATATAATTAAATTGTTTAGGATGAAGTTTGCATTAGTATGAAAGTTAAAAGAAAATATGTATGTTAGATAAGAAACTGTACATTTAAGATATGTTTATGAGAAAAAATAAAAACAAAAAACTTTTTTTAAAAAAGAAAATTTACACCTGGCTACCACATTTTGAAACAAACTAGAATAAGTTCAAACAAAATAGGAAAGGTTTAGAAAATAGAAACAAGGATGTAGACTTTTCATCCAAGTCCAGGGGAGAGAGAGAGTGAAGGAAATGGACAGGTTTTTGCCTTCATAGATAGAGCTGATACCACTCATCAAGTATCCCACGGGTGCTTTTGACTTTGTTTTTCAGCTATCAGGAACAATAAATCAACAGAACAATTAAAGATGAAAGTATTTGCAGTCCTCATTGGTGCCAAACCCCCCCCCCCTTCCAACCTCACAATTCAAGAAAGGAGAGTAGTGACATCCCTAGGAATGAGATCCAAACATGCTAAAAGGAAGATGCACGCTTATCCTGAACACTAATGACACAATACTGAATTAAGCACTCTTCTGAAGGACACTGATGTGTGTGAGACTCTGAAGAGAGGTCCCACCAGCAGTTATTTTTTTAAAAAAAGATCCGTTGATTTCCTGTAACAATTACTGAAGGACAATGCCACCGACAAGGCACCACAGTACTGCCCTTACACTGGGGAAGCTACTCCACGGATAGATTAACGACCCCCTAATCCCTTGCAGGGTGGAGTCAGGGCAACTGAATGGAGCTGGGTGTTTACTGGCCAGATGCTCTTCCTGTCGCCAATGCGGAGTTTTTTTTCTCAGCAGATAAATTCTCAGTGTGCCCAGAGAGAGAAATATCTGCCTTTACCTAGGATCGAGCTCACAGCCTCCTGATTGTGAGACGAGAGCTTCCCCCCTAAGCCACCGCACCAGTCAGGCTACTCCATGCATAGATGAACTCCCCAAAATCCACAAAGGGGAACTCCACTCAGACCAATTGTCAGGAGCATCAACTCCATCATCTACAACATTGCGAAGAAAGGAAAAACAAAGGAAGTCGAGTTGTCTCTTGAAAAAGCACTTTTGGGACAACCATGACCTGGATGATGGAGAATCTCCAAAGATACTCATCCAATATCTGAAAGGATGGTGTGGGTTTCCCCCCCACCCCCTATCATTCCAAACAAACGAAGAGTACAGATATTCAACTTACGTAAGAAAAATGGTCTCACATCACTTTTGTAAGTCGTGTAGTGATCTTAAGTTAGAAAAAGACATATTTTTGTTCAATGAATATGGCCAATGTGAAAGCAACAAGAAGTTTTAAATATCGAGATTATTCTTCAAACTTTACAGTTAACAGCAAGCAGAAAAGGAGACCTGCTGAGCACTGTGTGCAACGAAATTTCATTTCAATGCATGCCTAGTAGTGTACAAATCTGTAGTGTAAAATGTCTGTAAATACTTCCAAATGTTAAGTACACAGTATTAAAACTTCATGCATTTGTATTTCTGACAATTTTACTGTATCTCTACAGCTCTCCACAAAGTATTTTTTTAAGGTTCTGATGTTAATGTGGCATCTCAGCTAAACTCTTATCGACAAAACTGCACACAATGGACAGATGATTTTTTTTTAATGGCAGGCACCAGTTCTTTGAAGTAGATTAAAATTTGTTTTTCAAGCAATGGGCACTGTATTTTATGTGTATCTAATTGTTGCAACAGTGCCTTTAGTTTTCCAAACCAGCTATAATTTTGACAAAGAGCGACATTATTTCTGCTCTGGAGAGAAAGACAACAAGAAGCTTGTTGTGTTCTTAAAATGAAAAGAAGCATTTATTTTTTTTAATAGTGACACTCAACTGCAGTCTCAAAATTTTCTGACCGAGCTCCTCCGCCCACTCGCCATTGTATTGGCCGGTCATTTTATCCTTGCCTAATATGGATTCTTTCCCTTCCTGTTGTCAAAGCTGCAGTGATATGGCACCAAAACTTGCCTGTGTGAGCCAAAAGCATCGTGAATATATTTTTTTAAAAGGTGAGCTAAGCAAATTTGCACCCCATCTGCAGAGATGCCACAAATTTCTACGAGTTCAACCATTAATGAAGCTATGTTTGGGTTGCTGTTTGCCAAAATGAGGGAGAAAATCTTTCTATATCCACCAACTACTTACCGTAGGCATAACGGTGCCCTACAATTTAAAGGGTTGTTTTCAAAGCTGTGTTGATTCCTGGCAAACATTTTGAGGCAGAGGTCAACAATTTCAAGTATATATGTATTAATCATATGACTACAAAAATATATATTAACCTCGAGCAAATAAAACCACTCTGAACTCCTCCTAAAACTTTTCTCAAGCTTTAGTTGTTTTCGTTTCTTGTTTAGATCAATTATTATGTTATATTAGTTCTACACTGGTACACTGGGGTAACTTTGCTTGTCAGAAAAAAGGGTTCATATAACCCTGGGACACTGCAGCTGTCATAAATATAAGTAAGATTATATAAGCTTCCCCATTGACTCTGCTTGTCAAGTCGCAAAATGGGATCATGCGACCCCGGAACAGTGCAACCGTCATAAATACAAGTCAGTTGCCAAGCATCTGAATTTTAATCATGTGACCGCAGGAATGTTGCAATGGTCATCAATGTGAAAAACTGTCATATTTTGAAGACTACTTGATAGGAGCAAAATAAAATGGATGGGATTAAAAAAACCAAAGAAATGTAACTCAAATAATAGCTATGTTGGCTAACCACCAAAAAGTTGGTAAGGCCTTCTAAAACCATTGTCAATTTTTATTTTTATTTTTAATTTGATTTATATGCCGCCCTTCTCCGGAGACTCAGGGCGGCTTACAATGCGTTAAGCAATAGCCTTCATACTTTTGTATATTTATACAAAGTCAGCTTATTGTCCCCACAAACTGGGTCCTCAATTTACCTACCTTAGAAAGGATGGATTAGTTATGAGATCGAATTGTAAATAGAAATCAAGATAATGTAAATAAAGACATAAGTTTAAGATAGAGATATTTAGAATATTTGTTAAAATATTTTAAAATATTTAATATTTAGAAGTAGAATTTGTGTAAAGAGGTTAAATAGGTTAGAGATACCGATGCAGAAAAGTTGTTATTAGTATTGAAATTTTGATATGCCTGTTTTTGGTTGTTTATATTTTTTTGTTATTGTTTGTGTATGTTTTTTTTCCTTGCTTTTTTGTGTATTATGTTTTTTTTTTTGCACTGTGTATTTTAATCTTTGGAAATTTAATAAATATTATTTTTTAAAACCATTGTCAAGCTGATGTATTTTTCTTTATACAAATTCCAACGTTTCCTGAATCACCGAAAACGTCTGGATTATTTTATGATCTCTCCAGCTTTATCATCACTCTGCACATCAAAAGGTTTTCTTCATATCCTAATTTCATTTTTCTCTCTTCCTGGATTTACATTCTTTCTGCTAATATTTAGAATAGCGGGCCTTTATAATATTAATTCTTGGTAATGTCTGAATTACTAGCAAGGTAAACGAAAGGATGGCAGAGGCCTAAGCTTTTTAAAGCATTTAGAAAACGAAGAAATAAAATTCCTTTAAAATCAAGCTTGGCTGTCTTTTCCATGGCTTGGCTTGGCACGCCAGATACACAACACACCACGGTTACAATACACAACAGCGTAAGTCACCATATGTAAATTAAACCCAATTCGGACTGAAGTGTTTAACACCGTTTCCTGAATTTTGGTCCTGATTTCAACTGCAAAGAATGTCTATTGAAATAAATGACAACTTTCCTCCCAAGGAAAGGGCCACATTGGGAAAGTATATGTACTTTAAAAGCACATGAAGAAATTCACAGTCTATTTGGCATTAGAGTGGAGACATTCTGTCAGAACATGTTATGTTGTGGTCTCTAAAGCTACTCTTAAGCTAATTAAAATGCTTCTTTTGGGGATTTTGATTTTGGAGGGACTAAAAAAAGACAGTGTCAAATCTATAAGTATGTATTTACTGGAGGGGCTTCAGTATTCGAGGGGCTGCCACAAAGAAGAGGAGGGCTCAACCTATTTTTCAAAGCAAGACAAAAAACAATGGGTGGAAACTAACCAAGGAGAGAAACAACCTAGAACTAAAGAGAAACTTCTTAACAGAGAGGACCATTGACCAGTGGAACTACTTGCCTCCAGAATTTGTGGTGCTCCATCACTGGAGGCTTTCAAGAAGAAATTGGGCAGCCGCTTGTCAGAAATGGTATAGGGCAGTGATGGCTAATCTTTTCAGCACCGAGTGCCGAAATTAGAGCATGCACATGCTGGAGCCCAGGAACCCCAGAAGAGAGCAGCTGGTCTGGCACATGCATGCCATAGGTTCTCCATCATGGGTATAGGTTGGGCTAGATGACCTCCATATCTCTTCCAACTTTGTTATTCTGTATTTCTCAATGAAGAAAGAAGAGCAGAGAGAGGCAGGTCTCTGATGTTTCCTTAGGGAATGAAATAGTATTATACTCATTTCAAACGTCTCCATTAAAATGGAGACACAACAGTTTCTGTAGAATGTTAGTTCCCTAGGCTAATTTTCCAATATAGCTAATGTTGTGCATCTAATATGTTGTTGGCAAATGTAGCCAAGTTAACAGTTTCAGGTTTTATGAAACTGAACTACAGTACTCAGGTACAATAAGTTATGAATTCTCTGGGTATCTTTTAAAAATCCAACTAAGTTCATCTAAGAAAATTAATGTTCATGAGGACTCTGAACAGAATCACAATCTTTCTCCAAAACTAGATCCATCACTCTACAATGGTTTCCACAGTGATGAGATTGAAATGAGGTGTACCTGTGCAATTCTTCCTAGAGTTTGGTCTCTATAATCTCAGCCTGGAATCTTCTGATTCATTCAAAGGTACCTCTGAAGATTCCTCTAAACGGCATTGATCGCATTGGTTGATGATCTCTGGAGGGCTCGGGACAGGGGATGCTCCTCAGTCCTGGTCCTCCTAGATCTCTCAGCGGCTTTTGATACTATCAATCATGCTGCATCGGTTGGGGGGATTGGGAGTGGGAGGCACCGTGCTGCGGTGGTTCTCCTTTCTCTCCGATGGTACGCAGTTTGTGTTGACGGGGGAGCAGAGGTCAATCTCGAGGCACTTTACTTATGGGGTGCTGCAAGGGTCAGTCCTCTCGCCCCTCCTGTTCAACATTTATGTGAAGCCGCTGGATGAGATCATCCATGGTTTTGGGGTGAAATGTCAACTGTATGCTGATAACATGCAGTTGTACATTTCTGCCCCGGACCACCCCAATGATGCCCTTAACGTAATGTCCCGATGCCTGGAGGCCATGCGGATCTGGATGGGGAGGAACAGGCTCAGACTCAACCCTTCCAAGACTGAATGGCTGTGGTTTCCGGCGCCCCGATATAGCCAGCTGGTACCAACGCTGGCTATTGGGGATGAGACCTTACCCCCCCCCCCAGAGAGGGTTCACAACTTGGGCGTCCTCCTGGATACGCGGCTGTGTCCTTAGATGATCATATGATGGCCTATCAGGTTTGCCTGATCTCCCAGTTGCGCCCCTTTCTGGATCGGGACGCCTTACACACGGTCACTCATGCCCGTGTCTCTTCCCGTCTGGACTACTGTAACACTCTCTACATGGGGCTCTCCTTGAGGAGCACCCAGAGGCTCCAACTGGTCCAGAACGCGGCCGCACAAGTGGTTATGGGGGCGACCCATCGCTCCCACGTGACACCTCTCTTGTGCGAGCTGCACTGGCTCCCAGTGGACTTCCGGGTGCGTTTCAAGGTGCTAGTCACCATCTTCAAAGCGCTCCATGGTTTAGGACCGGGATACTTACAGGACCTATTTCTGACACCGCATGCCTCCCACCACCCGATACGCTCTCACACAGAGGGCCTCCTCAGGGTGCCGTCAGCCAGACAATGTCGGCTGGCAAGCCTCAGGGGGAGAGCCTTCTCTGTAGGGGCTCCGGCCCTATGGAATGAGCTGCCCCTGGATATAAGGAAGATCCCCGACTTCCACATCTTCCATCGTGCGCTGAAGACTTTATTGTTCTAGCAAGCTGCCCTGACCGAATGAATTAACTTAAATGGGTTTTAATGGTTTCAAAGGGGTTTTAGCTAGGGGTTTTATAAAACGTCCAATGCTTTAAAATATTTTAAATGGTTTTTAATTTTTGTGCTGGTATTATTTTATCATGGCTGTATACTGCCTTGAGTCCTTCGGGAGAAGGGTGGTATAGAAATGTAATAAACTAACTAACTAACTAACTAAAACTACAATTAGAATATAAAGGCAAATGTAAATCTTTCCTCTGTTCATTCCCAACTGGTCTTCAAAGAAAAAACGAGAAAGTCCAGTTGCCTCTTGAGAAAACACTTTTGGGACAACCATATCCTGGAGGACTGAGAATCCCCTTAGACATTGCTTTGAAAATGTTTTCCAGGAGCTTCTTCAGTTCTGAAGAAGAACTGAAGAAGCTTCTTGGATGAGAAGCGAAACATCTTCAAAGAAAAACAAGCAAGCCCAGGTGCCTCTTGAAAAAACACCTTTGGGACAACCATGACCTGGATGACTGACAATCTCCATAGCCCTGTTGAGTTTTGTCTGAGGGGGGTGTCAGCTCATTTCTTAGCCGTTTCTTGACCAAGGAAAGGCCAGCATTGTCCAAAGACGATTTCCATGGTCGTGTGGTCGGCATGGCTATATGTCAGAAGTGCTTGGAAGGCTATTACCTTCCCACCGAAGAGGTACCTATTGATCTACTCACATTTGCATGGTTTCAATCTGCTAGGTTGGCAGGAGCCGAGATAAGGAACGGGAGCTCATCCCATCACACAATGCTCGGGTCTCAAACCTGGGCTGTCAGCTTTCTAGTGTCTTTAAATGCTGAGCCATCACACCCTCCACAGTGAGAACATAACATGTTCAGAGAAGAGCAGCTCTTGTTCAAATTCAAATAGAAGGCCAACCAAGTTGTATGAAATCCCAGAAATTTCTAATTCGTATAAATTGCCAGATTGCTGGTCTTTCTAATGGCTTCAAATATCATTTTTTCCCCACATCATTCTACCCAAATTTTCACACAACTGCTGCTCGTGTCATTTGAGGCTAAGCGACTGGTAAGCAGAAGACAAATTTCTTTATTATGGAACTTAATCTCTCTGGAGAGGCTCATCAGGTGTTAGCTAGCATTTAAAAAAAAAATGTCCAAGACTCTAAGATTGTTTATAACCATCTGTTGACTTTGGGATTTTATTTATGGCTATGGTTCCTACTTTAATATAGTTTAGTTCAGGAGCAGGCCTTAAAAGACTGGGCTCATGCTAACAAGCTGAATTAACAATCAGATAAATTAACAATAAAAAGGGTGACCTTAATTCGCGCTTCTGATTAAGCATTTTTAAGAGGGTTTGCCTAGGTCTGCGATAATGGTTTGTCTGGAGGTCCTCACCATACATGGACCATCAGAAAACAGGAAAGGGAAGATCTTGTGGTTATATCTCCAGAGTCATCCTTGGATGAGAGGACAATTGGGGAGACGGTACCCCCAAATACCTACTCAGGAGCCTGAGTAGCGTAGGGGGCTAATGCCTCCTACTAAAGGCAGCAATTAACATCCAGCTGCCAGTAATTCTGTGAGTTCAATCCTAGCCAGGCTCAAGGTCGACTCAGCCTTCCATCCTTTCTAAGGTGGGTAAATTGAGGACCCAGTTTGTGGGGGCAATAAGCTGACTTTGTATAAATATATACAAAAGTATGAAGGCTATTGCTTAACGCATTGTAAGCCGCCCTGAGTCTACGGAGAAGGGCGGCATATAAATCACATTAAAAAAAACAAACCACACCCTTTACTTTTCCACAGCTATGTTGAAAAGGAAACAGACCTTTTCTGCCAAGATCAAGAAGGATTTGAATGGAAGTAGCAGCCTTCCTTCTCCACTTAGTTCTCAAGAATCCTGCTATTTGCAAATCAAAAGTCAGAAGGCAGATAAGCATGATTATACATACATACATACATACATACATACATACATACATACATACATACATATATATATATATATACTTTAAAAAGTTCAACAAGACATGGAGTAGTTTGCCCAGAGACCCTTGGGTTGACCAGGGGACAGAGCTGCCAAGCAGGGTCAATCTAACATCAACCTATTGCCATAAAGAAGAGGAGGTCAAGTTAATCTTCAAAACAGCTGAAAGCAGAACAAGAAACAAAGGATGGAAACTGATCAAGGAGAGATCCAACCTAGAATTAAGGAGAAATTTCCCAACAGTGAGAACAATTAATCAGTGGAACGTCTTGCCTCCAGAAGTTGTGGGTGTTCCAACACTGGAAGTTTTAAAGAAGAGGTTGGACAATCATTAGTTTAAAATGGTAGAGGGTCTCCTTCTTGAATAGAATTGGATTATCTATTATTTTGTTATGGTGAAGCCACTACAACCGCAACAAATTATTGAGGGCCTGCATGTGACTGTTGACTTTATTCCTTCAGGCACAGTTTCTTGACAAGCACTGATATCTTGACCTTGCACTGAATTTTACAACTGCAGCTGTTGTAGCCTGGCAGATTGTGTGTGTAATAGCCCAGATCAAAAACTGATATTTGCAATGCCTGGAGAAGATCCAGCAACTACGGTTAATGAGTGACTGGACCCCCATCAAGAGTGGTTTAAATGTGTTTACAATGATTGTATTCCTCGTGGAGATCTGATCTTGAAGGAGGGGAGACTCCTCCAATGATATTTACTAGAGCTGTCAGCATTCATCCAAAGTAAGTAGAACTGCCCAAACCTGTCAATCAGGTTCACTGATAAGCAGGCTTTGCTTTCATCTTTTCTTGTTTGTATTATCAAGTTAATCAGTGTTTGATGTTATAAGCCAGCCGAAGCTCAACTAGACACCGTGCAAAAAAAAATCTGTTTAAACAAGCAACATCTCACAAAAAACTGCATGTATCAATTGAAAAAGGTGCTACCAGATTTCTGGGGTTTGCCACCATAAACTAACAGAGCTTCCCTCCTAGTGTCCCACCAAAGGAATAGTTGATTTAATTCTGAAATAAGAGGTGCCTCTACTATATTTCTACTAAGTCACTCATGGAAATGTCAGAAGAGAAGATGTCCTAAGACTGATGCATAGAATAACAGAGTTGGAAAGGATCTTGGAGGTCTTCTCGTCTAAACCCCTGCTCAAGCTGGAGACCCTATACCATTTCTGATAAATGGTTGTCCAGTCTGTTTTTGAAAGCCTCCAGTGATGAAGCACCCACAACTTCTGGTGGCAAGCTGTTCCACTGATGAATTTCTCCTTAGTTTTAGTTTGTTTCTCTCCTTGTTTAGTTTTTATCTGTTGCTTCTTCTCCTGACCTCAGGTGCGTTGGAGAATAGCTTAACTCCCTCTTCTTTGTAGGAGCCCCTCAAATATTGGAAGGCTGCTATCATGTCACCCCTGGTCCTCCTATTTGTTATACCAGACAAACCCAATTCCTGTAACCATTCTTCATATTTTTAAGCCTCCAGCCCCCTAATAATTCTTGTTGCTCTTCTCTGCACTTTTTCCAGAGTCTCAACATCCTTTTTGTATTGTGGTATTCAGAACTGGATGCAGTATTCCAAATGTGGTCTTACTAAAGCTTTGTAAACCGCTAGTAGAGTTTCACGTGATCCCTGTAAACTCTTCCCCAAATACTTCAACCCAATCTCAATATCCTCTACCCACTTGTCATGGCATTCAATATGCATTCATCAGCGACTGAAGTCTGAAGTCAAGATATATTATGTCTGAAGCATTCACACAATCTATTAATGATGTCACCTAATCAAAAAATGAGTAAGATGAAACCAGTGAATTTTAGCTTGGCAATTCCATGCATTCACAGTCACGAGCAACATTTTTGATGCTCTTTGCCAGTTTCCAGCATTTACTTCTGGTTTATCTTAGGGTAAAATGGATTCTTTTAACAATTGCAGCATTCGTTTGATGGTCACAAACAATCTGATAAAATGGGATCTGATTTGATCATGTGATGACCTGCTTAATGACTGCAATGACTTATAATTCTGGGCTCAATTATAGTCATAAATCAAGGATTACCTGTTCATGCTAGCTATCTTGTTTTAGATTATGTAGATTTTACTTCATAGATTGTAATATTTTAGATTTCCTCTTGCACAGGTAATTATCATACCATTTCACTAATTACATTTTGTTATTTTATCTTTGTAACGCTAATATTTTATTTCATCTATTTGATATCATTTTGATGTTGTATTTTTTTTCAAATTTTGCTGGTCACCAACAGAAAAAATAAATGTACGTTATTTGTGAACCAAGGAAACACTTGATTCAAAACCAAATACATTTCTGGTTAAATAAATATTGTGGTAACACGTGAATATTTTCTGTTTGCAACTTTCTACCAACTTCAGCTGCACACTTTCATGCTGCCAAGCTTTGTGGAAAACTACTCCTGAAAACATAAAATCCAGGAAAATGAATAGAAGAATGAGATGGAAGGATTAATCTGGGCTCACATTCACTAACTACGGATGACAGCTGTCGATGGGAACAGATTCAAGAATTAACTTGGATAAAATTTACCTGCTGAAGTTGCAATATATGAAATTACATCACCGTAGCTACCAATTTCACTCTGGTTTTTTTTTTTTGGTTTTTTTTAGAACTTGGAAATGCTAAGAAAGTATCCAAAAACAGAAACTTCTCCATGCAAATTATGTATTCCTCTCCTGGATCTGCCCTTAATCCTTTTTCAAAATTTTATTGGTAGCTCTAGCAAGAATTACCAGATGTCTCAAGGGCCAGATGTTGTGGTCATTGTCCTCAAAAAAAACCAGCTGCTCTGGACCATCACAATTAGGAATCAACCACAATGCACGCTAACCAGACACAAGCCACACCTTGTTTCCTTAGCTTTTACCATCTAAATGATCAATTAACAAAACTTCTCAACTCTTAAGTCTTTGGAAGAAAACAAGAGAATTATCCAGGTTCATTGTTTAAAAATTGAGCCAGAATATTGGGGCAAAAAAATGAAACAAGTTATGTAATATTAGTAACGGACGTCAGGTAGATAAACTTGTTTAAATGCTTCTATATATGTATAACATATAAAGTATGTATTTTATATGTAGCATCTGATAACTTTATGTATATGAATCTGGGATGTTGCAACTGTCTTAAGTTCATATCAGTTGCCAAGTGCTCGATTTTGATCACGTGTCCCTGGGGAATGCTGCAAGAGTTGTAAGAGTGAAAATGAGTCATAAGTCACTTTTATAGAAGTTAGCTCTGCTTCAGCACAATTTTCCTCCAACAAAAAAGCACAATTCAAATACTATAAGGAACCATAATATGCGTGCAACTATCTTACTATGTAGACGCTTCATCTATCTGTTGTCAGATAAACAGTGGCAAGCATTTACAGAAATCTTTTGTTGTTCCTTATTGTATGAGAGGTAACAAAAAAAAGTCCCAAAAGTGCTTTTTTCAAGAGGCAACTGGACAATCCATCCAAGATAGTAGGGAATGGAAGAATTTATACGCCTTGCAGACAGCTGGTCATTTGCATCCTTTTAGAGTCGCTGAGGCCATTTGGAGGAGACTGGGAATTCTAGTTTTTTTAGAACTAAGGAAACTTCTTGGATGAGAAGCGAAACATCTTCAAACAAAAACAAGGAAGTCCATTCCTGAAAAAAAAAGCATCTTTGGGACAACCATGACCTGGATGATTGAGAATCTCCACAGACATATAACAAAAAAAGGCACTTACAAGTTATAACGGCTAAAAACCCCAAGCTAAAAATGCAAGCCAATGAAAGCTGACAAGATGGCTAGAAGGGCAATTTTGCTGTATCTTGCATCAGATTTTTGGCAAAGCTAACCAGAGTGAGTTGAAAATGCCAACGCTAACAAATCTCCTGGCAAGCTGCAGCCAAAACTCCTAACCCAGGACTTTTGACTGCCCAACCTTCATTATACTGAATGCCAGTGGTATTATATTTATAAACCACCCACAAGTCCAATAGTCAAAGCGAAGTTTTAAGCAGCTAAAGATCACGTTGACTGAAGACAGTCAAGGATTATGGTCCAACGTCCGGAAGGCTGAACTTAACATAGTTCTACGTGCCAAGAAAGCAGAATTCAACCTGATATTGTAATTACTGCTGTGGTTACTAACCTGGAAACTAGAGTGACTTATTGAATTGCTGGCATAATACCATATCCAAGGTCACTTTGTTTAGAAAAGGCCCAATTTGACAATGCTGTCATTTCCTATCCTCTCCGATGCTTCTTCTGTCACCTGCCTTGGATATTTTCCAAAAGTTTCCTTCACTCTCTCCTGCTGATGAGATAGTCAGCCAATTTCTACCAGATTATGATCAAAAAACAACAATATTATCCAAAGGCATCTCAAGAAGACGAGTTAATCGATGAAATATCTACTCCCTTTCTCTTCCCCCACAAATTCACAACTTTTTCAACAGGCACGGGCTGAAATAAAGTATAGCATTCCACCCAAATCCTAATATAGACCCACATACACACACATTACAAATGCATTCATACGGTTTATGTAGGAAGTGGGGGGGGAAATGAGAACTAGCGATTCTGAGATTCTTCCATTATTGCTTAATGCATTGTAAGCCGCCCTGAGTCTCCGGAGAAGGGCAGCATATAAATCAAATTTTAAAAAAAACAAACAAACTGATTTTGGGACACTTAGCTATTTCATTTTATGCAAGTATGACCGTTTCCAGCAAAAACATAGAAGCCAGCTGCCAGTAACTATAGACAGTCCTCACTTTATGACCACAATGGTCACTGTTGTAAATCGAGGACTACCTGTACTCAAAGTTAGGATGATCAAAGTATTCTGCAATAGGCTATCCTCCTTTCCAGGGGATAAAATAAAATATAGTCCTCACTCACTCAAATCGTTAGAAGACTGAATTACAAGATTGAAGAGATCCGTTCTGGTTTAAGGTGGAAATGTATGTAATTCTATGGCTTGGTTTCTGAGAGATTTGCAGGACATTTTGATATTATATGTGAAACAGAAGTAGCACATACTGGTTGTAAGTTAAGGACTTCCTATATGCTTTATCTCAGAGATTGTTTCAAAAGTCTGGAGAAAAGAAACTTGAACTGGTCTATGATCCTTTTTAGAAGGATCGAAGGTGGTTTAAATTTGCGGATGAATTATTCAATGGAATTAACACCTTAGAAGCAAATGTTTCTCATGCTATTTAAATCATTTCACAGACACATCAGGAAAAAACAACAACAACTATGCTGCATATAGTTTCAGTCCAAAATCAACAATTTTTTTTATGTCTCTAAAATAATGTCAAACCTCTATTTCCATTTACGTTAAATAACTGCAGAATTTCCCTTCTGAAGCAAAGTGAGGCAAGTGTATTTTAAGTAGTCTTTAATTACATTCTCTGAAAAGAAAACTAATTATCTTCCATGGTTAATCTGCAAAATGCAAATGAAGTTACACAGTTCCATGAGCCAGTCAAAAAGGCATATTTAGTTTAGCTTCATCAGCTGCACTGCAATTACTTGGTTGAAGGCCTACTGACATTTACAATGATGACAATATATTAAAGCACTTTCAACATATTCTCTGAGTTTATAAAAAGACTTTCGTCTACAAAAACACAGAAATCAATACTTCAAGAAACAAATGTAGTCTCCGTTATGGGCAGCCAGCATACGGGTATGATTGGAATGACTGAAGCTTGCCCATCAAAAATACTCCTTTGGAAAGAAATTAAAAAACATGTCATTTATTTTGTGTTCTTAAAAGATGATTTGGTTCCTCAGTTATGCCTGATATTCTTGCTGTTCTAACATCCAATAATTCAAGTCCTCCAAGAGATAGCCTCTCTCTTTGTTTTTTGAAATAATCTTTTTTTTAATTTTGAAATCAACAAATACCGAAGAGGGAGGCCACCCAATTCACCAAGGCAGAACAAGAAGTAAGTCATATAAAGTAATCAAGGAGAGAAACAATCTAGAACTAAGGAGGAATTTCTGGATTGTTAAAATAATTAATCAGAACAGTTTGCCTCCCAGAAGTTGTGGGTGCTCCAACCTTCGAGGTTTTTAAGAAGAGACTGGACAGCTACTTGTCTGAAATGGTACAAGGTGACTCTCCTGCTTGAGCAGGGGGTTAGACAAAAAGACCTCCAAGGTCCCTTCTAACCCTGTTATTCTATGATCCATATTCTATGTCCTATGTCGTCTCCACTGAAGGCCTAAATATAAGCAAAATCCTATCCAATTATTTCATCTGCGTTCTTTGAATTGAATTCTGCCCCTTCTTTCTATCTCTACTTCGCTTTCTGACGTTACTATTCTACGGAGAACTCAAGCGAGAACAGCTTCTTTCTTTAACCATAATTTTTAAAAAAGCAACTTCAAATATTCATCAGGTCCCCGTTAATTTTAGCCAGATGGCACACAACCATGTAAGAGAGAACAATTGTCTTAATTAACACCTTAGCGGCCAAGGCACAAATAAGGATTCTTGTGTTGAACGCAGACTACATTTTTAAAATGGCAGAGTGACACTTCATAAAAGAATTTGTTTCAAACATGCCGAGCTCCCCGGCAACAGTATAATTTGTGAGCAGCAAAAGGCTTAATTGGAACATCAGAATTTTCTCAAACTATCCGCACTGGGCTTCGTACCATGAGCAAATTAAGCCATGGCTAGACACATCATTCTGAAACAATTAAAAGTGGTGCCTCCATGGATATATTAATCCCTCCAAACCACTCAGCTAAAATGATTGTAGCTATCAGACTGCAAGATAAGGAATGACAAGACAATCACACGTCCCCCCCCCCCCCGGACGCTATAACCATTGGCTGTTAGTCAAGCACCCAAATTTTGATCAAATGACCATGGGGGAATGTTGCAAATGTCGGAAGTGTGAAGAGCAGCTGTAAGCCACTTTTTTTCAGTGTTGTCGTAACTTGAACCAATGCTTATACTTGAAGGACTGCCTGTCCACTTCATATTTAAAGTGAATACCCTCTGCCTTGTGTGAAAAATACTCCAGGAAGCAATCGTGGTGTTCCAAAAATCGAGAGGTGTGATGGCAATTTAACAGTAACATTCTCAGTCCTGAAAACACTTTTGCATGGTAATTACCTTAATATTTTATGACGCCAGAAGTTTCTTTTCTTCCTTCTCACTGTCAGTCTTGAAGCCACACCATTTCTCAGAGAATCCTAGGGCTTCAAGCGAACTCCAGAAGTTGTGAGTGCTCCATCACAGGAGAAGAGAAGAGATTGGAGAAAGCAAACTCTATATAGCATAAAGTAAGGAGGTTCCCTGCTAAACCCATAACTTCTGAGATAGCCCCTGACCAGTTCTGCTTCCTTGGGAAAAGACCTCTGAGAGGGCTGGTTAATCTTCTGTAGGCTTCATAGAGGGGAGGACATTATATTCAAAACCCCTGAGGATTAAAAGGGATTGTTGAGATCTTCCCTTTTGTGTAGGTTCCTTGCCTTCTCGAAGGTTGAGGGAAGGAAGCAAAATAGGGGTTGGGGGAGGAGGAATAGTGATGTCACTCAAAGACCACCATCTCTACTTGGTGAAAGAAGGAAGAATCCCCCAAAATAAGTGCATCTCAATACTTTCCTGAGGGACGTTGGTCAATTATTTCTTCCACTACTATTGTAACACACTCAAAAGTCTGTAGAGATTCTCAGTCATCCAGGTAGTGGTTGTCCCAAAGGTGCTTTTTCAGAAGGCAACTGGACTTTCTTGTTTTTTCCTGTGAAGATGTTTTGCTTTTCAACCAAGAAGCTTCTTCAGCTCTGAAAGGATGTTAGGGAAGGGAAGGATTTATATTCCTTGCAGACAGCTGGTCATTTGCATCCTTTTAGATGGTCGTTGAGGCCACCTGGAGGTTGTGTCCTCAGAGCCACCTGAGTGGTGCAAATGCTTCCTATAGTCTGCCATTTTTTTCCTCTGGAAATCCATCCCTACTCCCAACAGCCTTCAAAGTAACACACCTCAGTTGAGCAAAAATGAAGTTATATTTCAAGGGATCTCAAGTCGCTAGAATATTAAGCCCACTCAAGAGAACCAAATTGTGGTTCTGGAGAAGACAAGCCGAATTTGCAGGTTTGCCCCCTGATGTTGACAAGAAAGCACCGAAATAGAAGGCTTTAAAGGGTCTAGTCTTGCATGAAAAAGCAGCATGGATTCCCCCATTGCCTCTCTATATATTTCACAAAATTAGGAAAACTAACATGAGGGACAACTCATACATAGGAATTGAAATTGGAAGCCCCGAGAACATAAACAGGAAGACTGGATTCCATGGAGTAGTTCATATAATAATAAATTATAACCCAGCTCGTCGGTGCTTTGCTTAAGGTGCTAGGTAAACCCATCTTTTATGTCGCAGGATTGTAAACAAGCCGGACTGCTATAGCCTATAAAACCAGCCATGGTTATTAAAATCCTGACGTAGCAGAATATGTGACTACAGCTAGTGGCACGAGGCAGCTTTGCACGTGGGATGGATGTTTACAACCAAGAAATAGAAGGGGCAGAGGCTCATGTCTCATGATACTAACTAGGACATCATTTGTCTCCTGCTTAGCATAATCCACAAAGCCAGCCATCACGGTTTTGCATTCTTTGTTAACCAGGTTAACTTCTGCAATCCAGGTAGTCCTTGGCTTACGACCACAATTGAACCTAAAATATCTGTGGCTAAGCAAGACATCGGCCAAGTGAGTTTCATCCCCATTTTACCACCTTTCTTGACACAGTTGTTAATGTTATGTGAATCACTGCGGATGTTAAATTAGTAACACAGATGTTAAGTCAATGTGGATTCCTCATGCTTGTCAGAAGGATGCAAAAAGGGATCACATGACCCCGGGACATTGCAACTGTCATAAATATGAGTCAATTGTGGAAAGAGTTTGATTTTGTTCACGTGACCATGGGGATGCTGCAATTCACTTTTTTCAGGGCCATTGTTACTTTGAATGGTCATTAAATATACTGTTGTAAGTTGAGGACTATTTGTACTCTTAATAAGGTGTTTTGCAACCTTGGTCAACCTGGAAGATGTAGAGGCTTCAGCTCCCAGAATTCCTCACCCAACCTGAAGGCTAGGAATTCTGGGAGTTGAAGTCCACACATCTCCAAGTGGCCAAGGTTGGGATGCACTGCTCCAATGAGCTGAAGTAGCTTCTTGGATGAGAAGTGAAACATCTTCAAAGGAAAAGCCAGAAAATCCAGTTGCCTCTTGAAAAAGCACCTTTGGATCAACCATGACCAGGATGGCGGAGAACCTCCATAGACATCCTGCTCCAATAGATGTCCTCACCTCCAGGTTTGAGGTATCTTTGGAGGAACACTTTTCTCACAGCGGTGATGAAACCTACACCTTGATCATTTCACTTGGTCAAAGCTCAAAGCAAGGACTACCCTTGGACATGAGGGCGAGGAGTTAAATAATGGGAGAAGAAGGGTAGAAGAACAGCATGGAGAATTCAACACTCAAGCAATATCTTTAGGAGCAGTAGAAGACAGCTATTTCTCAAGTTTTGAAACAGCTGATTTGGCTTACTACCTTCAGTGCAAGTACTCTCTAGATTAGAGATACCAGAGTACCATCCACAAAAAAATGTAGGACCACAACTTCTCCTGTATATAGTCCACCAACTCCAAACCCATCTGTGTGTCCTGTTCTAAAGCTGCACACAGTTGCATGACTTAATTTCGTTTCCAAAAATAAACTGGGGCATCTTTTCCTCCAGATAAGCTGTTCTCCTCTTCCTCCATGACATGCCCTAAGTTAATACTGCAATCAACCAGACCACAAATAATAGTAAGCGATACCATAATCAAGGAACTGACAGATCAGGAAAACAATCAAATAGTAAACAACCACCTAATCAAGGAACTAACAAGGAGAGAAACAACACTCCCACCACCAATACTGATCAGGGCAAACTACAGTACAAAAACAGAGAGTAAGTCCCACTCTCTTCCAGCATTGATGATGTTATCTAGGATCCCACAGTTCAACATTGAGCTACAAATATTCTCTTCTACAGGTAATTCGATAGATAAATCAAGACAATTCAGGACATACTAAAATTCCCCATGCAATACTTTACATTTCGGCTGTAGAGTTAATACTAGCCCATCATCACTTAGTCGGTTAAATTTTAACCAAGACTCCTGATAAAGTTAGTCTAAACCCAAGTTCCCAGAACATGTATATATTTCCAGAAAGTTCTTTCTAGATCAAAAGGGTTCCACTCAGTATTGATTCAGACAATCAATTTGTCTACTTTCTGTTTGAGTGTTCTTTTAATAGCACTGTGTGTGTGTGTGTGTGTGTGTGTGTGTGTGTGTGTGTGTGTATGTATTTTTATTGAGTTTTATGGTAATATATAATAATACAATTCAACATTTTTCGGTTTAGCGGTGTTCATGAATATGTACAAAGTATTTACATGGTATTCCATCTTTACTTGATTATAGTTCAATAAGTAATAATACTCAATTCATTATCAGTCATTGTTGTTAATCATTATACTCCCTTATGTTATACTTTTTGTTACTTTCTCTCATCCACCTATACCACATATCCCACACAGTATAATATTCCGTATTCTCTCTTTCGTTAATCTTGAGTGTTAGTTTATTTATCTCGGCGCATTCTAATATCTTTCTAATTACAGCACGATATATTTTATTGTTTATTTTTAACTAATTCATGCAGCTATCCATCTCACCAGTGCAGCTCTGAGCATACTGAAGTGACACATCCGATATCTTTTTTAATAATAATAATAATAATAATAATAATAATAATAATAATAATAATAATTTCCAGATCTGAAAAGAGTGAAACGGGTAAAGTACTGTGATTCTTACAGCTTCAGATGGATACCATATTCAATGGCATTAGAAAACTGAGGGAGCAAATAAGATCAACAGATCACATTCTCCCCCCCCCCCCCCCGTTTCTCTACCTGTTAAACCCATCAATTGATTCAGACTGACTGAGACCATAACTGTGCTATATTGTTGGAAACAAGTTCAAATTACAAGTTATCATCATTTGGTAGCTACCATTTAGACTCCCTTATTTATCTTATGCCAAGTATGTCCCAAAAGTGCTTTTTCAAGAGGCAACTGGAGCTTGTTTTTCCTTGAAGATGTTTCCCTTCTCATCCAAGAAGCTTGAGGAGAAGTGAAATATCTTCCAGGAAGTCCGGTTGCCTCTTGGGAAAAAAAGCACTTTTCCCCCCCAAGAATCTCCATAGACATTCCTTTGAAAATGTTTTCTTCTCATCCAAGCAGCTTCTTCAGTTCTGAAGAACTGAAGAAGCCTCTGGGATGAAAAGCGAAATGACTTCAAGGAAAAACAAAGTCCACTTGCCTTTTGAAAAAGCACCTTTGAGACAACCATAACCTGGATGACTGAGAATCTCCATAGACATGTGCCAAGTATTTCTGTATCTCTGCTGTTTTCCTGGCAAGATTTCAAAATTGGTTTGCCATTGCCTCCTTCCTAGGGTTGAGAGTGACTGACTGGCCCAAAGCCATCCAGCTGATTTTGCGCATAAGGTAGGATTAGAACTCAGGATCTCACATTTTTTTATTCTGGTCCCTTAACCACACCAAGCCATCTATCTCTATTCCATGTAGAAGTACTGAAATATTCTATTGTATTAGCTATTAAAAAGTAACAGAATTCTAATGTGGCTCTAGAACATGGAATAATAAAAAAAAATTGAAATAAAAAGAATTGATGGTATAAAGCCACTTAAAACCTAGGAATGCATTCAACTGGAAATCATGAAATGCTTCATTATAGTTTAATGGGATATCTGAATAAATAACTGATTAGTTCCAACCAATGATAGAACTGAAAATTTCAGCAATTGCTCCACCTCCAACACTAAACTTTCAAAATGTTGAATGCCTAAAATTAAACAACTATGCTATAAACTTTATTTTGTTTATGGTCACACAGCTCATAAGATTAGCTTCGGTTCCATTAGATCCGGCTGCTGTACTTTGTCAGAAACAAGATAACTTAATAGTTTTATTATTTGAATTGTGCTAAGATAACTCTGCTCCTGTAATCCACATTAATTATTAAATCTGATCACAAGCAAGAAAAACAAATATTACTCTTTGGTATTCAGGGACCTCAATGATTTCTTCACAAGAAAGAGACTGGAGAAAAAGACAGATTAAAGACTATTTAGATGGAGTCAGCCAATGCTCCTTTTAAAAACTGAAGCAGGACAAAAAAACCCTACAGTGATTTTGAGCAAAGCCATAGAGGTATAGTTTTAAGATTATGAAAGAGTAAGTAACCATAACTCTTGGGAGTTAAAAGCCAAAATATGCATATTAAGAAACTGGAAAATCCAGTTTCCAACTGCCCCATCATTACTTCAAGGATGTGGAAGTTAATAATTGCTAATAATAATTGTAGTGCCCAAAAATGGCCAGGCTGTGTGTTAAATCAGCAAGATTCATTGTGCACAGCGGAAATGTTGTGGTCTGTTGGCCATTGGCCTCTCCAGCACCTGAATCAGAGGAGGGGGAGGTGTGGGAGTCAGGGCCAGCATTGAGGCAACTTGAGAGCTCTGAGGGGGAAGAGGGAATGGAGCTGGCAGAGAGAGAGAGAGAGACGGAGGCGGAGACTGGGCCGTCCGTCAGCCCTCAGATGGAGAGTCAACAGCCCCCAGGTCTGGAAGTGGCTGACGAGGAAGAGGAGGAATACCTGGGTCCGGTGCCTGACATGTGGATACACAGAAGGCAGAGGAGAGGAGAACAGTGGAAATCTATGGGCTGGTCCTTGGGACAGAAGAGCCACTGCTGCTAGCAAAGCCCCTCCCTAGGTCTGGGGATAGAAGACAAAGGGCAAAAATGAATAGGTGTGGCAGACAACTATTCATCTTCCGGCCAGCCGGACTTGTTAGCCTGCGGTGAGAGAGAAACTTTTTGCCAGGACTGCTGGCGCTCCTAATTAAAGGAATCTTTTTCACTTCAGAGGATTTGTCGTGTTTGGGGAGCTGGATCAGAACAACGAAGTGCATTATTGCTTCCCTCATCCTAAATTTATTTATTTATTTATTTATTTATTTATAAATAAATAATTTAATTTCTATACCGCCCTTCTCCCGAAGGACTCGGAGCGGTGTACAGCCAATTAAAAACAAAAATATACAAACATCAAAATTAAAAATAATTAAAAGTATTAAGACAATTTCGGCCCGAGTTAAAACCCAAAAATCTAAAACACCCAATTTAAAATCATTTACAAAGATAGCCCAGCCTGGCAGAACAGTTGGGTCTTAACAGCGCAGTGGAACACACGGATTCTTATATAGTCTCATCACATTTTGGTGAACCAATAAAACCAATAAAAACATGACTGCAGCGTATGTCATCATCATCATCATCATGAATTCAGTATTAGGAATTATAACAAAAAAGGGATGGGAAAAAAAATAACATTACCCAAGTAAGTACACAGTGTAAGTTTGAAAGAGAATTTTGATCATTATAGGCAAGTCTTCGAGTTACGGTTATAATGGAGCCTGCCCATCACGGACATAACTTGAAGCTTGTTGCAAAGGAAGTCACTTACATACTGACTCCATTTTAAGACCCTTTTTAGAGGTTGGTCACTAAGCACAGTTATTAAGTGAATCGTGGTTTGCTAGGGGCATGGTTTTTCTCAGAAGTTGGGCATAAATGCAGAGTTTTGCAAAACCATCATAAAACAGGGTCGCGGGACTGCAGAGCACTGCAAAGGTGGCCTGGCTGCCGAGTGACCGAAGGATGGTCATGTGACTGAGGGTGGGGTCTCCCGACCATCGAAAATTTGAATCCAGATCATAAATAACCCCTTGCCCCTTCAGTAGGTCTGTCAAAACTTTGAACGGTTGCTAAATGCTTGCAAATAGAGAATTACCTGTATCTCAAAAAAAAAAAGAGAGAGAGTTGGGAAAGGGGCAGGGGAAAAAAAACAATACCAAAAACAAATGCCAGATAGTCCTTGACTTACAACAGTTCATTTAGTGGCCATTCAAAGTTACAACGGCACTTTAAAAAGGGACTTATGGTCTCATCGCAGTCGTGAATTAATAAAAATGTGACTGCAGCGTACGTCATCGTGAATTCAGCCCATTTCAGAATTTATAGCAAAAAGGGATGGAAAAATGCATTATCCAAGTACAGCTACTCCTTGATTTACAACAGTTTGTTTAGTGATCATTTGAAGGTACAACAGCACTGAAAAAGGTGACTTGTGACCGTTTCACACTTAACGACCGTTGCAGCGTTCCCCACGGTCACGTGATCCAGAGGCTTGGCAACTGGCATGTACGTATGACGGTTGCAGTATCCCAGGGTCTCACATGATCCCCTTTTGCGAGCTTCTGACAAGCCAAATCAATGGGGAAGCCAGATTCACTTATCAACCAGGTTACTAACTGATCAAGTGCAATGATTCATTAAACAACTGTGGGCAGGAAAAGTCGTAAAAGGGGCCAAACTCACTTGAAGATCTCCAAGGTCCCTTCCAACTCTTGTAATTCTGCCTCCTTCAACACAAAACTAATCCAGGAAGTGTAAAAATTCCCCCCCCCCTCACCTTCCCTCCCTCTGCACCTGCTGACTTAATGCTGCAGAATATTTTACAAAAGGCTCCATTGCCAGAGAGGCATTTCTGAATAATTCAAATAGATCAGGGATCTCTCATACTGTGACCGCCCTCGGTAACAAGGCGAACTACCTCTGATAGGGAGCTGCCATCTGGCTGTTAAGGCACAAAATATGAATTTGTTTCAAAAGCCAAATCAACGTTTTCCCACTTCAGGACTTTTATATCCTTTTGTCTATTTAAAGCAAGGTCACATCCACTGCTGACACACGTCCTCAGTCTCAGAGGTTTCTGCCCCGTGAATTTGAGCCACAACTTAATTATTCATACCTCAAAGAGCTGGCTTGCTCGTATAATCCTTAGGGTATATAGTAAAGTACATGCTGTTGACGTTTGTAAAATTCTTAAATTTGGGAAGCCTGGTTGTTCTCTCTCAGTTCATTGTTTTCAGGGTTTTCTTTTTCCCAGCATGAACATTTTTTTTATGTTGTTGCTGTTTTTAAAGCTGCTTGTGGTGATTCAATTTTGAAAGCTAAAAGCAATTGAAAAGATAAGTGAAAACAGAAAAAAAATATCTCCTGCCCACATGCTTCTAAAGGATGAGTCAGGAGAGAGAGAAAAAAGAGAGTTGCTAAGAACACCTGATTATCAAGGGCATCATGGAGAATGACCAATTAAGACCAAAAAGTACTTTACTTCATAAAGTATAAATTGGTACGTCTGTGCCTCAGACTGGCTTGAAGGCTGAACAGAAAAAGAGTTGATATGGCCTTTCCTATTTTGCCACTGTGTCTAAAGGCAGCTCCTTATAAATATTGAAAAGGTATTGCAGGAAGTGAAACAAACAGAAATAAAAACATCCACAAGTCTTTATGCTCCAGTGAATCAGGCCAGGTAACAGGGTTTCAAGGCCAAGAAGTAAATTGGACACAGTTAACGCACTGTATATGAAAAAAATAATATGGTTTTTTCCTTATTTCCTTAACCCAGGGCACCTGATGGGGTGACTTGTTTTGTATCATGGATAGAGAATTAACAAGTAAAAAAAATAATTATACCACCAAAAAACAAGGTGACTTTTACCTAATTTCAAATTTTATTTATTTATTTATTATTTATTGGTTCAATTTATATGCCGCCCTTCTCCGGAGACTCAGGGCGGCTTACAATGCGTTAAGCAATAGCCTTCATACTTTTGTATAAATCTGCTTAGCAGGGCTTTCGGCCCCCACAAGCGGTGTTCTTTTTTATACAAAGTCAGTTTATTGCCCCCACAATCCAGGTTCTCATTTTACCTACCACAGAAGGATGGAAGGCTGAGTCAACCTTGAGCCTGATGAGATTCGAACTTACAGTAATTGCAGGCAGCTGGTGTCACTTAACATCACTTTAATCTGCTGCGCCACCAAGCCTCAGCATACTAAGTGGTATATAGACCAACCCAGAATATAAAAGGATGTAATAATAAATATAATAAATATAATATTATATATATATATATATATATATATGATAGAATAGAATATAAATATAGAATAGAATATAGAATATAAGAAAATAAAATATAATAGAAAATAAAATAATACATATAAATATACATATGTGTGTGTGGATGTGGATGGATGGATGGATGGATAGAGATAGATAGATAGACAGTTACATACATACATATATACGGATTGTAGATAGATAGATAGATATTCACAGTTCTGTGAGCACAAATTTACCAAAGTGACATGAAGCTCATCAATTGTAGTTTATTTAACAATTTATTTAAGCATATTCATTAAATATGAAGCGGTACGCCAAAAAAGGATTGAGCTATTAATTTGCTCAGTAAAATGCAAGCAGAACCTCGAGATGTATCTGAAAATTCTAATTTTGTAAAACAGATCAGCAGTGTTCTGGATTCTGCCAATTGAAAGGGGACCAAAATCTTTCATATCCATCATCATTGTATCAAAAAGGGAATTTGTTACAAAATTTGTGTGGAAAACTATGTTACAGAAGTTTGTTCAAAACTCTTTACAGTTTTTCTGAAACAGGGCTACAAAGTTTGATACTTGATAGTTGTTTGCAAAGACTTGATACAAATTCTTTGTATCACTGACCTAAAAAAGTAATCAAAACTTTCAGATTATTTTTTTCCTCCTTTTTATTCAACTCAACATACTTTTCAATCTTACTTAGGGAAGAATCTAGTCAACGAATACAAACCACTACGAAAAGGTTGCATTTTTTAATTAACTCCAATTATTCTCCAAGCATATTTAGGTGAATATAATCATGCACCAACACTCCTAAAAATAATTCCGTTTCCTTTTTTTCCTCTCCAAAGTGGAATTGCCAACTAAACTGGTTTCTCTGCAATACTTCAGAAGTAGAAAATCACAAGTAATTTAAAATCAAGCCGCGTGACCCTGGCTCAGCTAAGGCAGAGGGAGAATTGTAGAATTGGAAAAGACCTCAATAGAAGCTCATCTGGCCCTTTGCAACATGAAGGAAAACAGACTGAACCATCCAGCTTCTTCTAAAAGCTTCCAGAGATAAGAGAATCTCAGAATGTCAGAAAAATCCAGTTTAAGTCAGCAAAGAGCTATGGTAGATTATCTTGCACAAAGTATGTTCCAACTGACAGTTGCTTAAACAGCCCAGTACTCTTCTAAACTTCTTGCAGAGGTGTTGCTGAACCATACATTAAGTATTTATTTACCTATGTCAAGCAGTGTAGCAAAATTGTATTATTATATTATTCTATTGGAAAGTAGAAAAAGAACCAGATTGCTCAGCAAAACACCTAGAATCCATACTTCCCCCAAGTATGACTATTTTGAAAAGGGGTCAAAATATTTGTCCCAATGACACTCCAGCCTCTTCCAAGGTAGAACATGGAATCCTAGGGACTTCAGAGGTCTTCTAGTCCAACCCCCTTACTCAAGGCAGATGGATTTTATACCATCCTGGTCAAATTGACTATCACTAAGTGTTGTATCTTATGATTCCTGACAAATGTATCTTGTCTTTTTATGTACACTGAGAGCTTATGCATCGAAGACAAATTCCTTGTGTGTCCAATCATACTTGGCCAATAAAGAATTCTATTCTTTTGTCATTGAAAAAAATATATGGGTTGCCCGGTGTATTTCTGAAAACCTCCAGTATTTTCCATTTCTCTTGAACATTTACAACTAGAATCATACAGAAAGAGAATACATGTGTGATTGAGAAGATGTGCAACCTTACTTCAACCACATTATATCGCCCAGGAGGAAGAGTGGCTGAATTCATTTGGGGTCAGCTCCTTGGATGGAAAGAGAAATTAGAAACAGAACTGTGAAATCAGGGCTCAATATCTGCCCCCAAGTAATGTTACCAAGCTGTTTTAAACTCTGGGGATAAGCTATTTTAAAAGGTGATGCAGTTAGTAGACCTGGGCAAAGAAACACAGAGGTTCTGAAGATTTGTACAGATAGTCCTTGACTTATAATCATTTAGTGACCATTTAAAGTTATACTGCCATTGCAAATAAGGGAAGTCCTTGTCCTGAGCCACAAATATTCTCCTTTATTAGTAACACTGAAAATAGTCACTTATGACTGAGTCACTTTCACACTTACAACCGTTAGAGCATCTCCACGGTCATGTGATCAAAATTTGGACACCTGGCAACTGGCATGTACTTATTACAGTTGCACTTTCCCGGGGTCACGTGACACCATTGGTATCCTTCCCAGCCGGCTGCAAAGTCAGTGGAGGGGGAGGGAGGGAGAGAGATCAGATTCGCTTAACAACAGGCTTCCCCTAACAACTGCAGTGATTCACTTAACAACTTGGGCAAAAAGGTCATAAAATGAGGTGCAACTCACTTAGCAAATGCCTCACGTAGCACCAGAAATTTGGAGCTCAATTTTAAGCCAAGGTGTAACTGTACAGAGTAAGCTGCCTGTTTCATGAACAAAATGAGTGGCGTAAGAGGCTAATGCCTCCTACTAAGGCAACATTTAACATCCAGCTGTCTGCAATTACTGCGAGTTCAATTCTCACCAGGCCCAAGGTTGACTCAGCCTTCCATCCTTTCTAAGGTAGGTAAAATGAGGACCCAGTTTGTGGGGGCAATAAGTTGACTTCGTATAAATATACAAAAGCATGAAGGCTATTGCTTAACGCATTGTAAGCCACCCTGAGTCTCCGGAGAAGGACGGCATATAAATCAAATTTAAAAAAAAAATCTAAGAGTGAAACAGCTGTTTTACTACACTTTACTTCCGGGATCTCACCGAGACAAGAAAACTTGACTGGATGAGAAAAAAAGAAAAAGAAAAAATAATGCAATAGCAATCCAGCTATGCTGTCTCATCCTTTTGCTCCTACCCTGAATCAAAGCCTTGGATATCACCGATGCAAATTTGCAAAGGTATTTCATCTTGGGAAGTATCTTCACTGGGAACCAGAATTCTGCCTGGATGAATCTGCGCAGCTATCACAAAGTACAGATTTAAATCAACCCTACCCAAAGCTGGTGGCTCCCCAGATGCTTTGTGATGACAATCCTCAGCCTGAGACACACGGACAATGCAGGAAACACACCCATATCCCTTCTCAAGCACGTTTTCTGCTTCACATCAGAAGAGCTGCACATTCCTATGTGACATCAGGTTAAGACCAGAGGTTTAGTGTTACAGCACCATTAAGATGCTGGATTTGGAGTGGGGAGACCAGGGTTTTGGGGGCAACTGGGATCCCACATTTCTGCCAAGGGTTTCTTTTTGGGTGCAACCTTAAATCAACACATACCCAACTTACTATATACCAACCATTCTCTAGATTCTCACTGGGTATCAGAAACAGGCATCGTCTCTTGGTCCAGCCTCCCATTACGGTGGCTGTTTTAAGAATGAAAAGGAGATAAAAACTCCACCTGAGCTCAGAGAAAAAGTGGGATAGTGATACAAATAATAATAATAATACGGTAAAGAGATTTCAGGTCTCCTAGACCGATGGCTTCTGTGCAGAAGAAAGGGAATAAGCAACACTAAAAAAAATAAAATCAACTTTCTAATGTTACAGAACGAGAAGATCCATCAATGAATGGACCCACCCATCTTGAATGCATCTGCCACAAGAAAAATGCTGAAATTTTCATTAGGTAGGTAGTGTGTGTGTGTAGAGAGAGAGAGAGATGATAGATGAGATAGATATATCTATATATATCTAGAGAGAGAGGGAGGGAGGGAGAGCAAAGAAAGGATGGAGAGAGGTGTGTCAGAGAGATAGACAGATGAGAGAGTAAGTAGGCTAGAGAGAAAGAGACAGTAGGGAGGGAGGGAGGGAGGCAGAGCGGAGAGAGCTAGCAATGAGAAAAGGACGAGAATATCTGTAGCCTCCAAAGGCTGAACAAAAAACTCCCAGCATCCCCCAGCAATGACCACGCGCTAACAAACAGCCCTGGAAATTGACTGCATAAAATAAATTCAAAGGTCACAAGGAATAAGCCCAACCATTAATTCTCTACATCTTGCTGACCCCCTGCCCCCCAAACCGCTCCCCCCCCCACATACATGTTTTACCTAAGGATGGAAATCACCTCCAGATCCCACATTTTCTGCCTTGGTTTCTTCTGGGTCTGACCATAAATCAACACGCAACCACTTCAACTTCGTGCCCCAAATCTGCTTTCTCATCCTTGGGGGTGTGGGGTGGGGATTCTGACCATGCAAGCTTCCCTTCATTAAATCAGCCTCTCTCCTCTAATCTACATTTCTGCAGAATTTTGCCCTGTCAAAGAATCTCAAGATCCTGGAAATACACTCGATTTACGGATATAGGGTTGGTTTAACAATGGTGCCTGAAATAGAGTTGGTGGGGGAGGGAGGAAATTCTGAATGAAGGATGGTTCAAGTCTCAGTGCTCTCTAAATTCATTCCCATCTCCCTCTTCCACCTCTAATGAAAAAAGCCCAAATCTCTATAAACATGGAATTAATTTGGACCGATGGGCTCCCAACAATGCACTTCTTAAGTACCTTATGCACAAATAAAAGATTGTCTCATCCCTAAATTTAAGTGTTTGCAGATCTTTCCCACAACTAATCCTCCCCCCCCCACCTCGGACACCGACCACTTTTGGAAGCACCCCAAAAGGGCCATCCTGGATTTTGGCAGAGATTCCTCTGATTAGTACGACCCAACTTCATTCTTTTAAGCTTCCAAGACATTCATTAGAAAGCTGGTCTCTGGCCAGGCCTGAGCCGGTCACCTAAGTCCAGCTTACCTTACATGTCCCTTTGAAAGGATCTTACCTGTCTTCCTCACCATCCAGAGCGGCCAGCGGAAGTGCCTTCAGGGGGAAGAGAGATGAGACCATGCTCCCATCTGCCAAGGCCGAGGAAGCGCCAATGCTGCTGCTTTCAGAGCCACCAGAAGGCTGGGTTAAGCCAACCAGGATGGAGTCGGCCGTAGGGCGCTTGGCCTCTTCAGTCTGGCTCGCGATAGACTGAGCGAGGGACTGCGAGGAGAACTGGGAAGAGTTGGGGGCTCCCGGCAAATGGACGCCCGTGGAAAGCAAGGCAGGCTGAGAGACATTTTGGACCAGGCTCCCATTTTGCATACTGGAAGGCTGGGCGAGGGTCTTGGAAGGAGCCAGGCTCACAGGCGCAGGGGGCATACTGGAAGCCGAGTGGCCAGGCACAGGAGCAGCACTGACGGAAGGGACTGGGCTAACAGGAGGCAACTGGGCCATTCCTTGAACCAGAGGATCGGCGGCTTGCATGGGCATCAGGCTGCCCGGTTGCGGGATGCCCAAAGTCTGAGGAAGGCCTGATGGAGCACTCTGGGATCCTGGGGCTGCTTGGGGGGGTGCAGGAACAGCAGCGCTGGGGGCCAGCACAGAAGGAGCAATTTGACTTGCAACGGAGGGCCGCTGGGCCACGGGAGCGACACTTCCTGGTTGCCCAACATTCATCAGGGCAGCAGGAGCACCCACGGCTGGGATGGCGGGCTGGGCCTGCGCCACAGGCTGAGAAGGTACCCCTGGGATGTGTGTCTGGACAGGAAGCTGTATATTTGGAGGCTGAGCAACGGGCACGGCTGAACCGCTCCCGACGATTGCTGTCCCAGGCTGCAAAGAAGGAGCTGGAAGCATCTGCGGGGGCTGGATGTACTCAGGCAATGAAGTTTGGGTGATGGGCTTCACGTGCTGCCCTGGAGCCATCTGCATAGGCATGGGTGGCAGGGCGGTGGCGTGCTGAGCCTGTCCCTGCCCAAAGGGTAACGGCTGGGGCTGCGGAGCTACTGGAACTGCAGGGACTGGCTGGGTTGGCGGTGGGGTGAATGGCAGAGTTGGTTGATGGCCACCAACAACGGTCAACGGAGGAGGAACGGCAGAGGCGGGAGGGGGCGCCCCTTGCTTCTGTGGAGGGTAGCTGACCTCCTGAGGATGCAGCTGGACTTGGGAGAGCTGGGACTGAGACATACTCTGGGGGAGCCCCGGTGCTGATGCTGGGGGCACCCCGCTGCTGCTGAACTCCATCTGCTGAGGCACACCTTGGAACCCTTGCGGCTGCATGCCAGGAGGCGCCCCGATCTCCCCGCTGCCCACGCTCTCGGTGTAGTGGCTCAGGGTGCTACTGACCGAGCTCCCACTGGTGCTTTCTCTTTCGGAGGCCACGTCTAGGAGAGCGTCCACGGTTTTAGCCACAGGGGCACTTTCAGCCACCGCCGCGGGATTCTCCTTGTCGTAGAACTCGGTACAAGTCCATCGGCCTTTCTTAAACGGCTCCGAACTTGAATCTAATTTCACCACACGGAAACGGGAGGTGCTGCCGGCTGGCTGCAGATGACCCGTTGCCGTGGCTCCTGCGGCTGTATGACCAGTACTTCCGGAGGTGTTTGAGGAGATCCCGGTGCCGTTGCCAATCCCGCCAGAGAGTGCCACATTCCCAGGATGGCTCCCTCCAGGCAAGGCCATGCCGTTGCCAGCAGCGGCAAGGTTCGTGAGGGTCTTGCCCACCTGGCGGGTCCTGCCACTTGCTGCACCGGCCACGGCTCCCCCGGCAGTGATGGCCCCTGTATGGAAGTGAGCTACAGTGGCCCCGGCAAGGGCTGCCACGGAGGATGCTCCTGCAGGACCAGGCCTATCCAAACTTCCCGCGACGGGCAGCCTTCGGAAAGACGGGCTGGATGGAGATCCCCCGGACATCGGCGGGGGGACCCCGGCATGGGAGGGAGGCTGGGGGTGCCCCCCTTGGGCATAGTGGGGCATGTGCAGCGGGTGGGCGCTGCCATTGGTCAGGCCTCGGGGCTGCTGGGCCGGGCGAGGCTGGTTGGGGGAGACAGCGCCGGGACTGTCGGCCTCGTGGAAGTTGTTGAGTGTCTCCTCCGAGGAGCTGCGCTCGGGCTCCCCCAAGTCGGTGGCCCGGGACAGGGAGACGTCCAGGATCTCGGAGGAGGAGAAGTCCTCGGTGTGCGACTCGTCCAGGTCGTCGTAACTCTCGGTGTCTTCGGCGATGCTGTTGTTGGAGCTGAGGCTGGCCGAGATCTGCGCCGGGGTCACGCTGGTGATCTGGAAGCCGCTCTTCTTCTTCAACTGGGCGCCCGCCGGCCCGCCGCCGCCTCCCCCCTGCGAGAGCAGCGCCAGGCTCTGCGGCGGAGGAGCCCCGGGAGGGCAGGAGGAGACCGAGACCGAGGCGGAGGAGGAGGCGGCGGCGGAGGATGCGGCAGGGGAAGCCGGCGTCGGCTGGACCAGCAGGCCGGCCGGGAAGTCCTCCAAGCCGGCGCCGCCGCTGCCGCTGCTGCTGCCGCCCCTCCGAGGCAGCATCGCGGGCTGCGCCATCTTCTTCCTCTCCCGCGCCTCCGCCGCTGAGTCAGGCTGCTGCTGCTGCTGCTGCTGCTGCATTGGGGCCGGCGGGAGGAAGGCCCGACGCCGCCGCCTCCCTCAGGCGCCGCCCCGACCGGGCTGAGGAGGAGAGGAGGAGGAGAGGAGGGGGACGACGAGGCGGCCGCCGCCCCCGAGCCTGCTTCCCTCAGCGGCGCTGGCGGCGAGAGGAGGCGGCCGGGCTCCCCTCAGGAGGAGGAGGAGGAGGAAGGAGCCGCCCCTGGCGACGCGGACGCGAGGCAGCCCCCGCCGGCCGCGGCCCCATCCGCAGCCGCTTCTCACGGGGCACCAGCGCCGTTTCTCTTCAGCCTGACGCCGCTGCCGCCCCGTCGGAGCCGCCTTGGCGAGGCCGGAGCTGGCTCTTCAGGGGGGCGGGGGAGAGAGAGAGAGAGAGAGAGAGAGACGCTCCGCCTCCTCCTGCTCGGGGCTGGGCGGGGGGGAGGCTGGGTTAAGGGCAGGGGGAGGCGGGCGGAAGAGGGCGCAGGCGCCGCCCCGCCGCAGACATTAAGGGCCCGTCGGGACGGGTGGGAGGGAGGGGGAGTGGCTGAAGGGCTTCGGCTACTCTGACGGAAACGGACGAAGCTAGTCGGAGGGGGGAGGGGGGAGGAGGGGAGGGAGGTGTGCGGTCGCAGCTCCCCCGCCCCCCCGTCGCAGACATCAAGGGCCCGTCAGGACGAGCGGAGCCGGAGAGGCCGAAAAGGCTTCGGCTCCGCTGGCGGAAATGGCCGAAGCTAGTCGGAGGAGGGAGGGGGGCGAGGGAGGCGTCCGGGCGCAGCCCCCCCCCCCCCGCAGACAACAAGAGACTGTCGGCACGGAGAAGGGAGGGAGGGAGATGGGGAGGCCGAAGAGCTTCGGCTCCCCTTGGCGGAAATAGCCGAAGCTAGTCGGAGGAGGGGAAAGGGGGGAGGGGTCCCAGCGCAGCCCCGCCGCAGACATCAAGAGCCTGTCGGGACGAAGAAGGCGGGAGGTGGGGAGGCCGAAGGCGTTCGGCTCCGCTGGCGGAAATGGCCGAGGCTAGCCCGGGGAGGGAGGGAGGGAGGGAGAGGGGGTGAGGTTTGTGGGCGCAGCCCCGCCGCAGACACCAAGGAACCGTCGGGAAGAGGGAGGGCGCTGGCCGAAGGGCTTCGGCTCCCCTGGCGGAAATGGCCGAGGCTAGGGATGGGGAATGGGCCGGGCTGCGAGGGGACGCGCTTGGGAAAGCGGGCTGGCTGGGTGGCCCGGAGGGGATGGATGGGGCCGCGTCTGGCCCAGCTGCGCTTCGGGGGGGATGGATGGGAGCCGCAGGGGTCCCCCCGGGAGTGAGGGAGCCCTCTCTGAGGGGCTGGGGAGGAGCAAAAGGAAAGAGACCTGCATGCCATCTGCCAGGGCTGCAATGCCAAGGGGCCCCTTGCAGCAAAAGAAGAACCGACCAAGGAGAATATTGGTAGCCCGGGGTTGAAATGAAGGGTCCTTGGTGCTCTCCGGGCTGGGAGGGTTTTTTGCAAACGTTTCATTACCCAACTAGGGAACATCATCAGTGTTAGGAGGGAGGGGGGTTGCATGTGGAGGAGGAGGAGAAGGAGGACTACAATGACTATGGGGTCCCTGGTGCTCTCCGAATTTGGTGGGGGTTTTGCAGCGGTTTCAGGGCCCATCAGTACTAACTAGGACTCCCTACTAGCAAGGATGATGTTACCCAGTTTGGTCAGGAAATGTCCACAAGGAAATCACCAAGCTCAGAGATCACCATGGACCCAACAAAGAAGCCCCTTGTCCCCCCCACCCCCGAGACCCTGGATTTTTCCAGAACTCTGCCTTGTAGGTGAAAGGCATGCGAGTCTCTCTTTTTGTGTGTTTGTTTATTATTTATTTATTTATCGGTTCGATTTATATGCTGCCCTTCTCCGGAGACTCAGGGTGGCTCACAATGCGTTAAGCAATAGCCTTCATACTTTTGTATATACCTGCTTAGTAGGGCTTTCGCCCCCCACCCGAGCGGTGGTCTTTTTTTTATATACAAAGTCAGCTTATTGCCCCCACAATCCGGGTCCTCATTTTACCTACCTCGGAAGGATGGAAGGCTGAGTCAACCTTGAGCCTGGTGAGATTCAAACTTGCAGTAATTGCAGGCAGCTGGTGTCACTTTAACACCACTTTAAGCTGCTGCACCACCAAGGCTCTTTATATTGTTGATTGATTGATGGATGGATGATAAATTGATTGATAGATGATAGGTAGATAGGGATAGATATACGATAGAAATAGATACGAGATAGATAGATGGATGGATGTGTGTGTGTGTGTATCCAAGTTTGTAGTCTTGGGGGTTTCCTCCTTTCCCCCCAATACAGTGCCAGGGCAGCTGAGTGTGAGAGTGACATTTGTCCACTGCTATCGCAGAGAATGAGGCCTCCTTCCTGCTCCCCAAACTTCATGCAGTGAGCCCATTGATGGCAAAGAGGAACCCAGGGAAAGCAAAGGGGGAAAGGCCGGGTGTTATTAACAAGGACAGAAAAGGGGAGGCCAACGAGGCTTGTTCTCTTTTGAACCTGGCACCCCAGGAGACTTTTTGGGAAGAAGGGGCCCAGAAGAGACTAATTGACTAATAAAGAAATCCTGTAGCTGCTCAGCCTCCCTGGCTCCCTTTTATACAAGCTGCTTTGAACATCTGGGAGCAGAAAAGGTGGGGGGGGGGGAGGAAACAGTACACTCTTCAAGGAACAAAAGCAAATGCCTTCTTTCCTGTTTTTAAGCAGTTTCCGAACCATTTAAAATGTATAACTAGGGTGAAAAAGAGATTCCTCTCCGTCCCCCAAATGACAGCTTCACCTTGCTTATTTTTTAAAAAAATACTACTTGCAATAATAAAGGACAAAATTGGGATTGGAAAAGCTATTCTGAATCCCTACGGCACATGAGTGGCATCAAATAAAAACAGGATATAAACAAATATAGTCAGTAACGAGGAGCAAAATAAAAATCCGCAGGGACTTCTTTACCTTTTACTTTTTAAAAAATAAATACATAAGGTTTAAAATTTACAAATAACTCGTGTTAAGACCATAGGCAAGACAGACATAGATGTGTTTCTGTGTATGAGTCCCTAGTTATCCGTCCTCCATTAAAAATGGTTACCGCCTCCAAATCTGAGATCTATATCATCATTTTTATATCCCCATTTTGGGGGGGGGGAGGGCTGGAAACGTAGAAAGAAATGCATTCCAGTTTTTCATTTACTTTATCCATTGAATACGCATCGAACAGTAGCTGAGACATAAGCTGCATAAGGTAGAGAAATTGTGAAGTTTGCTTCTTTATCTCCTCTAATAGCAACCAAAGTGGTTCTTACTCTGTTTCTTTAAATATTAGTGATTCATTTTGCTAAATGTTTTCTTAAAGTTATTGTCTGTTCAAATAAAGTGGCTCTGAAGTTATACAGGGCTTTTATAAACCCTTGAAATTTGTTTTGAGTGATTAGGGAGCTTTATTGTTTTAACAAGGAAGTTGCACTTTATAACTAATCCGGACGGCTGTTAATACGGATGCAGTGATCCAGACGACAGAATTGTCCCAACTTTCAAAACACAAGGCTGTCTATTGGGTTCTATTTACATTATAAACAAGGGCAAACTTAAGTGCTTTGAAAGTACATGAGTCACCTTGGACAGATCTGACATCTCCAGAAACGAAACTACAGAATCCAGAGAGGACAACAGATCTTCTCTTTCTGCTAGACCTGGCGAGAAGCTTGGACATTGGGCCCAAGTTACATAGGCTTTTAAAATTTGTAATACAGGATAAATTAATTAAAAGTAATAAAACAAAAAGTAACGAACAAACGCTCAGAAGGGCCGACTGGATTAGGGGACTGGAGGGTAAAACATAAAGAACTGGATGGAACTCAAATCCTTTGGCCACCTAATGAGAAGGAAGGACTCCCTGGAGAAGAGCCTCATGCTGGGAACAATGGAGGGCAAAAGAAGAAGGGGACGGCAGAGAACGAGGTGGCTGGATGGAGTCACTGAAGCAGTCGGCGTGAGATTAAATGGACTCCAGAGGATGGTAGAGGACAGGAAGGCCTGGAAGAACATTGCCCGTGGGGTCATGATGGGTCGGACACAACTTCACGATTAACAACAAAGGGCTGGAATTGGGTATGTCTAGTTTAACGAAAAGAAGGACTAGGAGTGACATGAGAGCAGTCTTCCAATTCCTGCTATAAAGAAGAGAGGGTCAAGCTATTCTCCAAAGCACCCGAAGGCCAGACAAGAAGCAATGGATGGAAACTAATCAAAGAGAGAAGCAACCTGGAATTGAGGAGAAATTTCCTCACAGAACAATTGCTCAGTGGAACGGCTTGTCTTCAGACATTGTGAGTGCTCCATCATTGGAGGTTTTTAAGAAATTGGACAACCCTTTGAGCAGGGGATGGACTAGGAGACCTTCAAGGTTCCTTCCAACTTTGTTGTTCTGGATGGACTGTTGGGTCTTTTTCCGCCTTCAGTTTTGTTTCTATTCCAACTTGAGTTTGTATTCAACCATCACGGATGAAACTCCTCTTTCTTGATAGGATAGAATAGAATTCTTTATTGGCCAAGTGTGATTGGACACACAAGGAATTTGTCTTTGGTGCATATGCTCTCATTGTACATAAAAGATACGTTCGTCAAGAATCATAAGGTACAACACTTAACGATAGTCATAGGGTATCATTGATACAAGCAACAAAATTACAGTCATGCAGTCATAAGTGGGAGGAGATGGGTGGTGGGAATGATGAGATTAATAGTAGTGCAGACTTAGTAAATAGTTCAACAGTGTTGAGGGAATTATTTGTTTAGCAGAGTGATGGCATTCGGGAAAAAACTGTCCTCGTGTCTAGTTTTTCTGGTGTGCATTGCCCTATAGCCGTGATGGCGAACCTATGGCATGGGTGCCACAGGTGGCATGCGGCACCATATTGATGGTCACGCGAGTGTTGCCCTAGCTCAACTCCAGCAAGCATGTACGCACCAGCCAACTGATTTTCAGGCCTTCCGGTCCCACCAGAAGTCGGGAAACTGGCTGTTTCTGGCCTCCGGAAGGCCTCCAGGGGGAATGGGGAAGGCTGTTTTTGCCCTCCCCAGGCTCCTAGAAAGCCTGCGAGGGGTCTGTAGTTATTCTCCCAGCCCTCTTTTTGACTTGTGCAGTAGACAGGTCCTCAACGGAAGGCAGGTTGGTAGCCATGGTTTTTTCTGCAGTTCTAATTATCCTCTGAAGTCTGTGTCTGTCTTGTTGGGTTGCAGAGCCAAACCAGACAGTTATGGAGGTGTAGATGACAGACTCCATAATTCCTCTGTAGAACTGGAACAGTAGCTCCTTGGGCAGTTTGAGCTTCCTGAGTTGGCGCAGAAAGAACATTGATCTACCTTACCAAGTGGCCAAAAAGAGTGGTTGACCTCGCTCTCTCCTTCTTTTGTTACCCCCCCAAAAGGCAGGAGAACGTAGAATTATCAACCAAAATTAGCTGTTTTAACCCAGGAATCTAGAATGCTCATCACCGTGAACACCTGCAAACTCATCAGAATTCTTCTGGGCTCTTCATAATGAATTACCTTCTGCTCTTTCTCTGCAGCAGACACAATTAAATACCCAGACATGAAATATTATGTCCTTGCGATTCCGGAGACATAGAAACAATCAATCATGTCCTCCTTTATTGCCATTAGCACAGAGATCGCCAAAAGGACCAGCGAATGCCAATCCTCCAGCAATTCCCAGTAGAGTTGATAATTTATAACAAGGAGAGTTGCTACCTATTGCGGTGAAGGTATTCAGAAATTGTTGGGAGTAAGGTGGAAATCGTAAACATCTTTGTATGGCTGAATCCTGGGCCCTTCCTTGAACACTCCACATTCTGCATAAAAGAAATTAATTCTCACTTGAAGTATTTAAACCTATTTTATCCTTTGGTATTTTCCAGTTGTGCCCTATAGATACAATATAGAGAATGCAACATTTATTTGGACTTCTTGTTAGCTGTGAAAATAACTTTTGCTTCCAACTCTGGATTGCAGTTGAGGTTTGTTTCCATTTCTCTTCAAAAAGCACCCTGAATATTAAATTACGAGCAAAAAATTCACAATAAAAAAAAATCATCAAAGTACAGCACTAACTCCCAAAAATTCAACTATGCTAAAGAAGTTTAGACTTCTTTGTGGCAGTCTTTTTTCAAGGGCAAAACATTCAGAATATTCTGAAGATCCCTGTCCAAACATTTCGAGGGACCAGAGTTCATTTTTATTTTCTTATCCTGCATTCTCTCATTTCAAACAGTTGATGTATTGCAACTTTAAGAACAGAGGAAAAGGAGGGGCAGGGAACATTGCCTGATCAACATGCTCTAATCTCATCAGATAAACACTTTAACTGCGTGTTTTTGTACTTTTAATAAGTAAAGCTTGATGCTGGTTAAGATTTTTAGTATCACATGAAACTGCTGGTATTTTTGAAGTCGGTAATTCTGAAAGCAGGACAAAGATGTGATGTCGAGGGTGACACCCTTCGAATATAGACAGAGCTTCCATTGTGGCTGCTACTCGGACTTTTGAGTGCACCTTATGGGCATCCCTGACATAAAAGGTAAATAAAACAGTATTAATATGATTTTTATTCACACTTACAGCAAGTAAAAAAATGAATCCCTGAAGAACAATATTGCAAGATCGTAAAGTCACAAGGCCTAACGTGAGTTTTAGTTGTTCATCAAGAGTTAATTTAAATGTAGGGAAATCGTTTGGATGCGACGGACAGTCTGAGGAGTTTCAGCGAGCATCCGAAGATGGATGGGTGACGGTTACCCACGCATAAGTTAAAAAGGAGAAAGAAAGAAAGAGAGATTAGTTGCCTTCAGAAGTCATCTCTGTAGATTCCCAAATATCTTCATCCACAGCAGGAAACGCAGACGTTTCCTCGCTTCGAAATACTTCGTTTGGTTGTGTTTTGTTCGGGTCAAAATCGAGAGGGTGGATTAATCGGCAAGGTTCGTCTGCCGCCAAATTCTGTGCATGCTCAGGAGTTGCCTCGCGGTCTGACAGAGCGTCTGAATGACTTCCTAAGCGCCATCCGAGGCCGTCGTTCTGCAGGATATAGCGGATACACTGCAGGATCACATTCCTTTCGTGCCGTATGTCTTTTGCTAGAAGCTAGGGGGAAGGAAGAAAAAGTAGACGGTATATATTAGTCTCCAAGAAGCTCTTATCAAAACAATGGGGGAGAAATATCTGTAGAGATTCTCCGTCAGCCAGGTCTTGGTTCTCCCAAAGGTGCTTTTTTAGGAGGCATCTGGACTTTCTTGGTTTGTCTTTGCCTCCTGAAAAAAGCACCTTTGGGACAAACATGCCCTGAATGACGGAGAATCTGTATAGACTTTGAGCTATACAATTTGGGATGAAGACCCTTGGAATGGGGTGGGAGTAGGAATGGATTTCCAGAGGACTACAGGAACCATTTGCATCACTCAGGTGATCCTGAGGACACAGGTAAACCACCAAGTGGCCTCAACGACCCTTTAAAAGGATGCAAATGACCAGCTGTCTGCCAGGAATATAAACCCTTCCCTTCCTCAACATCCTGTCCAAGCTGATGAAGCAGGATGAAAAACTGCAGACTACAGGAACCATTTGCACCACTCAGGTGACCCTGAGGACACAGAGAAAACTCCCAAGTTGCCTCAAGGACCCTCTCAAAGGATGCAAATGACCAGCTGTCTGCAAGGAGTATAAATCCTTCCCTTCCCCACCATCCAGTCAGAACTGAAGAAGCTTCTTGGATGAGAAGAGAAACGTCTTCAAAGAAAAACCAGAAAGTCCAGTTGCCTTCTACAAAAAGCACCTTAGGGACAGTGGTGCAAAATACAGGCATTCCTTGACCCTCGACCACAAGTGAGCCCAAATTTTCCATCGATAAACGAAACAGTTGAGTTTTGCCCCATTTGACAACCATTCTTGCCACAGAGGTTCAGTGAATCACCGCAGTTCAGTTAGTAACATGTTGTTAAGCGAATCTGGCTTCTCCGTTGACTTTGCTTGTCAAAAGGCCGCAAAAGGGGACCACGTAACCCTAGGACATTACAACTGTCATAAGTACATGCCAGTTGCCAAGAGTCTGAATTTTGATCATGTGATCGTGAAGCTTCTACAAAGGTCATAAGTGCGAAAAACGGTCAGAGGTCACTCTTTTTCAGTGCCGTTGTAACTTGGAACGGTTGTTAAGTAAATGAACTGTTGTTAAGTCGAGGACTACCTGTAATCGTATGACATTACTATCCCATAATTTTTCCATTACTCGTCACATCCTGTACGGATCTTTTTTTCTTGCCATATTGACGATGTCGGAAAGATTTTTTTTTCCCCCCATGAATTTTAACAGCTACTTTTCTTTGCCATTTATTGTTCCTGCTATGCATGTAATAAACCTGAGCCGAGGCCATCGGTTCGAAAAGCCCACGGGGTTTGTAAATCGAGGCACAGCCCGGAACCTTCTGAGGGTTTTCTGAACAGGCAGGGTTGGAAGGAAGCTGGTCACCTGCCTTCCAGCCATAAAAAGGTACGGAACGTCAACAAGAGATTTCGAGTTTATCAGGTTTCCAACAAAGTAGATTTTTGAACTCTACACCTAAACTCCTATATCGTGCTCAAAAGCAGTTTGCTGAATAAACACACCGTGCTCAGCCCAAGCCAAACCGTCTGCCTGGATATACTGCATAAAACCCAACTTGGTTTTGTAATGTATATTTTGAGGAAAGAATCTGGGGGGAAAAGACTGCCGAAATCAACATTTCCACAAAAGAGACCTTTTTATACATCCCGTTTTACTTCTGATATATTGGAATAACGCCAAAGTCTCTGCTTTTCAGGAGGTCTATTCTAAATCCCGATTCAATCTGATCAATCAATCAGAACCGAGCTGGAAGGGACCTTGGAGGTCTTCTACTCCAGCTCCTTGCTCGAGAAGGAAACCTTACATCTGTGATGGCGAACCTATGGTATGCGTGCCACAGGTGGCCCACAGAGCCATATCTGTGGGCACGGTGAGTGTTGCCCTAGCTCAGCTCCAATGTGCCAACTGATTTCCAGGCCTTCTGAGCACACTGGAAGTCGGGAAATGGGCTGTTTCCAGTCTCTGGAGGACCTCCAAAGTGGTGGGGAAGGCCGTTTTCGCCCTCCCCAGGCTCCAAGAAAGCCTCTGGAGCCTGGGGAGGGTGAAAAACTGGTCTACTGGGCCTACCATGCCATTGCGTGCCTCTCCTCCTCTTCTTTTCTTCCTATTCCTATTCTACTGTTGTGTGAAAAATGGTCACGGTTTTTCAGTGCCGTTGTAACTTCAAACGGTCACTAAACGAACTGTTGTAAGTGCAGGACCACCTGGAAAAAAAAATACCGAAACTAATAGGCCTCTTACCATTTCTAGCAAAGTCGGATGGTGGGTTCGCAATGCCGGGAGCGTTTCCTTCTGCCTTTTCTGATTCCTCGTGTTCCTTGAATGTGATTTTGATCTCCCTAATGTGGCCCCGTTACGTGGGTTAGAGAGAGTTTCTTGGCGAGCCTCGTGCTCACGGCTTTGAGAGTTATTTGAAGACCCAGGGATCTTTCTGAGAACGGCGTCATCATTTTCAGTTACCGGCTTTGCTCCGGGAGCGTTGGACTCTAAAAGAAAGGATTGAGCAATGAATTAATATGCAAGGGCTCAAAATAACAAACAGCTGTGAAAAACTTACAAAATTATGCGCATTATAGAGCAGGTTTCACATGCATCGAATGGATCAAGTTACTGCTGTTATAGTTAACACAGGCTATCACAAAATTAAAGCACAACTTAACTCGTATTTCTTAGAAAGAACAAGGATCAAGGCTATCCATGCACCCTATTTTATCAGCTTTTATATTTAACACATGTTCCGTTGTAGGTTTAAAATTAAACAGCTTGAAGACTGAATGTCATACAAACCTATCGGTCACAGTTTCTTCATGCAGAATTATTTTATGCTCAGATAACTTTTGATACAGTGTTGATTCATCCACTGACGATAGCACAAAATCCAAGTTCCTTCCATCTGGTTGTTTTTTTTAAAAAAAAAAATCACCACATGGATGGTAGGAGTTGATGTGCTCCATAAATTAGTCTAATCTTCATCTAAAAGCAGCTAAACAAATGCTATTCACTTTGGGCACAGTAAATTCTCTAAGTCTGTCGTGCATGCGTTCATGTATGAAAAAAATATTTTGGCCTGAATGTGTCATTTTCATAGGTCAGTCATTATAATGGGGGTATAACCTACTTCATGGGTCCATAATGAAACATTAAGGTGAACAGTCCCCCCCATTTTTTTTTCCAGGGGAACTAAAGTACCCTAGTTTTTATAGTTTAGATGTTTTGTAATTTAGACGTTTGTTACAGTTTCTTTTAGAAACTGAGACTGCATAAGGTGGATATTTGTTACTTGCATATAAAAAAAAGGAGAAACAATGTTAATATGAACAATCCCTCCTTATTCCTGCAGATAAAATTAACTATTTGCTAATGACAGAAGGGAACATTTGTAGGTCAAGGTTGAACTGGGTCAATCTTGGTGGTTTTCTTGCACTGATGATGTTACCTAGCTGGGTAGTGAAACTTCTATAAGAAATCAGAGAGCACCGAGGAGCTTGCAAAAAACATTGGGAAAATCTTAGGGTAAAACGACACCCTTCAAAATGGGTGTAACATTATATTATTTCAGAAAACCGTGGTGAGGGAAGAAGGGAGGCAGGCATGAAGGAAGGAAGGGGAAAAGGGAGGGAGAGAAAGAAGGTAGGAGGAAGCAAAGGAAGGAAGGAGAAAAGGGAGAGAAAGAAGGAAGGAAGGAAAGCAAGCAAGCAATAACAATAACAATAGCACACAGATTTATATACTGCTTCACGCTGCTTTTACAGCCCACTCTAAGCGGTTTACAGAGTCAGCCTATTGCCCCCAACAATCTGGGTCCTCATTTTACCAACCTTGGAAGGACGGAAGGCTGAGTCAACCTTCAGCCAGTCAGGATCGAACTGCTGGCAGTGGGAATTATTTTTATAGCAATAGCAATACCACTTAAGACTTATATACCGCTTCATAGTGCTTTATCGTCCTTTCTAAGCGGTTTACAGAGTCAGAGTCTTGCTCCCAACAATACTGGGGACGTTTTCAATGTCTTTTTATTTTACCTGCTTCCGTAAACATCCAAGGTGGATGGAAGGCAGCTCAGAGGGCTTACCTTCCTGTTCACTCTCACTTTCGGACAAGCTGCCGTAGTTCACCACCAGTGAGCTCAGGGCTGAGGTCAGCTGTTTCGGTACGATACTAGTTTCCAAAACTTGATCTCTGGGAGTTCCCGCCTCTTTGTCAGATTCTGGGAAGAAACAGATATTATCTATTGTCAGCTTTATTCAACACGCGGATGGTAAGCGAGCCAAGGCAACACTTTGACAAAAGCTGGCCACAAAAATAAAGAATGGGCAAATGCAATGGAGTGGCAGGAGACTAGACACTTTGGGATTTGTTGTGGTGTGCCCTCAGCCTGCGGAGTTGGCAGCGGAGTTGGCCAGCAATGAGGCTGAGGAAGAACATGGGCCAGTCCTGGAGGCTGGGGAAGGCCCAGAGGAGGGCTCTGCGTCGGAGGCAGAGATGGGGCCAGAGGCATCGGGGAGTGATGTGCGGAGGCTGACAGTAGAGAGGCAGAGGAACAGGAAGAGCCTGTTCCTAGTGCACGTATGAGAAGAGCTGCCAGAAGGCAGGAGCAGCTGAAGCAGAGAGGACGACTCGGGAGTAGGGCCAAGAGATGACTGGTCCCTCCCATAAGGCTTAAAAGACCAGCAACCTCTCTTGGGCTCTTTGTCGGAAAACAATGTTGATAAACTTGGTTCTTATCTTGCTTGGCATCCTCAGCTTCTGAACTTTTGCCAAGAGATGCCTTTGGCAGTTTGCCTAATTATACCAAGGTTGGTGATAAGACTTTATTTATTTATTTATTTATTATTTATTAATTTAATTTATATGCCGCCCTTCTCCGGAGACTCAGGGCAGCTTACAATGCATTAAGCAATAGCCTTCATACTTTTGTATATACCTGCTTAGTAGGGCTTTTGCCCCCCACAATCGGTGTTCTTTTTCATACAAAGTCATCTTATTGCCCCCACAATCCGGGTCCCCTTTACCTACCTTGAAAGGATGGAAGGCTGAGTCAACCTTGAGCCTGGTGAGATTTGAACTGGCAGTAATTGCAGGCAGCTGGCAATTAAGTGCTACTTTAACAGCACTTAGTCCCCTGCGCCACCAGGCTCTATATTATGAAGACTTTGATTTAGTTTGGACTGCGCCGAGAATGAGTTAATCCTCAACTGTTCTAATAAAGTCTGTTTGATTTCGAACTGTTTGTGTTTAATACTACTTGGGCCTGGTTCACAACAGGATTTCTCTGGAAAGGCTCATGGGCTGGACGTGTTGGGGGGGGGGGAAATGCCCGCTGAAATCAGGAACGAAGCTTTGAGATGGACAAGGCAAAAAGAAACTTTTATCGGCCGACATAGCCAGAGTGAAGGAATGCAGCAAAACCACAAGATCCACCGAGTTTCACACCCTCTGGAAATCATACACAGGCTTATAAAAATGGTGTGATGACACAACCTTTCCCTCAGGAATGTAGGATGTGATAACAATGTTTGATAACGGGTGACCTTACTACGGGTTAAAACATTTTTAAAAAATGAATAAAAACAAGATTGTGGAATAACTTCTCTCTAAATACAATGCAACCATCCCACAGCCCCAATTGGGGTTGCTTATAAATATTGTTAGGTAATTCGTTATTTAAAAAGTAAGCGCCTTGTTTTTATTAGCTTACATCGTGGACATAAACTGTTTCAACTCCTACCCTCAAAACGAGGCTATAGAGCACTGCACACCAGAACAACTAGACACAAGGACAGTTTTTTCCCGAACGCCATCACTCTGCTAAACAAATAATTCCCTCAACACTGTCAAACTATTCACTAAGGCTGCATTACTATTAATCTTCTCATCATTCCTATCACCTATCTCCTCCCACTTATGACTGCATGACTGTAAGTTTGTTGCTGGTATCCTTACGATTTATATTGATAGTTTCCTGATTGCTTATTTGTATGACTTTCAGTCACACATGACTATCATTAAATGTTGTACCTTATGATTCTTGATAAACGTATCTTTTCTTTTTATGTACACCGAGAGTATATGCACCAAAGACAAATTCCTTGTGTGTCCAATCACACTTGGCCAATAAAGAATTCTATTCTATTCTATTCTATTCTATTCTATTCTATTCTATTCTATTCTATTCTATTCTATTCTATTCCATTCCATTCCATTCCATTCCATTCCATTCCATTCCATTCCATTCCATTCCATTCCATTCCATTCCATTCCATTCCATTCCATATTTTCTATTCTATTCTATTCTATTCTATTCTATTCTATTCTATTCTATTCTATTCTATTCTATTCTATTCTATTCTATTCTATTCTATTCTATTCTATTCTGTAATTCTCTTCTCTTCTCTTCTTTAATATGTTTCCTTTAGATTTCCTTAACTGTAGCTGTGAAATTCTCTCTTCTGCAGGACAATCGCAGATGTTCATCTGGCTTTTGAAGCTTCTCCTGGTTTATCAAACCAATTATTCTTCTCTTAACCCAAACAAGCTTTCTTACAGTGATGGGTTAGTTTATTCACATGGTCTCCCTCTAAACCAGAGTCCCAACACCCTGAGCTATTTCGATCTCTCCTAGACGCTAAAGAATTCATTCGGACGGACTACTTCTTTTCCTCATGCGATTACAAATGCTACCAATCTCACACTGCTACCTCAAATCCCAAATTCTCTACTGCTACCTTTCCTTCAACTGAATTTCTCTTAAATTCGGAGCTTCTAAAAGGAGCTTCTCTCCAGCTGATTGTGCAAATCAACGTGCATCATTTAAAAAAAAAATTAAAATACGCAATAACAATGGCACAGGGTTTATTTTATTTATTAGTGAAAGAAACATGATTTCTTCTGTTGTTGCTTAACTAACTGTAAACAAAAACCAAAAGAAGTTATCTTACCAGGATCGCTGCTGGCCAGAATGCTCAGAGGGTCTTTATCAGTCATGGAGCCTTCAGCATCTCCGCAAGGTCCTCTTCTAACCTTCTCAGCTTCATGGTTGTCGGAACTGGTTCCAGTCGAAGAGTTCAGTTTGTTATTAGCAACATTCTTAGATTTATTCCAGCGCCGATTTGTTCTCCGCTGTGCATTTCCTTGCTGCCTAGAACTTTCATTTGGAGGTTTCCACATTCCCTTCATTTTGCTGAAAGAGAAAATGTTGGTTCCAGGCCACTTCTTGGATTAATTGTGAAATGCGCAAATGCCATCCTTCACAAACACCTGGATCCCTGGATTTTTTTTTATTTTTTTTTTAACAAAACCTTTTGAAACATTCACAGTTCTAGCCAAGAATCAGACAATTTGAGAAACGCTCAATCTGGAAGAACGACACCAATCAAGAGTGAGGCTCCACACTCCTTTAGCCAGTTTCTGGCAGGAAAGCAGCGTCCACGAATCTTTAAAAGTGGAAGATGTGGTTCTGGAGTGGGTTTTAAAGGGTTCTTTACCTGTACCCATCTGGAGAAGAATGGAATGGAATGGAATGGAATGGAATGGAATAGAATAGAATAGAATAGAATAGAATAGAATAGAATAGAATAGAATAGAATAGAATAGAATAGAATAGAATAGAATAGAATAGAATAGAATAGAATAGAATAGAATAGAATAGAATAGAATAGAATAGCAGAGTTGGAAGGGACCTTTGAGGTCTTCTAGTCCAACCTCCTGCTTAGGCAGGAAACCCTACAGCACTTTAGACAAATGGCTATCCAACCTCTTCTTAAAAATTTCCAGTGTTGGAGCATTCACAGCTTCTGGAGGCAAGTTGTTCCCCCGATTCACTGTTCTGTCAGGAAATTTCTCCTTAGTTCTAAGTTGTTTCTCTCCTTGATGAGTTTTCACCCTTTGCTTCTTGTCCTGCCTTCAGGAGCTTTGGAGAATAGCTTGACATCCCTCCCTCTTCTTTGTGGCAACCCCTAGAATATTGGAAGACTGCTATCATGTCACCCCTAGTCCTTTGTTTCATAAGACTAGACATATCCAGTTTCACCAACTGTTCCTTATATGTTTTATCCTTGAGTCCCCTAATCATCTTTGTTGAGAACAGTTATATCCCCCAAATAGCAGCCATTTTAAAATGCTTCCCATGTTACCCAAGTGTTTTTTTCATCTTTTCAAAAAGATGAAAAGCTGGTTTATTAAGTTTACTAAGAAGAGCCAAGAAGTTACAAGAAGTCTTACCCAAATTGTAAAGTTGTCAGCACTTCTCCCCGACATTCTTTTTCCACCTTTAATGCTTTCTTCTTTTCAATATTTGCCAAAGTCGGGAAATTTCTACAGCGAGACACAGAGGAGGCTGAATAAGCAATAAGCGTTTTAGGACAATCAAGTGCTTCCTCTATTACAGAGAGTCCTCAACTTACAGCCGTTCGTTTACTGACCGTTTGAAGTTACGACAGCATCCCCATGGTCATGAGATCAAAATTCGGGCGCTTGACATTTATTTATTTATTTTTCACAAGTTTTCATTGGCAATTTGGTACAATTTGAAGGAAAATGTTGATTTACCAAACATCTGTTGCTTTCTCCCATTCAGGGGGGTTCAGGAGGCAGCATGGCCATTCTTCCTAACACAGCTAAAGGCTAAAAGATTGAGTCATACAACCAAACTGACTCATATTTACGACGGTGTCAGTCTCCAGGGGTCACATAATCCTCTTTTGCAACCTTCTGACAAGCAAAGTGAACAGGAAAGCCGAATTCACTTAACAACCGTGCCGCTAACTGAACAACTGCAGTGATTCACTTAACCACTGTGGCAAGGAAGGTCGTAAAAAAGGGCAGAACTCACTTAACAACTGTCTCGCTTAGCAACGGGAATTTTGAAATCAGTTCTGGTTGTTAATTGACGTCTGCCTGCGATTGCTTGGGGGAAAAAAATAAATCAATCGTGCAAATTAAAATTTATCTCCTGCAAATTTGCAGGCAGAGAGATGGAAGCAAGAGAAATTTGGGGAGGGGGGAAAAAAAACCCCACCCACCCTCCTCTTCTGCTATCAATAAACCAGCATTTGTATCGTTACCGACTAAGTCGTACTCACTTTTTCCTCTCTTCTCTCCATCTTGCAATTTCATCTGGGGTATCTAATTTGATCCGCTTGGCACCAGAAGAATGCATCTGAGGAGGAGGAAGACACAAACAAAGACACTTCAAAGCATTTGGAAACGTGCACCTCTTTTAAAATTATTTGTATAAAAAGTACCGTGTAAAATAAGAAAATAATGGCAATAGCTCCCGTTTCTACAGCAGTGGCCAAAATTGTGAAAACCTTTTGGGAAAAGTGTATTTTTGAGGTTTGATGGCTAATAACACCACTTTTTTTTTTTTTTTTGAGTTTCAAGACAATCCTATTCCATTGCTGGAATGGCCTGGGAATAGCCCAGACCTTCTTAACCCAATTGAAAATCTATGGAGCTGATTAAAGAAACTGATTAGTCAGAAGCGACACAGCAATAAAACCCAGTTAATAGAATAAAACCCATTCCATCTTGGTTTCACATGATAACAGCTGGAGAACTCAAAAGACTTGGTTCACTCCATGGGAAGACGTTGTAAGGCCGTCATTCATGCTAAAGGTTACCCAATAAGTTATTAACTGACATGGTGGTAATTTTCGTATATCTCGTTTTTTCTATGTGTTTCACTTTTCTTCTTTATACTGTAACTGCTATTCTAATAGCAAATCCTTCATAAAAGCTATTGCATTTATTTATTTATTATTTATTGCTTCGAGTTATATGCCGCCCTTCTCTGGAGACTCAGGGCGGCTTACAATGCATTAAGCAATAGCCTTCACACTTTTATATATACCTGCTTAGTAGGGCTTTCGCTCCCCCTAAGCGGTGTTCTTTTTTATACAAAGTCAGCTTATTGCCCCCACAATCTGGGTCCTCATTTTACCTACCTCGAAAGGATGGAAGGCTGAGTCAACCTTGAGCCTGGTGAGATTTGAGCTTGCAGTAATTGCAGGCAGCTGGTGCTACTTAACACCACTTAGTCTGCTGTGCCACCAAGGTATTACATTCTTGATTAAATTATCTTTCTATGGATATATAGTTTTATGGTACTACTCCAAAAAAAAAAAAAGTGATGCTATTAGCTAATTTTAGAAAATACACTTTTCCCAAAAGGTTTCCACAATTTTGGCCATTATTATACTGTGTTCCTCTCGTCCACAGTGACAGAAGGCAGTTCAATCCCTTATGAAGCCTTTTGCTCAATAAATTTTAAAAAATGTTGGAGAGAAGATTGATGTATTTAAAATTCAAAAAAATAAAAAATGGGGCTTGTCAACTATTTATGACAGTTGCAGTGTGGTTCCCCTTTTGTGACCATCCGACAAGCAAAATCAATGGGGAAGCCAGATTCACTTAACAACCGTGTAACTGATTTAATGACTGCAGTGATTCACTTAACAACCGTGGCAAGAATGGTCGGTAAAATGGGGCAAAACTCACTTCACAAATTTCTCCCTTAACAACATAAATGTTGGGCTTAATTGTGGTCTTAAGTTGAGGACTTCCCGTATGCAAGTCAGCCTCAAGACTTGACCAAACATTTCACAATACCTAGAGCTCATTTCCACAGCCTTCAAAACAGCTCCATAAAAGGGCTCTGCTATTTATTTGCTGTAACCGTTTAACAAACATTTGCAGCTCTATCGGTCAAATTCCAAAAAAACAAGATGTGTAAAGTAGAAACACTCAGAAGAAAATTCTTAGAAAAGAGTTATCAACCTGAACCAGGCAAAAATACGTACATTTCTCCAGTGGATCTGAACCAGCTTCTCATGTGCTCTAAAGTTACAGCCATCTTCAGTGCACTGAAAGGAGAGAAATATTCAAATCAGTTTAGCAAGCTAAACCACATGTTGACATTACAATTTGATTCCTTTTTTTCTCTCTTTTAATTCTTCTGCATCCTCACCGATACTGGTTTTCCTCTTTTTTTTCAAAATGGATTAATTCTCTAATTATAGGGAAGTTTGCTACTTAGTCCCAGCTTAACTGAGCAATCTGTAACAATCCTTATTCCAAAATCATGACATCTAAGACCGCAATAAATTTTAATTTTCAAACAGCATAAGTGTGGGTCACTTCAGGAATCTCTCTCATCATATGTAGCTGCAATTCTACAGAAACCAGAAGTAACTGACTGAGGTTAGCTGGGACACCAAATGCCAATTTTAGAAAGGGGGCTTCTCTTCCAGCTGAATGGAAAATCATCATCCAAGGTGGGGCAAACCACAGTTAAAATCACTGGCTTGCAGTGCTTATGTGCTTGTGTTTCAAGCTTCCGTGCCAGCTTTGAAAGGTTAGACTCCATGATTATTCAATAATTTATGCAACTAATGCTGCCTGCAGCTATTATCATACACACCTGCTTGTGCTGAGCGATATGTTCCTCATACTTCTCCTTGTTTTTAAAGCCACGATCGCACGTATCACAGTAATGGGTAAAAACAGGTTCCTTTCTCTTTTTATTCTATAAAAAAAAAAGAAAAGAGGCGTTAGTGATGGATTGTTGGACTGGCACTACTTCAAGGGCCTTACAATGAATTAAAAACAACAACAACATGCCATTTCAGGCACCACAGACCTGCCCAAAAGATGGCTTGTACTGAAGCTGAAGAAATGGCACCAGCCATTAAATGTAATCTTACAAAAGTGCCATTCAGGCAACATGACAAACCATGGTTTATTCCAAGAATGAGCCCTATGAAAGCAACCAGAGCAAACCTTTGCAGGAATGGTTGGACGAAATGAGCCCAGGACCCCTTTGCCTACGGAAAGTAGTGAGGACAGCCGAGGAGATTATAGGAAGCTCACTTCACTTTATTCAGGATATACCTTATAAGCGCTATGTGCTTAAAGCTCAAAGCATCGTTAGAGACACCACATACCCACTTTATGGTCAGTTTCTGTTGCTCCCCTCTGGGAGGAGGTTTCGAAGTAGTTCTAGCAGGCTACCAGATTCTGTAACAGCTTTGGTAAACTCACAAGATTCTTTTTTCTCGCCATGAGCATGTATACATCCGAACTAGACTGTGTTGTTGCTCTGTGTCATATAATATATGTGGGCATATGCATAATTTTGTATTTATTTATTTATTTATCTTGTCATTTTTATGTAGGGTAAAATTGGAGGTGGTGATCCTTTAAGAGCTGTATGCAACGGAATTGCGTTTTTAACGTATGCCAATTAGTGTACGTTCAAAGTGACAATAAAGTTATTCTACTCTATTCCATTCCATTTTATAGTGATAGTCTAGAATCTTTCATTTTTTATTTACTGATTTGTAACCTGCTTTACTATTTTTATAAATAACTTAAGACAGTGAAGGTGTCCAACACACAGTTTGCTCTTTCCTGTTTTCCCCACAACTGCCACCCTGTGGACTGGGCTGAGGGAGAGGAACTGGCCCAGAGTCACCCAGTTGGTTTTTGGGACTAGAATTCTCAGTCTCCCATTTTTCTAGTCTGGCACTCATCTTTGCTTCCCTTTTTGCTATAATAAAAGTGCCCCCGATCTGAACTGTTTTAGTGAAACAAAACAACTTCCAGTGATGACCTGTGAAACTAGTTTGTTTTCAAGGATCCATTGTTTAAAATTAAGTACGATTTAGCATTTGGACAAAGTGCAAATCCGCAGTTAATCAAAGCATAAAGAAAAAGCTTCAATCTTATGGCAGCCATCCTTGAAGGAAAGGGTGTGTGCCGAGTGCAATTTGTTCCTTTTGTGATGAATAGGTGATTTTATCAAAACAACCAAATACAAGCACCAATAGTTTAGTCCCAGATGTACAAACAGAATGAGGTTCATTTATACTTCTAGGATTATTCACGCCCATCTCGGTAGCCAGGAGGAGAAATAAAACAGGGGCTGGTTTCACTTTAACGCACTCTTGGGTGTTACATGTGAACCAAGAATCTTAACGGGAAAAGGAATTTATTCACAGGAGTCAGGATGTCTTTCTCCGTGAGATCTAATACTTTGTACTTCTCTGCTAATGCTTGTGGTTTAAAATTGCAAGCCAACTCGAATATTCTTTTCCATCGCACTGGTGGTCTATAAATCAAGGAATTCAATTCACTGATGGATTAAATCCTGCTTTACATCAATTATAAGCCAAATAAACTGGAAGCTGCTCAGTGTCACTTGAAACGAGATGGCCAGCAAATAAATTCATTAATGGGATGGGAATGGGAATGGGAATGGGAATGGGAATGGGAATGGGAATGGGAATAGAATAGAATAGAATAGAATAGAATAGAATAGAATAGAATAGAATAGAATAGAATAGAATAGAATAGAATAGAATAGAATAGAATTTTGTTTATTGGCCAAGTGTGATTTGACACACAAGGAATCTGTCTTGGTGCATACGCTCTCAGTGTACATAAAAGAAAAGATACATTTGTCAAGAATCATAAGGGACAACACTTAATGATAGTCATAGGGAAACAGTTAATATGAATCTAAGGATACCAGCAACAATGTTACAATCATACAGTCTTAAGTGTATGTATAAATACATAAACACGAACTTCAGTGAATCTCTACATTCTGGTTGATTTCCTCTTGGCAGAGAAATCTATTTCACCAATGTTTCATACTTCCTGTGCAATTGGAATTAAATGATACTGTATCTTAGCATGACGACATCATTAAAGGCTACTGAATGACCATTAACATTGCATTATTTTCATTCTTCCTCAGTAGCAGGAAAAGAGACAGAGAAGACTCTGAGGCTTGAAGTTCCTCGAAGTTCTATTTTATTAGAGATATCATATTGGCACATCTAGGAAAACCCAAATCTGAAAGCTTCCAGGTTTTTCCCACCCAACAGAAAGCCAAGTCCCTTCCTCTGCACCCACATGTCCATCACATGGTCCAATCAATTGCACTGTCCCAAGTAGAGAGGCTTCCCAGTCACGCCACTCCAGGTGCAGGCAGAATGTCCTTGACTCACAGAGTCAAGTTACTGTGGCTAGATATCTCTACAACTTGATACAATTCCCCCTCCCGGTTTCCCACAGCACTAAGTGTGGCAGCCCTGAAGATCCAAAGAAAAAGATGGCCTCCAGGGCTGACACAAACAGCTGAATAGCAATAGCACTTAAGACTTATATACCGCTTCATAGTGCTTTAGTGCCCTTTCTAAGCAATTTACAGAGTCAGCCTATTGCCCCCAACAATCTGAGTTCTCATTTTATTGATCCTGGAAGGATGGAAGGCTGAGCCAGTCAGGATCAAACTTCTAATCACTGCATCCACAGGGTTCTTTCTGTCTACAGCATAATTATGTGTTCCTTTTGTTGAAATCAGAAATACAAACAAAAGTGGCTCCATACAATTTGCTCTCAACTTGCAATTAAATACCTTCTGTCTTTGCTTCCTGCTTTGACAGGCTCCAGCTTGTGGCAGTCCAGTTTGTTTTACCTGCCAGTCTTCACCAAAATGAGGGTGTCTGCCTTAAATCGGAATTAAGGGTTACAAAATAAATAAAAAGAAATAGAATAGGAACATAAACGCAATTCTATTCAGGAAAGGAAAGCACTGTAAACCCTGAGCATAAACTCAACTTTTTCATAAAGGATGCATTAAAATTTGTTTGCTGTTTATCTGGTTGCTAGGTGACTCTGAGGAGTTTACAACATTGAAAATCATGAAAACTAGATAGATAGATAGATAGATAGATAGATAGATAGATAGATAGATAGATAAACCAAGATTTTTATGCAGCCCTCGTTCAGTGAAATCACAATCCACTAGTTTCTAGGCTTTTTTTCTGGCACACGCCCATGCACACACAAATGTGTGCGTTCCAGTTTGAGTATTCGGTGCTGAAAGGTTTGTCATCACTGCCCTATACATTCTTCTCCCGTCTTTTAGTTATAGCCTGTATTTTTACTGTTATTTTATGTGTGTGGGGGGGTGCGAATGCATGCATGTACATATTCTAAGCAGAGCCGGAATCCATATGTAGACTATTATTAATTCTATAGCAACAGTTATAGTAGTTATAGATGGGCTGATCCCATCTTCCCTCTCTACATTCTGCTCCTCCCTTCTCTCCCCACCTTTTAATTAAATCCTATATTTTGTGGGGGATTTTACTGTGATTTGTGTTTATGGGATATGCTATCGGTCATGTACCCTGTTTCCCCCAAAATAAGACCTCCCCTGATAATAAGTCCAATTGGGCTTTTGTGCACATGACAATAAGGCCAAGCACTTATTTCAAGGTTCAAAAAAATACAACACAGAGTCTTATTTTCGGGGAAACATGGTATGTATGTATATGTATGTGTGTATACACACACACACATATATATAGTGTATATAGATTTATGGGTGTTATTTTTTAAAAAATTTGATTTATATGCCGCCCTTCTCCGGAGACTCAGGGCGGCTTACAATGTATTAAGAAATAGCCTTCATACTTCTGTATATATATATACAAAGTCAGCTTATTGCCCCAACAAACCGGGTCCTCATTTTACCTATCTTAGAAAGGATGGAATGCTGAGTCAACCTTGAGCCTGGTGAGATTCGAACTTACAGTAATTGCAGACAGCTGACGTTAATCATAATGCTTTAGTCTGCTGAGCCACCAGACTATATATAGTTTATATAGATATATAGTTTATATATCTATATACACTATATACAGTGCATGTAGTTTATATAGATATACACACATAGATAGTATATATCAAGGGGTGTCAAACTCGCATCATCACAGCATCGTCATGTGACGTATCGGGACATTTTCCCCCTTCGCTAAATTGGGGGCCAGCATGTGACGCAACTGGCCTGCGAGTCACGTTTGACACCCATAGTATATATATAGATTGTATATACATAGTTATATTGTATATAGATATCATCCTCTTTTAATGACCCCATAATCCCTTGTGTGGTGGAGTCTGCGCAACTGAATGGAGCTAGCTAATGGAGTTTTACTGGCCAGATGCCCTTCCTGTCGCCAATGCGGAGTTTTGTTCAGCAGATATAATGCTCATCGTGCCGAGAGAGAAATATCTTCCTTTACCTAGGATCGAACTCACAGCCTCCTGATTGTGAGGCGAGAGCTCCACCTCTAGGCCACCACACCACTGAATATTGTATATAGATTTATTGGTGTTTTATACACACACATATATATTCACACACACAGACACCAATAACATATCCCATACACATACAAGCCACAGTAAAATCCCAATAAAAATAGGGGATTCAAGTAAAATCAGGTAATTGATTTTAAATTTTGTACTGGTATGTTTTTATTTTTGGCTGTGCACCGCCCTGAGTCCAATAGGAGAAGGGCGGTATACAAATTGAATAAATTAATTAATTAATTAATAAAGGAGGAGGAAGGAGGGAGGGAGGGAGGGAGCAGAATGTAGAGATCCGCCCATCAAGAACTATTGTAACTCTTATTATAGTATTAATGTAATAGAGTCTGCCATATGGATTCCCCTTGGCCGTCCTCAGACCGGCTTCCCCCTAATTTCCCTCCGCAGCAGCAGCAGCAACAACAACCCTGTGAGGTAGACCGCTCAAGGGGATAATGGGAAACGCCTTCTAGCCCGGGGACTTTCGGGGCTGAAACCGACCTGGGTGTGGCGGTGGAGGCTGGGGAGAGGGCGAGGCCCAGTGCCAGGGCCCTGGGGGTCCCGGCGGCCAATGCCCAGCGGCGCCCCAGGCTGGAAACGGAGGAGGCGGAGGAGGCGGCGGCGGATGATGGTACCAAACATTCATCTTTTTCTGCTGGGCCACACGTGCGATTCTGTCCCCTCGGAGATCACGTCACTTCCGGCGCACCGACCGCGACGTTCGTGGAAAGCGCCGGAAGTCGTCTTTCTACGCGCCGGAAAGAGCGCGCGAGGGAAAGTACTGCGCAGGCGCGCCAGGGTTCCTCTGGCCATCATGGCGTCCCGAGATGTTATCGGACCGGCGCTGCCTCCGCAGATAGTCGATTCCGAGGCCGCTTCGGTGGACTCCGGGTCGGGTGAGAAGGAGGAGGAGGCCCTCGCTCGCGGGAATGAGACGGAGGGGCTCCGCGGGGGAGAAAGACCCCGCTCGGGGCTTTTTTCAGCTTTCTGGCTGAGCCAATCTGGAAGGGAGGAGGAGGAGTGGGGGGGAATGGCTGAGGCTGGAGGGGTAAATGGAAATAGACGCCCTCCTGGCTTCCCTTGGCGGATCCCAACCAGGTCTGCTTTCCTTGGCAGTTTGTTAGACGTATTAGCTTTTTAGATTATTTTATTATTCAAGGCAAACTTGCCTAATAATGCTCCGCTTATTTTTCCAACAACAACCTTGTGAGGTGGGCCGGGCTGAGAGGAGAGGAAAGAGCAGCTGGGTTTCCTGGTTACGGTGGGACTAGAACTCCCAGTCTCCCGGTGATTGGTGGAAAGACACACACACAACACACACCTCTTTCAGACTAAGGTGGGACTAGAACTCCCAGTCTCCTGGTGATTGGCCCAAAGTCAGTCAGTTTCTCTCTCTCTCTCACGCACACACACCTTTCATGCTCAGGAGGGACTATAACTCCCAGTCTCCTGGTGATTGGTGAAAAGACACACACACACACACACACACAAACACATACCTCTCTTTCATGCTAAGGAGGGACTAGAACTCCCAGTCTCCTGATGATTGGCCCAAAGTCAGTCAGTCTCTCTCTCTCCCCCTCCCTCCCTCTCTCTCTCACGCGCACACACCTTTCATGCTAAGATGGGACTAGAACTCCCAATCTCTTGGTGATTGGTGAAAAGACACACACACACACAAACACACACCTCTCTTTCATGCTAAAGAGGGACTATAACTCCCAGTCTCTTGGTGATTGGTGAAAAGACACACACACACACACACACACACACACACCTCTCTTTCATGCTAAGGAGGGACTAGAACTCCCAGTCTCCTGGTGATTGGCCCAAAGTCATTGCGCTATAATAGATCAGTTATCCCAAGATAGATTTATATTTATATAAGTAAATATATTTATAAGAGACTATAAATCAGATCTCACCTATATCTATTTAACAATGATTGATATATAAAATTGATGTTTTGTTTGTAACGGAAGTCGGGGGATGGGGAGGGGTGGGCGGGAAAGGGTGGGGGGATGGGGGGTGGGAAAATGGGGTTAAAAATTGTATTGTAAAACTTTTTCAATAAAAAAGAGACTATAAATCAGTGCTCACATAAAAGAATATGCCTATTTTTATTCTTATCTCCTTAAAAAAGAAATAGTTGGATAGTCCAAAAACGAACAAAGCAATATTCACCTGAAATATATATTGATAAAATAATGTTTAGTTGCAGGACCAGCATTGCCTCCTGGCTTCAAGGAAAACTCTGAAAATGAGCAGAAACGTGTCTCTGCTCGGACGTCCAGAGAGACAGATTCTGATTCCGAAGAGGAGGAAAGTTCAAGTCCAGTTCCCAGGTTTGTGCATTGCCTTGAAAGTATGGAACTGTTTTAAGGGGCAGCTGATGCCAGTATGTCGGTAATAGTTAAACTTTGCGTTCTGACTATTGCTCCTGATGCCAGTATGCCTTGGAGAGTGTGTGTGTGTGGACACTAACATATATAAATATCACATACTTATGACATCATCGCCCACAGACATAACAGAGCAGAAAAACAGAGGGAAGGGACCTTGGAGGTCTTCTAGTCCAAACCAATGGTATAGGATTCCCTATAGCATTTCAGACAAATGGTTGTCCTATCTCTTCTTAAAAACTCCCAGGAGCATTCACAACTTCTGGAGGCAAGTTGTTCCATTGTAAACTTGTCCTCCAGGAAGCAAATTGTTCTCACTGTCAGGATATTTCTCCTTAGTTCCAGGCTGCTGCTCTGCTTGATTAGTTTCCATCCGTTGCTTCTTGTCCTGCCCTCAGGTTCTTTGCAGAATAGCTTGACTCCCTCTTCTCTGTGGCAGCCCCTGAGATATTGGAAGACTGCAATCTCCCCTAGTCCTTCTTTTCAACCAACTAGACCTACCCAATTCCTGCGACTGTTCTTCATATGTTTTAGCCTCCAGTCCCCTCATCATCTTTGTTCCTCTTCTCTGCACACATATTAGTTAGTTTAGTTAGTTAGTTAGTTTATTACATTTCTATACCACCCTTCTCCTGAAAGACTCAGGGCGGTTTACAGCCATATTAAAATAACTCAATACAAAAATTAAAACTATTAAAATAATTTAAAACAATTTGGCTGTTATTTAAAACCCCTTACTAAAACCGTTTAAAACCAATTAAAACCCCTTTAAAATTGATCTATTCGGTCAGGCCGGCTTGGTGAAACAAAAGAGTCTTCAGAGCCCGACGGAAGGCGCGGAGGTCGGGAATCCTTCTTATATCCGGGGGCAGTTCATTCCATAGGGCAGGAGCCCCCAGAGAGAAGGGTCTCCCCCTGGGGGTCGCCGGCTGACATTGTCTGGCTGACGGCACCCTGAGGAGGCCCTCTCTGTGAGAGCGTATTGGACGGTGGAAGATATTCGGTGGCAGAAGGCGATCCTGTAAGTATCCCGGTCCTAAGCCATGGAGCGCTTTGAAGATGGTGATTAGCACCTTGAAATGCACCCTGAAGACCACTGGGAGCCAGTGCAGCTCACACAAGAGGGGTGTTACCCGGGAGCGACGAGTCGCTCTCATAACCACTCGCGCAGTTGCATTCTGGACCAGTTGGAGCCTCCGGGTGCTCCTCAAAAGGAGCCCCATGTAGAGAGTGTTACTGTAGTCCAGGCGGGACGTGACAAGGGCGTGAGTGACTGTGCATAAGGTGTCCCGATCCAGAAAGGATCTCTGCACCCATATGCAGCAACATCTTCATCAGCCTGCCTCTTTTTTAAGCAGAAACATGAAAATTAGGGCACCTTTTTCTTCCAGCAAAGAAAGTTGAGCTTCCTGAACTTTTCCTTCAGTTCATCCCTCAGCTGTTCATTGACTGTTAGCACAACCTCAAGGCGTTTTCCTTGAAGATTCCTTGCATAAAAACTTCCAGTCGTTGCACTGTCTTTGAGATGTAAGCAAAACCGCTCTTTGTATTTGAAATACCCTTGTTTCTGCCTTCCTTATCTCTTTAAAGGAAACTGAGAAGATCTCAGGAAGAGGATGATGATGGGTTTTTTGGGCCTGCTCTTCCTCCAGGATTTAAAAAACCAGAGGAATCACCGGAAAGGTAATTCACACAAGGATGTTAGAACCACACTAACTACTAACTGAAGGAGCAGGCAAGGAGCCCATGACTCCTGCAAGCAAGCTAAATTCCTCTGTAATATTAGTTGAGTTAGTCCCTGACTTATGATCACAATGGAGCCCAACATTTATATTGGGAAATGAGAAATTTGTGTAGAGAATTTTGCTCCATTTTACAACTTCTCTTGCCACATTTGTTAAGGGAATCCCTGCAGATGTTAAGTTAGGAAGATGGTGGTTCAGTGAATGTGGCTTCCCCCTCGACTTGACTTTTCTTTCTTTTCTTTTTTTAAAAAAATTTGATTTATATGCCGCCCTTCTCCGGAGACTCAGGGCGGCTTACAGTGCATTAAGCAATAGCCTTCATACTTTTGTATATTTATACGAAATCAACTTATTGCCCCCACAAACTGGGTCCTCAATTTACCTACCTCAGAAAGGATGGAAGGCTGAGTCAACCTTGAGCCTGGTGAGATTCGAACTTACAGTAATTGCAGACAGCTGGAGTTAAATTATAATGCATTAGTCTGCTGTAAATCACGTGACCATGGGGATGCTGCAGTGGTCAAAAGTGTGAAAAACGGTCATAAGTCATTTTTTCATTGCCGTTGTAACTTCGAATGGTCACTAAATGAACTGTCGTAAGTCGAGGGCCACCTGTATCGCAGAAGAGTGCAGGGACAGATATGTGTAGGTGGGATATGAACTCACCTGCTTGCAAATGCAGCTTGAGAGCAACTTTTTAAACAACCCATTCTTTATATGCTGCATAGGGGAATGTTATTAAAATCTAATTCTATTCTTGAGACCTATTATAGGCCCAGCTTTGCCTCCAGGCTTTAAGAAACCCTCAGAAGATGCTGAAGAGAAACGAGATAACAAAAGCCAGGTATGAGAAATAATAAAAACAAAACACGAAGCATTCGACATTTGTTTGTGGAGCAAAGTATTTTGACCCAAATTCCTTTGCCTGGTAAAGTTGCTAGTTTTGAAAGAACTCTGGGCGATTAATCATCCAATGGATATAGATGTAATTCAGTTGTCAGATGATGTGCATTCTCAGTTCACTGTTATATTTTATGGACATTAAAATATGTAGGAGACACCTATATTTATTTATTTATTTATTAGTTCAATTTATATATGCCGCCCTTCTCCGGAGACTCAGGGCGGCTTACAATGCGTTAAGCAATAGCCTTCATCCTTTTGTATATACCTGCTTAGTAGGGCTTTTGGGCCCCCCTAAGCGGTGTTCTTTTTTATACAAAATCAGCTTATTGCCCCCACAATCCGGGTCCTCATTTCACCTACCTCGGAAGGATGGAAGGCTGAGTCAAGCTTGAGCCTGGTGAGATTTGAACTCGCAGTAATTGCAGGCAGCTGGCAACTAAGTGCTACTTTAACAGCACTTTAGTCTGCTGCGCCACCAGGCTCTCTCCTCTATATATGTGAAGGATATCTCTACAACCATTCCTATCTTATGATAGCAATAGAAAGGCTGAAAAAAAATCAGAAATGTGAGGCAAGCTTTGAAGAAACTTGACCTTCAGTTGAAGGAGGTTGTGACCCCTCACTCACTCACTCAGGGCCAAGAGCACCATGCTGTGGCACTGCAAAACTTTCTCCTCTGGTAGGCCACCTCATGGGAAGAACTAGCTTCTAATTCTTCATAGTTTCTTTTTTATTGTTTCCTTAACCGGAATCTGTTGTTGGCTGCCTTCCCATCAGTTCTCATGGAGAAAAGGAACCTCAGCAGGCATCCCAATTCTACAACTTTCTGAAATTCAGTACCGTATCCTGAAAGGATGGGAGTTAAACTGAACACAGAAATATTGTGAAACTCAATTATACCAATAGCATCACGAGCAGTTGGCATGATAGATTCATGCTGTTGTTGTCTCTGAAAAATAAGTAGGTGGATTCCGAGATTAGACTTTGGCAATAGCCGTGGAAGAGGATGATTTCAAGCAAGGACACGAGAAAAGTTTGTTCCTTACGAATCAAGGCAAATCTACGTGTCCCGGGATAATATTGCAGGATCCAGTCTGGGCCAGTCACCAGGAACAGAGGTTTAGTTTTCCCAAGTTTTCGGACTCATGCTGGAGCCCATCCTCAGGGAACTGCTCTTTGACTAGAAATATGTTTGTGCCATATGTATCTCACAACCAGAGTTGATATTTCTATTTGAAATGACCCTCTGTTTTTTACAAACGTAAATCAGAAAACTACAGGTAGACATGCTACATTCTTTGCTGCTAAGAAATGATGTCTTGCAGTACTGTTGTAAGGATTGTCATGCACATGAAGCTTTAGAGGCCGAAGCGCTGCATAAACACTTGGTATTATTTTAAATCTCCATTTTGCTGTACCGCCATAATTTTTGTCTTTATTCTGTGTTGCCCTAAAGGCGAGCGATAATGAGGAAGAGGGAGATATATTTGGCCCTATGCCAGCCAAGGGATCGGTGGACTCCAACCCAGCTGCTGAGATTGAGGATCGGGCTCGAAGAATGAAGGAGAAACTTCTGGGAAACGCTGATGTGAGTTGGGTACATCGTTTCTGTTGCTTTTTCTCAAACACCCAACAGCGTTCCGAAGGCATTCGCCGGCCAGGCCTTCACGGATGCTTCTCAATTTTGTTTCCTATCAAAGGACGAGTCCAAACAAGCTAAAAGAGAATCTTGGATGACCGATCTTCCCCCAGAACTCAAAAACTTTGGTTTCGGTCCACGGACATTCAAAAGAAGAGCCAATGATAATTCTGGGGACAGATCCATTTGGACGGATACTCCGGCCGATAGAGAAAAGAAAGCTAAGGTAAGTCTATATTCCACTGACTGGTTTGTCAGTGAAAATATTCTTCATATTTTTGGGTTTGCAGATCCGGTATTTATCCAGCAATGAGTCAAAGAAAAGTTTGGAAAGTTTAAAATGCACGCTGGATTTGTAACTTTTCAAACTTCTTTGGCTTATAGTTCCTTACTCAATAAAAATGATTTTATGACCATCTATCTTCCTGACTCTGAATGGTTCCCAAGCAAGAGAACCAATCAATGCAACATTAGTAAATCGAATCGTTATAAAGCCAAATAATGAAGACTATAAACAAGTCCCATAATCATAATGTAGCCCAGAGGTATCAAACTCAAAGCCTGTGGGCCAGATGCAGCCCATGATGTGGTTGGATGCAGCCCATGGGGCTGTCCTGGTTTACCTGTGTCGCTTTGGCCTGGTCTACCCAATGTGAAGAGGAAACATGCCAGCAGTTTGGGGAGTGGCGTCAAGCTGGCCACGGCTGCCGGGCCTCTCCAGGTCAACCACAGCCCTGATTTGGCCCTCAATTAAATTGAGTTTGACACCCTGATATAGCCAGTCCTGATCCTAGCAATGTTAGCCACTCCAAGCACAGCCAACAATCATCTGTCTGTCATCCAACACTCTTCAAAATAGTTTCAAAAACTTTCTGACGATGGAGGGAGGCACAGTCCCAGAAGATGGGGACCCAGCGGGGATCCTTTGCTACCACTCATCAGGCAGGCAAATTTTATTTGAATAACCTCTTTTGCTTTAATTCAAGAATGTTGTCCTTTATGGATGGAGGCAAATATATGTGTCCCAGAATGATGTTGCAGGAACTAATCTGGGTCAGTTACCAGGACCGGAGGTTTTGTCTTCCAAGCTTTTGGACTCATGCTGGACCCCAACCTCAGGAACTTCTCTCTAGCAGTGTGTGTCACACTCTGAAAAACACACATTGACACATTCCAGTAGAGAGAATTTCCCTGAGGATGGGCTCCAGCATGAGTCCGAAATCTCAGAAGGCCAAAACCCTTGGTCCCGGTGACGGATCCAGATAAGTTCCTGCAAAATTGTCATTTTGTTGCTACTTTTGCAGACTTAACAGTGTGGTTCTGGGGTGTGTGAATTCCTCTCAAATCCTCCAATTAGCAGTGCAGCTTCGTTGCCAAGAGACAGCTGAGCCAAGAACTTTTGAGAGTTGATCCTTTTCTCGGTCCTCCCAAGATTTGAAGCTGACCTAATTAAAACAAATTGTTGCTATGCTTACGATGGTCCAATTTTCCCACCACGCCTGACACAATAGAAGCTGTTGCATGCTAACTCTTTCCTTATGTCTAGCAGGCTGTAACATGCCTGGTGTTACAGAAGAGGTCATATGGTTGAGTACTTTGTTCCTTGGATGCTTCTAAATGGTTTTCTGTGGGAGGTGAATGTGGCCAGACAGGCCCACCATCCACAACTTAAATAAAGCCAGCTGTGGAATCATTTCCAACATTGCTTCATTTCTCTATCCACTTAAGATCTATCGACTTTAAAAAAAAAAAAAGCTTATAAAGATGATAAGTCCTCAACTTATGAGCACAATTGAGCCCAAAACTTCTGAAGGCAACTTCTGTTCCATTGATTGATTGTTCTATCAGGAAATTTCTCCTTATTTTCTAGGTTGAATTTCTCCTTGTTCAGTTTCCATCCCTTATTCCTTGTTTGGCCTTCAGGTGCTTTGGGAAATAGCTTGACCCTCTTCCTCCTGTCTGTGGCAGCCCCTTAAATATTGGAAGACGGCTATCCTGTCCCTCCTGGTTCTTCTCTTGCGGTAGTCCTCTACTTACAACAGTTCACTTAACTGACTGTTCAAAGTTACATCATCACCAAAAAAAGTGACTTACGACCATTTTTCACACTTAACGACCATTGCAGCATCCCCGAGGTCATGTGATCAAAATGCAGCTGCTTGGCAACTGACTCACATTTATGATTGTGGCGTTATCCTGGGGTCACGCAATTCTCTTTTGCAACCTTCTGACAAGCGAAGTCAACGGAGGAAATCAGATTCCCTTAACAACCGTGTGACTTAACCCCTTTGATGATTCGCTTAACAACGGTGCCAAGGAAGGCCATAAAACGGGGCAAAACATGTCACAACTGTCTCACTGTCTAAGCAACATAACGTGGGCTAACTCAAGGACTGCCTGGTGTTTGAACTCCAGAAGGAAACAGATTTGGGTCAGTAGGATTGCACAGAGCTTCATTTTGGAGATCAGGTGCCAATTCGGTCCGATTTTTCCCACTGAATTGAAACGTTGGGTTGAATTTGATGTGCCTGCATCATGGACCTGATGGCTGATTTTTTCCCTGCTGACCCCCTGTCAAAAAACTGGACCCTGTCAGTAGGACTCTTCAAATTGAAAGGTCCAAAGCTGAATTGGCTTGCAAATGAAACTCGTTTTGAGATACAAAATAGGAATCTTGCTAAGGATTCCAATTGCATCGGAGCAGCTCAAACAGGCCCTGTAAATAAATGTTAGTGTCCCCCCCCCCCCTCATGCAAGTTGAAGAACCTCTTCAGCCTTCAGCAAGCCAGGGCTCTAATTCTCTGTGAGGATGAGAGAGAAATTTACAAAACCCTAGTAAGGCCACACCTGGAAAGCTGCAACCCATTTTGGTCACCATACTGCAAAAAACGATGTTGAAACTTTGGCAAAAAGTTCAGAGAAGAGCAGATAAGATGATCAAAGGTCTGGAGACCAAACCAGACAAAGAACGGCTGCAGGAATTGGGTTTGGCTAGTCTAGAGAAAAGTAGAATTCGGGGTGAGATGATAGCAGTATTCCAATATTTGAGGGGAGGGGTCAAACTATTCTCCAAAGCACCAGAGGGCAGAACCAGAAACAAGGGATGGAAACTAACCAAGGAGAGAAGCAACCTGGAATTAAGGAGAAACTTCCTAACAGTGAGGACAACGAACCAGTGGAACAGCCTGCCACCTGAAGTTGTGGGGGCTCCCATCACTGGAGGTTTTAAAAAAGAGAAGACTCTGGACAGTCACTTGTCTGAAATGGTATATGGCCGTGATGGCGAACCTATGGCCTGCGTGCCCGAGGTGCCACACAGAGCCATCTTTCCAGGCATGCGAGTTGTCGCCCAACTCACATGCATTTGCACCCCAGCTGGTGTTTGGGCCTCCGGTGTGCATGCGTGCAATTCAGGGGACCCAACTGGTTTTTGGAGCTCTTCTGCGCATGGACATGCATTTGCAGCGCATGCATGCACAGATGGCCTTCGCACGCATGCATTGCATGAGCAAATACCACCCACATGGGCAGATGGTGCGGTGGCATGCGCAGCTCACGGGGCAGGAGCCGCACGTAAGCGTGGATGGCCCATGCGTGGGGATGGCCCATGCGCAAAGCGCATACCTGTTCGGCACTCGGTGAGTAAAAGGTTCGCCATCACTGATATACGTTCTCTTGCTTAAGCAGAAGACCTCCAAGGTCCCTTCTGGCTCTATTCTAAAAATATATATATATAATCTAAAAATTCTAGAAATGGAATTTTAAAGCATGGTTCCCACCTTGCTTCTGAGAGTTGATCTGGACAGGTTAAAAAAGCCGAACTCTCACTCAGCTGAAACCTTTTGAGTCAACCCTAATAATGTTGAGAACGTCTTTCTACATTCTCAGCATGAATAGATAAAATTCTCGGCATAACATAAATAACATTTTCTTTTTTCCTGGCATAAAACATCGTGGACCAACGCTGTGCAGTCACGATTTTTCTCCCGCGAGAATCAGAACTGTCCATCGATCTTATCATTTGGCTGCCTTAAGATATCATAAAGAAGACCTCAGTTAACCAAGGTTCTCTCCTGGTTTGTGCGTTTCTTAGGGCGCCTGCTAACTCTTCTTTTCCTTTTCCTTTTTCCCGGTCTTCAGGAACAGCAGGAAGGAAGAAAGCCCGTCTCGAAGGACAAGGCGGAAGAAGCGTTCCCCTCCGAGAGAGACAAAAAGCTGGCTGAGCAGATATCCTCGTACAATGTAGGTGTCCCATCATCTGTCATCCGTCCCCCTCCTTCCCCCAGCGATGCTGGTTTCTGTGGAGATGTTTCTTCAGCTCAAACCCTGTTTTCTTTTAAGAAATGGCCTGCTGGTTTCAAAAATACCGAGAATGAACCATAATTTCTTTTTCGGCGTTTCTATGGAAACGTGATCATACACTGCATTCTAGCAAAGTTATCGAGACTGAAGTCACTAGCATAAACATTGCTTTTACTTGATGAGCAGAACTGACAGTATCCTGGATAGTCTGTCTAACTATATCTACCTACCTACCTACCTACCAAACATCTATCTGTCTGCCTACCTACCTATCATGTCTGTCTGCCTACCTGCCTACCTACCTACCTACTTACCTATCATCAATAGCTACCTACATACCTAACATCTGTTTGTCTGTGTCTGCCTGCCTACCTACCTACCGTTTCCCCGAAAATAAGACCTTGTCTTATATTTTTTTGAACACTGACATAAGCACTTGTCCTTATTTTTTGGGGAGATCTTATTATTTTGGGGCGCATGGAGCAAGACAGGGCTCCTATTGGTTTCTTACCTGATTTCCATCTCTGTCTCCCTAACCCTAACCAGAGGAAATGGCGGGGACCGGCTGTGCATGCGCTTAAATATTTTTGGGGAAACACGGTATCTATCTATCTAACAAACATCTGTGTCTCTATCTATCGATAGTGTTAAGGAATAACCCCTGAGTAGCAAGGGTGTGCCCATGAAAGCGGTTGAGGGTAGTTATGAATAAGCACAGTCCCCACACAGATACACTGAGTCGTGTGTACAGTTTACATTCAGGAAAAATAAAGCACAGTCCAGTAAAGTCTTTCATACCAGTCGTAGTAATTGTACACAGTAAACAGTTCTTCTGGAGTTGCAAACAGTAATACAGTAAGTCAGGTAGAGAAATCAGAGAGCAAGAACAGCAAAGAGAAACAAACCTTTCTAGCTCCCTCTTGAGGAGATTGGCAACAAAGATAACCAGTCAGGACACAGTATTTATTTATTGTTTATTTATTGGTTCGATTTATATGCCGCCCGTCTCCGGAGACTCAGGGCAGCTTACAATGCATTAAGCAATAGCCTTCATACTTTTGTATATACCTGCTTAGTAGGGCTTTTGCCCCCCCCCCCCCCCCCCAAGTGGAGTTCTTTTTTATACAAAGTCAGCTTATTGCCCCCACAATCCAGGTCCTCATTTTACCTACCTTGGAAGGGTGGAAGGCTGAGTCAACCTTGAGCCTGGTGAGATTCGAACTTGCAGGAATTGCAGGTAGCTGGCAGCTAAGTGCTACTTTAACAGCGCTTTAGTCCACTGCTCCACCAGGCTCCTATGATATAGTATGATGCAATAAAGCAGTCTTAAGTCTTGAAGTTATACAGTACAATTGCAATACACTGCAAACAATCATTGATGGTTTATATATTGCCAACCCAACAAGTTAGGTAATAGTCTTATTCCTAACAGATCTTATCTATATCATCTAACATCTTTTTTTCATGTGACCACTTTTCACACCACCCTGGCAGCATCCTCATGGTCACGTGAGCAACATGCAGACACTTAGCAACTGGTCCATATTTATGACGGTCGCAGCATCCCGGGGCCACATGATCCCCTTTTCTCAAGCAAAATCATCAGGGGGAAGAGGGGGAAACCCAGTTTCACTTAACTGTGTTATTAACAATAGCTACAGTGATTCACTTAACGGCGGTGTCATAAAATGGAGCAAAATTCATTTAACAGTTGTCTCACTTAGCAACAGAAGTTTTTGGCTCTATTATGGTCATAGGTTGAGGACTGCCTGTATGACCTTTATGGTTCTTGACGAATGTGTATCTTTTCTTTTATGGACACATAGAGCGTGTGCACCAAAGACAAATTCCTTGTGTGTCCAATCACATTTGGCTAATAAAGAATTCTATTCTATTCTATTCTATTCTATTCTATTCTATTCTATTCTATTCTATTCTATTCTATTCTATTCCATTCCATTCCATTCCATTCCATTCCATTCCATTCCATTCCATTCCATTCCATTCCAATATTTCTTCTCTTCTCTTCTCTTCTCTTCTCTTCTCTTCTCTTCTCTTCTCTTCTCTTCTCTTCTCTTCTCTTCTCTTCTCTTTTCTCTTCCCTTCCCCTCCCCTCCCCTCCCCTCCCCTCTCCACTCCACTCCACTCCACTCCACTCCACTCCACTCCATTCTCTATTCCATTCCATTCCATTCCATTATTTCTAATTCAATTCTATTCCATTCCATTCCATTCCATTCCATTCCATTCCATTCCATTATCTATTCTATTCTATTCTATTCTATTCTATTCTATTCTATTCCATTCCATTCCATTCCATTCCATTCCATTCCAATATTTCTTCTCTTCTCTTCTCTTCTCTTCTCTTCTCTTCTCTTCTCTTCTCTTCTCTTCTCTTCTCTTCTCTTCTCCTCTCCTCTCCTCTCCCCTCCCCTCCCCACCCCACCCCACCCCACCCCACTCCACTCCACTCCATTCTCTATTCCATTCCATTCCATTCCATTCCATTCCATTCCATTCCATTCCATTCCATTCCATTCCATTATTTCTAATTCTATTCTATTCTATTCCATTCCATTCCATTCCATTCCATTCCATTCCATTCCATTCCATTCCATTATCTATTCTATTCTATTCTATTCTATTCTATTCTATTCTATTCTATTCTATTCTATTCTATTCTATTCTATTCTATTCCATTCCATTCCATTCCATTCCATTCCATTCCATTCCACTCCACTCCACTCCACTCCACTCCACTCCACTCCACTCCACTCCACTCCACTCCACTCCACTCCACTCCACTCAAACAGTGGTCTTTCCATTCCATTCCATTCCACTCCACTCCACTCCACTCCACTCAAACAGTGGTCTTTCCATTCCATTCCATTCTATTCTATTCAGCTCTACTCTACTCTACTCTACTCTACTCCATGTAAACAGTGGTCTTTGAATACTTAGATGTCCCTTCTTTGTGGTAACTGAGTTGCTGTTACTTGTCTATGTCATAATTGTCATTGTCTTTCTTCCAATTTTCTAATTCTTGTACCATTTATTACTCTAAATATTCTAAATTCCAGGACTCTCAGAGATCTGAATCTCTGCTGGACATACACCGGAAGAAGCTAAAGAGTAAAACTGATGGAGAAAAGAATCAACCTCAGGAGAGAAGGCCCTTCGACCGAGATCAAGACCTTCAAGTCCACCAGATTGACGAAGCCCGAAAGAAAGCCCTCATCAAACAGTCCAGAGACTTAAACACCAGGTTTTCCCATGGCAAATGCAACACGTTTTTATAATGGATGCCCAAAACAAAATGGCAGGCGTGCTAAATAAAACATGTCCTTTGGACATACAAACACATACGTGAAAAAATTACGTTCCTTTAAATTGAAGTTCTACATTCTGTTGCATGGATGACTGGATTTTGGTTGCACGAGTCCAGCTGTTGGTAGCAGGGAGGAATCTAACAGTGGGATAAGTAGAATTTGATTCCCATAATTTCCTTCCCTTCCCCTGCACCAGTAGTGGGTTGCTCCTGGTTCAGCCCGGTTCGGGCGAGCCGGTAGTGGTGATGATGTGAGGTCAATGAACTGGCTCTCTTTGACTGTGAGCTGGGCCCTCTTGCCTTCCCCTGCATTATACCTACCTTTATTTGTCGTTTTTTAGCCCAGCTGATAGGCACGGCAGAATGGATTGCTACGCCTCAGCTGGTCAGAAATCTAATGCACTTCCACATTAGAATGGAATAACACTGGTTGAAATCCGCCACTGCCCTGCACAAACGTAGAAATAATTGTGTGCCTCCTCTTGGTGATATTCATTGCATAGTTTCCTTCCCCAAGAATCCATCTCCTCTTGGGAAAATTTCCTTTTACATTGTTCTGAAAAGGAATCAGCCCATTTGAAATATTTTACGTTTTAAATAACCCGTAGGTCTACTATTCCATAAATGGATTTTTTTTTAAAAAAAATACATTTCTTCAGCTCGGATTACCTTGGGATTTCAAATGTCACAATGGTAGGCGTGTAACTCGACATTTGGAGTTGAGAGAGAGAGAGAGAGAGAGAGAGAGAGAGAGAGAAATCAGATGGCTGCTGCAAATGCTTGGGGATCTGATCATAGTTTATCACTTACAGGAAAGATTATTAACCTTACCTGTACATTTGACAGGGTTATGAATAAAGCATAACCATCTCTGTTAAAATTGTCCCAAACTGTCTTTCTCCCTTCCCCCTTCCCCCACACCCCTGCTCTCTCTCTCTCTCTCTCTCTCCTGCCTTTTCCAAATTGATGGACAGGAGCCATTGATAAACTGCATTGGAATTCATTAAAAGGGGTTTTAATTCCAAAGAGTTTCCCTCAAGATTTCTCTGAAATCTCTGTTGGAATAGATTCATTATTTAATAGATTTCTAAAAGCGTATCCTACTGCAAAGCATCTTGAGGCAGTTTCCAATAGAAACCGCAGTGATGTCCATAATAAACAGTGCATTAAATGAAGTAAAACATTAAAGCCAAATATATTCATTAAAAAGGGGAAGGGAACAGGTGGAATGGACATTCTTCTCATATCCTTACCAGGATGTCCTAGGTCAGGGGTCCCCGAACTTAGCAACTTTAAGACTTGTGGACTTTAACTCTCTGAATTCCCCAGCCAGCCATGCTGGCTGGGGAATTCTGGGAGTTAAAGTCCACAAGTCTTAAAGTTGCTAAGTTCGGGGATCCCTGACCTAGGTGGAAAGATTGTAAGGAATGAAATAGCAAAAGAGAAGCCACCTTGCTTTGATGACAGTAGCCAAAACAGCCATTGACTAAGAAAGATTATTTGAAAGATAATGTGGATTTTAACTCCTGGAATTTACTGTAATTCCTATATTGGTTGTGATCTTCGCACGCTGTACTCTCCTGGCAAAAATCTGTATATATATATATATATATATGGCTTCATTTTGTCTGCAATAAAGAACTTCAGTTTTGTGTCTGCAATCTTTCCGCTCTTCAATCACATCTCAAATAAGACTGACGTATTTGAATTTAGATTGACAGCCAGGTGGATGTGAAGCTTGGGTGAAGTTTTCCAACAGATGTCTAAAGACACCGAAGAACACTTCCTGAATTTTAGTGGAGAGTGGATGAAGATGAGTGGACTTCCATTCCCAGAATTCCCCAGCCAGCTGACAGGGGAATTCTGGGACTGGAAGTCCACACCTCTTCATGTTGCTAAGTTTGGGAAACATTGGTTTAGGCCAGTGTTTGGGCTTGGCCCAAACACTGGGCTTGGCCACTTGGAGAGGTGTGGACTTTAACTCCCAGAATTCTCCAGCCAGCCTACTGAGTTAGGGGATTCTGGGAGTTGAAGTCCATACCTCTTCAAGTGGCCATGGTTGAGAAACACCTGCCTAGATTCAAGATTAAGATTAAACTCATCCAGTTTGTGTTTTTGTGCTTTCCTTTTATACATCCTGCCATTCTCCCATTTTTAGCAACAGAATCCTCCTCCTCCTGGTCTTAATTCCTTGTCCCAGAAAGTTGGGTCTGCTTTGATTGAGCCCCAAATCCAAGGAGTTAGAAACCATGTCACATCACACTCCTTAAACTAACACTGATGATGTTACCTAATTGAGTAATGAAACGTTTGCAAGAAAATCAAGGTCAGAGAGCACCAAGGATCCCACAATACTACTACACCGCCTCCTAGCAATCCCCATTCCCTTCTAACACTGATGATGATACCTAGTTGGGTAATGAAACTTCTGCACAAAAACAAGCAAGCTGAGAGCACCAAAGAACCCTCACATCGCTTCTCCAATTTTCTCTTGGTTGTAGCTAGTGTGGAGGAAAGGAGGGGAGGAGGGGAAGGGATAGATTATCCCTGCTGGGATATCATGTAAGGGTCATCTGATTCATGCTTTGAGCACTGAATTGCTTATCTTAATTTATACATCTTGATTCCAGCTCTGGCTTGATGCCTTAATTAGTCATTCTGTGGGAGGAAGAAGTAATATACATATAACCCCTTCTCATTATATATAGGGAATGCTCTACTTACATCATTTATTCAAGGACTACTCCTAATATCACTGAAAAAAAATGAGACAACTGTTTTTCACCCTTACGACTGTTGCAGCAGCCCCGTGGCCATGTGATCAAAATTCAGATGCTTGGCAACTGACTTGTCTATATGACGGTTTCAGTGTCCTCCCCCCGGGAGGGTCATGTGATTCCCCTTTTGCGACCTCACAAGCAAAATCCACAGGGGACTAACTTAAACAACAGCAGCGGTTCACTAGAAAGGCCGTAAAATAAATGGGGCAAAACTCACTTAAATATTGTGTCTTTGGGCTCAATTGTAGTCATTAAGTGGAGAATTACCTGTAGAAGTCTAGATTCAGTTAGCTTTGCGAGATCCTGATGGAGATGCTTCCCAGTTCCGCCGTCTCAAATTAACTTGAGATTTCTGCAATCCCCCAGTTAGAAGAAGACCACACACACAACACACAACACACACACACACACATCTTCCCTGTAAGTACACCCAACTCATGTCGTGCAGCGTCCCTTGGGAACGTTAAATCATTGCAAGGAGAATACTGCCCATTTTCCCAGCCACGAAATCAATGGGAACGAAGAACGCTGGAATTACAGATTAGATAACAGATTAACAGAGTTGGAAGGGACCTTGTAGGTCATCTAGTCCAACCCCCCCCCAAAGCAGGAGACCCTCCACCATTTCTGACCGATGGCAGTCCAGTCTCTTCTTGAAAGCCTCCAGGGATGAAGCTCCCACAACTTCCAAAGGCAACTTTGGTTCCATGGGTTGATTGTTCTCCCTGTCAGAAAATTTCTTCTTATTTTCAGGTTGAATCTCTCCTTGTTCAGTTTCCATCCATTATTCCTTGGGTGGCCTTCAGGTGCTTTGGAAAACAGCTTGACACTCTTCCTCCTCTCTGTGGCAGCCCCTCCAATATTGGAAGACTGCTATCATGTCTCCCCTAGTCTTTCATTTCATTAAACGAGACATGCCCAGTTCCTGCAACCGTTCATCATATGTTTTAGCCTCCAGTCCCCTAATCCTCTTTGTTGCTCTTCTCTGCACTCTTTCTAGAGTCTCCACATCTTTATAGTGTGGTGACCAAAACTGGATGCAGTACTCTAGGTGTGGCCTTACTAAGGGTTTATAGAGTGGTATTAGTACCTCACTTGATCTTGATTGCATCCCACTGTTCATGCAATTTAGGATTGCATTGGCTTTTTTAGCTGCCGCTGCACACTCTTGACTCATATTTAATGGTTGTCCACTAAGACTCCAAGATCCCTCTCACAATCACTGCTATTAAGCCTGGTTTTCCCCAGTCTATATGTGTGCTTTTGGTTTTTCTTGCCTAGAAATGGATTGAATCGAAATGGAACAGAAAACAAGTGAAGCCCCAAAGGCTCTGCTGTGTCGAGTTTTTGTTTCTCGATTAACATCCTGAGCACGATCAAGAGTTCAACTCTTTCAAAAGTATTGAAGCCTCGCCTGGAATTTCACTAAGCCCAGAGGGAACAACCAGTCAAGGCTGCCAAAACTTGATGTCAGGCTGTAGGAGACAAGCACACAGTCTCCCTGGCAACCAGCACCGGCGGAGGGAATTCTTGCTAGCAGAAAGCATCTGGAGAGCTATTAATGCATCAGATTGCATGGGTCAGATGCTGCTCGAATCGCTCGCAAGCAATTAAAAATCACAGAGACGTCGGCTAAAGTGTATGTGTTGTTTTTTTTTTTTTAAATCAGCATGGAAAAAGGGAGAACAATTGAAGCAAGTGAGTTTGTGCTAGCGGGCAGGTCACACAAGCAATATTCACGCTCCAAACGGTGAAATTAGAAATTATTAGATGTCCAGACGCTTCAAAAACCTACTTCAAGGCACTCGTTCATAAAAGCCAAATCATTTCCCTCTCCTTTGGCAGTAAAACTAGTTAGATTTCTACAACATGGTTAACCAAGACAGTTAAAAATCTTGACTTTTGCAGAACAAGGAAAACTAACTTTTAACCTTAGTTAGTTTATATGGGGGTCTTAGTATACTGTTTAAATCCTAACGGTTGAGGTAGTTTATAATTTGTTTAATTGTGGACAGCCAATAAGTGCAAGTGGAAGAGAAAGTACCAGATGGATCCAGAAATTTCTTATTTGCTAATCATCAGAAAATGAGTAGCAACTTTTGGGATTAACACAATTATTAAAAGGCAGACACAATGCCTTTCAATAAAATGTGTTCATCTGAAAATGGGACGCCCAATCCTAACATAGCTGTCCTTTTACCAAGATGGATTATTTGCTAGGAACTCAAGAGGATTATGGTTGTTTTGAATAAGTCATTAGAAGGGAGTAGATAAGACCTTTTTTCTTAGTCTTAAACTCATTTAATTTAGAAATTCCTTGAATTCTTAGGGATTTCTGCAGGAAGCAATATTCTGGAAAGATTCCTTATATGGTTTTTTTTTTTTGATGGATTGTGATTATGTTTCCAAGATGGTCACTAATTTTCCCACTCCCTGAAATTTAGTTCAATTCTTCCTGACAGAAACAACGGAGCACAACTGTTAAGTCCTTGATTTAACAACCACAACTGTGACAAGAATTTATGTTGCTCAGCAAGGCGGTTGTTATGTAAGTCACACCTGATTTTACAATATATATATATATATATTTTACAATATTTGTTAAGCAGAGCATAGCCATTGTTAAATGAATCTGGCTCCCCCATTGACTTTGCTTGTTAGACGTGCTTGGAAAGATCAATATTTATCTATTTGGTATACATCATTGAGTAATAATTTTGTTTGTACAACATCTGATGGTTGAGACCCTTGCAGGGTGACCCTGGTAGTTAGAAGGCACAAGTTAACTAACTAATTAACTAACTGGATTGTTGGCATGTTTTAGTTTAGCTACCATCTCATTTGTATCTTCTGAAGTGGCTTTGCTTTTAGCTACGTGCCTTTTCTAAATGTCAGATTGTTCTGATCCTTCCAGAAAAAAAAAAGTTTTTGCCCTGACATTTTATTGCTTTACTCATGGCAAAAATGTCAAAGTTAGGTTTGCTGACAAGATAAGGTCATCCGTCAGATTGTGGAAGATCACATTCCCCCAAAGGGCCATTCTTTCAGTAGCGTCAGTCCTTCAAACGAGGTCCAGAAACAAAACCTGCAGAGATTCCAAGGACAAATTAAAGGTAAAGGTAAAGGTTCCCCTTGCACATAGGTGCTAGCCATTCCCAACTCTAAGGGGCAGTGCTCATCTCTGTTTCAAAGCCAAAGAGCCAGCGCTGTCCGAAGACGTCTCCATGGTCATATGACTGGCAGGACTAAAAGCCAAAGGCACACGGAGCACTGTTACTTTCCCACCAAAGGTGGTCCCTATTTTTCTACTTGCATTTGTTACCTGCTTTCGAACTGCTAGGTTGGCAGAAGTTGGGACAAGTCACAGGAGCTCACCCTGTTATGCGGCACCAGGGATTCGAACTGCCGACCTTTCAATCGACAAGCTCAGCGTCTTAGCCACTGAGCCACTGTGTCCCTGAAGGACAAATTAACAGACTCCTAAAAGCCCTTTCAAATCTTCCCTGACCGGTTGGCGTATAAGCTGGGGGAAAAAAAAAAGAGAGAAAAAGGTGATAAATAATTTGCAAGATGATCAGGGATACATAACATTTTCAAAGTGAGTCAATAAAAAGAAGAGTTAAGAAATATTATGAAAAATTATATGATACAGAATATAAACCTATGGAAAAAGCTAACACAATATATGGAAGAAGCCAACTTACCCAAAGTCCCAGAAAACTTTAAAACTACACTAAATGGGAAAGTAACAATGTGGGGGTGGAGAGCTAACAGAAGCGATAAAAAGACAGAAAAAAATGAAAAATCTTCCATGACTTCTTAAAAGGACAAAATCAAGGCAGAAAGGAAAGAGGGAAGGAAATTCCAAAATTAGAAACGTGTGTTATTATTCAACAGTTCAAACAACTATACTTGTTTCTAAGATGTTGCTTTGCTGTACAGTATTATAGAGTCCTCGACTTACAACAGTTCATTTAATGACTGTCCAAAGTTACAACAGCACTGAAAAAGTGACTTATGACCGTTTTTCACAGTTGCAACCTTTCTAGTATCCCCATGGTCAGATGCTTGACAACTGCTTCATACTTATGACTGGTGCTGTGTGCCAAGGTCATGCAATCCGTTTTGCAAACTCTTGACAAGCAAAGTGAATGAGGAAGCCCGATTCACTTAACTGAGTTACTAATTTAACTGCGGTGATTCACTTAACAGCGGTGGCAAAAAATGGTCATAAAATGGGGCACAGGTCACTTAATAAATGTTTTGTTTAAAAACAGAAATTTTGGGTTCAAACATTTTGATCTATAGTTAGGCTGGTTTAGTTTTCAGTTAACGATAAGTGCTGTTATCATTATTTGTATTTTTCATTATTGTGCCTTGAATGTTATATTTTTGGTAAGCCCCTAGTAGTTGTCAGATTGCAGGGGCCTATACCTTAAACAAATGGTTTTTTATTAAACAAAACAAAAATATTAAACCCAATAATAAAAATTAGCAAACATGCCATGCGGACCTGCCTGCCTGCTTGCAGCCCATTAATACCCGCAGCCAAAAACGGCAACTTTATTTCTTTTTTTAAAAAAAAAGGGGGTCCATGATTTTAAAAAGCTTTTGCAGAAAGCTCCGCCTCCGCCCCTTCCAGCACCCGCAGCCTTGGCTCCGCCCCCTTTTCCCTAGCCCGGCCCTTCCTTTTGGGGCCACGCCCCGTCGCCGAACGTGCCGCCCCGGCTACGCGTTGGGGCGCTGAAGCGGTTTTTTTGTGTGTGTTTTGACCCCGGCGAGGATCCGTCGCCGCTGGTCCGTCGCCGATTGTGGTCCGGGTGGCTGCCTTGGCTCTTTGCGGCCGGTGAAAAAAGTGTCCGGCCTCGCCGCCGCCGCCATGAGCGACAAGGGGGAGCTGGATCTGACCGGCGCCAAGCAGAACACGGGGATGTGGCTGGTCAAGGTGAGCCTCGGGGGCCGGTGGAGGAGTGTCGGCCTGGGGGAAGGAGGGAGGGGACCGGGGAGGCTTCCCTTCCCCCTTTGGGGATGGAGGGGGGGCGGGAGTTAAAAACGACAGTTCACCTGCGGAACTCCCCGCCACGGGACGGAGTAAAAGGTCCCCCCCCAGGAGGAGAGTTGAGCTCCTAAAGGCGGGCGGTCCCCCTAGTGGAGCCTCCATGGTCAGGAGCAATGCGCCTTAAGGGTGTGGGGGGGTCCAAGGCTGATAAACAAGCCTTGCTGGACCACCTGCCCCTTTTTGCGTAGGGCTGGGGGTGAAGCTCGATAAAATGCAGAGTAGTCCCCGACATACGAGCCCAAAATGCCCGTCACTAAGCGAGACGGGGGGAGGGTTAAGTGAGCTTTTGCCCCGTTTTTGCAACCTTTCTCGCCCACCGTCGTTAAGCGAATCACCGCCGTTCAGTTAGTGACACGGTCGTTAAGCGCATCTGGCTTTCCCCCTCATTGACTGCTTGCCAGAAGGTCGGGAAATGTAACCCCAGGATGCTGCAACCGTCGTTAAGTGTGAATCACATTACCAAGTGTTTCAATTTCGATCACGTGATCGTGGGAATGCCGCCGCGGTCGTAAGTGTGAAAAGAAACCAGTCACATGACTTTTTTTCAGTGCTGTTGCAACTTTGAAAGGTCACTAAATGAAACTCGACTTGCGGCCACAATGGAGCCCAGGATTTCTGTTACTTAAGGGAGACATTTGTTATGTGAGCTTTGCTCCATTTTACGACCTTCCTTGCCACAGTCGTTAAGTGAATCGTTGCAGTTCCCATTCAAGTAACAAGGTGGTTCATTGAACCTGGCTCCCCCATTGGCTTTGCTTGTCAAATGGTCACAAAAAGGGGATTTTAATTATTTTGGGCTTCGCTGAATACTGGGTAAACCAGGATCGATTAGACGCTACGTTAAACCCTCATAAGATTCTTCTCTTTCAGCTTTGCATGCTCTTAGCCAGGATGCTGTAAACTAATCAGCTTCTGTTTAGCATTTTGGGAAGGAAAAGTGAAACTCAGCGTTCTTAACGATGTCAGGCTTCTAAAAAGTGGATTTCAGAGCAGTGATAAATAGCATCCTATTGCAAGGCATAGTACAGGTAGTCCTCGACATACGACCACAGTAAAGCCCAAAATTTCTGTTGTAAAGTGAGACGTGGGTTAAGTGAGTTTTGCCCCAGGTTGCGACCTTTCATGCCACAGTTGTAAAGTGAATGACTGCAGTTGATACGTTAGTAACCCGGTTAAGTGAATCTGGCTTCCCCATTGATTTTGCTTGTCAAAGGAAATCACATGACCTTGGACGCAGTCATAAGTATGAACCAGTCGGAATTTTGATCACATGACCGTGGGGCTGCTACAAAGGTCGTAAGTGTGAAAAATGGTCATAAGTCACTTCTTTCAGTGCCAGAAGGTCGGGAAATGTAACCCCAGGATGCTGCAACCGTCGTTAACTTTGAATGCTCTCTAAATGAACAGTTGTAAGTTGAGGACTGCCTGAACAAGAAATCAGCATAGATTTGTCTATTTCATCTTATTTTACTAGAAGACCTCCGAGGTCCCTTTCAACTTTATGCTGTTATTGTTTCATTTTCCTGATTGTCCAGAACATACATACATACATATGTAAACATTGCTCTCTCAGCCTGTCGCATCTATTCAAGTGGGTTTTCTGAAAAGGAACCAATTTACATTCTGATTATGAATATACTGTGGTTTCTTTTTTGCACAGTACAAATATATAACCAATCTAAATTACTAGCAATTTTCATCAAGCAGAACAGGGGAACAAACCGTACAGAAGAAATGGCATAAAAGTTCTGGTCTGAGCCAAACATTAAAGCTGGAAAAAATAATCTTTTGGGGGTTCACTAACTCCAATTAAGCTTAATATGGTAGCATCTTTAATAGCTGCAGGAGATTGAAATCTAAAATCATATGGCTCTTTTTCAGATTGGGAAAAATCCTTTTCTGAAATGAGATTTCACCCGGGGTGGCTATATGTAGTCTTTTTCAACACGTAGAATCTGCATTTCAGTTTTATGAAATATCTAAATCAGAATGGTTGGATTTCATTTGATTTATAAATCATTGGCTACAATCCTTCATTATTATGTTTACAGTAATAATGTAGAATAGAATAGAACAGAATTTTTTATTGGCCAAGTGTGGTTGGATACACAAGGAATTTGTCTTTGGTGCATATGCTCTCAGTGTTCATAAAAGAAAAGATACATTCGTCAAGAATCATAAGGTACAACACTTAATGATAGTCTTAGGGAAACAGTCAATTTAAATCTTAAGGATATCAGCCACAAGGTTACAGTAATGTTGTATGTAATGTTGTATGTGCTAATATTCATAATTGTATGCACTAATCAGTTTTTATAGTGAGTTAATATTTAAGTAGTAAGTATTTATAACTAATAATATTCTAGAAAACTGTCTTCATATTTTAAATCCCTGGTTTATTTATTTACACATGCACCCACACCAATCTTTTTTCAGTGTTTCCTCTTGTATTTGTTACTGTATTTTTCTTTAGAGTAGTCCATAAAAGAGGAAAAACACAAGCAGACAGACCTCAACAAAAGTATCTTTATTTGGTTTGCAGGAAAACAAAGGTGTAAATAAATGGGAAAAAGCAACATTTTGGCCACAAAATATCACAGTAAATGTTTGGAGATTTCAGAAGTAAGAGAGATACAAATTGAATAAGTGGTTGTTTGGGATTCAACACCGGGAAGGATGTATATCTCATGTGGACGGAATTAAGATTTTTACCTTCTCCCAGGATCGTTGTTTAAGACGATAAAAAATGTGGGATTAGGCTTCAGATTTTTTTTCCAGGTGCTTTAATCCTATTATAAGACTGACATGGTGTGTGTGTGTGTGTGTGTGTGTGTGTGTGTATGCATGTATATATGTTTGTGTGTGTGTGTGTGTGTGTGTGTGTGTGTTCTTTAAGCCAGATTTTTCCTACGTAACCAAGATTTTTCTGCAAGCCTAGTTGAGTGAAATCACATTCACTACTTTTTGGGCTTTTTTTCTTCTTTTCCTTTTTTTCCTTCTGGCAGCCAGCAGATTTTGTGCTGCCCAATGGGAGACTTATATAGCTATTTCTGGCTCATTAGCCGTCATCAGTAAGCCACACCCACATCTCATGTATCCTCCCTGTAAAGATACCATATCTATTTTCTTACTTTTTGTAGGTTTTATGTGTGTTTTTCTTTTAAGTCAGTTTTTTCCAACGTAACCAAACAGTTTGCCCATAAGCACCGAGCCGAGAACATCAGCCAGAAGATGACGAATGCGATTTTGTCGAAACGTCGCTACTACCCTTTTAAGGATATGTTTACATTTACACGGGAAGAAACCCAAGATATTAACTGCACACACACACACACGTGTGTGTGTGTGTGTGTGTGTGTGTGTGTGTGTGTGTGTGTGTGATTCCTGACTGTAAGGCTGAGGAATAGCACAGTAATTTTCAGCAGTTGCAGTTCTTAAAAACACTTCCCTTCAGGAACGCCTGGGCTGTTAAATTCAAAACAGGCCTCATTGATTTATTTTGACTTTTAGCTTTCAAAAGGATGCCCTTTGCTGCTTTCTTCCTCCTCCTCTTACTCAGCAGTCAGGAGGAAGGAAGTAGGCATGAAAAAGTAGCAGAAGAAGATGGGAAATACAGCAGTGAGTAGCCTCTTGCATCTCCGCTACCATCATGTGTAAAGCGGCTGAATTGAGTTTGTGTCATGATGTGGTTAACGTCGTATTATACTTAATAAAACTTGAACAGGTCAAAATTTCATAGCTCTCAGGTCTGAGAATTAGGAAGATGGTTTTTTTTATGATTGAGATAATCCTTGGGAAGCCAACTCTTTCCAAGCTTCTGATGTCTTCCTTGGCAAGACAATCTTAGCTAAGCGTAGGTGGATATGAGGGCTCCTTGGTGCTCTCTGAACTTGATTATTTTCTTGCAGAAGTTTCATTATCCAACTATGGCGACAGGAAGGGCATCCAGCCAGTAAACACTTGGCACCGTTCAGTTGCCCAGACTCCACCCCATAAGAGATTATGGGGTCGTCAAAAGAGGATGATTTCATTACCCAACAAGGTATCATCACTGCTAGCAGTGCCCTAGCACTGATGATGTTACCTAGTTGGGTAATGGAATGTCTGCAAGCTCACAGAGCACTAAGGACCCCTCATTTCCACCCTGAGCTACAAATGTTCTCCTTTATTAGGTGGACACACCACTTATTATGCTTCCAAGACCAACCTTAAATCATCCACTGTTGGCAATAATTTTGAAGACTGATCTGACCTTACATAAAGTCTTGAAGTTGGTCCAGAAGATGCGGTTAGCAAGGACCAGGTTGCTTGTTGGAGCTCTTGTTCTCTTACAACCACTAGAGTTGGCTTACTTCATATTCCGTCCATCAGGTCATCTAGTGGGACCTGAGAGAGTCATGTCTTCTCTTTGAGACTGCTCTGTGGACCAGCTCTCCTCCGGCCTTCCTGATGACCTGAGGCATTCGAGACCTGAAGGTTCTTACAGGTATTGAGATGAGAAGGTTAAATGAGCCCCTTGCTTCGATCGTTGTGTTTAGTGATTGAGGAGGAGTGGGGGGGGGGGGGGTTTCCACCCCAGGCATGTATAACAGAATAATAGAGTTGGAAGGGACCCTGGACTTGACTCTACTAGAGGGACCCTCTACTCTAACCCCCTGCTCAAGCAGGAAATCCTATACCATTTCAGACAAACGGTTGTCTAATCTCTCCCTAAAAACTTCCAGTGTTGGAGCATTCATAATTTCTGGTGGCAAGCTGTTCCACTGATTAATTGTTCTAAGTGTCAGGAAATTTCTCCTTAGTTCTAAATTGCTTCTCTCCTCAGTTAGTTTCCATCTGTTGCTTCTTCTCTTGCCTTGTGGTGCTTTGGAGAAGAGCTTGACTCCCTCTCCTTTGTGGCAGCCCCTGAAACTGCTATCATGTCTCCCCTGGTCCTTCTTTTCATTAAACCAGACATACCCAGTTCCTGCAACCGTTCTTCGTATGGGTATATTATAGTGTGCCTTGTGTTGTGTATTGATTTTATTCAACAATGTTAATTGCGGTTTCAGTTTTAATCTTAGCATGGGGGTCAACCTATTCCCCAAAGGTCCTTTCCGACTCTGTTATTCTGTTCTAATCTGATTTTCCAGCTAATTGCACTGAAGATTCCTCAGCTTTCTCTGGTTTTTTGTCTCCTTTTTTCCCCAGTTGCTTGTTTGTTTGATAGATTGTTTTATTGGTTTTCCTTTACATATCGTTCTGGGCTCCCTTATAAGGAAGCGCACTATGCAGATGAATCATACGGTGACAGTTTTATAACATTCTGCTTGGTACAATTCAGTTTGAAATTCCTCAACAAGGGAGCTACTAAATTATTATACAGCTGGGGGGGAAAATAGAGGTTGATTATTCGTTTTCTTTAACAACCATCAAGAGCTTCCTCTCCTGTCAGTTTATAGCAGAAGCTTTTTCGAGTCGGTGCTTCTGCTCCTTAACTGTTCTTTGTCTCTTCCAAAATCTGAGGGGGAAAAAATCTTCTTTTTGTTATTATTACTCCACAGGTAGTCCTTGATTTACGATCACAATTGAGCCCAAAATTGCTGCTAAGCAAGATAGTTAAGTCTGTCCCCTTTTTAAATGGAAATTTTAATTTGTTTTAAATTATGAGGGTTTTAAATTGTCTCAGCCAAATTATTTAATTCGTTTTTTATTCTATTTTAAATTTTTGTATTTATGTCTTTTATCTTAAGGCTGTTCACTGCCCTGAGTCCTTCGGGAGTAGGGCGGTATATAAATCTAATAAAATGAAATGAAAATAGTTGTTAAGTGAACTTTGCCCTGTTTTACGACCTTATCTTGCCCCCGATTTTAAGTGAATCACGGCAGATGTTAACGGTAATTAAAGGAATCTGTCTTCCCCCTTGACTTTGCTTCAGGAGGTCGCAAAAGGGGACACCGCAATGGTCATAAATCTGAGTCAGTTGCCAGGCATTTGAATTTTGATCGGGTGGCTGTAGGGAAGCTGTAGAGGTCATAAGTGTGAAAAACTGACATAAGTCCCCTTTTTCAGTGCCGAAATGGTCACTAAAGAAACTGCTGTAAATCGAGTATAGCAACGTGCTGTTTTTGGGAACCTTGAGTGATCCAGCTAGAGAATTGGATTTGTGCTGTTATTAATTCCATTTTTCTTGCATGACTTGTGTTAGAAGTCTCAGCCTTTAGCTATAAACATTCCTACTGCAAGAGGGGAGACACTAATACTACCTTACAAGCAAGAGCAGAAATCAATGTTAACTTAATACAGCAACCAATCGTTCTGCTTTATTTGCCCCAATGAAGACAGTGTGCTTTATAAACTTGCTGGAGAAAAGAAGACAGTGTTAGAGTGAAATAATTCTATTATTATGTTTCACTGCTGATGTCTGAACTCTTGCCTTCCCTGGCTGGCTACTATCAGAAATCTGATTTTTCTAAAAAAAAACGTTAGCACCCTGTGGCACTTGGTTGACTTTGTCGAAGCCGGGAAGCTAAACAAGGGAAAGAAACATGTTGGAAATATTACGAGAATATATACTATAGGAATATTATGAATGTTGGAAGTGGAAGTGCCTTCCATTGAGGACCTGTATACTGTACGAGTCAAAAAGAGGGCTGTGAAAGTATTTACAGACCCCTCGCATCCTGGACATCAATTGTTTCAACTCCTACCCTCAAAATGATGCTATAGAGCACTGCACACCAAAACAACTAGACACAGGGACAATTTTTTTCCCCAGCACCATCACTCTGCTAAAGAAATAATTCCCTCAACACTGTCAAACTATTTACTAAGTCTGAACTACTATTAACCTTCCCATAGTTCCCACCACCCATCTCCTCCCACTTACGACTGTATGACTGTAACTTTGTTGCTGGTATCCTTAGAATTTATGGTGATATTGTTTCCTGATTGCTTATTTGTACCCTGTGACTATCATTAAGTGTTGTACCTTATGATTCTTGATGAATGCATCTTTTCTTTTATGTACACTGAGAGCGTATGCACCAAGACAAATTCCTTGTGTGTCCAATCACACTTGGCCAATAGAGAATTCTATTCTATTCTATTCTGTTCTGTTCTATTCTATTCTATTCTATTCTATTCTATTCTATTCTATTCTATTCTATTCTATTCTATTCTATTCTATTCTATTCTATTCTATTCTATTCTATTCCATTCCATTCCATTCCATTCCATTCCATTCCATTCCATTCCATTCCCTGAGAATGTTATGCAACTTCCTCAAAGAGTGAGATTCAAAGATGTCATCCAGGGCTGGTAGCTGGAGTTCAATGATATTCTGGGCAGTTTTAATGATTCTCTGTAGAGCTTTTTTGTCCGCTATAGAGCTGCTCCCGTACCATGCAAGAATGCTGTATTTCAGGACACTCTCAATGATGCTGCAGTAGTAGGACAGAAGAAGATGCTGAGATAGATTTACTATATCTTCCTGAGCATTCTCAGGAAGTACAGCCTCTTCTGTGCCTTCTTCACAAGCCTGTTAGCATTCATAGTCCATGAGAGGTCCTTCGAGATATAAATGACCAGAAATTTAAAACTACCCACCCTCTGCACCTCCTCACCATTTATGTACAATTGGTAAATGTTCATCTCTCTTCCTCCTGAAGTCAATTATAAGTTCTTTAGTTTTTGTGGTGTTAAGTTTTCTGGTGTTAACCAGAAATGGCTGGTTTATATTATTGTGAAAGAGGAAAAAGTTGTGATTTGATGTGAATGCCTTATTTTACTGCAACAGAGAGAGTTGGAATGTTTCTATTTGTTTCTTTTTTTTTCTTATCCTTCCTCACTTCTCTTCCCCCTCTCCCCACCCACTGCTTTTCTTTTGCTTTCGTATTTTAGAATATTTTATCTGCATTTATAAAAGCAAGAACCACTCATGCCGTAATCACAAAATCTCCAGAACTGTAAAGCCTACAAACTTGAAATTTGCCACATATGTTCCTCTTGGCTTTTAGGTGCTCACTAAGAAAGGATTTTTCTAAATGACCATCAGAGCATTAGTATTTCCTATATTATTATTAACATGCTGTGATGCTAAGGAGTTCTGTTCTCCCTCCCCAAATGCAAGAAATCTTTCCAAATGCAAAACGCAAGCAGAGGAGAGGAGTTTCACTTTCAGTTTTACTTTCACAGCAGCAAGCAGCTTTACTACAGAAGTTGAGCTAAGCCACGCTTAGTTGAGCTAAGCCACGCCCAGCCTCCTTCCTGTTTCCTTCTTCCTCACACAGCAAATACTGTTTGAGTTTCCAAACACCCCTCAACTCTCTCACACACTGACAGGATGCTAGCCAGATGTATACCAATCAGTAGTGGGTTCCTTCCGGTTCTATCCACCCTGCCTCCCGAGTCCCAGCTGATCGGCTAGAAGGAAAAAAATTGTTTAAACTCTTGCCCCTGGCCTTCAAAGAGCCACCCTACAGCTGATCAGTGTTAAAAGGCAGTGTGGTGGTAGACCGGTGCCTCCAAAAACAAATGAGTAGACCAGTGCCTGCAAAAATAAATGGGTAGACTGGTGCCTCCAAAAACAAATGAGGAGACCGGTACAGCTCTGCAAGCAGTTAAAAGCCTAGTAGATCAGTACCTCTGCTAAATCCTAAAGAATTGTCACATGACCATCAAGCCACGCCCACAAAATAAGCCACGCCCACAGAACCGGTAGTAAAAAAATTTAGAACCCACCCCTGATATCAATGGATGCTGCGGGCTGGGACATTCTACTCCCCTCCTCCTCTGTTCCAACTGCCAGTTGCATTATATTAATACACTCAGATGCTACGAAGTTACACATTCTACATTAAGTTTCGGCTGCAAGTGTCAGTTTATCAAGCCTAAGCACATAGTTTCATAGCAAAGCACGGGCATCCAGCTACTAACTCAATAAAAATGTGAAATCAAAAAAAAAAGAAAAGAAAAAAGAAAGAAAAATATTATGGGAAGACTGGAACGCAGGAAGGAAGAGGCAGCTGTACCCAACCAGCCAGAAAATGAGAGTCTTTTCTTGGCCCGAGTGGGAAAAGACAAAATAATCTGGATTTGGGTTTTCAGTGCCTGCCAAACATTCTGTTTTTATCTCTCTACGGCACTGAGAAGTTTGTAACTTAAAAACTGATCGAGCTGTTTATAAGCAGCGGTAGGGAAAGATCATTTATCAGGAGACATTTTCCCTTCACCGAGGCCAGTCGCTCTACATGGGGCGACCCTTGAGAAGTGTTCGGAGATTACAGTTGGTCCAGAATGCAGTCGCGCGAGCTATTGTGGGTGCACCTAGATACATTACACCAATTCTCTGCGAGCTGCACTGGCTCCCTATTGGTCTCCGGGTGCAATTCAAGGTGTTGGTTATTACCTTTAAAGCCCTACATGGCTCAGGGCCAGGCTATCTTCGAGACCGCCTTCTCCCACATAGTTCCCAGCGACCGGTAAGATCCCACAGAGTCGGTCTCCTCCGGGTCCCATCAGCTAAACAATGTCGGCTGGCAGGCCCACAGGGGAGGGCTTTCTCTGTGGGTGCGCCCACTCTCTGGAATCAACTCCCCTTGGAGTTCCGGTTGGCTCTTGACCTTCGCACCTTCCGCCGCGAATTAAAAACTTGGTTATTCAAGTTCCCCGTCCTGGACTGATGGGGTTTTAAGGGTTTTAAATTTTATTAGGTTTTAGATTTTAACTTTGTGTTGTGGCTTGTGCATTTTATTATTGTGAGCCGCCCTGAGTCCATTGGGAGATAGGGCGGCGTATAAGCCAAATAAAATAAATAAATAAAATAAACAAATATTATCAGGGGAATGTCTTATTTTGGGGGAAACAGAGTGTGTATGTATATGTGTATGTATGTATGTATGTATGTATGTGTGTGTGTGTATGTATGTATGTATGTGTGTGTATGTATGTATGTATGTGTATGTGTATGTGTATATATATATATATATATATATATATATATATATATATATATATATATATATGTAGGTCTTTGGTTATTCAGGTCTTCTCCCGCGTAGAATTGGAAGTATCTTGGCGACGTTTCGACGAAGTCTCATTCGTCATCTTCAGGCTGGTGTTCTCGGCTTCGTGCTTCCAGGAAGATGACGAATGAGACTTCGTCGAAACGTCGCCAAGATACTTCCAATTCTACGCGGGAGAAGACCCGAATAACCAAAGACCTACATACAAACACCCGCGAAAACCTCAGAAAACACACACACACACACACACACACACACACATATATATATATATAGGTTTTTCCTACATAACCAAGATTTTTTGGAACCACAACTGAATGAAATCATAATTCACTACGTTCTGGGCTCTTTTCATTATGGCTGCAAACAGATTTTAGTGATGCATTGTGGGAGACCCAAATAGCTATTTCTGGCTCATAAGCCGTCATCAGTAGGCCATACCCATTTTATATATTCCCTCCTGTAAAGGCATAATATTAACCTCCTTTATTTTGGGTTTTTAAGTGTTTACAATTATAATTGGATTTTTAAACTGTTGAGCCAAATTATTTAATTTGTTATAATGATTTTTTAACATTTGTATTTATTGTATCTTATTCTGGCTGTTCACCGCCTTGAGTCCCATCTGGGAGTAGGGCGGTATATAAATTTAATAAATATCTATTTTCTTATTTTTGTAGGTTAATATACATATATATTAATACATATGTGTTTGTGTGTATATTTGTGTGTGTGTAGATAGATGATAGATGACAGATGATAGATATAAGATAGATACAAGATAGATACATAGATAAATACATTGATCGATCGATAAATAGATATAAAAGATTCAGTGAGACATTGTCGGCAATGGGCATTGTTTTTGATAGAAACCAGAAATAAATGTTTCTGCTAAAAAAAACCCCATCATATATTGCCATCATGTTACTGCAGGATGCTGCCAATTGCAATCAATGCAATTGCCAAATGCCCAAAATGCAATCACATGACTACGGGGAGCGGGCGTGGCTAGCCATCAAAACTTCAAATAAGGGTTTAGTCCAATTTTGAGGGTCTATTGTAACTTTGAACAGTTGCTAAGTGACTGGCTGGACTAAGACGACTATATGGACATGTAACTATGTGTTTACTAATAGCTTTTATTAGGATCAGCACATCCTATCTGATTGTTGCCTGTATAAGAGGATGAGGAACAGGTACCTCGAATGACCATTGGGAGCCCCATATCAAAACAACTTTTTTTTTTAAATTTAATTTATATGCCGCCTTTCTCCGGAGACTCAGGGCGGCTTACAATGCAATTAAGCAATTGTAATTAAGCAATTAAGCAACTTACCTTATGTGTGGCCAAAATTTGAAAACAACATTTAATACGGCTCAGTACTGGAGCAAAATGATTTCGTTGACATCGGTGTATGTGGGACTGATTGGGGTAGATTGTAGGGGGTGACACCAAAATATAATTTTGTTTTATTTTATTTTATTTATCCATATATTAAATTATTGTATTTTATTCCAATCTCATTTTAAAGTGTATTCCACTTTCATTTTCAACCGTATTTTATTCTCATTTCATTTTCAACTGTATTTTTTCCAATTTCACTTTCAATTGTATTTTATTCCAATTCTATTTTAAATTGTATTTAGGAATAATTTGTGTTTCGGACCCTGCACTTTGATTGGGCCCATGGGCTAATCAATAAAGTAAACTAACTATGACATTCAATAGCTTTTATTGTAGGCCCTTGGCTTCTCAAAGCTGCTTTTAAAATTCTGAAATGACATAACGGGTGTGTTAGCAAATACGAAATTGCCCTGCTTTGAAAACCACTTATTTCTCTGTTAGCAACGAGACCTTGAGATGCTCATGGATCGATTGTGTCCCATCAAATCATCTTCAACTCCTGGTGATCACATAGGAAGATTTTTCTCCATGTTCTTTCAGGCCTACAGTACATCGATCGCCATTGTAACTAACGCCATCCACCTTGGTGCTGGTTTATTCTCAATGCATTGCTATTAGTTGCAGATTTTTCTTGAGCATTTTTTCCTTCTTCTCCATTTCTTTTAGGTCCCAAAATACCTCTCTCAGCAATGGAATAAAGCTTTAGGAAGAGGCGAAGTAGGAAAGCTAAGGATTGCCAAGTAAGAAAGTTCATATTTTACATATTCCAGAAAGTGGGCAGCCTCTAAGGACTCTTTGGGGAGGGGAACTCCAGAATTTTAAGGCTTGAAATGATAGTTAATCGGCTGCAAAATGTAAGGCATCTGTTTTGCTTCACAACTTAGCAAAGCCTACCACAATAACATGAAGAGGGGGCACGTCTTTGGCCCTCCCATAAAAATAGCAACAAACTGCGTAGAAATTTAAACCTCTTTTGGGAATATATTACTTGTGTTGTCGTTATTAGAAAAAAAAATAGCCCTAAAATAACGTTGTTTGTTTCTTTTACAGAAATCAAGGCAGAACAGAAGTAAGTAACAGATTAATGTTTATCCTTATGCATGCCCGTATTTTGATATAGAGTTATCTGGAATCATTACAGCCTTTCTTCTTAAAATTTTATTTGTATTTGTTTAGTCTCTTAGTGATCTCTCATATAAATCTTGGCCCATCCTAGATTTGTTGTGTTTTGAACCCAGAACTTTCGTAAAACAATGCACAAGGCAATCTTAAAAAAAAAAAAAGAAAAAGATGAAAGCCAATTTTCTAAACGTTGGAAGCGAAATAATAATAATAAAAAAATAACAGATGCTTTCTTTATGAAGGAAGCCGATATTTTGAAGTAACAATTGTGTTATCATATGCTTTCTTGTTGGGCGTTGTAATTTGATTTCTCATCGTATCCCAAGGAAAGGGATGGGCTAGAAACAGCTTTTGCAAAATAGTAAACGGAATAAAATGATGGTTTCTTTAGCTCAGTCTTTTATTTTATTTCCTGGATAGGGAAATAGAGGGAAAGGAAGAGCTAAGCTAAAAAAAGAAAAAAAAGAATAATTTTCAAGCCAAGGTTCCATTCAGAAGGGGGCTTTAAAGGCTAATAGGGCCGAGAGAGAAATGATCACGCCGAGACAGAGAAACTGAATTTCCATACATATTAACTCTGACACAGCAGGCCATCTTCAATCTGCCATTCTGGACTGAAATAATTCAGAATGAATTACACGGCAGTCAAATTCTGTGCTTATATATATCTCTCTCTTATATAATATGCATTTTTTGCACATGAATATGCTCTGGAGGTGGCTCTTTAGTCATAAAGTAACGGATTGTTTTGGGGGGGGCATTTGACTTGGAATTCTAGTCATGTCAAGAAGAGCGACTAGGATCGTGATGGTGAACCTATGCCATCCGTGTCACAGGTGGCACACATAGCCGTATCAATGGGCACGTGAGCTCAGCTCCAAAGCGCATGTGTGTGCCGGCCAGATGATTTTCTGGCCTTCTGGGCCCACTGGAAGTAGGGAAACAGGCTGTTTCCTGCTTCCGGAGGGCCTCAGGGTGGTGGTGGGGAAGGCCTGTTTTTTGCTCTCCCCAGCCTCCAGAGCTTTTCTAGGACCTTGGGGAGGGTGAAAATGGCCTCTCCCCTTCCCCCGGAGGCCCTCCGGAGGCTTCCGGTCCCACTAGGAGCGTGGGGGGGGGGGGGCGGCGCCAGGAGCAGCTGGGTGCAGGAGCGGGGCGCATAGAATTATGGGTGTGGGCACGCATGCCTGCGATCTCCCCTCTCCCCCTCCTGGCACGCGATGGCAAAAAGTTTAGCCATCACTGAACTAGGATGATTTATTTATTTATTTATTTATTTATTTATTTATTTATTTGTTTGTTTGTTTGTTTGTTTGTTTGTTTGTTTGTTTGTTTGTTTGTTTAGATTTGTATACCGCCCTTCTCCTTGCGGACTCAGGGCGGTGAACAGCCAAATAAAAATAGTACACAAAAGTTAAACAATTTCTTTAAAAAAAGCATATAACTTTGGCTAAAAATTAAAACCATTAACCATTAAATATTTAAAATACCCAACCCTATAATACAGATCTTAAAAATTCAGCGGGGTCAGGCTAGACCAGCAAGCTGAAAGAGATGAGTTTTCAGGGCCCAACGAAAAGTCCGGAGGTCAGCAATTGTTCTCAGTTTTGGAGGAAGATCGTTCCAGAGGGTAGGGGCTGCCACAGAGAAGGCCCTCCCCCTGGGGGTCGCCAGCCGGCATTGTCTGGCTGACGGCACCCTGAGGAGACCCTCTCTGTGGGAACGCACCGGCTGGTGGGAGGCTATTGGCGGCAGAAGGCGGTCCCGTAAGTACCCTGGTCCTAAGCCATGGAGTGCTTTAAAGGTGCTCACCAACACCTTGAAACGCACCCGGAAGTCCACAGGTAGCCAATGCAGCTCGCGCAGGAGAGGTGTCACATGGGAGCGTCCCGTCGCTCCCATAATCCCCCAGAAAGCGGCCGCATTCTGCACTAGTTGGGGCCTCCGGGTGCATCCCAAGGGGAGCCCCATGTAGAGAGCATTGCAGTAGTCCAGGCGAGAGGTGACGAGTGCCTGAGTGACTGTGCGTAGGGAGTCCCGATCTAGAAAGGGCCGCAACTGATTAAAGGCCTGGAGGTTAAAACACATGAAGGAAGGTTGGAGGAAGTGGGTTTGGCCAGCCTAGAGAAAATAAGGACTAGGGAGGACAAAATAGCAGGATTCCAGTATTTGAGGGGTTGCTACAAAGAGGAGAGGGGCAAATTACTCTCCAAAGCACCAGAAGGCAAAATAAGAAACCATGGATGGAAACCAAAGAAGGAGAGAAGCAACCTGGAATTGAAGAGAAACTTCCTAGCAGTGAGGACAATGAACTAGTGGAACAGTTTGCCACTAGAAGTTATGGGTGTTCCATCACTGGAGGTTTTTAAGAAGAGACTGGACAGCCACCTGTCTGAAATGGTATCGGTTCTCCTGCTTAAACGGGGCTGGACTAGAAGACCTCCCAGGTCCCTCCCAGCCCTATTCTGAGTCATGTCTGCATGTGACATAGCTGTGGATTATCCCTTAAATTGTGTGGGATAGTTCATGCCCTCGTCCAAAGATATTTTAGAGAAGATGGTACAGGCAGTCCTTGGCTTACGAGCACAATTGTGCCCGAAATTTACGTTGCTAAGCATGACATTTGTTAAGTCAGTTTTGCCCCGTTTTACGGCTTTTTTTTGCCCACCATCGTTAAGTGAATCAGTGCAGTGGATAAAGTAGTAACCCGGTTGTTAAGTGAATCTGGCTTCCCCGTTGATTCTGCTTGTCGGAAGGTCGCAAAAGGGAATCACTGCAACCGTCATAAGTACAAGTCAGTGGCCAAGCCTCTGGATTTTGATCATGTGATCGTTGGGATGCTGCCAAGGTCATAAGTGAGAAAAATGGTCATATGCCTCTTTTTTCCCCCCACTGTGGTCGTAACCAATGGTCACCATAGGAATCATTGAGGACTAGCTGTAGATTCCCATGGCCAAGCATCCAAATTTTGATCCTATGACCATGGACAATGTTGCAACAGTCATAATGTTGACTGATCTTGTCCTGAAAAAAACCCTCTACTGGGAATTCATGGCATTCCCACACAGAAAAGTCCAGGCTATAACCCTTCCAAAAGGTTAACTGACCGGGAGCTTGCCAGGCCGAGAGCTTCAAAGCTGTAAATCAAACACTCTCAAGCAGGCTCTGAGGCACGAATTATAATGCATAAATCCAAACGGTTCTTTCCACTCCCCTTTAGCTTCTATTTATTCCCCAGCCAGGGAGGGGCCATTCAGCGTCCATGTGTGCTTAGCTGTTCTCCTTTCCTGACGGCTCTGCGCATAAGTGCATCTGGAACAGGTCCCAGCTGTTCTTCTTCCCCACTTATCTCCGACTCCGAAGGCAGCTGAGAAACGTCGGACGGCCCTGGCTCTCTCTCTGCGTCGGACACAGAGCATCCATCAGAGCCTTCCCCAGACTCTAGGACTGGCCCAGGTTCCTCCCCAACCTCCTCATCCTCCGCTGGCAGCTGGGGGGCCACAAAACACACGTCTGAAAAACATTAGCTAAATCACATTGTCCCGTGCCATTGAAACTTTGAATAGTCACCAAATGAATGGCTGTAATTCAATGATTTACCTGTATCGCACGGTGGCCAGGGGTGAAATGCTCCCGGTTTGGACCAGATTGCCCAATCCGGTAGCAATGGCGGGTGGTTCGCAGAACCGGTAGCAAAAATCCCTGCCCCCCCCCCATGCTCAGCTGAGCCGCACGATCATCAGAGGCTTTTTTTTCTTTTAAAAGCATTTTTTCTACAACCTCTTTGGCTGAAAAAATGCTTTTAAAAGTTAAAAAAAAGCCTCTGATGATCGTACGGCTCAGCTGGGATCGTCAGAGGCTTTTAAAAGCATTTTTTCTACAACCTCTTCAGCCAAAGAGGTTGTAGGAAAAAATGTCTTTAAAAGCCTCTGGCTATCCCAGCTCAGTTGCCTGATCATCAGAGGCTTTTAAAAGCATTTTTGCTTTTAAAAGTTTTTTTTTAAAAAAGTTGGCCACGCCCACCCAGTCACATGAACGCCCCCCCCCCACCAAGCCATGCCCACAAAACTGGTAGTAACAAATTTTACATTTCACCACTGACGGTGGTGTTTGCACCCACATGTTGATTTGATGAAATACTGTTAAGATTTGGACTCTCCTTTGGTGGGAAACGACCAAAATGGTCTCCCACCCGCCTCGTGGCCAAGTCTTGCCAGCCACCCATAAATCTTGCTCATAAATATTAAACGCTGTTTCTATTTTTTAAGGTCTCCTTCACCTTGAACGAAGATCTCGCCAACATCAACGACATCGGTGGGAAGGCAACGTCCATCAGTGCCCCGAGAGACCACCCGTTCCTTTTGCAAAACGTGGGAGGACAGACCCTCACCGTCTTTACTGAGAGCTCTGGAGGTAAGAGGGACGGCAGAGCCCCCGAGCTTGCAAAATGGCAGATAATGCTGTAAGAGAATCGAAGTCCGGCTCCCAGCTTCTGAGATGCCCTTCGCTGTCTTAGAGTTAATTTGATTTTGCAACCAGGTTTCGAGCATCCTGTGCTGGAGGGTCACAGTTAAAGGTGAAAGAGTGGACAACCATTTAAACATGAGCCAGCAGTGTGCAGCAGCTGCCAAAAATGCCAACCCAGTTCTAGGCTGCATTAACAGAGGGATAGAATCAAGATCAAGTGAAGGGTTAATACCACTTTATAATGCCTTGGTAAGGCCACACTTGGAATAATGCATTCAGTTTTGGTCGCCATAATGTAAAAAAGATGTGGAGACTCTAGAAAGAGTGCAGAGAAGAGCAACAAAGTGGATTAGGGGAATGGAGGCTAAAACATATGAAGAACGGTTGCAGGAACTGGGTAGGTCTAGTTTGATGAAAAGAAAGACCAGGGGAGACATGATAGCAGCGTTCCAATATTATCAGGGGCTGCTACAAAGAAGAGGGAGTCAAACTATTCTCCAAAGCACCTGAAGGCAGGACAAGAAGCAACAGGTGGAAACTAGCCAAGGAGAGCAGCAACCCTGAACTAAGGAGAAATTTTCTGACAGTTAGAACAATTAATCAGTGGAACAACTTGCCTCCAGAAGTTTTAGGTGCTACAACACTGAAAGTTTTTAAGAAGAGATAGGACAACCATTTGTCTGAAATGACATAGGGTTTCTATTCTGTTCTGTTGTGTTCTATTCCACTCTACTGTACTCTACTCTACTCTAGATACTCTGCATCGATTCTATTCCATTTCACTCCACTTACCCTTACTCCTATTCCTATTGAGAATTTCCATAAATTTCTAGGCATATGTTAGTCTTAAGCAGAAGGTTTCATACTCAAGAGCTTTAGTTTCTCCCACATTTAATCAGCTGGTGCTCTTGAAATCTGATTTGAAGCTATTCAGATATCTTATGTTGAATAGAATAGAATAGAATAGAATAGAATAGAATAGAATAGAATAGAATAGAATAGAATAGAACAGAACAGAACAGAACAGAACAGAACAGAACAGAACAGAATAGAATTCTTTATTGGCCAAGTGTGATTGGACACAGAAGGAATTTGTCTTGGTGTATATGCTCTCAGTATACATAAAAGAAAAGATGCATTCATCAAGAATCATAAGGTACAACACTTAATGATAGTCATAGGGTACAAATAAGCAATCAGGAAACAATATCACCATAAATTGTAAGGATACCAGCAACAAGGTTACAGTCATACAGTCGTAAGTGGGAGGAGATGGGTGGTGGGAACTATGGGAAGGTTAATAGTAGTTCAGACTTAGTAAATAGTTTGACAGTGTTAAGGGAATTATTTCTTTAGCAGAGTGATGGTGCTGGGGAAAAAAACTGTCCTTGTGTCTAGTTGTTCTGGTGTGCAGTGCTCTATAGCCTCGTTTTGAGGGTAGGAGTTGAAACAGTTTATGTCCAGGATGCGAGGGGTCTGTAGATATTTTCCCAGCCCTCTTTTTGACTCGTGCAGTAGACAGGTCCTCCATGGAAGGCAGGTTGGTAGCCATTGTTTTTTCTGCAGTTCTAATGATCCTCTGAAGTCTCTGTCTGTCTTGTTGGGTTGCAGAGCCAAACCAGACAGTTATAGAGGTGCAGATGACAGACTCCATAATTCCTCTGTAGAACTGGATCTGCAGCGCCTTGGGCAGTTTGAGCTTCCTGAGTTGGCACAGAAAGAACATTCTCTGTTGTGCTTTTTTGATGACATTTTTGATGTTAGCTGTCCATTTTAGATTGTGAGATATGGTAGAACCTAGAAATTTGAAGGTCTCTACTGTTGATACTGTGTTGTCTAGTATTGTGAGAGGTGGAAGTATGGGAGGGTTTCTCCTAAAGTCCACCACCATTTCTATGGTTTTGAGTGTGTTCAGTTCCAGATTATTCCGGTCACACCACGAGGCATCTACCTCCTCTGAGCAATTGAAACCACAACACCATTCAAGGTGGCTCCTCCATACAATTCTGCTCCTAGGAAGGGCATGAAGCAAAAATATTTTGGGCCACCAGTCCTTCATGTCACTTGATTAGTGAGGAAGAGGAGGAGAAGGCTGAGTGGCATTTGCTGGGAGTTCTCCCATGTTACTGAAGCCCCCCAAGCTTTACGCTGCTCATAACACGTTTTTTCTGTAAGGAATTCGGCATGGACCTTGGAGATCATTTAGTCCAACCCCTGCTCACGAAGAGACCTGTACAATTTGTTTTATGTATTCTAATGGTTTTAATCTATTATAATCTGGGACAGGTTTCTCAGTATGCAAAGTGTTACGAAGAGATTACGAAGCAGTTTCATATTTTTAATGCCGGAATGGAATTCTTTTTCAAAAGCTCGGACAGTTGGCTGGTTGAGAGAGAGAGAGAGAGACCCAATTATTATCTTTGCTTGGCTATTTGGTTGTTTATGCATGAAATAGAAACCATGTTTTCGTTCTGTGAAAATCACCATATGTACATCACCGGTTGCCATGCAACGGTGCAATTTTGGCTTCCCATTATATTGCCTTTAAGACTGCTCCATTTCTACGTTTTGGGAATATATTTCAATATTAAACACACACCCTGGGCAAATTGTGCATTTTTTTTCCCAAATAGAGAGTTACAGTATAATCTGGTATTTAATCTGCAATAAAACTGACATGTTTTGCTGCTGAACAACATAGCTTGATGAGTCAAAGGTTTAGAAACACTGAATAGAATGCAGCTAGTCCTCAATTTACAACGGTTCACTTATTGTCCATTTGAAGTAACAACGGCACTGAGAAAAGTGATTTATGGCCATTTTTCACACTTATGACCATTGCAGCATCCCCTGTGATCAAGTCAAAATTCAAATGCTTGGCAATGTATTTTGGCTTGTATTTAAGATAGTCGCAGTGTCCTGGGGTCACACGATCCTCACACTTAAGAGCCGTGGTGGCATAGTGGTTAGAATGCAGTACTCCGAGCGACTTCTACTGACTGCCCGCTGCCAGCAGTTCAAATCTCACCGACTCCAGGTTGACTTGGCCTTTGATATAAGTCTAAATGCTAATGCTATTGCTATAAAAAACATTCCCACTTCCAGGAGTTCGATCCTGACCAGCTCAAGATTGACGCAGCCTTCCATCCTCTGGGTAAAATGAAGACCCAGATTGCTGGGGGTGCTGACTCTGCAAACCGCTTAGGGAGGGCTGTAAAAACACTATGAAGTAGTATATAAGCCTTGTGTTAAGTGCTATACCTACATGCTTCTGCATTATAACCAGAAGCATGTAGGTTAACACTTAGACTTAGACTTAGCTCAGGGATCTGCAACCTTAAACACTCAAAAGAGCCATTTGGGTCTGTTTCCCACAGAAAAGAAAACACCGGGAGCCACAAAACCCTTCCCGTGCCTGACTATTTCTTGAGCGGCCACAAAACTAGCAGATGTAGTTGAATTAAATGTTCTGTTTTCTTTTGAAACTCTTCTTTTCTTGGATTTATCCATGGTTGGCCTACCGGGGGTTGAAAAGCTCAATAAATCGCATGCTGGCAGGTGTCGCACATTGGCGATTGTGATGCATATTTTGAGTGACAGGGAGCCGTAGCAGAGGGGTGAAAGAGCCACATGCGGCTTCAGAGCCACAGGTTGCTGACCCCTGGACTAGCTGTAGGAGGTGGAGTGGCAGAAATGGGAGATGGAGTGAAAAGAGGGCTCATCCTGGAATCCTTACGTAGCCACAAGCAAAACTAAGTCCAACTTCCTGTGAATTCAGTTGATCCTTATCTAACTCCAAGCGGGTGCTAACCATTAGTTGAGAAGATTCCTATGCGTAAAAGTCTGTAGAGATTCTCAGTCACCCAGGGCATGGTTGCCTCAAAGGTGCTTTTTCAGGAGGCAACTGGACTTTCTTGTTTTTTCTTTCGAAGACATTTCGCTTCTCATCCGAGAAGCTTCTTTAGCTCTGACGGGATAGTGAACAGGATAATCCTTCCATTCCCCACCATTCTGTCAGAGCTGAAGAAGCTTCTCAGATGAGTAGTGAAACGTCTTCAAAAGAAAGCCAAGAAAGCACGTTTGGGATTTCTATGCCTTAAGTATCTTAGCAATAAATCAATCTATTTGCACCTTCATTTGCTTTACTTTATTGACATTGCACCCCATACAATGAAATTAAATGCCATCTTCTGCGTGCATTATAATTATAATAATAAAACATGAAAACACATCCTTCACGTTCTATACAATTGACTTGAAAACCCTTGATATCGCATTAATATTGCACTATACTGTGGAATCCAATATAGTTACTGCCCGGGGATAGAAGCTGTTTTTCAGCTTTGTTTTTATTATCCTGTACCGTCTGCCAGGTGGTAATAGTTCAAAAAAAGGGTGAGATCCAGGATGAGATGGATCTTTAAGGACGTTTTGAACTTTTTAAGGCAGCGGGAGTTATAAAGCTCTTCTAAAGAGGGGAGAGGGCAACCAGTGATCCTCTGGGCAATGACGCTGACCCTCTGGAGCTCTGTCCTATCTGCCACTGTGCAATTCTGCTGTGCAAATCTGCCACTGGGCAACTCACACGCGTACCCAGCTTTTCGTACCCGAGACTAGCCCAACGAATAGTCTTTTAGGTATACATAGGCGCTCCTATTTCCTCTGCAAAACCATGTTCACTGCTTCCCTGCTGTATTAGCCACCGAGATTGAAACCTTTGAGAAAAATATACACCTACTACGTGTTTAAAAATAACACAGCCACAACCTCTGGCTTGTGCCCACAGCACCTCTCTACTGTGAAAAAAAGGAATATGTGTTGAAATGTGATCTCTCTTATTGGCATTCTTTCCATCTACCACCTCTGCACCGCCTCCCTCTCGGTTGGGTCACCTTTGTGGGTTGACAACACACCATCGGAGGTGACTTCATCGCTCGTCCGCGGGGTGCGTTGTTCCTCAGCCTCCCCACAACAGTTGAGGAACAAAACGGGAGAATTGCACGTTTCTTCTTTCTCTTTCTCTCTTTTTTTTCCCCTCCAGAGAGAGCAGGGAAAACATTTGTACTGTACATGCAATCCTCCACTTAACAACGCTTCATTTAGGGACTGTCCGGAGTTACAACGGCCCTGGAAAAAAATGATTTACGACCGTTTTGCACACTTAGCCACTATTGCAGCATAACCCCATTGATCAAAATGTGGCCGCTTGGCCACTGGTTCGTATTTACGACGGCCGCACTTTCCCGGGGCTCACGTGATTCCCTTTTGCTACCTTCTGACAAACTCAAGTCAAATGGGAAGCCAAATTCGCTTAACAGCTATGTTGTTAACAGTTGCACTGATTCACTTAACAGCTGGGGTAAGAAATGTTGTAAAATGGGGCGAAACTCACTCCGCTGTCTCACTTAGCAACAGAAATTTTGGGCTCGGTTGTGGACGTAAGTCGAGGGCTACCTTGGTGGCGCAGCAGACTAAAGTGCTGTTAAGTAACACCAGCTGCCTGCAATTACTGCGAGTTCGAATGTCACCAGGCTGAAGGTTGACTCAGCCTTCCATCCTTCCGAGGTGGGTAAAATGAGGACCCGGATTGTGGGGGCAATAAGCTGACTTTGTATAAAAAAAAAACCGCTGGGGGGGGGGGCAAAAGCCCTACTAAGCAGGTATATACAAAAGTATGAAGGCTATTGCTTAATGCATTGTAAGCCGCCCTGAGTCTCTGGAGAAGGGCGGCATATAAATCAAACCAATAAAATAAATAAATAAATACCTGTAGACGACAACAAATGATGCTTATCCCAAAGGTGCTTTTTCTTCAAGAGGCACCTGGACTTTCTGGTTTTTCTTTGAAGACGTTTTGCTTCTCATCCGAGAAGCTTCTGACTCCATTCCCCACCATCCAGTCAGAGTTGAAGAAGCTTCTCGGATGAGAAGCGAAATGTCTTCAAAGAAAAACCAAGAAAGTCCAGTTGCCTCTTGAAGAAAAAGCACCTCTGGGACAACCATGACCTGGGATGACTGAGAATCTCCATAGACAAATGATGCTTACTGTATATACTCCATTGATTTATCTAATTCAGAGGTCTTCAAACTTGGCAGCCTGAAGACTCGTGGACTTCAACTCCCAGAATTCTCCAGCCAGCATAGCTGGCTGGAGAATTCTGGGAGTTAAAGTCCACAAATCTTCAGGCTGCCAAGTTTGAAGACCTCTGATCTAATTGTTTCTTTTTTAAAAAAAAACTTGTACTAAGATGTGATCATAACCACAATTCTGATGGGGAGCATTTTTATAATTCAGCTGCACTTTGCGTCAATACGTTATTTCTTCTACTGCAAATCTACCTTCACCAGAGGAATTCTTGCTGGGTCTATCTGTCAATGTTGATAGCTTGCAATGTAGCAGCTCTGGCTAAATTTTCTTTGCAGCCCCATCCTTCCAATTTTAAAGCTATTTTATATTGCGCTGTGTTGGTGCGCTCTCCTGCAGAATATCTTCCCGCCGACGGGAAAATTGTCACGGCTTTGCCTTCTTCTATGTAAATAAGTGAAAAAGAGCTGGCACAGGTCCTGAGGAAGAACTAAGAGACCGAGTTCATATTATGATTGATTTATGGGATGTCCTTGTGGTTGAGGCACGCTCTTAATTTCAGTGAATCTGTTTCTAAATGTCATGGCACGATTCCCGTGACTTTTAAAAGACAAGCAAGTTAAGGATTCAAAAGTGACTGGAGGGGTAATTGCTTCTCCAAGAACTTGAATATAATGGGGCTTGTTAAAACTATGAGATCCCCCATTAAGATATTTTATTTTACGAGACAGCTTTCTCTTTTCATACTTAAAAAGAAATGGTGCATCTTTTTATCAAAAAGGCTTGCCAGTTTAGCCTGATCCCTGTTGAATTTTTTAAAATTTTTAGAGTTTGTAGAGTCGATGTATTTTAATATTTACTTGTTTTTAATTCTCAGCCAAATTTATATGTGTTTTATAATATTTTAACTTTTATGTACTGATTTTTATTCGGCTGTTCACCGCCCTGAGTCCGCAAGGAGAAGGGCGGTATATAAATCTAATTAATAAATAAATAAATATATAATAAAATAAGACCTGGGCAATAAATAGGAAGAAATTAATGAGTACAGCTAATGGTTGGGGGAAGTGGCACTCAAAATGTCCCCCATGGAAGATCTTTACAGAAAGTATTGTATATATAGCCTTTATTGTCATTGTTCACCCTGTATACAACGAAATTGGTTAATACCAATTTTATATTGTAATACCTCTGGTGCTTCCTCTTCTGATTTAACCACAGGCTTATAGACACATGGGAATAAATGCAGGTTTACAGCTTTTATAATTCGCTTTTTGAACTAAACACTCTTGTGGTTCTCTCCAATTCAAAATATAATTTAGAACAGAATAACAGAGTTGGAAGGAACCTTGGAGGTCTTCTAGTCCAACCCCCTGCCCAGGCAGGAAACCCTGCACCACTTCAGACAAATGGTTATCTTAAAAACTTCCAGTGTTGGAGCATTCACAACTTCTGGAGGCCAGTTGTTCCACTGATTAATTGTTCTCACTCTCAGGGAATTTCTCCTTAGTTCTAAATTGTTTCTCTCCTTGATTAGTTGCCACTCATTGCTTCTTGTTTTACCCTCAGGTGCTTTGGAGAATAGTTTGACTCCCTCTTCTTTGTGGCAGCCCCTGAGATATTAGAACCCTGCTATCATGTCTCCTCTAGTCCTTCTTTTCATTAAACTAAACGTACCCAGTTGCTGCAACCGTTCTTTGTATGTTTTAGCCTCCAGTCCCCTAATCATCTTTGTTGCTCTTCTCTGCACTCTTTCTAGAATCTCAGTATCTTTTTTACATCGTGGCGACCAAAACTGGATGCAATATTCCAAGTTTGGCCTTACCAAGTCCTGATAAAGTGGTATTAACACTTCAGGTGATCTTGATTCTCTCCCTCTGTTTATGCAGCCCATAAACTTTGAGAAGTGATCAAGTTCTTCCTTTTACAGGAAGTCTTCATTGCTCTGTTTCGGCTTTCCAGAGTTAATGGGACTGCAATTCCCTTTTTTGTAATTAAACCAGCATGGCCAACGACTCCAAATTTATAATCCCAGCTGGATACTGCTGGGTTGGAAAAGGCAGATTTCTTGACCGAATAGGCTGACCAACGCCCAAAGACTTGTTCGGGCATAACACTGTATAAAATCCATTATGTTGATTAAAATAATTGATCATCTGACTTTAGACATTTTTGGCAATAAAACGAAGCACAACAACTGTGGAATCCTTCCTTGACTTTTTTTTTGCAGTCGTGGCTTTTTCGTTTCAGCAGTATATGCTCTGAAATGCATTTTTCTCAGAGTCTAAGAAGCTGCGATGGAAAATATGTTGACTTTATGAAGCAGATGCTATTGGTACCCCAATTTTAAAAAAAAGAAAAGAAAAAAATCCCCATATATTGCAGAAACTTGCAGGAACAGATTTATCAGTTTTATTCGTTTTTCCACTCTGTACTTTATAGCTTGCAGTTTGTTAAGGTACCCAGCCGTTATCCCCACTTTTTAAATATGCCGTTAAATCTCTTTGCAACCTCAATTATTTTCCTTGTGTGTGCTATGACCCCCTTTTTTAAAATTATTTTTCCAGTCGTTTTTAAGCCGTCAGCCCTTTTCCTCTCATCATACCCCCTTAATTTTTATGACAACGTTTTGGGCAAACTGTTGTCCATTCTTTATAGTACAGGAAGAGAATTATGACAGACTTCAAGGGACATTGAACTGCAGAAAGACAGGAACTTGAATATCTGTCATAGGAATATACTGAATTTTTCTACTGATACGTGATTAGCTAACAGCCCTAATGTAATATAGGCTTAGATTAAAGATAACTGCAATCTTAGAATGATGAGGCTGCCTAGTTTAGCAATGAAACATTTGCAAGAAAGCCACCAAGCTGAGAAAGGTCCGAGCCCTCCTCCTCTTCTCTCTCCTCCTCTTCTCCATAATACCTTCTCCCTTCTGGCACTGATGATGTTACCTAGTTGGGCAATTAAACGTCTGCAAGAAAGCCACCAAGCTCAGAGAGCGCCAAGGACCCCATAGCTAGACTCTGTAAGGTGATATTACCTTATAATAGTGCTAACGACAATGAAGCTCAAAATTAAAAATAAATCCTGACTCTTGTTTTATTATTCTTTCCAGAGAGCCAGACAGATGAAAAATCAGACAGCAGCAATAACGGTAAGGCTTGCCTGCAACCTCTTGATTATAAGACTAATAATATTCATCACAGCCCTTCGGGTTTAATGTTTGCGTTAGGCTACCTCTTAAAGCTCCGTCCAGAGTGTCACGAGAACCGCTGGGGTGAAAGCATGAATTCAAATGCCTTCATTGCTCTAAATGGCTTAAATTGTTCAGAGGTGGTCTTTCTGAAAGAGAGGATAGATTCCTTAGCATCTTTTAAACGATTCCCGAAACTTAGGAAATCTTACGCCAAGGGTATCTGCGGCCATTTAAGGCAACGGAAGAAAATGTTTTTCATTACTTTCATTTAAGGGCTAATGAGCTATTTGCTTACCTTGGGGAAAAGTTAGGATAACTCAAGAGACAATATGTACAGTTTTTAACTCTCATTTCGCAAAGCAAATATCCGTGAAGCATAGTGTTTGCAAGGCAGCTTTTCTCAATCTTGGTAGCTTGAAAATGTATGGATTTCAACTCCCAGAATCCCTCCCAGTGTGCTGGCTGGGGAATTCTGGGAGTTGAAGTCCACACATTGTATTGAAATTGAATGTGTATCTTTGTTCATTGCAATGTGAGGCTACCAATGAGTTTTGGGTCTCCTCGTCTGACCACACACTTGCCTTCTTATAATCTGCTGGTGAGCTTCATCCTCATCTGTCCTAGATAGTCCCAGGGGCAATCCGTGCAGCGGATCCTGTAGATTACATTGGGGGTATCTCTCACCTCCAAACGATTATTGCAATCTTTGCTACTAAATCCACCCTGCAGTTTGCTAGAGTCCCTCTAGGACAGGGGTGTCAAATTCAAGGCTTGCGGGCTGGATCCATCCCACGGGATGCTTAGATCTGGCCCGTGGGTTGGCTGTCCTGGAAACAATGAAGGACTGGCCCGAGGTGCTTCTACCAGTGAAAACCGAGCTCAGGAAGGCCGCACACAGCCCTCCCAGGCTCCATTTTTGACGTGCTGGCCTCCTGCAGCCCTCTGCCAGCAAAAATGGAGCTTGGGTGAGCCGGGCTCTTGTTTTCACTGGCAAAGAGCTATCAAAACAAGCTAAAAACAAAATACAAAAGGAGAAATGTTTTTTCCCCTTTTGCATTTGAGCAAATGCATGGACAGGAAAGGAGAAGGGGAAAGAGGAAAGAAAAAGAAAAAGAAGGAAGGATAGGAAGAGTGCAAGGAAGGAAAAACAGGAAAGAGGGGAAGGAAGAAGAATGGAGAATGAAGAGGGAAGGACAAAGAAGAAGGAAGGAAGGAAGGAAGGAAGGAAGGAAGGAAGGAAGGAAGGAAGGAAGGAAGGAAGATAGGTTATAATGTGAGTGTGGGAGAGTCTCAGGCAAGTCCTACCTTACTATTTGGCCACCATAGGTGCCCCCGACATGAGTCCCATGTCACGCTTATTATGGCCACGTGCACCCTGTCCCTCCCGAGGTCAAATTGCTCCACAAATTGTTCTTTCCCCCTGGCATCGAGCCCCAACTTCTACTCGAGACCTTACTTTAGGTGGTGCGTTTCCCCAACCGATGCGTTTCTCTGCATTGTTCTTTTTATGAGAACGTAACAACTAACAAAACATGGTGCTTGCCTGAACATCATCTTTGAGAAGCTGGGATATTTTTTGTGGCCTGGACCTTTTCACGGTGAGTTAGACTTTTGCTAAGGCTCCTGTGTTGGCATGAACGTTTGTGGACGCACGGAGGGGTATGGTCGTGTTTGGCTGACTGACACGTGGCCAGTTGGCCATCTGCGTGGAGCTGCTACCCAAATGGGCGTCAGTGCTGGCTGGATGTTCCTTTCAAATGTCACGAGGTTTCCTGTAGAACTGAGCAAAGTGTCCTTGGCTAGTCTTCTCCTTCTCCTTCTCCTTCTCCTTCTCCTTCTCCTTCTCCTTCTCCTTCTCCTTCTCCTTCTCCTTCTCCTTCTCCTTCTCCTCCTTCTGTTTCTTCTCCTTCTGCTTCTTCTGCTTCTCCTTCTTCTCCTTCTTCTCTTTCTTCTCCTTCTCCTTCTTCTCCTCCTCCTCCTCCTCCTCCTCCTCCTCCTCCTCCTCCTCCTTCTGCTTCTTCTCCTTCTCCTTCTCCTTCTCCTCCTTCTGTTTCTTCTCCTTCTGCTTCTTCTCCTTCTGCTTCTCCTTCTCCTTCTTCTCCTTCTTCTCCTTCTTCTCTTTCTTCTCCTTCTCCACCTCCTCCTTCTCTTTCTGCTTCTTCTCCTTCTCCTTCTCCTTCTCCTTCTCCTTCTCCTTCTCCTTCTCCTTCTCCTTCTTGTGAGGTTCTCCAGGATCATTAATTGCTCTAGTTGCTTGTTGATAGCTCCTGTTTGTCAGCACAACAAATGCTTTTTACCAGCTTGTATTATCAATGAACCCCAGCTCATTGTTTTGGTGCCTTCTCCTGGAAGAGTATTCATTTTTGCTCAGAACGAGACAGCTTTGGCTTTGGCACCTTCTGGGAACCAGACCGAAGGTCTTTATTTGACAGGTTGAGCCTCGCCTTAACCATCTTGCAAGGTTTGAGGTGGCAGATGGAGCCTCCTCAGAAGGTATTCCCAAGCCAGGCAGCCAGCCGCTCGGTTTGAGGAAGGAGAGAGTTCTGTAGTTGGCTTGAAATGAATAATGATTTACTTTTCCAGTTAACAAAGGTTGGGGTCTGAAGGACTCGGTGTTTCAATTCTGGTTATTTGTGCATTTGTGAAATTCAAGGTAAAGATAAAGGTTCCCCTGGCACATACGTGCTAGTCGTTCCCGACTCTAGAGGGCGGTGCTCATCTCCGTTTCAAAGCCGAACAGCCAGCGCTGTCCGAAGACGTCTCCGTGGTCATGTGGCCGGCATAACTCAACACCAAAGGCGCACGGAGCTCTGTTCCCTTCCCACCAAAGGTGGTCCCTATTTTTCGACTTGCGTTTTTTACCTGTTTTCGAACTGCTGGGTTGGCAGAAGCTGGGACAAGTCACGGGAACTCACCCCGTTACGCGGCACTAGGGATTCGAACTGCTGAACTCCCGACCTTTCTGATCGACAAGCTCAGTGTCTTAGCCACTGGGCCATCACACCCATTTTTTCTGAAATTGTAGGTGCCTAATATTCGGACTGCTCTTACTGTTGCGTCCCTTTCTGGATCAGGACGCCCTATGCACAGTCACTCACGCTCTCGTCACTTCCCGTTTGGACTACTGTAATGCTCTCTACATGGGGCTCCCCTTGAGGAGCACCCGGAGACTTCAGCTGGTCCAGAATGCGGCCGTGCGAGTGGTTATGGGAGCGACCCGTCGCTCCCGGGTAACTCCCCTCTTGCGCGAGCTGCACTGGCTCCCGGTGGTCTTCCGGGTGCGTTTCAAGGTGTTAGTCACCATCTTCAAAGCACTCCATGGCTTAGGACCGGGATATTTACAGGACCGCCTTCTGCCAATGAATATCTCCCACCGCCCGATACGCTCTTACAGAGAGGGCCTCCTCAGGGTGCTGTCGGCCAGACAATGCCGGCGGGCGGCCCCCAGGGGGAGAGCATTCTCTGTGGGAGCTCCAGCCCTATGGAATGAAGTACCCCCGGATATAAGAAAGATTCCTGACCTCCGTGCCTTCCGACGAGCCCTGAAGACTCTACTGCTTCACCAAGCCGGTCTGACTTAAATTTGCGTTAAATTTTAATAGGGTTTTTAGTAGAGGTTTTAATTTTACGGCCAAACAGTTTAATTATTTTCTTAGTTTTAATTTTTATATCTGATTGTTTTAATACAGTTGTAAATAGCCCTGAGTCCCATCCGGGAGAAGGGCGGTATATAAATGCAATAAAACTGAAACTGAAACTGAAACTGTTGGTTAATTTGGGATTCTGGGAGTTGAAGTCCACCCCTCTTCAAGCTACCAAGGTTGAGAAACACTGCTGTAGACCTTCAATGAGGTTATCCATCCAACATACCTGGGTTAAAGTGTTCTTAAGGGCCTCCATAAATAACATTTTCTGAGCCTTCTCATCATTGCTCCTTCGGTTGGTTGTGGATCTTAGTTCTGCTTTCCTTTTACTCTCTCAGGAAATGGGACATAACGCCAGGAAATTCAGTGTAGGCAATCCTCGACTTACGACTGTTCCATTTAGTGACGGTTTGAAGTTCCGACGGCGCCAAAAAAAGTAACTTAGGACCATTGTGGCCTCCCCAGGATCATGTGATCAGAATTCAGATGCTTGGACAACTGACTCACATTTATGACGGTTGCAGGGTCACGTGATCCCCTCTTACGACCTCCCGACAAGCAAAGTCAACGGGGAAAGCCAAGATTCACTCAACCACCGTGTTACGAAGTTATCAGCTGCCGTGATTCACTTAACAACCGTGGCAAGAAAGGTGGTTAAATGGGGCAGACCAGAATGGTTTTCAGTCCACCTGTCCCAGAGGTGCTTTTCCAAAAGGCAACCTTTTGGACTTTCTTGGGGGGGTTTTTTGTTTTTGGTTTTTTCCCCCTCTTGAAGGCATTTCACTTCTCATCCAAGAAGCTTCTTCAGTTCTGACCGAATGGCAGGGAACACCGTTTGGTCAGAACTGAAGAAGCTTCTTGGATGGGAAGCGAAATGCCTTCAAGAGGACAAAGTAAGAAAGTCCAGATTACAGATTTACAGAATTGGATTTTATGTGGTTCTCCGTAAGAGGTGCTCTTTGGGAGGTTCATACAGTCAAGAATAAAGTATGATACGAGAATCATCGCTTTGAAATTGCCCATTATCGTAGCAATGGGAAGTAACGGTTAAAAAAAATATGTCTGGATATACCGAAAGGAAACGGTATTTCCTTCCTAATAACTCTTCAGAGTGTATTTTCAAATCTTTATTTATGACCCTTTCTGCACCACCTAATAATGGTTCCTAGAAGAGGAGTTAAATCTGGGAAACAAAACACAATAAAATGTAACCACTAAAAACTTAAAAACAGCCGTTGATAAAAAGTAGAGAAAAAATGGAAGATCAAAAGAAGCAAAGATTGTGGGGGGTTTTTTTTAAGCCTGAAAGATTTAAAAGGCTGCGGTGACTATAATGATGGAGACCCTTTTTTCAGTGCCGTTATAACTTTGAATGGTCACTAAACAAACTGTTGGAAATCAAGGACTACCTGTATTTGTTTGGCTCCAGAATTCCACAGGAAGATCCTTGATAGTGTTGTTGCTGTGACTTAGGCTTCCCGAGTCATTAAAACACATGAGTAGTCCCAGAAACCTCTTTTATTGTAACAGCTGTGAATTACTTTCATTCACAGCTGAGTCCCAATTAGTTGCAAAAAGTCCTTTGGGAGAAGTCCTTCAGGATAATCACCAACTTTTATCTCCTTTGACACGCTGCCAAAGACCTACTTGGCAAAGCCACACGGAATCCAGAATCAAACACAGATGCCAACTGGGAACAGAATTAACAACGTTGCTTTCCTGCAAAGGGCCCACGTGCCTTTGCTCCTCTTTTAAGCCTTATGGGAGGGGCCAATCATCTCCAGGCCTTACTCCTGAGTCGTCCCTTTCGTTTTAACTGTTCGTGCCTTCTGGCAGCTCTGCGCATGCATGCACTAGGAACAGGATCCTTCTGTTCCTCTGCCTCTCTTCTGTCCGACTCTGGAGGCTCCGGAGTCCGTGCATAACTCCCAGATGGCCCTGGCCCCATCTCTGCCACCGACGCAGAGCCCTCGTCTGGGTCTCAACGTTCACAAAGTTGAAGTCGTGTTCTTGGCTCCTGTTTGCCAAAAAATGTCCTCTTGCTGGCTTCGTAAGTATTGTATCCCATGTTTTGGGCTTCGTTGGTGGAACCACAGTTGAGAAACTGAAAATTTATGGAACGGATGATTATGAAGTGAAGGGCTTTCCACTTTCCCGCTTTGAAACCTGGATTTTTCGAAACCCGAGAATTGATTTGGCCCAAAAGTCATCAGTCTGGAGTCTTTTTTTTGAAGCTACGTTGGCACAGTTTCCTCAACATGTTCAAGAGAGCTTAATTTATAGAGAGAATGACAAGTGCATCTTTTGTTCAAGTCATTCAAAGCAGCTTTGCAAGGCGTTTTGTTGAACAGGAAAATAAGCTTAATGTCAGATGAACATGCCTGCCCTTCTCTTCTAAAGGATTGCGCTGAACAGAATTAATGTGACATTTTCCTAAATGGGTTCTTTCCCAAGTCAACCTGTAGGTGAAAATGCTTTTTAGAAACCTTAGCGAGTTTTAGAATATTTCTGTTCAGTACATTCGATGTATAATGTTACAATGCCTTCTGTTAGATATCCTGCATTTTCCTTCCGACGTTCTTTACTGATGTTCGTACCAGCCCTTCAATACAGGCTGATGAAGATACTGCTTCAGATGGAAGAATTCATAATCTGAAGAATGTTTCTATGGAGATTCTCCAGTCATCCAGATCAGCGGTCACCAGCCTGTGGTCCAGGAGAAAATTGTGGATGTCGGCAGAAAAATGATTTGCATTTTTTATATTGCACTAAATACTATTTATCTTTTTTTAAAAATTCATATTAGTGGTCCGTGGGGTTTAAAATTATTTATTTATTTATTTATCTAATATAATTTGTATGCCGCCCTATCTCCGTAGGACTCAGGGCGGCTCACAACAAATAAAAACAAACCCAATAAACGGTAAAATACATAAATATGCATACATAAAATACATAAATGTATAAATATATAATTTAAACATATATTAAAACCCATTAAAATAATCAAAATAATAATCGGTCCAGGCTGGGCGATGTGAACAGCCATGTTTTTAATTCGCGGCGGAAGGTGCGAAGGTCAGGAGCCAACTGAAGCCCCAGAGGGAGTTGATTCCAAAGAGTGGGAGCGCCCACAGAGAAAGCTCTACCCTGGGGGCCGCCAGCCGACATTGTCTAGCCGATGGCACCTGGAGAAGGCCCTCCCTGTGAGAACGCACCGGGCGATGGGAAGTCATTGCTGGCTGCAGATGGTCTGACAAGTATCTTGGGCTTAAGCCATGTAGGGCTTTATAGGTCATCACCAGCACCTTGAATCTCATCCAGAGGGCAACTGGTAACCAATGCAAGTCACGCACGAGAGGTGTAACATGGGAGTATTGGGACCCTCCCATCACAACCCGCGCGGCCGCATTCTGCACCAGCTGAAGCCTCCGAATGGTCCTCAAGGGCAGCCCCAGGTAGAGAGCATTACGGTAGTCAAAATTGTTATTTAGTGGTCCCTGAGGTCCAAAAGGTTGGTGACCCCCCCATCCAGATCACGGTTTATTCCAAAGGTGCATAGCTAAATGTCTACAGAGATTCTCCAGATCATGCTTGTTCCAAAGATGCTCTCTTTCAGAAGGCAGATGGACTTGGTTTTTCCTTGAAGTCATGTCACTTCTCATCCCAGACGCTTCAGAGCTGAAGAAGCTTCTGAGATGAGAAGTGACATGTCTTCAAGGAAAAACAAAGACCAGTTGCCTTCTGAAAGAGAGCATGTTTGGAACAAGGGTGATCTGGAGAATTTCCGTAGACATTTAGCTATGCACTTTGGGATGGACACCCTTCGAATGGTGCAGGAGTATGAACAGATTTCCAGAAAAGTTGCAGACTCTGAGGGCACAGATCAACCTCCAAAAGACTCTCAGAGAGAGCGCTAACAACCAGATGACTGCAAGGAATATCAATCCTTCCATTCTCCACCATCTGGTCAGAGCTGAAGAAGCTTTTTGGATGAGAAGCGAAATGTCTTCAAAGCAGGGGTGAAATCCAGCAGGTTCTGGCAGGTTCTGGAGAACCGGTAGCGGAAATTTTGAGCAGTTCAAGAAAGTCAAAACAAGGCAGTCCCGTTGCCTTTTGAAAGAAAGCACGTTGAGGATCTAAATAGTGGAGGTATTTTTTGAAGGCGTCTCCAGGTCCAGCATGGTGCTTATCTTTAAGAACATGGACTATGATGATGCTGGACTTCAAGCAGTTAACGCATTTTGAGTTGGCACTGATAAGCTGCTCATGAGCTATGAGAACTTCTCAGGAACCTCAGTCCCCCTATATGATGAGGAGTAACATTCCCGACATTTTATGTTTTTAAGAAATCTCGTTTCTGTATTTTTATCCTTTTTTTCTCCTCAGCACGTAACAATGTGTTTTCCAGATACCCAAATTCAGCCGTTGAGAGTTGGGTAATTGGAATTGCGTTGGCAAGGGATGCTTCTCTCTTTTGCTGGTGTGCTGTCTCTCTGCCCCCAATTTGCCACCATTGTGCATTTCCCTCTGCTAATTACCAAGTTGAGTAATTATTGTCAAATATGCCTCAAGTACTCCACTTCTTTCCTAACGCGATTTCCCTCAGCGACGGCTTCTCTATGACAACTGTAATTGGCCTCGAATTAAAAACCAAGCTATCCGCTGGTTTCATATTCTTTTTTTTTTTGTAGGAAGAGTTAAGCAGATTTCTCTATCTGAACGTCTTGGCATATTATTTCTAATGCCAGATGGGACTCAAAAGTCCGTTCATCCTTCCTCAAGCCACTGTTTGGGATACTGAGGCAAGCCACTGTCCTCATTGAGATGTCGTCCTGCTAAGGGTAGGGTGCAGGGGTGAAATGTAAAATTTGTTATTACCGCTTCTGTGGGCGTGGCTTGGTGGGGTGAGGGGGAGTAATGTCAACTTTTTTTTTTAACTTTTCAAAGCATTTTTTCTAATGCTTTGAAAAGCCTCTGGCAATCAGGCAACTCAGCTGGGATCGTCAGAGAGGCTTTTTAAAAAATGCTTTGAAAAGCCTCTGAGGATCCCAGCTGAGCTGCGAGATCATCAGAGGCTTTTTTTTTAACTTTTCAAAGCATTTTTTCTAATGCTTTGAAAAGCCTCTGGCGATCAGGCAACTCAGCTGGGATCGTCAGAGAGGCTTTTTAAAAAATGCTTTGAAAAGCCTCTGAGGATCCCAGCTGAGCCGCGAGATCATCAGAGGCTTTTTTTTTAAACTTTTCAAAGCATTTTTTCTAATGCTTTGAAAAGCCTCTGGCGATCAGGCAACTCAGCTGGGATCGTCAGAGAGGCTTTTTAAAAAATGCTTTGAAAAGCCTCTGAGGATCCCAGCTGAGCCGCGAGATCATCAGAGGCTTTTTTTTTAACTTTTCAAAGCATTTTTTCTAATGCTTTGAAAAGCCTCTGGCGATCAGGCAACTCAGTTGGGATCGTCAGAGAGGCTTTTTAAAAAATGCTTTGAAAAGCCTCTGAGGATCCCAGCTGAGCCGTGCATCAGAGGCTTTTTTTTTAACTTTTAAAAGCATTTTTTCATCGGAAGAGGTTGTAGAAAAAATGCTTTTAAAAGTTAAAAAAAGCCTCTGATGATCGTGCGGCTCAGCTGGGCATGGTGTAGGGGCGAGGGGGGGGGGCACAGGGATTTTTGATACCAATTCTCAAAACCGCCATCACTACCGGATCGGGTGAGCCAATCCGAACTGGGAGCATTTCACCCCTGGTAGGGTGAAGGGGTGAAATGCTACCGGTTCACTTCGGTTTGGGCAAACTGGTAGTGATAAAAACTACCAGGAAATCCTGCTTTCTAGCAAAGCTAAATCGCGCACCACAGCTGATATTCCCCCCCCCCCTGCCCCACTTCCACTTACCTTCCCAAGCCTCCCTTTGGCACGTACTGCACATGCGCGCACACAGAGCATATGTTTGGTGCATGGTGCGCATGCGCAGCCAGCAAATCGATAGCAAACCGGTTTGGATTTCACCACTGGTAGGGTGGGATAGGATAGGATACAGGACAGGACAGGACAGGGAGAGAAGAGAAGTGGAGTGGAGTGGAGTGGAGTGGAGTGGAGTGGAGTGGAGTGGAGTGGAGTGGAGTGGAGTGGAGTGGAGTAGAGTAGAGTAGAGTAAGGGAATAGAATGAAGAGAAGAGAAAAGAAGAGGGGAAAGGGAATAGAATTAATGGAATGGAATGGAATGGAATGGAATGGAATGGAATGGAATGGAATGGGGAATAGAATAGTAATAGCACTCAGACTTATAGACCGCTTCACAGTGCTTTTACAGCCCACTCCAAGCGGTTTACAGAGTCAGCCTCTTGCCCCCCACCAACAGTCTGGGTCCTCATTTTACCCACCTCGGAAGGACGGCAGGCTGAGTCAACCTTGAGCCTGGTGAGATTCGATCTGCCAAATTGCAGGCAGCCGGCAGTCAGCAGAAGTAGCCTGCACTACTGCACTCTGACCACTGCGCCATCGTAGCTCATGGAACGGAATGGAACAGAACAATATTTTATTTGGTCAAGTGTGATTAGACGCCCAAGGAATTTGTCCCCAATGCCGAAGCTCTCCACGTACATGCAGAACAGCAAAGTAATCCTAATCCTAATAAAAGAAGGTTGTAGAAAAGATGAGAAGGATAACAATCGTAATAGTAATACAGTCACACCATGCAAGCTAGAGAGTCCTACTAATTTTATGCAGAACGGGATTTCCAACCTTGACGTCTTTAAGGCCTGTGGACTTCAACTCCCAGAATTCCCCAGCCAGCCATGCTAGTAGATTCCAAGCGATCCCTTCACCCAGCCTGCAGTTCTTGGGGCAGATTTCAGATATTTGTACGTTCTTGAAGTCTTCCTTCATAGGCAAATGAGCCCTCTAAGAAGAACAGAGTTGCAAGGGGCCTTGGAGGTCCTCTAGTCCAACCCCTTGCTTAAGCGGGAGACCCTGTACCATTTCAGACCAATGGCTGAAGTCTCTTCTTAAAGACCTCCAGTGATGGAGCAGCCACAACTTCTGGTGGCAAGTCGTTCCACCGGTTAATTGTCCTAATGTAGAAACGAGCAGAGTGGCAAGAAAGCAGGCTCAGATTTTTCCTGGCGGGCCGTGTCTTTTGGGTGCACGGAAGAGGTGACTTTGATTGACGATGTGCATTTGGATGAAGTGACACCTGTAGCCCAGTGAGGGGTTGGAACTCAGAGGTATTCCGAATTGCTTTCTTCTCACTTGTCAGTCTTTGCATTCTGTTCCTGAATTCTGATCGGCCGTCGCTCCATCAAACGGTTACAACGATAGGTGGACATACAGCACCATCGTGTTGGGGGTCTTGGAGAGCCCCCAACCCTTCACCGCATGTTATCCTGAGTTCTAGTTCTCTTGTGTGACCATGAATCACAGATTCCCCGTTGCATTAGAAGTAGGATGAATAATAGGGATGGCAACAGATGGTTGAACCAAAAAATTTCCCACCCCCTTTTTTTTTTAAATTAAAAAAATGTGGGAAACTGGGTTTTTTTAAAAAACATTGACACTCTATTCATTTCTTGAATCGGGAAATTACTAATAGTGGAGAACACAAACCTGTTAATTACGCAAACTCTTTTCGGTATTGTTTGTTCACAACTCCTTATATTATACTGGTTGTTACAATGTGTAGTTTCCAAAACAGAACACAGCTTTAGCCATGGCTGCTTCTTTCCTCCTTAGGATAAAATACTTGGTCGGCTGTAATCATGGCCCAGAGTGTAATTCCAAACCATCATTTAACGAATGTGTTCTGAAGTTAGCTTCTGGCTGCACAAAACATGGTTTGGGGACTGGGAGTTCTAGTTCTGCCTTAGCTATCAAAGTTGGCTGGATAACCTTTGGCCAATCACCAGGAGATTGGGAGTTCTAGTTCTGTCTTAGCTATGAATGCCGGCTGGGTATCTTTGGGCCAATTACCAGGAGACTGGGAGTTCTAGTTCTGCCTTAGCTATGAAAGCTGGCTGGGTGTCTTTGGGCCAATTACCAGGAGACAGGGAGTTCTAGTCCTGGGCATGAAAGCTGGCTGGTGGGCTTTGGGCCAGTCCCTCTCTCTCACCCCAACCCACCTCACAAGGTTGTTGTTGTAGGGAAAGTGGGAGGAGGAAGGTGTGTTGGATATGTTTGGCACCTTGGATTGGTGGTAAAAATAACAATATAAATAAATAAGTGAAATAAGACCATGCTAAGTGCACATTACTGCGGTTGTTTTAGGTAGTTTATAATCAAACAAAATTTGGGAATTGAAAGGAGAGACACTTTATAAGCTGGATAATGGATTTTTAAATGAAAGTTGAATTTCACAGTTGAGCTAAGAGGCGGAGCCGTATGTCAGGAAGCCGCCTGGGTGGACCTCTCCTGGGCCACCAAAATACAGGAAGTCCTCGACTTACAACCATTCATTTAGTGACCGTTCAGTATAACAAAGGTACTGAAAAAAGTGACTTATGGTTGTTTTTCACACTTATAACCGTTCTCCCATCCCATGGTCACCTGATCAAAATTCAGAGGCAATTTGGCAACTGGCATGTACTTACGACAGTTGCAGTGTCCCCGGGTCACACAACCCCCTTTTGCGACCTTTTGCCAAGCAAAGAGCCTTGGTGGCGCAGCGGACTAAAGTACTGTTAATTAGCACTTAGCTGCCAGCTGCCTGCAATTACTGTGAGTTCGAATCTCACCAGGCTCAAGGTTGACTCAGCCTTCCATCCTTCCGAGGTAGGTAAAATGAGGACCCAGATTGTGGGGGCAATAAGCTGACTTTGTATAAATATACAAAAGTATGAAGGCTGTTGCTTAACGCATTGTAAGCCGCCCTGAGTCTCCGGAGAAGGGCGGCATATAAATCTAATTAAAAATAAATAAATAAATAAACTCCACGAGGAAGCCAGATTCACTTAACCCTGGCAGGAAAGGTTGTAAAATGAGGCGAAATTCACTTAACAAATGCCTCACTTAGCAACGTCCATTTTGGGCCCAATTGTGGTCATAATTCAAGGACTGCCTGTATAACAGGGCAATGGTGCCATCTTGATACAGAGGGAAAGCCACCTTGGTCCTTTTCAGCAAAGTGTTTACAAACACACTTTTTTAACGGCCTCGGCTTCTCCTCTCTACGAGTTGCAAGAGCCATTGTCGCTGTTCCCCCTTCGTTGTGAGATGGGGAGTGTAGGAAGAGGAAACAGGTGAGAAAATAATTTGGGAACATGCCTCCCCCCACCCGGTCCCCCAGCCAACCCATCCTACAGTAGAGTAGTGGCCAAAATACCTTTTGGGAAAAGTATATTTTCTAAAACTAGCTAATAACACAACTTTCTTTTTTTTTGAGTAGTTACCATAGAATTATGTATCAATGGAAATACCATTTAATGAAGACTGTAATGCAATAACCTTTATGAAAGATTTGCTATTAGAAAAGCAGTTACAGTAAAGAGAAGAAAAGTGAAACACGTAGAAAAAAATGAGATATACAAAAATTATTACTATGTCAGTTAATACTTAGTTGGGTAACTTCTAGCATGAATCGGCCTTACAACGTCTTCCCATGGAGTGAACCAAGTCTTTTAGTTCTGCAGCTGTTATAATTTGAAATCAAGATTGATTGAAGGATTGCTTCAATTAATTGGGTTTTATTGCTGGGTCGCTTCTGACTAACCAGTTTCTTTAGTCGGCTCCATAGATTTTCAATTGGGTGAAGGTCTGGGCTATTCCCAGGCCATTCCAGCAGTGGAATAGGATTATCTTGAAACTCTAAAAAAAAAACACCAAGTGGTGTTATTAGCCATCAAACCTCAACAATACACTTTTCCCAAAAGGTTTCCACAATTTTGGCCACTACTGTACGTTAAAAAAATCCAGATTTTTAAAAACTTCCTAATAGTGTGAGCAGATTAATATATTAGCAGATTACACTAAGCTGCCCTGGAGCTTAATGTAATCACACAACAGAAATAATTGCAAGTCGTAGTAAATGGAAAGCAAAGCCAGACTAGCATCACGTTTATCTCTGTGTTTTCTTGTTGGTAAAAAAAACCCCCAGAAGATTTCATTACTGTAAGTTTGGACAGAAAAACGTGAGTTTTTAAGAAGAAAATGAAGTTATGATGGAAATCAAACTTGGGTACTTGTTCACACCTTCCTATCAGCCCCCAGGGCAATGTGTAATTGAACGTCTGGTTGTCTTGTTCAATAATGATTATGTTGAGGTGTGATATGCACCTCACATCTTACTATAGGTAGCTCTCTCCTCTGCAAGGTTAACTAGATTTCCACACACACACACACACACACACACACCCCTTATTTTGGCACGAATGTGTATTTTCGAAAAGATAAGAGGTTTCGAAAATGTAAAAGACGATTGATGTCGAAATCTTCTTTTCTGAAACTCTGAACAGTTTTGTCTTGGTGTAAATTGTTCTCTAAAAAACCAAAATTAATAAGAAGTTAGATCCCCCTCTTCCCTTTCCTCCTATTGTTTTGATAGTTAAAATGTGACATCCTCAACTATACATGATGTGGCATCTTCTGTATTGCTAGTTAAATTGGATGTCTGTGTACAGTTTTAAATCCCATTGTATTTTAGATCTTGCAGCATGATTTACAGAATAGCCGAGTTGGAAGGGACCTTGGAGGTCTTCTAGTCCAACCCCCTGCTTAGGCAGGAAACCCTACACCACTTCAGACAAATGGTTATCCAATCTCTCCTTAAAAACTTCCAGTGTTGGAGCATTCACAACTTCTGGAGGCAAATTGTTCCACTGATTAATTGTTCTGACTGTCAGGAAATTTCTCCTCATTTCTAAGTTGCTTCTCTCCTTGGTGACTTTCCACCCATTGCTTCTTGTCCTGCCTTCAGGTGCTTTGGAGAATAGCTTGACTCCCTCTTCTTTGGGGCAACCCCTCACATATTGGAAGAGTGCTCTCATGTCACCCCTAGTCCTTCTTTTCACTTGACTAGACCTACCCAATTCCTGCAACCACTCTGCATATTGTGACATTTCAACCAATACAAAGCCAAACCATTTTTCTCTGGAACCAGCATCAACCCAGGAAGACAAACAAGTCAGAAAGAGAAAGCATTTTTATCATCCTTGTGCAAGAAGCTACGCATTCTGGCCCCCCTGAAATGCAGAGCAGCCTGTTTCATCGATAGGCTCTGGGTTGTAAAAGCAGAACTGAACAAACACAGATGGAGGCAGCGTCAACACTCACTTTGATTTCCATCACATCTAATCAACACCTTTTTTATTATTATTATTATTATTACGCTGGTTGTGATTAAAACGGACACAATGAAGTCGCAGGTGGATTTTTGTTGTTGTTGTTAACGATTTTACATACCATAAGTTCTTACGAATTCATGAGCAGCAACGCTCTGAGATTGGCAGAGCCGGATAAACCGTTTTGCGACGTTTGGAAGTTGAACGAGATTCACAGGCGGCATGCTCGGGGCCTTTTTGGTCCCAGGAGGAGGAGGAATTACTTGATGAAATGGAGGGCGTCGCTGTGAACAATTGAGCCTTTGGAAGAATCCAGGGTGGTCAGCAATCGGAAGCCGCACTTGAGCGCCATCATAATGGCTTCGAACTTAAGAGTCTCCAAGGTGCAGACGAAGGTATTGTCTTCCTTCAAAACCAACCGAGTCCCGTTTTCCGACTTGATGAAGTATTTAAACTGAATGATGTTGGAAGAGACGGAAAACTCTTCCGGGAAACCGTCCAGTCTGCTTTTCGAGACCAAAATGATGCGAGATTTGATTTTGGCGATGAAATCGGGCGCGTTGCAAAAAATCCGGAGGCCCTGGGCCCGGTCGTGGCTGTCGGTGATTTCCAGAAAGGTGGCTTCTCTCGAAGCCAGCTGTTCCTTCTCCCACTTGGCTTTCACCGCCTCCCCCAAGGGGTGAAGCTGGAAAAATTCGGCCTCTTGGGCCAGAAGTTGGTTTTCCTTAAAGCCCTCGGGGAGGAGCAGCTCCCCGTTCCGGAGGAAGTTTAGGACGTGCCTGAACAGGAGACCGTCTCTGTCGATGAAGAAATGGCCCTCCGCATCAGACGGACAGAGGATTTTCCCGTTGACCACCCTTTCCAGGAAAGAGTCTGTGTATTTGGTGAGAGTTTGCCTCTGGGTAACGTAGAGGTAACCCCCGACGTTGAGGGTAACCGGAGACATGTTAGGATGCTTGCCTTGGTCCCTGCCTTCCGACGCGCTGCCTTTTTTCTCGTTCTCCATCTCACCCCGGCGGGTTGGTTCACGCGGGCTGCTCCGATGAGGGCTAGGATGGCCCACCTGTCCGTCTCGCCTGGCCTCCCTCTCTCTCTCTGGCTTGGTGCAGGAGGGAGATTTCTTTCCGAAAACCCCTCGATTCAGCCCGGGAAGCACGCTGGCAAGGAAGTGCGCTAAGCCTCGCATGAGCTTGTCAGCACAGTTTTGCAGTAGGTGGCGTAGGAACTGTGTGTGCTGTTGCGTTGTTCCTCGGAGCAGGTCTGGAAAGCTGAATTTGCATTTAACCGTGTGAGGGTAAGAGGATGCTTGGGGGGGGGGGAAGGAAGGGGGAAAAGTGGGCTTTTCTTTTCCCTTTGAAGTCCCCGGAATTGACATTATAAAAGGGAGATTTTTCTGGGATGCAGGGAGTCAGAAAGTGGAATGCCCACAATGCCACCTTAAGGCTGAAACTCAGATTTGGGAGACGGTGAAATAAAAGAGCTCGCCTTCATTTCATTCCATGTTGTGCCACGGCTTCCCAAGATAAGGTATTCATAAACATTCTGAAAAACAACAAAACAACCGCCCCCCTGTTTCATTTAAGACGACGGACTTGTTTTTTTCAGAGCTTTGCATCCCTGTTGTTGGCTGGGCATCTCTGTACACAAAGGCAGCAATGAAAATATTGGATACCAGCAGGCTTGCTTTGAAATCCGCACCAATGAGTGTGGATTTAAATACGATTCCTAGGGTTGGAATTTGCTTTCCAATAGCCTGGAATAGCCAGGAGCATCGGGTGTGTGTGTGTGTGTTATTTATGATGGAAAGCCACGCTTTGCCTGCAAATTGCAATAGGGGGAAAAAAAGTACTTTACTGCAAAATTGGATTTAGGGGGAGAGGTTTGACAGATGGGGTTTATTTTCGGTCCAAAATGGGGTTGCTGTTTCTATAGGTAAGAGAACTGGTTGGTCAAACCTTGGCCACGCCAGCAGCCTGACACCTTAGCAACACTTCAGGTTGGGAGAAAGGTGAGAGAAGACGTAACTGGCTTCTGTTTCTTAGCGGCTGTGACTTTAAAGGCTGACTTTTCAAAAAAATGCAAACATTTGCACCAAGGGGTAAGGCAGAGGAAAAATAGGTGGCTGAGATCTCTTAAGAGGAGGGGAAGGATTCAGAAGTGTTATAATATTTTTTTTAATAGTTTATATGGATTCAGAAGAAGAGAAATCTGCAGGTTTCCATCCCACAATAGTAGACAAATACTCCAGCTTCCTGTACTGGAGGGAGCCTTTGAAACGAAGGCAGCTTGTGGCTTATTTGCCAGAATTGAAGAACTGGCCAAAGGTGGGCCTCAACATATGACCACACTTGAGCCCAACATTTCCATTGCTAAGCGAGACTGTGGTTAAGTGGGTTTTGCCCTGTTTTACGACCTTTCCTAACACCGTGTGGAAGGAATCACTGCAGTGAGTAACCTGGTTGTTAAGGGAGTCTGGCTGTCCCCCTGGACTTTGCTCATCAGAAGGTGGCAAAATGGGATCAGATGACCCCGGGACATCGCAACTATCATAAGTACATGCCAGTTGCCAAGCCTCTGAATTTTAATCACGTGACGGTCGGAATCCCGCAACCGTCGTTAAGTGTGAAAAAACGGTGCTAAATCCCTTTGTTCATGGCATTGTTAACTTCAAAAGGTCACTAAAGGAATGGTGGTAAATTACCTGTATTGGCTTAGCCTTTTTAAATGTATTTAATGCTTAGGCTGACCTACCAGTTGCAGGAGAGTCTCTAGTGCCACAGAGTTAAGGAGAAAAAGCAGAAGCCTCGATTAATTCCCGATACACTTCCGGTTGGCTGGAAGTTCCGACTGCAGCCCATGAAAGCAGGCCTCAGACTTTTCCCGGGATGGCATAGCAGCTTTCTGGGGTTACCCATGTGGGCCACACACGCCCTCTCCACCTGTGGATTTTAAAGCACCTTTTGGGAATGAAGTTGAACACACAGCTGGCCTGCCGTAGATCTTAGAGACCCTGCTGGTTTCAGGAACCCCTAAGGGGTGTATATAAAATCAGGAGGAGCCCAGGCACACCCTGGCAGATGGATCCGTTTTGTTAAAAAGCACTCACTCTCTCTTTCTCTCTCTCTCTCTCTGTCTTTCTCTTTCTCTGTCTCTCTGTCTCTTTTCTCTTTCTCTCTTTTTGTCTCTCTTTCTCTCCCTCTTTTTCTTTTTCTCTCTCCTGCTTTCTTTTCTTTTCTGTCTTTCTCTCTCTTTCTTTCTCTTTCTCTCTGTCTTTCTCTCTAGCTCTGTCTTTCTTTTTGTCTCTTTCTCTCCTTCTTTCTCTCTCCCTCTCTTTTCTCTCTCTTTCTCTGTCTTTCTGTGAGCCTTTCTTTCTGTTTTTTTCTCTTCCTCCCTCCCTCCCTCCCTTCTTTCTTTCTCTCTCTCTCTCCCTCCCCCCCTTCTCTTTCTCTCTCTCTCCTGTCCCATCTCTCTCTCACACCCACACGCCAATCCACTGCAGCCTAAAACCTTTGCTGAAGATCATAGACCACTTTTAACCATACTGCACAGTGTGGATTGGTAGATGGCGGGGGTTTTAATTTTTTTACTTCCCAGTCTAGGGCTGAGGGTGGCTGACCCAAAGTCATCGAGCCAGTTCCGTGCCTAAGAGAGAACTAGAGTTTAGGTCTCCCATCTGAGAGCCCAGCTCTTTCACCACCAGACCACACGAAACGGGCTTTCTGTCTAGCTTTTAAGTACATATTAATGTATTCATTCATGTGTATTCTTTGTCATTATCGGTTGCTTTTCCTCTTGGTTTTCTCCCAGTCTGTTGTCAGTTACTTTTGCCGATAAACTGCGTAAAACTGTATGTGCAAATATATTATACTAAAATGGCATACATGTGCAACTTTTCTAGTTTCCAAACTTTTATCTTTACTCATGTGAATTAATTCCATGTGTTTCATTCATTAGCTCGGTACAAGGAAGTTAATGTGCAGATTAGCAGATTAAATTAGCAGCTTTAAAAAATGTAGATTCCTTTCCCTGCAAAGAGTATCCAGATACCTTATAAATAGCTGCTATATTAACATTGAAATCCTTTCTGTGAATTTTGCGACTTAGTCCTGTTTTTCTGGTGGAATCAAGCCATGTGCTGGCAATCACCTTCATGAAAAACACCCAATTTCTAATTCTGTGCAGCTGGCACACCTGTGCACGAGAAAGCAGATTGATCCTTTTAATAAGGTCAGGGAATGTCTTCTCTATTTATAACAGGTTTATTTCATTAGAATCCTTCAATAAACCAGTTCTGTATCAACCAAAAAAAAAAGAATAATCCTGCAAAACCTTGAGGAGAGCATTTTGGGAGACATATAGGCAGTCCTTGACTTATGACCACAACTGAGCCCCTAATTTCTGTTGTTGAGTGAGACATTTGTTAAGTGAAATTTTGCCCATTTCACAAACTTCCTTGCCATAATGGTTAAGTGAATGACAGCGGTTGTTCTGTCACTCACATGGACATTAAGTGAACTTGGCTTCCCATATGACCCCGGGACGCTGCAACTATTATAAATACGAGTCAATTGCCGAGCGTCTGAATATAGATCAGATGACCCACGGGGGATGCCACAACGGGCATAAGCGTGAAAAAGTCATAAGTCACTTTTTTCAGTGCTGGCGTAACTTTGAACCATCACTAAACAAACTGTTGTCAGTCAGGGACTTCCTGTATTTTACAAAACTGAAAATGTTTCCTCTCCTCCCCCCCCCCCCCCCCCCCCCCCCGGTGGGTCTCAGTTCTAATTCAGGTCTCTTTTCGTTCCAGAAAAACTGTCCCTGGAAGGAATCGTGGTCCAACGAGCAGAATGTCGGCCTGCAGCCAACGAAAGTTATATGAAACTGAAAAGGTAAGGAAGTTTCCTTTTAGGAGTTTGCGACGGAATACACGAAGTCCTCGAATTACGACCACAACTGAGCCAGGAAATTATTTCTGTGGCTAAGTGAAAACGTTTGTAAAGTGATTTTTTTTTTTTTTGACCCCTTTGACGAATTTTCCTTGCCCAGGGTGGATTTGATTTAAATCAAGCCGATTTAAATCACAATTTAAAATCACTATAAAAAGGCTTGCTTTAAATCAACTCGATTTAAATCATAATTTTTTAAAGAACAACTGTCATCTCGGTCCCAGAGCAGTTCCTCCTCTGACCCTCTGTTGACTCACCGACAGTCCCAGTCACTTTAATGGGTGGCAGGTGAGTGGATGCCCGCTAACAGGCTCTGCTGCCATGATGGATCTGAAATGACAGGTGCTCTTTATTATTAAATTTATATGCTGCTTTGGAAGGTTTCACTTTCATTTTTACTGCTTGCCCTTCCTCCTCACAATTAAGAGCCTGGTGGTAGAGATGCATTTCTCTTCAAACGATCATGCAGTTTGTAGTGTACATAGATTTGCAACACAATGGGATAAAGGAAAACTCCTGAACTTCGTTTTATGATTTATTCTCATGGTTTGCTGTGAAATTGTGTGAATGCATCAATGCAGTGCACGTTATCTCAGCGGGCAGAGCTTGGATTCATTGAGTGAGTTTACCAAAAATGCAAATATTGCAGAATATACAGCCTCAGGCTACCTAATTAAGCTCCCATTTCATGCTGAATAAACTAAATTATTAATGCATCTTAAATAGAAAACTACCTTTAGATAGATTTTTTTTACTCCAAAAGCATTTTATTAAAATAAATTTGATTTTTAAAAAATCCAATTTAATTTTTTTTAAAATTCGATTTAATTTTTTTTTAAAAAAAAATCATTAATTTTTATCTACCTTGTCCTTGCCAGAGTCATTAAGGGAATCGCTGCATTTTTCAAGTAAGTCACATGATTGTTAAGTTAGTTTACTCTATTGATTAGCCCTTGGGCCATATCAAAGGGCAGAGTTCCAGACACAAATTATTACTAAAAATCTGATAAAAACGATTTAAAATGGAATTGGAATAAAATAAGATTTAAAATGAAATTGGAATAAAATACGATTTAAAATGAAATTGGAAGAAAATGCCGTTTGAAATGAAATTGGAACAAAATACAATAATTTAATACATAGATAAATAAAATGTGATAAAATTATATTTAGGTATCACCCCTACAATCTAGACCAGTCATGGATTCCCCATTGACTTTGCTTGTCAGAAGGTACAACAGTCCATTTAGTGACCATTCAGAGTTAAACAGCAGTGAAAAAGGCGATTAAGGACCATTTTTCACAATAACGATCTTTGTAGCATCCCCAGGATCTTGTGTCCAAAATTCATACGCTTGGCAACTGGCATGTACTTATGACGGTTGCAATGTCCCACATGATTCCCTTTGGCGGCCCTCTGACAAGCAATGTCAGTGGAGGAGTCCAGATTCACTTAACAACCAGGTGACTCATTTATCAACTGCAGTGATTCACTTAATGACTCTGGCTAGAAAAGTCGTAAAATGAGCAAAAACTCACTTCGTTAACAAGCAAAAACGTTTTGCTCATTTTACGATTTTTCTTGCCAGAGTTGTTAAGTGAATCACTGCAGTTGATAAGTTAGTCTCACTTAACAACCAAATGTGGGGCTCATTTTTGGTCATGAATACATAAAACTACCTGAGACTTACCGGTATTTCTGAGAAGAAATAGAGAAAATGGAGACTCTTGCTGTAAATTGAAAGGCCTCCGTTTTTGAGCTTCTATGTTTTTTTGGGTTAAAAAAAAAAGAAAGAGATTTCCATTTAAAAGTTACGTTTTTCAAGAACAAAGGTCTGAAAATTAAAGGCTTGGCAAGCTTTGTAGTTGAGTTGCAAAAGCTTCACGAAAGACGTTGGGATTCATTAGTCCTCTTTTCCAAGCTGCCCTCTATCTGGAACCGCTTTCTTCAAAGTTCTTCTTGAGATAAATATCCTTTTCATCTGGGCATGAAAGAAAATAAAAAAAACCCCGGAAGAGTCTAATTTGAGCAGATTTCTCTACTTGAACTTAATACCACTAGAGATGCTGCAGAATAAATCTTTGGCTTCCAGTTAAATTCCATTTAAATTAAAGCACCTGGAGAGACAGCCAAGCTTGCAGCGACAAATTTTAATTCGTGGCCCAGGAACGTTCTTGTTCTCTTCTCCAATCTACAACCACGGATAATTCCTTCCCAAATCAAACTCGGAGCCCTGTGCCTCTTGGTTGAAAATGGGGCAACAGCTGGCACCTGTCCATATTATCCAGTTTTCAAGAGGCAACTGGATTTTCTTGGTTTTCCCTTGAAGATGTTTCTCCGCTCATCCAGGAAGCTTCTTCTGTTCTGACCGAATGGTGGGGTGATGGAAGGATTTATATTCCTTGCAGTCATCTGGTCATTAGCGCTCTTTCTGAGAGTCACTGGGAATTGAAGTCCACAAGTCTTAAAGCTGCCAAGTTTGAAGGCCTCTGCCCTATACCGTTTCAGACAAGGGGCCTACCAATCTCTTTTTAAAATGCCTCCCCCCCTCCCCCCGTGATGGAGCACCCACAACTTCTGGTGGCAAGCAGTTCCACTGGTTAATTGTCCTCATTGTTAGGAAGTTTCTCTCTTAATTCCAGGATACTTCTCTCCTGGATTAGTTTCCATCCGTTGTTTCTTGTTCTGCCTTCTGGAGCTTTGGAAAATAAATTGATCTCCCCACCCCTCCCCTCTTCTTTGGGGCAGTCCCTCAAATACTGGAATTGGAGCATTTCAGTCAGTGGGAAGACCGAGGTTCTGAGAACAGGTTATGTAATCTGGGAGATGTTTTGTCTGGCTCCGGCAGAACTGAATTCCTTGGAATCCTGCTGCTTTCTAGCACGGATGACATTACCTAGTTGGGTCATGAAACGTTTGCAAGTAACACACACACACACACACACACACCAAGCTCAGATAGCACCAAGGACCTCACAATTCACCAAGAGCCTTGGTGGTGCAGTGGACTAAAGTGCTGTTAAGTAACACTTAGCTGCCAGCTGCCTGCAATTACTGCGAGTTCAAATCTCACCAGGCTGAAGGTTGACTCAGCCTTCCATCCTTCCGAGGTAGGTAAAATGAGGACCCGGATTGTGGGGGCAATAAGCTGACTTTGTATAAAAGAGAACACCACTTTGGGGGGGGGGGCTGAAAACCCTACTAAGCAGGTATATACAGAAGTATGAAGGCTATTGCTTAACGCATTGTAAGCCTCCCTGAGTCTCCGGAGAAGGGCGGCATACAAATCGAACCAATAAATAAATAGTTCAGCCCTAAGCTGCAAATATTCTCTTCTATCTGTATTACAAAAATCCTTCGTTTGGTTTTCCCTCCTTTTCTTCATTGGAACTATTGCGTTCGACGACTAAGCGGATAATTAACATGCCTGTCAATAACCAGGAACTCAATTTCAAGGATGACGGGTCTCCTTTACAATTCAAGGATTTAAGTGAGTTGGTTTTTTTTCCTTCTGCCAAAACAGGCTGTGGGGGCTCCTCCAACATCCCCTGGGCTCCCAGCCAAACCTTTCCAACCAAAATGGCTTTTGCATGACAAAGAGCAAGTCTCCAGGCAAGAGAATTAAAGCAGATATGGTTGGTGAGGCTCCTTTCCTGATTTTGGGGGGAAATCGGGGCTACAGTACAGAGCCTCTCAGAAAAAGGGCTTGCTGCTTTCTTAACCTTCAGAAATCGACTTTTATTCAAAATACAGGTACAGAAGTGGCCAAAATTGTGGAAACCTTTTGGGAAAAGTGTATTTTCTAAAACTAGCTAATAACACCACTTTTTTTTTGGAGTAGTACCATAGAATTATATATCAATAGAAAGATCATTTAATGAAGAATGTAATGCAATCACTTCTAGGAAGGATTTGCTCTTAGAATAGAAGTTGCAGTAAAGAGAAGAAAAGTGAAACACGTAGAAAAAAACGAGAGATACAAAAATGATCCCCATGTCAGTTAATAACTTATTGGGTAACCTTTAGCATGAATGACGGCCTTACAACGTCTTCCCATGGAGGGAACCAAGTCTTTTAGTTCTGCAGCTGTTCTAATTTGAAACCAAGATGAAATGATGGCTTCTATTAACTGGGTTTTATTGCTGGGTCGCTTCTGATTAATCAGTTTCTTTAGTCAGAAAATCCATAGATTTTCCATTGGGTGAAGGTCTGGGCTATTCCCAGGCCATTCTAGCAGTGGAGTAGGATTGTCTTGAAACTCCCCCCCCCCCCCCAAAAAAGGGTGTTATTAGCCATCAAACCTCAAAAATACACTTTTCCCAAAAGATTTCCACCATTTTGGCCACTACTGTAAATCCTCAACTTATTATTTATTTATTTATTTATTTGATTTGATTTTTATACCGCCTTTCTCCTGCTGGACTCAGGGCGGTGAACAGCCAAAGGTAAAAACATCACATACAAAATTTAAAAATATTTAAAAGAAATTAAACAAGAATTGGCCCAATAAAATTTAAAAACACCCCTATTAAAACCAATTTACAATCAAAATATCTAAAAATACCTAACTTATGACCACAGTGGAGCCCAGCAGTGGTTAAGCGAGCTTTGCCCCTATTTTATAGCCTTCCTTGCCACAGGCGTTAAAGCGAATCGCGACAGTTGGATAAGTTACCTGGTTGTTGAGTGAATCCGGCTTCCCCAGTGACGCTTGCTCGTCAGAAGGTCGCCGCAAAGAGGGATCACGTGACACCCCCACTCCACCCCCCCCCCCGGGACGCAGCAACGGTTCCAAGTACGAACCGGCTACCGAGCGTCGGAATCTTGAGTATGTGGCCACGGAGATGCCGCAACGGTCATAAGCGTGAGAAATGCCCCTAGGACGCTTTTTTTTCCTGCGCCGTGGTGGCTTTGGCCGGTCGCTAAGTGAACTGTGGTAAGTCGAGGAGTGCCTGTGTGGAGGAAGGACAAGCCGGCCGTTCCATGGCACAGGGGACAGGCCTTGTCTTCCCAAAGCGTTTACCTTCTCTTGGATGGGATTTCAATTGTCTGCAAACTTTGGGAGTTGGTTGGGAAAGTCGGTTTCTATTTAATGGGAAACGAGTTCAAGGCTGAGGTTTCCTTAGGCAGAATTCAGATGGGTGGAATTGTTAAAATTACCCTGGAGAATTGGGAAGCCTTCCTTTGCCTTGAGGGTCCATCTCTCTCTCTCTCTCTCTCTCTCTCTCTCTCTCTCCCACTCCCTCCCTCCCCTTTTCTGTCTTTTCCTTCCTTCCTTCCTTCCTCCCTCCCTCCCTCCTTCCCTCCCTCCCTCTCTTCTTTCTTTCTTCCCTCCCTCCTTCCCTTCCCTTTTCTGTCTTTTCCTTTCTCCCTCCCTCCCTTCCTTCTTCCTCCCTCCCCTTCCTCTTTTCCTTCTCTCCTTCCCTCCCTCCCTTCCTTCTTCTCTCCCTCCCACCTCCCTCCCTCCCTTCCCTTTTCTATCTTTTCCTCCCTCCCTTCCTTCTCTCCTTCCCTCCCTTCTTTCCTCCCTCCCTTCTTCCCCCTCCCCCTCCCTCCCTCCCTCCCCTCCTTCCCTCCCTCCCTCCCTCCCTTATCGCACAACCGGGAACCCGGCAGCTCTTCCCCTGTCCTATTGTGAGGGATTTAGGGACGCCCCTGCACCCCGTCGTGAGAAAACGTAACGTCTTCCTTAAACGATTGTGTAGCGACTGTGCACGTGGTCTGCACTTGAGAATAAATGAGAGCGGAGACCAGTCTGTGGACCGGGAGCTTCGTGCTCTGAAGAGGCCGAGAAGCAGGGAGAGTGGCAGATGGCTGTGGAGTGGATGGGGAGGGGGGGGTGGCGTTTGCAGGGAAGGGGGCTTGATTTATGCTTCGTGCCTGAATTTTCAGCCTTCCCTCCGAGCAGCAGTGAAGATGGATTTGAGGAGAGAGGCTCATAAACAAGTCAGAGGCTGCAGATTATTATCCCTATTGGAGATCAAACCCTTTGTGTGCATATCTTTATGGCCGGGTTAACCATCCACAGTTCACATCTGTGGCACTTCGTTTGTCTTCCTTTGGACTTTTCCTCCTGGTGCTTGTCCTGCTCCCCCCAAAAAACTTCTTTCTTTCCCCTAACAGGAGAAACAGAATCATTTTAAGACTACCAATAAAGGAGAATATTTGTAGCTCAGGGTTGAAATGATGGGTCCCTGGTGCTCTCTGAGCTGGGTGGTTTTCTTGCCGACGTTTCATTACCAAACTAGGTAACTTCATCAGTGTTAGAAGGCGGCAGGGTTTGCTCCATTCTTCTAAAGCTAGCTTGGACAAGAAGCCTGGTCGATACCACAAAACGTTGCTATTCTGTTCCCCCGTTTGGCTATTTCTCAACAATAGCCTTACTACAGCTTGGAGTGATTAAACGCCATGAGATTTATAGCCCCTTTGTTAAAAACTCTCGCCTTCCTGTAGCTGATGCCACGGTTTTATCCCCATGCCTCTATTTTTACATCAGCTGATATCAATATGTAATCTTATTTCTCCCCCCCCCCCTTTTTTTTCTTTTTGAGAAATGCTGTTGCTAATTCCCACTACAAAATTAGGCGTTCTTCGAAGTTTTTCTGGAGGGGGGGGCTTAATTGAGTTCTCTCCCCCCCCTTCCCTGCCAACACGTCCCTCCCCTCTCCCTCCCCAAATACACTCCTGGCATTGTTCAATCCCATTCCAGCTTGGATGTATCACACCGCAGATGTCTGTTACCCTGATAATAAAAGCCAGGAAAATAGGAGCTGTTTAATGACTCACTGCTCAATCTGGACTGTGCATGAGATGCTAGCATAGGAGGCATAAGGGATACCATGCTTTTTGAAGCATTGTGCTTTCTGAAATCCGAAATCCTTTCCACGTTTTTTCCCCGGAGGAAGAAACATTCCAGCTTTTATTAGCCGAGAAGGTCTTCAGGTGATCTTAGATCAGGGGTCAGCAACCGACGGCTCTGGAGCTGCATGTGGCTCTTTTGCCCCTCTGCTCCGGCTCCCTGTCACTCAAAATATGCGTCACAACCGCCAGTGTGCGACACCTGCCGGCACGCGATTTATTGAGCTTTTCAACCCCCCCTGTAGGCCAACCATGGATAAATCCAAGAAAATAAAAGTTTCAGAAGAAAACAGAACGTTTAATTCAACTACATATGCTAATTTTGTGGCCGCTCAAGAAATAAGTCGGGCACGGGAAGGGTTTTGTGGCTCCCGGTGTTTTCTTTTCTGTGGGAAACGGGTCCAAATGGCTCTTGGAGTGTTTAAGGTTGCAGACCCCTGTCTTAGGTGATAATAAAAGATGGGAACTGCTTCTAAACTTTGTGCTTGAAGTGGTAAAGAATGACGTTTTGATTTGGGGTTTTACCGATTATTAGCTTGATTTTATAGAAATGGCTTGTTTATATTATTATGAAAAACAGAAACGTTGGGATTTGATGTTAATGCCTTAATGCAAGAGAGAGAGAGAGAGAGAGAGAGAGAGAGAGAGAGAGAGAGAGACGGAAGTCATTTGTCAGCATTTCACGCTGCACTTACTCTACACTTACTCTGACATAAGAAGGAGAAGCGGAGGCATCTGGAAAGAGATGTTTGACTCTTCACCTACTTATTTTCCCTGGAGAGAATGTCACCTAGGAGATGGGATGGGAGGGGGGAAATTCCTTTGAGTGGGAGCAGTAGATTAGGGGCATTGAGTGGGAAGATGGCCAATGAGTGCAGAGGAGTGGGGAGAGGAAAAGGAGGGTTTTGGCTGAGGAAGCCACAGTTGGCTGCGATGAGTCAGAGTTAGAATGTTCGTGCTTAATAAATAAAGAGATTTTTTTCCATCAAAGACTTTGTTTGAAATGCAATTTATTCAAGACGACTTTGAAACCTGATCATTTTTTCTTTTTCTTTTTCTTTCCTATCCTTCCTCACTTCTCTTCTTCCTCTTCCTCCCCACCATTCTCCAATTTACTTTGGCATTTTGCATCTTATCTTGTAAGTGAATAAAAATGTTAAACTAGGAGATAGTAACAGGAGATCCACAGCAGGCCTTTTGACTTCCGTTGGTCCAGAATTGGCAAAATAATAAGTGGATAGGTGGTCCTCTACTTATGACCGTAATTGAGCCCCAAATTTCTGTGGTTTGGTTGAGCGACACCAGTATCTCTCAATCTTGGAAGCTTGAAGATGAGTGGACTTCAACTCCCAGGATCCTGGGAGTTGAAGTCCACCCATCTTCAAGCTTCCAAGGTTGAGAAACACTGAGCGAGACATTGGTTCAGTGAATTTTGCCCCATTTTACGGCCGTTCCTTGCCACCATCGTTAAACGAACCACGGCAGTTGATAAATTAGTAACCCCGGTTTTTCAGTGAATCTGGCTCCCCCCGTTGGCCTTGCTCATCAGAAGATCGCAAACGGGGATCATGTTTAACCCGCTGGACACACAGCAAAGGACATAAGTATGAATCAGTTGCCGAGCGTCTGCATTTTTTTCCACGTGAGCTGCCAAGGTCGCAACTGTGAAAAAACAGTCATAATTTTTCAGTCCCGTTGTAACGGTCACGAAACTCTTGTAGGTCGAGAACTTCCTGCGTTAAATAAAGGCAAACAAAATACGAGCATTTTTTTCAGTTGTTTTTTAACCTCAATAATATACCTGACCTCAAATAGTTTGAGAGCTCAGATCTGCCATGTTCCACATCACGCTGACATCCCCGGGGGAGGATTTCCCTCCCCTTCCCAGCTACAGTATACAACCTGTAGCAGCAATTAATAACGGCAATTAAGGCCATTGTCTATTGAATTGACTTAGCTCCCGCACAGTGACCGTGATAGCAGAGAAACCTGATGCAAAGTTTGCCAGTGGTTTTGGCAAGCAAAAAAAATAAATAAATGTATTTTGGAGAGCAGAAAAAGTTAATGTTCTATTTGCAGCTGGAAAGAACATAACTGTCACGTCTTGGGAATAAAAATGTAGCACGAGTAGTCTTTGATTTACAACAGGGGTCTCCAACCTTTCGGACCTTAGGGACCACTAAATTCATCACTTTAAATATCGCGGACCACTAATATGAATTAGTGAAAGGACGGGGTCCTTCAGGCACGTAACGTGGCCGCCTGTTAGCGAAGAGAAGCGCCCGGAGTCAACCCTAGCTTTGCTGTCCATTGCAGCTAGGAATCTCAAATACGGCCAAGAATGAACGTCTGTCTTGTAGCCAGCTTGGGCGCTAGATTGCCCCCCCCCCCAACCTCTTGAGGAGCCCAGCTGAAGTTTCATGCGCCACTCACTGAAGCACCTGGACTCCCAGGGTGCGAGGGAGGGGCTAGAGCTACTAAACAGGCAGCCAAGCTAAGTGCCTGAAGGACCCCATCCCATCAGCGAGTGGGATTAATTGTTTTGGTGGGCCATATCCGGCCCAGGGGCCATAGTTGGAGGATCCATGATTTACTGCAATATAAAAAAGGCAAAAATGCAAAGATTTTTCTGCGGACCGCCAAAATTTTCTCGCAGACCACCAGTGAGCACCGTGAACAATGAATAGCACTGAAAAAAGGGACTTACAGTCGTTTTTCACACTTAGGACCGTTGCAGCATCCCCCCGGTCACCTGATTCAAAATTCACACACTTGGCAACTGGCATGTACTTACGACGGCTGCAGCGTCCCAGAGTCACATGATTCCGCCTTTGCCGAACTTCTGACAAGCCCAGTTAACGGGGAAAGTAGATTCACTTAACAACCTTGTGGCTGACTTAACAGCCGCTGTGACAACAGTAGCAAGAAAGTTAGCAAAACGGGGCAAAACGTCACTTTAACAAAAGGTCTCACTACAATAGAGAATTGAGATGTTTGATTGTGAATGTATTGGCAAGTGGCTAGAATTGTGTTTGCTAAAAACTGGAAAAATGAGAAGATACCAACGCAAGACGAAGTTATTAAGCAAATCTTGGAATGTGCTGAAATGAGCAAACTGACGTTTGAAATGAGAGAACAAGAAGATAAACAATATTGTAAGATAATGGGATTTATTTATTTATTTTTTAATTTGATTTATATGCCGCCCTTCTCCGGAGACTCAGGGCGGCTTACAATGTGTTAAGCAATAGCCTTCATTCTTTTGTATATTTTATACAAAGTGAGCTTATTGCCCCCACAAACTGGGTCCTCATTTTACCTATCTTAGAAAGGATGGAAGGCTGAGTCAACCTTGAGCCTGGTGAGATTCGAACTTACTAATTGCAGACAGCTGGTTTTAAATCACAATGCTTTTAGTCTGCTGAGCTATCCAGGCTCCTTTTTTATCAATGGCTAGATAATAAAATATGGAAATGAAATATGAAACATGAAATGAATAATATTTGAAAATAATTTTTATGAAACGATAAAGCAATAAGTGATAAATGATAAATGAGGATACTTATTTGTTTGATAATTTGAGAAATTAGATAATTAGTAAATTATGAATATGGGGATGAAGCACAAAAGACTGGTAACTGACTGAGACACTGTTTGCAATTGTAATGGATGATGGATTTATGTTTGTTTAAAAATAAAAAAAAATCTTTTTTTAAAAAAATGTCTCACTTAGCAACATAAATTGTGGTCGTAAGTCAAAGACTACCTGCACTTTTACTTGTGTTGCCGTGACCTTTAACTAGGCCAAATGGTGTTTCAATGGTGGCAACCAGGGTTTTTTTTTGAACCAAGCTCTATAACCTCCACCTTACAGAAATTCCATGAAGTTTGGGGGTTTCATTTGAACCGTATGACAGGCACGCAGCCATTTCCTCGGTGGCTGAACAAAAAGTCTAACCCGCCACTTGAAAAAGCAGAGGAGGCAGCAGCTAATTCTCTTTTGAAAACCTGAGTCATTTTTCCCAGAAGGTGCTTCTTTTCGCAGTTCAGAAAATACCTGATTGCATCTCTTGGCAGTTGGCGTTTTCCGAGATGCCTTTCATGTTCCATCCAGCGGTACACAATGGCACGTCCAAAAACAGCGCACAAAAAATAATTTTTAAAAACATCTTAAGTTCTTTTAATGTTTGTTTTCTGCACAGAAACTGGGACATTTTTTTAAAAAATTTGTTTCAGTACTAACTTTTCAGAACTAAGTCTGAAGGTGGCTAGTTTTGCAGAAATGGCAAAGATATCAACATATTTAAAAGATAAGACCCAAGAAACTTTCATCTGGGAATGGAAGAAATGGATAGACTATGTGCAGAATAAATATCAAACAAAGAACTATCAGATAGCTTTTAGCTGAATGTTAAGTATAAATTGTTATATAGATGCAGAATGTTATATAAAAAATGTTACGTTGTGTTGAAAGTTATAGTAGATAGGGTGTAAAGCAACTGGGGGAAATTATGATCTGGATTAAACAGAAGATGTTATTTAGATGTAGAAGTTAGAAAGTTATAGTATATACAGGGGGTAGAGTAACTGGGGGGAACTATGAGTTGGATTTTATTTTGTAATATTGGGGGTAGATTATGTGTAGATATTATAAATTAAGGAAGGAATAGATAGTTATTACTTGGATGTTATTTAGAAATTTTTAGTATTGACGGGATAGAGTAGGTGAGGGAATTGTATGTTATGATATGATTTGGGTTTCACCTTTTTTTTTGTAATAACTGGGGAGTTAACATGAATAGTAAGTTTTAAGGTTATAAGGGAAGCCAAGGGAGGGGAGGGAAGGGTTGGGGGGGTAGGGGGGAAGGGGGAAAAGGGGGGGGGGAATTTGTATTTGTAAAACTTTTTCAATTAAAAAAAAAGAAGAACTAAGTTTGTTGGGACCAGGGGTGGGATTCAGCCGGTTCGGTTCAGGGAAAGATTGCGCTAAAATCTCCTAGGGCAGGGGTCTCCAACCTCGGCAACTTTAAGCCTGAAGGACTTCAACTCCTAGATTTTCCCAGCCAGCTTTGCTGGCTGGGAAAATCTATAAGTTGACGTCCTCCAGGCTTAAAGTTGCCGAGGTTGGGGATCCCTGTTTTAGGGGAGCTTGCAACTCCAAAGACTCATATTATCCCCCCAGGTTGATGGCACCAGAGAAATCTTAGGTTTTCTTAACATTTCTCACACTGTAAAGTGACAATTACTTTGTTCACGATGCCTCAAAGCGAGATTTTACGGTGCCTGCGTATGCGACACGTTTCTCTGCTGTTTCCACTGAGTTGTTTATCCATAAGAAATCAATCTTCTCGTCTAACAGTCACAACTGTGAAAGGTTTCTTTCTCCTCCTCCTCCTCCTCAGAAAAAGGCCTCCGAGGCCTAATCCGAAAAGATATTTTACCCTTGATAAATTTGCTCTTCGATCTGTATTGTTTTACCACAATCAGAACAATGTGCAGAAATCCTTAAGGAGACGCCCCTCTGATTTTGCCGTTTCTTCCTTCAGGCTACAGATAGAAGAATCCTCCAAGCCTGTAAGCTGGACCATGCAGCTGGACAAGGCCGTCACCACCAATTACAAACCTGTGTCTAATCATCAATACAACGTGAGTTGCTTCTAACCTTTCCTTCTGCTCCTTCGGCCAATGCATTGCTCCATGCCTTCCACATTACATCATATATTATTTTACAGCTTGTTGTATTGACATGGATATGTGTTCTCTAGTTCGTATTCAATCTTTCATCTACATACTTATATTTACATTAGTATCTATTTACAAAAACCATCATTATCCGGTTGACACTGTTTAGCAATTTGCTAAAGAGCCTTGGTGGCGCAGTAGCTTAAAGTGGTGTTAAAGTGACACCGGCTGCCTGCAGTTATTGCGAGTTCAAATCTCACCAGGCTGAAGGTTGACTCAGCCTTCCATCCTTCCGAGGTAGGTAAAATGAGGACCCAGATTGTGGGGGCAATAAGCTGACTTCGTATTTAAAAAAAGAACACCGCTGGGGGGGAGGGGGGGCGAAAGCGCTACTAAGCAGGTATATACAAAAGTATGAAGGCTATTACTTAATGCATTGTAAGCCGCCCTGAGTCTCCGGAGAAGGGTGGCATATAAATTAAATTTTTAAAAAAATTACACTTCCTAGTTTTAACTCGGTTAAATTAACATTCCAAATTGTTATTTTGATTTCTTTTTTCTAACCCATCATATAGTTTATTCCACACTCTATAATATTCTGACTCTTCCCTCTCCTTCATTTCCAGCGCCATCATATCCATTTCTGCGCATTGTAGATTTTTTTTCTTACAAACATTTCATTACCCAACTAGGTAACATCATCAAAGCTAAAAGGCTTTGTTAGAGCAAGCCCCATTCCTTTCTATCATTGATGATGTTACCTAGTTGGGTAATGAAACATCTGTAAGAAAACCCAGCTCAGAGAGTACCAAGGGACCCCCCCCCCGCCAGTTCAGTCTTTAGCTACAAATATTATCTTTTGTTGTGTCTACATTAAAATTGGTTTGTTGTGTCAAGAATTGTTTTGAATGTCACATGATTGGGTTGAATTGCTTGATGGGATCAATTAAACCTTAAAAAACCCCCCTCAGTTCTATCAAAATATCCTAAAATCCCTCTCTGTGCTACCATAAAAGTGAAAGGACTTTGATTATTTCTGCGGTTGTGCTTAAACAACGTTCCCGAACTAGATTGAAAAGACGTATTTTTCTTCTTCTCTTCTTTCAATTCATAGATCGAGTATGACAAGAAGAAGAAAGAGGATGGAAAACGAGCCCGGGCTGAAAAGCAGCAGGTGCTCGACATGCTATTTTCTGCTTTTGAGAAACACCAGTATTACAACATCAAGGACTTGGTGGATATAACCAAACAGCCAGTGGTAAGTAAACGCTAAGAATAAAAACAGGAGCTGAAACCGCAAATAGCTTTATTGGGTGCAATCCCAGAAAACATAAATGAAAAATATCACAGTTTACTAAAGTATAAGATGACACTTTGAAGAACAAATTAGGTACAGTGTTGGAAGAGGAATCATAGATTTGCATAGAAACCTAGGGCTGGAAGAGGTCTTGTAGTCCAACACACACACACATACATACACACACGCGCACCCAAGGCAGCAGACTTTATTCCATCCCGGTCAAATGAATGTCTAATCTTTTCTTGAAAACCTCCACAATTTATGGAGGCACTGATTTATTCTAGCTGTCAGGAATCTTCTCCTTAGTTCTAGGTTGGATCTCTCCTTGTTAAGCTTAAGAGGTATTTTTTTAAATGTTCAAATTTAATCTGAAAAAGAGATTCGACCTAGAAATAAGGAGGAATTTTCTGGCGGTGAGAACGATCATCCGATGGAAGAGAAGTTGCCTTCAGAAGTTATTGGCGCTTCCATCACTTGGAGGCTTGGAAGAAGGGACTGGACTGCCATTGGTCAGAAATGGTCGAAGGCCTGAAGTGGCAGGCGGAGCCATGTCGTCCGGCACATGCGGTGTCGCCCGTTCCTCTTCCGCATTTCTGGTGCGCATGTGTGCACGATGATCAGCTGGCCTTCATGCGTGCAGTAGTGCTGGAAATTGGAAGAGCAGGTTTTCCGTTTTCCTGCGTGAGGCCACTGATCGTCATGCACGCATGCATGCCAGGATCCAGAAGACTAACTGGCCACGTGCATGCGCATGCTGGGAAACGGAAGTTCATTTTCAGGCGTGCGCACGTGCCCTGGGCAGCTCCTCTTCCGGGTTGCAGGCCAGACGAGCGTGCACGCTCCCTTTTTGGCACCGACGGTTCGCCATCCCTGGTATAACGTTTCCGCCTGAGCAGGGGGCTGGAGAAGAAGACCTCCAACGTCCCCCACCAACTCTGTTATTCCGATAAGAGAAGTAACTTTAAACAAGAGTCACTTTCTGTAAATCTCCTTGCAGTCCAAGGGACTCTCAAGGGCCTTCTCCAGCACCCTCATTCAAAAACATCTGTAGATGATCGTTCCCCGTGTCATCTACTTTTACAGGTGGGGAAAGTTCATCACCACAACTTAATACTTGACAAAGAGATCTCTACAGGGGGTTCATTCTGTAGTTGCCTCCAGTGACCTCGGCTTATTTTGCATCAGTCCACTTGCCTCTTCCGCGTTGAAGGGTGTTGTGACCCAGGCATTATCATTATAGGTATTATCAGACGCTATTAGTTCAAAACAGACAGCTGAGAATTAACTCATTCTCAGCGTATTCCAAACGAATTCAAAACAAATTCTTCATAACACCATTCTTCAGCCTCATCACCAACTTTGGTCTAATTAGGCAACCTGCCAAAGGCTTCTCTTGGCAAAAGTTCAGAAGATGCCGACAAGAAATAAATGCAGCAAGAGAAGAAGCAAATCTATCAACGTTGTTTTCCGACAAAGAGGCCAAGAGAGGTTGCTGGTCTTTTAAGCCTTATGAACGGGGCCAATCATCTCTTGGCCTTACTCCTGAGTTGTTCTCTTTGCTTTAGCTGCTCTTGCCTTCTGGCAGCTCTTCTCATACGTGCACTAGGAACAGGCTCCTCCTGTTCCTCTGCCTCTCTACTGTCAGCCTCCGCACATCACTCCCCGATGCCTCTGGCCCCATCTCTGCCTCCGACATAGAGCCCTCATCTGGGCCTTCCCCAGCCTCCAGGACTGGCCCATGTTCTTCCTCAGCCTCATCGCTGTCCGACTCCGTTGCCAGCTCCACAGGCTGCTGGCGGACCACAACAAAGGGTGTGGAGTAGCTGCTTAGGAATCCGTCGCTATATGTTGAAATGTTTCTCCCGCAGCTGTGAGCCGTTGCTCTGGAGAAGCCGAGCCGTAGATATTTATTTTATTTCTAGACACCGAACAGCAGCTCTCAGCCTCCCCTTCGGCAACTCCTGTTCAAACTCCTTCGCATCCTACAAACCGAGAAGCTACTAATTGTTTTCTTTCTCTGTGACAGATGTTGATTTTGCTCCTCTCTGCAGGAAGGCAAGAAAAGAGGAGAATATTGACGCAGAAGCCGGGAGTTGGTGTGGGTGGGATTTGAGTGGATGGAGTAAATTTTAATGGATTTAATTTTTTAATGGTTAGAGAAATGGAACGTTAATTTTGGAGGATAAAACAGAGACAAAGACTAATAAAGTCTGTCGTATTCTGAGTTCTCCCAATTTCCCACCTGTCTCTCTTTTGACTGACTCTTTGGAAGGAGACAAGCTGTTGCTTGTCTCCTTCATGAATTTTACGCATTGTGTCATACACACCGAACCCAGAATTTGTTTTGACAAGTGGGGGAAAAAAAATTGGTTAAGCGGATTCTGTCCATTTTACGACCTTTCCCGCCACATTTGTTAAGTTAATCCCTGCCGTTAGGAAGTTATAGTCGCCGGTCGTTAAGTGAATCCGACTTTCCCCATGGACTTCGCTGGTTGGTTGGGAGATTGCAAAAGGGGATCGCATGACTCCGTGTTGTGGCCTGTATGCAGCCTGTGCAGTTAATAGCCGATTCCAACAGCGAGGAGGCTGGTGTGCAGCGCCAGCAGCCTGTGCAGCTGGCACTCGAGTCGGACAATGAGGAGGCCGGAGAAGATGTGGTGCCAGAGGCAGGGATTCAGCCAGGGCCTCCAGAAGCTCCCATAAGTGAAGAGGAAGAAGAGGAGGAGCCTCTTCTCGATGCACGGGCGCGCAGAGCTACCAAAAGGCAGGAGTGGCTCCTTAGGAAGAGGTCTCCTTGAGAGTAAGGCTTGGGGCTAATTGGCCACTCCCTCAGCCTATTTAAGGAGGAACACCAACTGAAGCAATTTGCAGGAAACAACTTCATTCCCATACCTTCATGTCTTGTCTTGCTTATCTTATCATCTTCCTGCAAATTGCTTCTGGGCATTCAGTAACCTTTCAGTTGTTATTCTTTGAATTCTTGGCGGCTGTTAATGCAGTTAATTAACAGCCGTTGTTGTAAAAGACTAGTTTATTCAGTAAACCAAGGTTTGAACAGACCTTGTGTGTGCTGCGTTCTTTGGGATCTGTAGCTGCGGCAGAACATTCCAGGACTCTACGACCGTCAAAAATATGAGTCAGTTGCCAAGCGCCTGACTTTTGATCCTGTGATGGTCGTAAGAGTGAAAAACGGTCCTAAGTCACTTTTTTCAGCGCCGTTGTAACTTCGAAGAGTCAGTAAATGAACTGTTGTAAGTTGAGGACTTACCTATATGTAGTATCCACAGAACGTCTTCAGAAGTTCTTAGAGCTCACACTTTAAGGTGTGGCTGTTGTGTTGGAACGCTTGATGCTTTCCACTGGGTTCCGTGAGACAAGCCGAGCTGCTAGCAAAGTGAGACCTTCTTGAGGCTAAAAATGTGCCTGTGGAACTACCGACCACTGGAGTTAAGCAGCTCTTTTCTGATAAAACTCTCCAAAATGCATCCCCACCCACTCCCTCCCCGTTTGGCTTCTGCAATGGAGACTGTTCCTGATCTGCTTTGGCAGTGATGGTCATTTTTAACAGCTGCAGTAACTGATGAAGGATCCTAAGAACTTAGGCTAAAGGGTAGATGAGGGCAAGAGTGGCTGCTGGGGAAGTTGCATTGCTGGTGTGTAGCCTCGGCTCGTTGGGCCGGGTGGGTGGAGGGAACGTTGGTTGGGGCCCTTGAGGACATTCTCAGTCTTTGGTTGTTTCTCCACGTCTGGAATTGCCATCCGATATCTCAATGTTTGCAATAGCCCTATGAGACCATCCCTTCCTCTTTCCATGGTTTTCTGTCTTCCTCATCCGTGGCCTTTCAGATCATGGGTGACTTCTTCTCTTTCTCCTTCCTCCCTTCTTCTTCTTCTCCTCTTCCTTCTCTTTTTCCTTCCTTTCTCCTTCTCCCCTTCTCTTTTTTCTTCCTCCCTTCTTCTCCTTCCTTCTCCTTCCTCCCTTCTCCTTCCTCTCCTCCTCCTCCTCCTTTTTCTTCTTCTCCTCTTTCTCCTTCCTCCCTTCTCCTTCTCCTTCTCTTCTTTCTCCTTCCTTCTCCTTCCTCCCTTCTCCTTCCTCTCCTCCTCCTCCTCCTTTTTCTTCTTTTCCTCTTCCTTCTTCTCCCCCTTCTCCTCTGTCTCCTCCTCCTCCTCTTTCTTCTTCTTCTTCTCTTTCTCCTTCCTCCTTCCCCCCTTCTCCTCCCTCCTTTCTTCATCTCCTCTTCCTCCTCCTCCTCCTCCTAGTGCAGGTGATCCTGTTTTTTTCTAAATCCACTTGAGGGTGGATCCATTAGTTGTGACAGGGACATAAATCTAAGCAAGTGATAAATACAAGTCTACTCATTAAGTATATGTTTTACTCAAAGCACACAGTTGCAGCTCCAACATCTTTAAATTGGAACGTTCCTCCTCTGGAAAGTACATTTTCTTCTAACTATAATTTTTCCTGCTTGGCGAGGCCAGGCAATTGAAATGTCCTTTAATTAATCAGTTCCTCTTAATTAATGGTTTCATCGCATTGTTTCTGTCTTTCCTTTTCTTTGATAACGGCAAAAGCCTATTTGACTACAGAAGAAAACAGAAGTAGAGGAAACCAGTCATTAGAGAGGGAGAGAGGGAGAGAAGGAGGGAGAGAGAGGGAGAGGGATGAAGGGAGAAAGGGAGGGAGGGAGAGGGGGGAGAAAGAGAGAGAGAGAGAGGAAGAGAGAAAGGGAGGGAGGGAGGGAGAGGGAGAAAGAAGTGGGGAAGAGAGGGACAGACAGAGGGAGAAAGGGAGAGGGAGAGAGGGGGGAGAAAGAGAGGGTAGGGATAAAGGGAGAAAAGGAGGGAGGGGGAGAGGAGAGAGGAGGGAGAGAGGGTAGAGAGAGAAAGGGGGAGGGAGAGGAGGGAGAAAAAGAGGAGGGAGAAAAAGGGAGGGAGAGGGGGAAAGAGGTGGGGAAGAAAGAGGAAGAGAGAAAGGGAGGGAGGGAGAGGGGGAGAAAGGGAGGGAGAGAGAGAGGAAGAGAGAAAGGGAGGGAGGAAGATGGAAAGAGAGAGAGGGAGGGAGAGAGGGACTATTTAAAGGACAAGGACCTATGAGAATCAGTAATTCCCAGTCCTGCCGAAATTGGAATAACAGAGTTGGAAGAGACCTTGGATGCAGTACTCCAGGTGTGACCTTACTAAGGCTTTACAGAGTGGTATTAGTACCACCCTTGATCTTGTTTGCCCGGTTTCTCCTTTGAGAGGATCCTTTTCTGTTCTCGCTCACCAAAATTTTTTAGTTGGGACTGACTCACATGGTCAATTGCTGCCCCCTCGTGGGGGTTCTTGCAATATTTGGAGATTGCATCTCCTGCCTTTAGTCTCTGAACTGCTTTGTTCAAAGGGGACTAAGTGCTTTAAATATTTGGAGAGACACACAGAATTCGCGCATCTGAAGTCTTTGCTGCTTTGAATCTGTAACTATTCTGGAAACCAACAGAGGAACTGCTTACAGTGAAGATCCAGCTGGCTTCTATTAAGCCAGATGTTAAAGAGATTTATATCTGGCATCATCATCATCATCATCATCATCATCATTTTAGCTGCTGCCAATCCATTGCAGGCAGGATGGAGGCCTCTGGCTTAATAGAAACAATTCTATTGTCATTTTTTTTTTAGAAAAATACAACTAATCCCCCTTAAAAATTCTGTGAACGTGTAATTGGTTTATTGTCCATTAAAAAAAATATTAAGAGATATCTCAATTTTAAATTGAAAAGACATTCGACCTACGGTAGAACTAAGGAGAAATTTCCTGATAGAGCAATCAACAGCTTACCTCCAGAAGTTTTGGGTACTCCAACACTGGAGATTTTAAAGAAGAGATTTCAGACAACCATTTGTCTGAAATTATATAGGGTTTCCTGCCTGATCAAGGGGGTGGACTAGAAGACCTCCAAGGTCCCTTCCAACTCTGGTATTCTGTAATTTCTAATGCAGTAAATATCAACATATAGAATATAGAACAGAATAGTGGAGTACAACTTCGGATGGCAAGCTGTTCCACTGGTTAATTGCCCTCACTGTTAGGAAGTTTTACCTTAATTCCAGATTGTTTCTCTCCGTGATTAGTTTCCCTTCATTGCTTCTTGTCCTGCCTTCTGATTCTTTGGAAAATAAACTGACCCCCTTCCTCTCTGTAGTAGCTATAATGGTTTGATCGCTGGTACATAATTATGGGTGATTTGGGTGAAATTTATATCCTGTTGATAATTGATAATGAGCTCACCAGCTTCAATACGGGTATACAAAACCACTTTCCTCTACTTCCTTTCCCCCATCCCATTAAATTCAGAGGAAGAAGAAAAATGAATTAAGGTCCACCTTCAACTTGGTGTAAATGTATGTCTTTTTGAAGGGAGATTATCCTTTGGGTCTGGAATACGGGATAGGGTTGGATTCAACGTAACATATGTCCTGTGCTCATACTATGTTGTTCAGTCCATCTCTCTTGCTTTCTTTCAGATCTATTTAAAGGAAATTTTGAGAGAAATCGGCATCTACAATTTTAAGGGGCCACACAAAAGTACTTGGGAGCTTAAGCCTGAATACAGGCATTATCAAAATGAAGATAAAAGCGATTAGCAGCCAGGAAGCTGACAACCTTTGAAAGCAGGAAAAAAAAAACCCTCTCACCATTAAAAGAGTAAGCTTTTCTAATCAGCCCGTCTTCCTTGCTTTAAAAAGATTTTTTTCTGGAATTTTTTTTTGTGGTATGTTTATTGCATACAAATTATTTATAGAATAAACTTGTATTTGGGTTTTTAATGTATGGCCTTTTCTTGTAACTTCTTGAATTTTATAAAAATATAATCATGTTAATAAAATCGAGAAGTTTTATTTAATCCCAGGTTGAATTTATCTTATTATGACTAGCCGCTTGAGCCAGCCCATATATTGAACCATAGAGAAATCTGATAATATTTTAAAGGCGAATGAATACATTTATTCTACAAATTGTTTACCTTTAGGTACCCAAGTTACACTTGTGTTTTTGTTGCAAATGACCCAGCTATACCTTTGAAAACTGTTTTCCAAGAACGTACCATGGGATGGGGGGAATAGCCTTTTTTTAGCTTCTTTATCAGAATAATTAGAAGTGGGACACATTTTCAGTTGACCAGAAGTAGTTTTTAGACTAAGCCAAGTAGAAGAAACTTTGTGTTGTTAGAAGAAATATCCTTCTCGGTTCAGCTCCAAGTGGGGAAAAAGATACCGGAAACATGGGGACTGCTTATAAAGATGGTTGAATGGTGGACAGGATCACATGGTTTGAGTTCCTGAACAGAAAAAGGGGCCAAGATGCTGCCAGGTTTTATGCCCTCTCTGGCTTTGAACTTCCTGGGGCCCAGAAAGAGTATCCTGATTGGTTGTCAGACTCCCAGGGGGTGGGGGTCTTAACTGGCCTTGGTGGCTGGTGTAATCTTCCCAGGTGCCATGTGGTGAGTTTCTGTTGCTAGATGGCTCCTATTGTGTTGCAGATGATGGTCCATTGACAAAGGTGGGGGAGGGAATTGGGTTTCTGCCACTGGCCCATTGACAAAGGTGGTGGGGGGTGGGGAGGCAGGAAGATGGGAGCTGCTTTGTCTTTAAAACATGTCCCTCCATTTCTTATCCAGGGAAATATATTCTGCCTTTTTAATATTTCCTAAAATATTTCATTTTTCTAGGAAAGGGGTGGGTGCTAACTTCTTACAGTGTATAGACACATAGCTGATAATGCAAGTAAGGTGGGGGGAAATAACAGAATGGCAAAAGCAAACAATTCTGGACATAATCCAATGTTCTGTTTCCAAAACAGAACATTCTTGCAGTCTTCAGAATTAGTTGTGGGACGTTGGTGAAATTTAGTACATTGAATAACAGAGTTGGAAGGGACCTCAGAGGTCTTCTAGTCCAACCCCCTGCTCAATATCATTTCAGACAAGTGGCTGTCCAATCTCTTCTTAAAAGCCTCCAGGGATGGAACCCCCACAGCTTCTGGAGGCAAACCATAATTGTCCTCGCTGTCAGGAAATTTCTCCTTCGTTCCAGGTTGCTTCTCTCCTTGATTAGTTTCCACCCATCACTTCTTGTCCTGCCTTCAGGGGCTTTGCTAAATAATTTGACCCCCTCCTCTCTGTGGCAGTCCCTCAGATATCGGAAGACTGCTATCATGTCACCCCTGGTCCTTTTTTCCCTCTAGACTAGCCAAAACCAAATCCTGTAACCAAGCCAGGATGGGAAGTCACCATATCTGGTTTCCAAGAGTGGGTATGCCTCAGGAGCTTTTATCCCTCCAAATCCTTGCTTCCTTTGTTTTGCTGATTGACCCAACTGGCAGCTAGTCTTGCTTTGTTGATATGCAAAAGTCTTCTTTTCTTTCTTTAAGGACTTGGTTTCTCCTTATCTATCTCCCTAAGGCAGGGGTCTCCAACCTTGGCAACTTTAAGATCAGATCAGCAAGAAGCTAGATTAAAAACCCCAAGAAGCTGCGACTTCACAAATCCTTACAAAACAGGAAGAAAGTATAGCTAGAAATGCACAAGATCAGCCTTTTTTATTGGAGCAGATTTATTGTCTCTCATACAACAATGTTAATTATCGCTAGACAGGTTCGTCATGCGTGTGTTTTTTGTGTGTGTGTGTTACTGGGAAGCTTTTTTTTTTCATTAGACCAAAGAGGCATTGTGTGCAGTTTGCGTATTCTTTTCCTGCATATTTATCATTCGAGAGGTTCCACAAGCAGCTGCGATTCAAACAACTCTGTATTTTTTAAAAATTATGTTTTGCACGTAGCTTTCAAGTTTGTAGGTAATTTTTAAGCCAGCTGATTTTTAAAAAAAATAAAAGTTTGATTCTACGATTTAACAGGAAATTTGCATTTCCTGTTAAAAAGAAGGATATTTGTCTAGCCGCAGGCCTCAAGAGCCCCAAAGTTGGTACAATAAAATTGGTTTTGCCTTTTGCTCCTCAGAAAGGGGCCCAAGCTGTGGGATCCATCCCACCCCTTTCAGATATGATGGGTTTAAGGATGCAAGGCAAAGGGAGATGATGATTACCTTGAAACCACTAAAATAGGTTGAATTCCTGAAGGACACTTGAGGCCTGCAGCCTTACAGATAAAGAGTTTTTTTCATAGCAGTCTTTCTATGACAACACTGTCACTGCGTTTTTATATTTACCAGCAGAGCTATTATTTCTGAACTGTCAGACTTACCGTAGCTTGCCAAGTTTCTTATCAGTATTTACTGCGCATGCCTGCGTTCTTTTCTCTTCTGAAAACTTTCCTTTGTTCTCCGGCCAGGGAAGGTCCCAGGCTGGGATATTTGCCAACATGTAATTACTTTAAATTAGTAAGATTTTTATTTTCTTTACAATAAATATGAGTTTAATTAGAAGATGTATTCTGGTTTTATTTTTCAAGAGCATACACAAGGAGAAAGTCAGGATTCCACCTCTAATTGAGGGCAATTACCCCACGTGAGGTAAAGGGGCTCTGACAAACACTTACAAATAAGCTATTGAGATCAAATCTCCTTTTATAGGTAAATCTGCATCACACAGACACACTTCAACTGGACCAAAACCCCCGTGGCTTTGTCTCCAACTATCTTCCCCAATAAAAGATCTAATAAAACCAAAGATAACATTGACAGCTGTAGGTTTGGGATTTAGATAAATTGGTTGGGTGACATGGCACTTACAATGGGGGCAAGCTACAAATAATTGATCAGAATTGCACCTACCTCTTTAGCGTAGCCATATTGACTGGAGGGTCAGCCAAGGGAGTTACGACCCATAAGTCTCTTCTATTGGTAGTAGGGTTGTAGTAACGCTCTATCAATGGTAGGGTTGTAGTAATTCTTTCTCTCTTCTATTGGTGGTAGGGTTGGAATAACACTCTTTTCTATTGGTGGTAAGGTTGCAGTAATGCTCTTTTTCTTCTATTGCTGGTACAGTTGTAGTAACGCTATTGTCAACAGCACTTGAAATTTTGTTCCAGAGTACTTATCTCACCAGCAGGATAAGTAAAGGTAAAAGTAAAGGTTCCCCTTGCACATATGTGCTAGTTGTTCCCGACTCTAGGGGGCGGTACTCATCTCCGTTTCAAAGCCGAAGAGCCAGCGCTGTCCGAAGACGTCTCCGTGGTCCTGTGGCCAGCATGAGTCAACGGCAAAGGTGCACGGAACACTGTTCCCTTCCCACCAAAGGTGGTCCCTATTTTTCTACTTGCATTTTTACGTGCTTTCAAACTGCTAGGTTGGCAGAAACTGGGACAAATAATGGGAGCTCACCCCGTTATGTGGCACTAGGGATTCGAACCGCTGAACTGCCCACCTTTCAATTGACAAGCCAGCCTCTTAGCCACTGTGCCACCGCATCCCTAAAGACCCTGCTTCTAATGATGTAGCTTTTGGAAGTGATCTTTTACTAAAGCATGGAATATCCTGTTACATCCTCTTTGGAGGAATTTTCTTCGGTTCCAATGACTGAAGAATGTGGAATAGGAGTTTACGGCCATTTAAATTTTATTTTACCAGATCTGTACTCAACTCTGCCTTTCATGGCCAGTTCAAACCTGCCCAAGATTCGCCCATTGACTTTCAAATACTGATCTTTGCTGGCTGTTAAGCCTCCGACATCTTTTTGATTTTGTAACATCTTTTAAATTGTTGTAAACTATTTCAGCATTTTTTTAAAAAATAGAAAGTAGCATGTGTGTGTAAATAAAGAGAGACCTTCTCACAAGAGTTTTTCAAAACTAACATCGGTAAGTTTATCTGGAATATTGCGTGTGGGATCGGATAGCAATTTTCAGGAAAGGGGGATCTCAAGTCACAGTTGTGAAAATCTATAGAGATTTTTGGGGGGAAAGCATTTTTCTTTGCCACGGAAGAGTGTCAGGTTTGTGTGTTTGTGACTCTATAATACTTGATGCTCTACACTCTACACCATTATTGCATTAAGCACAGCAATTATCTATATTGCAGAAGTCTTTGAATCATGCATCCCAGACATGCAGAAAATGTGGCGGATTGAATTCCCTTAAAATTGCAAGCGCTTCAACTTTTAATCCAAAGCAGGGAGCAAAAGACGTCCCCAACAAAACACGGCAGGACTGAATGTTACAATTTATAGAGATATTGCCAAAGGGATTATTAAAATAAAACCAAGTCTATCGGAAGCGTTCAAGAATAGATAATGGAAGAGTTAAAAGCTGCTCCATGAATTTTTCAACACCACCGATTTGAACATGAAGTTTGGACTTCACATCAAACGTTAACACTTCTCTGGCTCTTGACCTGAAGGTTACTCGTCTTAAGATGACATGCCTTTCCTGCCTGAGCAGACGTTGGACTAGCAGACCTCCAAGGTCCCTTCCAACTCTCTTTTGTTATTTTAATCAACGTTTTGCATTTGGTCCTGCCTGCAAGTCCCGATTAAACGATCCACATTTTACATTGTAATAGCCTGAATATTCTTAGGCTGGTTCTTCTGTGGCAGGGGTGTCAAACTTGATTTCATTTCCCTCTGCCAGCGAAAACAGAGCTCGGGAGTGTCAGAGCAGCAATCAACCATCCTCTGCTACCATTGTCATTGCAGCATGAACGATGGCTGATTGCCGCTCTGACAGGGAGGGTCGCACAGAGCCCTCCTGAGCTCCGTTTTTGCTGGCGGAGGCATCGTGGGCCAGTCCTTCGCTGTTTCCAGGGCAGCCCTGCGGGCCAGATCTAAGCACCCCACAAGCTGGATCCGCCCCCTCCCCCAGACCTTCAGTTTGACACCCCTGTTCTATGGGAACTGACCCTTTTAAAAATGCTTTTGCTGCTTCAGGCCTAGGTACTTAGGAATGGACAGTCTTCATAGACATAAAAAACATTTTATCCAGCTGTCCCAAAGGTGCTTTCTCAAGAGGCAACCGGTCTTCCTGGTTTTTCTTTGAAAAGGTTTCGCTTCTCATCCAAGAAGCTTCTTCAGCTCCGACTGGATTGTGGGGAATGGGAACCGAAGAAGCTTCTTGGATGAGAAGCGAAACATCTTCAAGGAAAAACCAAGAAAGTCCAGTTGCCCCTTGAAAAATAAAAAGCACCTTTGGGGCAACCATGACTTGGAGAACCGAGAATCTCCATAGACATTTTTATCCAGCTGTTTTAAGTCTTCTTGGAAACTTTCAAGAATAAACATGCCCCGTTTTATACACTGAAATAGTCCTGTTGCAGTGAAGAGTGTCACAGAATCGAATGAGTGACAAGTTCTGGATCTTGATGGCCAGGAAATAGCAAAATTAACTTTACCCATCAATAGGTGACTTTTCTTGAACAGTTGGACATGTCTACTTGGGGTGACCATGTGCAACTCTTTCTCAACAGAAACTTGAGCACTGTGGACACTCCCCCCCCCCCAAGAACACACCAGCTCCTCCAAGCCCAAGCTTGTATTGGACAAGCATCAAAATAGGAAGCCTGGCAGTCTTACACTGGTGCTTTTCTTCTATTTATCCCAGCAGAGTCCTTAATCAAGGCTTGCTTGAATACGCTCCGTCAACGGATCGTTCGGATTCAAAGTCTGCAACAGTTAAAGTTGAAAACGCTTACCCCGTGCATACAAAAGACCTTTTTCTTAGTAATTAAGCTCCTTAGTCAAGCACCCGGGGGTTTGTAGAATACAGATTGGAAAGGAGGTAAGTCGCAAAGGCTTCAAAAACAACCACCACCCAGTAACATCTAAGCTAGGAAGGGAAACATTTAAAAGAAGTGATTTCGAGGGCTGTGAAAATACCACAGCCGAGCCAAAACACACGTGCGAAATGTTAAAATCACAGGACCGTTAAGCGTTTTCCAATAAAGTTTTGATAACACTCTACTGGCTAACTTTCACGTGATCGTTTTCAAAAAGGTTATGAAAGACGCAAGAAAAGCACACACTCACTTCTGTGTGAAGGATATTTCCTCCCATGGCTCTCTACCTTGGAAGCCGTACTTTTGGCTGTGGTAGAACATGTGTTTGCTCTACCTAGTAACACAAAACACGTTTTTATTCCTAATGTAATGACTAAATGATGTAATAATGTAATGAATTAAATTACTCATACTGAGTAATGACTGTTTTGTCATTACAATTTATCTTCTAATATACCCATATAATATGGAATTGTTTTTAAGAATCCTTTTTTCAAAAAAAAAAAAAAAAATGCCAAAAAGCAAAAGCTCTCCGGTGTTGGGTAACTCTTACTTTGAGGGGAGGAATGTCTGCCTATTTAGAATATTCTGCACAACATGACTGAAACACAGGGGATCAGCTGCTCACAAGTGAAAATGCCAGAACCACACAAAATATCCAGAGAGCACTCTGCTTTCCTATCCTGTCAATTACAGCTAGCAATTCCCCTTAGAAACAACTCCAAAACTACACTTTGATAGCTTGACTTGCATATTTAATAGATTTAAATAGGGATGCATCTCTATCTGTCCTTCTATCATCAATCTATCCTATATTGGATTAATCCTCCATCTCTATCTCTAATCTATCCACCCACCAGCCAACGGTTAAGTTTTATAGAAAAGCAAGGCCATAACAAAAGTGAAATTGATTCAACCATCAACTCCAACTGCCATTCCCTAAAATAAGGCACTTTCATTTGCAGTCACTTTTATTTTTTATCGCATCTGCCTTTATCTACCATTCTCCTGGATGCAGAGCCCCCACAGCAGCTCAATCTGGGCTTGGTCCTAAACCTATGCATATGTTACCATGGGTGCCAAGCTGAGACAGCCGTCTCGTTACTCGGGTTGAGAGAACCTACCTAGCCTGGTTTTTACCCAAGAGAGGTTTTGAGGGAACGGAAACATTTTGAGGGTTTTGAGCATTTCTTTCCGCTTACAGAAGCACCGGGCAACAAGTCCTTCGTGCAACTGAGCTTCCAAAAGAGCATTCAAGACTTAAGTCCTGTTATGGCAGTACATCGGGCTCCCTTCCCTACACGTTATGCTGCAAAGCTGTTTTGTTGACCTGGGTTTCCTAGTTTGTCACTTCAAGAATCTGTTGCAGGCACCACCACCACCCCCTTTCCCTCCATATGGAGAGCAAAGATCGGCCTCTTTTTTTTTGAAGCAACACAAAAAGTACAAAGTACATCTCCCGTGTACTTTGTTATCATCTACACTGCAGAATATGTACCCAGTTTCCCCCAAAATAAGACATTCCCCTGATAATAATCCCAATCGGGCTTTTGAGTGCATGGCAATAAGGCCAAGCGCTTATTTCAGGGTTCAAAAAAATATAAGACAGGGTCTTATTTTCGGGGAAACACGGTAGAATTATCAAGGTTGTCCAGAACTCTGGTAGAAATAACTGGGGTCTAATAAACAAAGGTAGGTATAATTATTCTCAACTAATGTGATATGGATCTGTGCCCCCACTTCCCCAATTACAAGTTAACTCCTTGGAAAAACAGCAACACAATTCCAGTACTTCAAACTTTGCCCAATTCGAACAGGAAGTCCAGAGTGTTTACTATGTAAAGCCACATTCCCCTTTGATCCGTGTTCAAGGAGTTTACTACTAAAACCTACAACTAAGGGCTCCAGGCTGGAATTCATACACCACACAAGCAAACTTAGTAACCTGCGATTCAATTGGTATTATACTCATGTATTTAAATTACAGTTATTTCGTATTACAGCACGTAAGCAATGCCTCACGAATGTGTCGGTTGTTTGCCCAATATTCTCGTTTCCGCGGCCAAGAATTCTCTTCCCACTTTTCTGCTCAATCAGCATGATATGTTTTGTCGAAAAAAAAAATTGCCATCTCTCTCTCTCCTTCACTGGTGAAACACTCGAGATTAGCGTGCAAAAGCCACACCACACATCCAGGCCTCTCCCGGGTTGTCGTCCGAGTAGTTATCGTGAGTTGTTAAAAAGGTGTCCAGTCCGCTTCAGAAAGTCAAGCTGCTTTCTTTGTTAGACTTTTTTTCCCCCAAAAAAGCAGTTCAGGGGGTGGCCAATTGAACTTCCAGTTTCGAGGTGCCGGTATCTGGAGACACGACCACTAAGGCCACACTCTATTGATGCACAACAGCTACGAGAAGCCCGCTCAACACATTAAACCAAGAGGCATTACCTAGGCTGGGTTTAAATGAGTTTGTTTGTGTGTTTTTTTTTATTTTAGACAGCCTACAAGACAAGTTTGTTTTTTTCTCTTTTAAAAAAAAAAAAAACAAAAACCAATGCCTCTCCACACTTCAATTATAATTCGGGGGGAGGGAGGGGGGTTTTCAAAATAAATCAAATTAAAGCTCAAGATGATATCTATCAGTCCAGTTTTTTTTTCAGACATTGTTGAGTCATGATGCTTTGTTGATGAATAAAGAGCAGCAGCCAATTATGATGACAAATGATTCGGAATGATTTGATGTCTTGTTACTGTTGAGAAACGAATGAATGGAAGTTAGTCGCCTGCGTTCGTTCCCGGATCTGTTTTTCAGACCCAACATCAGCATCTCATTCCCCTCCATCACCACCCCCTTTTCTTAAAATGTTCTCCCTTATTCAATCTGAGCTGCTACGGAATCAGTGCAGGCAGAAAGCGCAGGGAAAGTCACTCTTGCATCTGAATGCAAGCCAGAGAGGAAAGGGAATCACTCCCGGCCTATCAGGTGATGCTTAACATTAGGGAAAGAAATCTCTCTCTCTCTCTCTCTCTCTCTCACACACACACACACACATATTGTTGTTTGAAAAAAAGGAAAGTGGGATGAACATCTTCTCAACCAGACACAACACTGGAAGGGAAGGGGAGAAAAAGGCCAGCTGTAACGGCCTCAACAGCAATATTTAGAACCGATTAATTAACAAGACTTTTTTTTAGAACTAACACAGCTCAGCCAGGTTGGGTGTACTCTTTTTTTAAAAAAAAAACCTACAGGCAGTCTTCGGCTTACCGGAGTTCATTTAGCGACCGTTCAAACTTACAACAGCACTGAAAACAAGGGATTTATCAACCGTTCACCGCTGCAGCATCCCCATGGGCCCCTGATCAAAATTCAGACTTTTGCCACCTGACAATGGGGAAGCCATTCACAACCGTCTCACTTAGCAACAGAAACAGTGGGGCTCAATTGGGACTGTATGCTGAGGACTGCCTGTATTACTGAAGACCATTAAACGGGGGAATACCACAGCAGGAAAACTGTGACGTTTCAAGAGTTACTGTGAAGTTTGAAGTTAACATTAGAAATAAGGGTCAGTCTTGTTCCTCCACTGGTTATAAACTTCAAAAACTGGCGGCTGTTAGAACTGTGCTACTCTTCTGTTAACAGCTTGACTCTGCTACATATAACTTCCGTGCTGTGAGCTGCTGTTTCCCGTCTGCTTCCTACCCACCCGCCTTGTCAATCCACACTTACACATTTCTCCATCTCTAATCCATCCTTAAAGAAAATCATATAGGGGGTCACGCCATCTTCGCGGAAGTCCAGTAGCCCCACCATGCCGTCTGGATTCATATTCTCGCCTACAAAAAACTAGAGGAAGAAATGTCACCCGTTAAAAAGATGCAAGCTTGGATACTTCTAAACGAGGGGTTTTCCGAGAGATCCCCCCACCCCCAATACAGAAATAAATCTCCCGGCACATTTAACATTTTAGACATGGAACGGCCAGATTGGTGTAGTCCCCAGAACATTGAACTTAGTCGATTCCTTAGAATTTAGAGAATCTTGTCTCTTCGGTCAGACTTGAAGTTGAAAAAGCTGCCCCCCCCTCCCCCAAATTGTTTTAAAATAAAATCCAGATATTTGACAAAGTGCGTTTTGAGTCTGTAGCAAATTACAGTAAGGCCAGGGTCACATAAAAGGTAAAAGTAAAGGCTCCCCTTGCATATATGTGCGTCGTTCCCGACTCTAGGCGGTGCTCATCTCCGTTTCAAAGCCGAAAGAGCCAGCGCTGTCCGGAGACGTCTCTGTGGTCATGTGGCTGGCATGACTCAACGCCAAAGACGCACGGAGCGCTGTTATCTTCCCACCAAAGGTGGTCCCTATTTTTCTACTTGCAGTTTTTACCTGCTTTCGAACTGCTAGGTTGGCAGAAGCTGGGGCAAGTCAGGGGAACTCACCCCATTACAAGGCACTAGGGATTCAAACCACTGAACTGTCAACCTTTCGATCGACAAGCTCAGCATCTTAGCCACTGAGTCCCCATAGGGTCACGTAGACTTGATCTGTTTTGGGAGGGGAAACAAAGAGGCTTTTTGAACCCACCTGATAATTTTTGAAGTTTCCAAGAATATGCTTTACTTGTTCAGCTGCCCCTGTCATAAAAGGCTTTACTCTCTCTGGCTTCGTTTCCTCAAGCCTGGCTTTGATTCTGGAGAAAGAAAACAAGGCTTCAAGACTCAGACCGTATTTTTCGGAGTATAAGGCGCACCTTCGTTTTTGGGGAGGAAAATAAGAAAAAAGCTGATTGGCAGGTGGATCAGCCTCCCGGAATACCCCTAATGAGCTGTTCCCAGAGGTGAATTTTAGCAGCTGTGAGTTCTGTGCTTTGCCTTTTTTTTCTGCCTCTGAAACTTTTGTAACTCAGTTTCAGAAAAAAAACCTTTTCCTGCCTCTGAAAGCCTCCGAAACAGAGCTTCAGAAAAAAATCCTCTGAAACTCTGTTTGGGGGCTTCTTTTCTGAAGCTTCATTTCTGATGCTTTTCTCACCCTCTGAAACCTCCGCTTGAGAAGCCAGGCGGGGCTACATTCAGAGTATAAGACGCACCCAGATTTTCACCCTCTTTTTTGGGGGAAAAAGGTGCATCTTATACTCCGAAAAATACGGTATATACTCTTTCTCCTTCCCAAGTATAACTCGGACAAAAATTATATAAACAAACGCTACACTAAAGCATTAGTGGATTTGACAATATGGATAGTTTTACAATAGTGGCGAATATCTACTTAACAACCGTTCAAAGTTAGATTGGTCCTGAAAGGACCGGTCCTCACATTTACAACAGCTGGCAGCATCCCTTACGGCCATGTGGTCAAAATTCAAGCACTATGGCAACAGGAAATGTGTCTTACAAAGATGCTGGAGGGGGGGGGGTGTCATGTGATCCCCATTTGCAACCATCCTAGTCAGCTTCTGACGTGGAAGTCAGATCTGTCTAACAACTGCAGTGACTCACTTCTAACTGCAGTGACTCACTTAACAACTTGGGGCAAAAGAAGATTAAAATTGTGCTGCAATTCACTGTAGCCTTGCCTAGCAACAGAAATTCTGCTTTCTAATTATGGCCGTAAGATGAGGACTATGGAAGACTCAAAGATCTATGCATGGCCACAAAACAGAATGGATAAAAATCGATGATTTTAAAAAAAAATCGGTTCTTCATTTAAAATGGGATTTTTAAATTTTTTTTTATCAAATTTATTTTAATAAAATGCTTTTGGAATAAAAATTTACCTAAATATAGTTTTCTATTCAAGATACTTTAATAATTTAGTTTGCTCAGCATGGAGCTCAGTTATGTAGCATGAGGCTGTATATTCTGCAATATGTACATTTTTAATATAAACTCATTCAATTGACCCAAGCTCTGCAAGCTGAGATTAACACGCACTGCACCGATGCATTCACACAATTTCACAGCAGAGCTGACAGCTGCTCTTTAAAAAATATGGTTTAAATCGAGTTGATTTAAATCAAATCCATCCTGCCACAAAAGCTAGAGTGGTATAGAATTATCTGCCTGGGCCATACAGAAAGATGTCAGCAAAGGGTGCCCAACAGCAATCAGGTGTGATGGAACCTATATGTGTCTTATTAAACAACTGGGCTGTTTGTGCCAGGGCCTCATGGAACATAGGCCATAATTTTGATGCCACTCAGCACAGACACAATTGCTGAAGAAACCCCTCTATCCTGGTCCCTGAATAATCAACAGTAAATTCTTACTAGGATGGATGCTATTCCTGCTTCCTTTCCTCACTGCTTAACTACCTGAGGCGCAACTGCAGGCAATACTTGAGTTACAGCAGTTGATTTAGTGACCATTCAAACTTAAGAGTGGCACTGAAGAGAGTGATTTATGGCACATTTCCGACTGCTGCAGCATCCCCGTGGCTACGGGATCAAAATTCAGATGCTTAGCAACTGGCATGAACTTATGATGGTTGCAGGGTCCCTTTGTACGACCTTCTGGCAAGCAAAATCAATGGGAGAGCCAGATTCACTTAACAACCGGGTTACTAACAGCTGCGGTGATTCACTTAACAACTGTGGCAAGAAAAGGTCATAAAACGGTTCGTATTTATGATGGGTGCAGTGACCTGGGGTCATGGGATCACCTTTGAGAAGCCAGATTCACTTAACAACGATGTTACTAATTTAACAGCTGCAGTGATTCACTTAAGTATGAAAAGGTCATGAAATGGGACGAGCCTTGCTTAACAACTATCTCACTTACTAATAATGGCTGGGCTCAACTGTAGTTGTTAAGTCAAGGAATACCTGTACCTACCAAATCTCCAAACCTATCAGCCCAAAGGTTATTTGTCTGACCTGATCTACGAATTATAGATATCCCACCCCATATAGCCAGCGTGTACAGCAACCAGTCCGATCCACAAAGATCCACGGCTGCATTTTACAAGCTTTTTCAAAGTCTGTAGAGATGCTCAGTCATCCAGGTGATGGTTGTCCCAAAGATGCTTTTTTCAGGAGGCAACTGGACTTCCTTGTTTTTTCTTTGAAGACGTTTCGCTTCTCATCCGAGAAGCTTCTTCAACTCTGAAAGGATAGTGGCGAATGGAAGGATTAATACTCCTTGCAGACAGCTGGTCGTTTACATCCTTTTAGAGGGTCATTGAAGCTCTTGGGAGGTTTACCTGTGTCCTCAAATGACCAGCTGCCTGCAAGGAATATAAATCCTTCCATTCGCCACTATCTGATCAGAGCTGAAAAAACTTCTTGGATGAGAAGCGAAATGTCTTCCAAGAAAGTCCAGGTGCCTCTTTTGGGACAAGCTTTTCAAAAGGCCCGTGGATCAAACCTACGCCAACTTCACTTGACCCCTGAGGAGGGGCCCACTTACGATTTCATATAGTCCTTGATGTACTTCTTGTAAGACTCCTTAGTGAAAGAGGTTTCCTGGAGGTGGTGATTCATGACAATGTCAACCCCGGTGATGACCGTGGCCTCTGTGCAATCCCCTTCTGGGCCTTCGGCAGATGCATTTCCTCCAATCAAGGCCTCGTCAATTTCACCCTCTTTCCTGCTGACCATCTGAAGCATTGAAAATAACCAAGAAACTCCGATAAGACAAGTGCACATTAAGGATTGCAACAAGCTATTCATTAGAGCCGATGTGCTTTTCTTCTTAATTCAAACAAGTGTCTTTTCAAGTCAGAAGCCATACACGAAATAAATAAAGTCAGAAAACATATTCTGAATAATTCAGGTAATAAAGGCTGCTCATCCTCTCTATTTCTTCAAGTTAAACCCAGAATTTGGTTTTATTGCTTTCAAAAGCAACTAACAATCTTGTTGCCATTATTTAAAATATATTAAATAGTAATTACAGGTTGCCCTCCACATCACAGAACATTCAAAATTATAATGGCACTGAAAAAAGTGACATATGACCATTGGTCACACTTATAACCGTTGTACCATCCCCCTGCTCACATGATAAAACATTTGGATGCCTGGCAACTGACTTGTATTTTATGATGGTTGCAGAGTCCTGGCATCAATCAATGGAAAAGCCAATTCACTTAAGCAGTTTACTAATTTAACTTGCAGTGATTCACTTAATAACTGTGTCAAGAAAGGACATAAGATGGGCAAAAACGCACTTAACTAATTTCTCACTTTTGGGCTCAATTATGGTTGTATGTTGAGGACTAGCTGTATCCCATGCAGCCAACCCGGTCATCTTTTTCCGTTGCCCTGCCTGTCTCTCACCTACCTTCCCTTCCACTTCCAGGCAGAGGCCATTGGCAACTTCTGTGATTTTGTAGATATCCGAGAACATCTCATCTTCTGCAAGGGGAAGAAAATGAGAAAGCTTTTTCCCACCATACTTGAAGCCCACCCCTCTTGCTCTTCTCCCCTATAAGGAGCCCCCAGGTTCCTACAACACGGGGCAGGGAGGAGTCCCCCTACCCAACTGCATGGCAGACCCAAGGCCCACCTTTGCCATCGGTTATTTTTACTTCCGCAGCCTAAGAGCTTCCAAGAAAGCATGGCCTTCTCCAACTCCTGCAGCCCAGATGGCGAGAAACATAGAATGGATAGGGTCGGAAGGGTCCATAGAGGTCTTCTAGTCCAGCCCCCTTTTACCATCAGTCATTTTACTTCTGCAGCCTAAGAAGCTTCCAAGACAAGCAGGCAACGAGGTTGCAAATAGGAAGCTTCAAGCCAGGTAGGCCAGACCTCGAGGGCCCACACCTCTTCTTCTTCCCCCAGGTAAACCTGGCTGTAAGTCAAAGGGAGGCCACCCACTTATTCCAAACTTGGGAGCCAGACACCGCCCAAAAGTGGGTCTTCCCCAACTCCCAGAGCCCAGGTGGGGAGAAAAATAGAATGGATAGACTTGGGAGGGCCCTTAGAGGTCTTCTAGTCCAGCCCCCTGCTTTAAACACCCTTTCGAGACAGATGGTTGTCCATTTAAAAAAAAAAAAAACTCCAAAGATGGAGAAGAAGAAGAAAAAACCTTAATAAAATCTGCCTGCAATACCCCGCACGGCCAACAGGGAGCGAGATCTTCCCTGCAAAGCCCTTTGTCGCCCTCTATAGGCGGCCGGCGGCAACTGCAGCAGCAGATTCATCCTTCCATCCTCTCTCCCTCTCGCTTCCCGACTCCTCGCGCAAGCGCAGTGCGGCCGGGGCCGGCCGGCGCCTTGGCGACACACATGCGCAGACAATGGAGCTGCCCTGTGGGGGGGGGGAAGGGAGGGGTCCCTCCACACCGCGCTGGTTTCCTTTTTTTCCCCCTTCCTTTCCCTCCCAGGCCGCTAGCGCCAGAGACCGGAGGAGCGCAGGCGCAGTCCGAAGGTGAGTCCGGCGCGAGCTCCCCGGCTTGGAATACCAGGCCGCGCAGGCGCAGTCGGCGCCGCGGGGAACCCCCTCCTTCCCCTTCCCCCACCCTCCCGTAAGATTCAGAGGAGGGGGGGAGGAAAAAAAAGCGGCGCGGGGTGGGGGGGGCTTCGGCTCACGGCTGATGCAGTCGCGGTAGATGATCATGGCTGAGGCGGCAAGCAGGCGGGCGGCGGCAGGCCGGGTGGAAGAGCGCTAGTGGCGGCAGCCCCCGGCGCGAGCGAAGAACGAGGCGGAAAAAGGCCGAGGAGGCGCCTCCGCGGAGCTCATATAGCCAGCAGGGCACGTCCCTGCCATCCGTGCGTCGCCAATCGCCGCGCTCCTCATGACGCACGAAACTGTGACGTAGGCACGCGCGCACGCCGGCCGCCCTCTTTCCCGCGGCTCTAGAAGCAAGAAAGTAGACTCGCCAAAAGCGCAGGAAGGGACGAGGAGTTTCCGGGTTCGCTTGTCAGGATTTGAGCCAGGAAGAGGAACCACCAGCCCCCACCCGCAAGGGAAACGAAGCCCATCCTCTGGAGTTGTTTATGTAGTTCCAGATAATTCTATTATCTCTCTCTGCCTCGGATGGGGGTCCTTAAGCATCTCAGAGCGGACTGCAATGTCTAAATACTTGCATTTTCTTTTCAGTCTGGCTAGGCTACAGAGAACTTTACATTGAATAAATTCTTAATTGAATTTTAAATGAATTAAATTCTTCCTCAAGGAAAAAAAACCCCCAGTTCAGTTGCCTTTTTGAGAAAGCACCTTTGAGACAACTACGGTATGACCTGGATGACTGAGAATTTGCATAGGCATTTTAATTGAATTGTCTGCTGTTGGGAAAATCCCTATGGCTCACTTGCAATTTCAGGAGGGCAAATTAGAAGCAGATACGTCCATAAGTCCTCGGCTCATGACCATAATTGAGCTCAGAATTTATGTTGCTAAGTGAGACAGTTGTGAAGTGAGTTTTGCCCCGTCTTTCTTGGCATGGTTTTTAAGCGAATCACTGCAGTTAAGTTAGTAACTCGGTTGGTAAGTGAACTTGTATGACTTTGCTTGTCAGAAGGTTGCAAAAGGAAATCATGCGACACTGTGACCGTCATAATACGAGTCAGTTGCCAAGCATTTGAATTTTGGTCACGTGATTGTGGGGCAGCTGCCATGGTCATAAGAGTGAAAACAGCATAAGTCAGTGCCATTGTAACTTGAAGCGGTCACGAAACAAATGCTTAGAAGGCGAGGGCGGCTTGCATTTTGCAGAAAAATTAGTTCCAACTCAAGTTCAAATGACAAACTGTATCTTTCAAAACTTTTCTTAAAAGGAAAATTAACAATGTGAAAAGACCCTCATTTAAAACCAAAGAGACTTCAGTTTAATTCAAAGCTCTTCTGTCTTTTTTCTCTGTTTTCAAGTCTCCCCTGAAAATCTTTTTGGGAAGACTGAGGGCAAGACTTGGTAGATGAACAGGAGGTGTCAGCTTGGAACTAACTTGTAGTAAATATACTTTACGCTTGTTTTGACAACTCATCAGGAACAGTCTGGAGAAACCATGCAGACTTGGAGTAAGCTTACAGGGCTAATATATAATTATGCATTTAATTTGCAGTGGGTAGCACCATCTGACTGATGTTTCCCGGAAAAGCTGGATTTTTACGGGCTCTCCGAAAAGAGGAACTGGCTAGGAGGAACTTTGGGAGGTAAGCAAAGCATTGGAAAAAATAAACTCTTACGTTTAAAAAAAAAACATTTTAGCTGTATTGGAAATAATATTGACTAACAAACAGCAAAGAATTCGTATCGGTTTATTGACATGTAGTTCCTGTACTTCAGTTAGTTAGTTAGTTAGTTAGTTTATTAAATTTGTATACCGCCCTTCTCCTCACGGACTCAGGGCGGTGAACAGCCAAACATTAAAATACAAGCAATATAAAAGTTAAAATAATCTAAAACATAATTAAATCAATTTTTGGCTTTCCCAAATTTAAAACCCCTCCTAAAATTCACCCATTAAAATCTACGTTAAGCCAGCCCGGCTTCCTGGAATAGAAAATGCCTTGCAGAAAGTGCGGAGGTCTGGGATTAATCGAATCCCCGGGGGGTAACTTGTTCCAGAGGGCGGGAGCCCCCACAGAGAAGGCTCTCCCCCTGGGGGTCGCCAGTCGACATTGCCTGACCGACGGCACCCTGAGGAGGCCCTCTCTATGAGAGCGTATTGGCCAGTGGGAGGTTATCGGTGGCAGAAGGTGGTCTCGTAAGTACCCAGGTCCTAAGCCATGGAGCGCTTTAAAGATGAGAACCAAGACCTTGAAGCGCATCCGGAAGACCACTGGGAGCCAGTGCAGCTCGCGCAGGAGACATATAAAATAATCCTGAATATGTCCAAACTGGATAACAGCCAAGACTTCAACTGTTCTCAAAAAGCTAGTTGTATCTGAATAGCAGTTGGAGGGAGAAAGGCATCAGAAATCTCAAGTCTATAGGCAAGATTGTGTGTTTGTGTGTGTGTGTGTGAGAGACTATGTATGTGTGTATACATATGTGTACGCACACATGTGTATTTAGGAAGAAAACAGGGCAAATCACTTTTCTAGCCCAGGCATTTCTTCACCACAAGGGCCACTTTTGGTCAGTAGGAAGTTGAGCTACTTATTACTCTTCCTTTGCTGACTTCAGCTCCACCGGATGGAGATTCCCATTCTCTCCCACCCACCCAACCCCCACTCTCTTTCTCTCTCTCTCTCTGTCAGACAGACAAAGTCAGACTTTTCTCTTTCTCTCCCTTTCTCTTTTCTTTCACTGTCTCTCTTTGTTTCTGTCTTTCTCTCTGTCTTTTCTCTTTGTCTCTTTCTCTTGTCTTTTTTCTCTTTGTCTCTCTCTTTCTTTTTTCCACTTTCTCTCCTTTTTCTTTCTCTTTTGACTTCTTTCCCTTTCTCTCTTTCTATCTTTCTTTCTGTGTCTTTCTTTTTTACCTTCTTTCTCTTTTTTCCCTTTCTCTTTTTTCTTTCTCTCTGTCCCTGTCTTTTTCGCTTTCTCTTTCTTTCTTTTTCACATTCTCTCCTTTCTCTTTGACTTCTTTCTCTTTCTGTCCTTTTCTCTTTCTGTGTCTTTCTGGCTCTCTTTTTTCTTTCTTTCTCGTCTTTCTTTTTCCCTTTTTCCTTCTTTCTCTTTTTTTCCCCTTTCTCTCTCTCACTCACTCACACACACACACAGAGGCTCTCTTTTCGTTGAATTGCCTCCGCTGGGCTCCTGGGCGTCTCTCCCTCTCCCTCTGTCGCCGGGTCCCTTGGGGAGGAGCGCGGAGCGATTGGCGAGGAGGCCCGGCCGGCTCCTGTGAGCTCCGTCCCTCCCTCCCTCCTTTCCTTTCCTTCCTTTCCTTTCCTTCCTTGGCCGCCTTCCCCTCCTGGCGGCTGCCTGCTCGGGGTCCCGGGGGCGCTTCTGCGGGAGCCTTCTGGCCGGTAAGTGAGCCTGGGGAGCTTTCCTAACAATCCCGGGGCTCTTTTGCAAAGGGAGCAGCCAAGCCCCGCGGGCGCCCGGTTGCAAAGCGCGCCCGGCCCCACCTGCCTGGCGGAGGGCGCTCCCCTCCGCCGGCTCCTCCTCCTCCTCCTCCTCCTCCTCCTCCGGCCGGACCCTTCCCGGCTGCCCGAGCTCCGTCCGTCCCTGCCTGGGCTGCCCACTCGGGAGCCGCCCGCGGGGAGGAACAGCCGGCTCACCTCCCTGCCCCTTTTGCCGGCAGCCTGGACCGCGGAAGCGCCGCGCAAGCCGCCCTTTCTCGGAGCCCTCATGCTGAATTACACCTGGCTGTTGCAGTGGCTGGTGGCAAAGGTGAGCCGCGGGATGGGAGGCCACCAGGAAAGCCGAGGGAAGTCCCAAAGCCTCCCGCAGAGAGGCGCAACCTTGCTGGACGCCTAGTTCTTCCCTTAGTTGACCGAGGTTACACCAGTCCTGGAAAAAGTGACTTATGACCGGTTTTTATTTTAATTCCCACGGTCACATGACCAAAATTCAGAGGCTTGGCAACTGGCATGTACTTAAGACGGTTGCAGTGTCCTGGGGAATCACCTGATTCCCCTTTGGTGACCTTTTGACGAGCAATGGGGGGAAGCCAGATTTGCTTAACAACCGTGGGACTAACTTAACGGCAGTGATTCACTTAACAACATTAGTTAAGAAAGGTCATAAAATGGGGCAAAAAGCTCACTTAACAACCCTCTTGTTTAGCCGCTGAAATGGGCTCCATTGGGGTTGTAAGTTGTGCCCTTTAAAACCTCCACTGGATGGGTCTGGGATATCCCCCAGGAGCCTAGTTTGATTTCACAAGATTTGCTTTTTAGTGGTGCTCAGATATGTTTTGCGGTATGCCAGGAAGATTCGGTTTATTTTTTAAAAGAAGAAGAGGTTCACACAGCACACTGAACCAATAAAGTAACCAAATGAGCTTGCTCCTTTTGACACTCTAAGCCTCTAAAGAACTAAACCAAGCTTAACCCTAAGGGGGTTTAAGGTCTGATGCCTTTAAGTCCTTTTACTGATACGTTTAAGTTCATTGTCAGATGATGGGCATACTTGGATAAAAATAGCTTTTTAATGGTGCTTAATATTCTGAAATATTCCATGAAATGTTCTGGGAAAGAACATCAGGCATCAATTGAAGACAATGGATATAATCCTGGAGGCACTTTATGTTCCATAGGGTGTTTTCTTAAAGGTACAAAGACTATACGTTGTATTTAATATACAATATATTGCATAATACTGTATAATGTTTTCTGAAAGCTACAGCAAGCATATTGCATAATAAAGGACAAATCTGAAAAGAGATTCCACAAGGATAAAAAAAAATTGCTTGCATTGATAACTTGGCCTTAAAGTAAAAGAAAATTAAAGAGGAAAACCAAGAAAACCTTTACCAAAGTGCATATCCTACTAAAATATCTAAACTCAAAGAGTATATGTAAACTTATTTAAACAACGGTAATTCTGCTTCCATATTTTTCAAAGGAATGTATAAAAAAAACCTGTGCCTTAAGTGTTTGGTGCTGTCAAAGTTAAATGACCAAAATCAAGAACAAAGATAAGTTTTTGAAAAGGAAATATGTCTAAAGGACAAGGTTGTTGTTTTTTTCTTCTTAAATAAGGGGCTGGCCTTTATAATAAAGGATGCTGGGGTCAATGTAACCATGAGCCAAGTCTGATCTCATGTAAAAATTGAAATTGACCCCAGAAAGCTTTCCTATCTTTAACGAACAGAAGATATTGGCACGCGAGAAGATTGGCTGGCTGCTTTGAAAACAAGACAGAGCTAGGAAGGGGGAATGTGGGTTGTTTGGTTTGTACTGTCTGTTGTGTAAACCCTCCCAAGTTAGTTGCACGTGATCCCACAATCATAAAGCCAGACGCCTGAGGGCTGGGTTACTTCTCCTTGACCTGGGTTTTGAGAATGGGGGCTGGGGAAAGAAAGTTGCAGTAATTGTGAAAGGGAGGTGGAGTGAACAGGGGGCTGCAACAGATGAGAGCCAGGATGAAAATTCGGAGAGAGAGAGCCAGGTGGGCCCTGCGTGATGAAAAGCTGTCTGGAGACAGGCTAAAGTTCACATCCTGATTTTGAAACGAGCTAATCCGAAAGTGTTAGCTGCTGGTGGTTCCATGAGAGGCGTGATCCTGGAAAAGTTTCCCAGAACAAGTGATTTTTTTTAGGAACAGCAATAAAAAAAAAGAGAATACAGAATAACAAGAGTTTTGGACGGGACTTTGGAGGTCATCTAGTCCAATCCCCTGCTCAAACAGGAGATTCCCTATACCATTCTGGACAAGTGGCTGTCCAGTCTCTTCTTGAAAACCTCCAGTGATGGAGCATTCACAACTTCTGGTGGCAAGCTGTTCCTCTGGTTAATTGTTCTGATACATTTGCATGTATCAGAGGGGGCTGGGAGTGTAAAAAGAAAAAAAAAACCTGAAATTCAACGTCATTTTTTAAAAAGCCCAAATAAAATTACACAGCAATAAGTTCTACAATGAGGAGAAAATGCATTGGAATGTTACTGTTAGATGGAGCAATTTTTTCTGATTCGTCGTCCCCATTTTATCCACGTTTTGGGGTGGGGGGGTGTCAGAAAAATGTCCTTGTAGCCAGTTGGACTCCCAAGTCCTTTCAGGACTGTGTTTATGAGGTTTTTCCTCCAGCAGTACTGAATTTGTCTAATATAGGGTCTCCTGCTTGAGCCTTCCAAAACTCTTATTATTCTGTTATTTAAGTTGCTGGCTATTACCCGCTTCAATGAGATCCTTTTAACGTCCCAATTTATCTGACCCCCTTCGTGGTCTCCCAGCCTGGTCCTAACCTGGTCTGGTCACGCTTAGCTCTGTAGCCCTATCAAGGCCTGCTAAATGCCACCACCAACCAAACTGAGAGTTTCCAAAGGCACCAGAAGCCTGTTAAGCTTTGGGGAGGTTTAACGCGTGGATTTTCCACCCTTGGATCGAAAAGGATGAAAAAAATGGCCGCCTCATAATTAGCCCCTTTGTCTGCTGAACGTCAGTGGGGTGCGGATAGTCCTGGACGTACAACCCACGAGTGAGCCCAACATTTTGTTTTGTGAAGCAAGACATTGGTTAATTGAGTTTTGCCCCCATTTTGCCACCGTTGTTAAGTGAGTTGCTGGAGGCGTTCAGTTGATCACATGGTGGTTGAGTGAATCTGGCTTTTCCTGTGGCCTCGGCTTGTCAGAAGGACGCAAAAGGAGGATCACGCGACCCCCGGATACTGCGACCATCATAAATATGAATCAAATGCCCGGCCTCCGAATGTTGATCATGTGACCATGGGGATGCTGCAACAGTCGTGTGTGTGAAAAATGTCATAAGAAGAGGGGGTCGACCTATTCTGCAAAGCCCCAGAAGGCAGGACAAGAAACAACCGGATGGAAACTAATCAAGCAACCTGGAATTAAAGAGAAACTTCCTAACAGGGAGGACAATTAACCAGTGGAACAGTTTGCCACCAGATGCAAACTGGTGTGGGGTCTCCGTCACTGGAGGTTTTTAAGAAGAGACTGGACAAGCATTTGTCTGAAATGGTAGAGGGCAGTGATGGGTAACCTTTTTACCGTCACGTGCCGAGAGCAGGGAGGGGGGTTGTGCGCGCATGTGGCCACACCCATAATTCAATGCGCCCCACCCTCTGCACATACATACATGACCCCTCCGCACTCCCCCCCCCTTTTGGCATGTGATGGCCGATGGGCTCAGTAGGTCTGTTTTTCACCCTCCCCAGGCTCCAGAGGCTTTCTAGGAGCCTGGGGAGGGTGAAAACAGCTTTCCCCATCCCCCGGAGGCCAGAAACAGCCCGTTTCCCGACTTCCGGTGGGCCCCGAAAATACGCTGGAGTTGAGCTAGGGCAATGCTCACGTCCCCACAGATACGGCTCGCGTGCCGTAGTTCACCATCCCGGGTATAGGGTCTCCTGCTTGACAGGGTTGGACTAGTTGACCTCAAAGGTTCTTTCCAACTCTCTATTCTGCTTCTAACAGTCACTCAGCAACCAACTGTAAATCAAGGACATACTTTGGGAGCATTCAAAGGGGCTGAGGCTGGAGGGCTGTACACAGACCAATCCCTGCCCTACCAGGAAGATGTTTTTAAGAAGAAGTGTTGTGTCGTTGTGTTGTCTTGCAGAGGGAAGAGACACGCAGGAGCATGGCGGCTTTGAACTGGAAGCCGTTTGTGTACGGAGGGCTGGCTTCAATCACTGCAGAATGTGGTGCGTATTTGAACTCTGAAATAATCCAGATGGAAGATTAGGGCTCATTTAGGAAACTGCCCGGCGCAGTTGTTTCATTAACTTGGAACTGACCCTGGAGTGCCAATGTGCCTTGGCATTAAAATCTTTGCAAGCTCACATGTCGTAACTAAAGTGGGCCCTGTAAGACAGGGGCTCTCATCTAACTCAGAGGTCTTCAAACTTGGCCGCTTTAAGGCTTGTGGACTTCAACTCCCAGAATTCTCCAGCCAGCATAGCTGGCTGGAGAATTCTGGGAATTAAAATCCACAAGTCTTAAAGGAGCCAAGTTTGAAGACCTCTGATCTAACTGAATGCTTTTGCAACCTGTTCATTTTTTTAAGGTCCTTGCCTTACGACCACAATTATGCCCAAAATTTCTGTTGCTAAATGAGACCTTTGTTAAGTGAATTTTGCCCCATGGTTTGACCTTTTTTTTTTTTTTTTTTGCTAGAATTAAGCGAATCTGGCTTCCTCAGTTTGCAAAAGGGGATGATCACATGACCCAGGAAACACTGCAACTGTCATAAGTACAAGTCAGTTGCCAAGCGTTTAAATCACATCACCATGGGGATGCTGCAATGGTCATCAGTGTGGAAACAGTCACAAGTCACTGTTTTCAGTGGTGTAACTTTGAATGGTCTCTAAGCAAACTGTTATAAGTCAAGGACTTTGTGCCCGTATTTCTTTAACGAAAAGTTGGCAGGTTTTAATTTCAGTTTTGGAATGAGCAAAATGTTCAACAGCTGTATCTCAAGGTTTGAAGAAGTTGGTAGTTTGCTTGCAAACCATTAATTTTTATTTATTTTTTTAGTTGGGTAATGAAATGTGGCCTTAATTGTTATGAAGGTTTCTTGGAGATAAATCTTATTTTAAAAGCATAGTTAAAGGACCTCAATTACCTTGCAAGTCATAAATGCAGATCCTTTCTTTTCACCATGGGGAATTTGATTTTGAAGCCTGCTTGAAACAGCTGAGCTATAAATTTTGAATTTAAAGAAAAGGAATTTTAAAAGGAAGACATATTTCTGGAAAAAAAGGAATTTTAACTTCTTTAAAACTAAGTTTCTTTCTAAGTAAATCTGCATTGTGATTGAATTTTGAAACAGTATAAACTGGGGAAAGGAAAAAGTGGGGAGATATCCAGGTGTTTTTTTTTCCATAAAAGGCAGGAAGTTAATACTTCAGCACAAAAACAAAATGTCTAAGTCTCCAGCGTAACTAGATGTTTGCAAAAGCGGTCAGAATATTATTGTACCTCCTAGGAATGTACTTTCCTATTGTCTAAAGCTTGCTTCCAGCCTGTGGAATGCAATTATGGCTCCTATTTTTCTTTCAACATCTTTTGAGTTATCTGAACTTGCAGTCTATTGTACTGTTAAGAGTTTATTTTGTGTGTGTATGTGTGTTTCACACTTTAATTATTGACAGTGCCTTGAACATAACTGGCATATATACAGTAACAACAATATCCAGGTATTCTAACAGACAACGGAATGGGGAATAGCAGATTTATAGATAATTTGAATTGTAGATAATTTGAAGGGTTTTATAGATGATTTGAAGGGTTTGATAAATTATAAATAATTCGAAGGGTTTGATAAAAGTACATTTTTATTTTTAATGAAATCAGCCATTTTTTAATGGCTTGCCACCTGAAGCTGTGGATGCTCCATCATTGGGGGTTTTAAGAAGAGACTGGACAGCTGTTTGACTGTGATGGTATAGGGTCTCCTAGCTGAGCAAGGGGTTGGACTAGAAGACCTCTGAGGTCCCTTGCAACTCTGTAATTCTGTAATCCTGGCTATAGAGGTTATTTAAACAGGCAGATGTGTACACAGCACACACAAACCGACAAACACACGAACACACGTGTATATTATGTCCAATTTATGTCGGAAACCAAGTTTGCTTCATTCTGGAATGTACGGTATGCATTTCTGTAAATTTATAATTCGTGAACTAACCAGTTTTCCCTTGGGCATGAAGGTACTTTCCCAATCGATCTGACGAAAACGCGGCTGCAGGTCCAAGGCCAGAAAAATGATGCCAAGCATAAAGACATCCGTTACCGTGGAATGCTTCACGCGTTAGTGAAAATATTCAGGGAAGAAGGATTGAAGGCTTTATACTCTGGGTAAGATTTCTCACCTTGTCTGTCTTGTGTATTGTTGAAATGTGCTAGTGTGTCTCTGCGTAGTTAAATAGTTGAGTGAAAAACGTGTGTGCAGCATGCTGTATTTTTATTTTTCATCTGTTTAATCGTAACCAGTACTCGGAGATAAATCCTGGACAAATCCTTGCAAGGTTTTCTCGGCAAGGTTTTCCAGAAGTGGTTTGCCATTGCTTCCTATTTAGGGCTGAGAGAACATCACTGGCCCAAGGTTACCCGACTGGTTTTTTGGACTAGAACTTACAGTCTTCTTGTTTTTTAGCCTGATGCCTTAACCAGTAGCCCAAACTTTCCTCTCAAACTGAGGTTTTAGATTATCTTAGACCTAATTTTTGGACCTAATTCTGAGTCACCTCCTAGTTTATTGTTGGTGATTTCTGCGTTGATAGATTCTTCGTAAATTCCCTTGGGAGTTAAACTTGGGTCTGAGTTTGTAGAAGTCCATATTCCTACGGTAGCTGAGAACCGTTTCCAGCAACAGTTGATTCATCCATATAAGAGAGAGAGTTTGGTGTAGTGCTTAAGGCCTCGTACTAGAAACTGGGAGACTGTGAGTTCTAGTCCAATCTTAGGCATGAAACCCAACTGGATGATTTGAGGCCAATTGCTATCTCTCAGCCCTAAAAAGAAGAAGAATGGAAGGACGCATCATTTTGTAAAAAAAAAAACCTTGCCAAGAAAACAGCAGGATGTCATCCAAACACTGACCAAGAGATTCAAAAGGACCAAATAAGCAAATATAAATCTCTTTTAATTTGTGCTGATGGTCAACCATCCTTGGAGCCCCCTGAGCCCTTCTGCTGCCACCAAGGTGGTCATAACTTCCTCACTTCAAGGATTAAATGTTTAGAACGGGTCTGTCTCCAACCTTGGCAACTTTAAGCCTGGAGGACTTCAACTCCCAGAATTCCCCAGCCAGCTTTGCTTTGCTGGGGAATTTGGGGAGTTGAAGTCCGCCAGGCTTAAAGTTGCCTGGTTTAGAAGACTGCAGGAGAGCTAGGCCCCTGATTTTATTACGCCTGTGTTCTCCTCTTGCAGAATTGCTCCGGCTATGTTACGCCAGGCCTCTTACGGGACCATAAAAATAGGCACTTATCAGAGCTTGAAAAGAATATTTATCGAACGGCCCGAAGGTAAGCAGATTTTTTTCCCCTAGAGCCGAGCTGCATTTCTTAGATCAAAGATAAGGAGAAGTCAGAGCAGAGAACGAGGAAGCTAGAGGAGTTTTAATGCAAGGGGACCGTTAAGAGAATGTTATTAAAACTCTTCTAACTCTTAGTTGGAAGTTTGTAGAGATTCTCAGTTATCCAGGTCACAGTTGTCCCAAAGGTGCTTTTTTCAGGAGGCAACTGGACTTTCTGATTCTTTTTTTCTTTTGAAGATTTTTGTTTCTCGTCCAAGAAGCTTCTTCCACTCTGACCGGATGGTGGGGAATGGAAGGATTAATACTCCTTGCAGACAGTTGATCATTTCCATCCTTTTAGAGGGTCATTGAGGCAACTTGGAGTTTTCTCTGTGTCCTCAGGGTCACCTAAGTGGTGCAAATGATTCCTGTAGTCTGCAGTTTTTCCCTCTGGAAATCCATTCCTACTCCCACACTATTCAAAGGCTGCTCATCCCAAATTGTATAGCTCAAAATCTGTAGAGATTCTCCATCATCCATGGTTGCTGCAAAGGTGCTTTTTTAAGGAGGCAACTGGACTTCCTTGTTTTTTCTTTGAAGACATTTCACTTCTCATCCAAGAAGCTTCTTCAGCTCTGACAGGATGGTGGACAAGATAATCCTTCCCTTCCCCAACATCCTGTCAGAGTTGAAGAAGCTTCTTGGATGAGAAGTGAAACATCTTTAAGGAAAAAACAAAGTTGCCTCCTGAAAAAACACCTTTGGGTCAACAAAATTGCGAGGGACCTTGGAGGTCTTCTAGTCCAATTCCCTGCTCAGAAAACCTGCTGTTCCAGTCCTCAAGAGACCTTATACCCGTGATGGCAAACCTATATAGATATATTGATATGTCGATGTATAGATATATAGATACATAGATACGTAGGTCTTTGGTTATTTGGGGTTTCTCCTGCGTAAAATTGGAAGTGTCTTGGCGACGTTGCGACAAAGTCTCATTCGTCATCTTCAGGCTGGTGTTTTCGGCTTCGTGCTTCTAGGAGCAATGTGTGATTGCAACTGTTTCTTCCTTTTAACTGCCAGTGGGGGTGTGAACTGATTGGGTGGGAGCTTGGCTGTGTTCTGATTGGTTGGGACACACCAATCAGAACACACCTCCACCCAATCAGAACATTTTACGCATTTTATGCAAAATTTTACGCAGGAGAAAACCCAAGTAACCAAAGACCTACATACAAACACACGCGAAAACCTCAAAAAACATATATAGATATATAGATATATAGATATATATCTATGGGCATGCGAGCATTGCCCTAGCTCAGCTCCAGCATGCATGCGCACGCTAGCCAACTGATTTATGGGCCTCCCTGGCCCACCGGAAGTCAGGAAACGGGCTGTTTCCAGCCTCCCGAAGCCCTCCAGGCAAGGTGGGAAGGCCATTTTTACCCTCCCCAGGCTCCTAGAAAGCCTCTGGAGCCTGGGGAGGGCAAAAAAACGGGCCTACCGGGCCCACCGTGCCATTACGTGCCAAAAGCAGGGGCTGTGCGAGGGGTCATGCGTGCATACGTGGAGGTGGGGCACATTGAACTATGGGTTTGGCCATGCACGCATGCTCCCCCCCCCCAGGCTATCCCCCGCCTGGATAGCTCAGCAGACTAAAAGCATTGCGATTAACACCAGCTGTCTGCAATTATTGTAAGTTTGAATCTCAGCAGGCTCAAGGTTGACTCAGCCTTCCATCCTTTCTAAGGTAGGTAAATTGAGGACCCAGTTTGTGGGGGCAATAAGCTGACTTTGTATCAATATATACAATAGTATGAAGGCTATTGCTTAATGCATTGTAAGCCGCCCTGAGTCTCCGGAGAAGGGCGGCATAGAAATCAATTTTTAAAAAAAAACACTCCCCCACTTTTGGCCATCACTGCCCTATAGCATTCCAGACAAATGGCTATCCAATCTCTTCTTAAAAGCCTCCAGTGATGGACCACCCACAACTTCTGGAGGGAAGCCATTCCACCGATTAATTGTTCTCACTGTCTGGAAATTTCTCCGTAATTCTAGGGTGCTTCTTTCCTTGATCTCAGACAAACGGTTGTCCAGTCTCTCCTTAAAAACTTACAGGGTTGGAGATACTTCCAGATGCATTAAGACACTTTAAAAAAAAAACGGTGCCAAGAAAACTTCAAGGTCTAATCAAAACCGGTTTGGACACCCAAATATAAACACTTGAGTGTAATGCATTTTTTTCCCCCCTGAAACAGACGAAACACTGGCTGTCAACGTGTTGTGTGGGATTCTGTCTGGGGTCGTTTCCTCTTCCATTGCTAACCCCACTGATGTGTTGAAGGTAAGTTCTGAGGCTTCTGTTTTATTTTATTTTGCATCAAAGAGCCAACGATATTTCAGATAAAGCAAGGTGTGTGCCTAGTCGACTGTGAGTTTTCCAAAGTACTAAAAAAACCCGTATGTGTAAAACACAAAACTGAAACTGTTTTTAATGCTTAACGCATTGTAAGCCGCCCTGAGTCTCCGGAGAAGGGCGGCATATAAATCGAACCAATAAATAAATAAATAATAAATAAGTAATGGAATAAGAGGGTTGGGGATTCTGCCTATTTTGGAGATCAGATTACAGGCAGTCCTTGAGTGGTGCCGTGGCCTAGAAGTGGAGGTCTCGCCTCGCAGTCAGGAGGCTGTGAGTTCGATCCTAGGTAGAGGCAAACATTTCTGTCTCTGGGCACGATGAGAATATATCCGCCGAATAAAACTCCGCATTGGTGACAGGAAGGGTATCCGGCCAGAAAAACACTCGGCTTCTTTCAGTTGCCCAGGCTCCACCCCGCAAGGGATTATGGGGTCATTAAAAGAAGATGATTACAGGCAGTCCTTGACTTAACAACAGTTCATTTAGTGACCGTTCTAAGTTACAACAGCACTGAAAAACTAACACACGAATATTTTTCACACATACGAACGTTGTCCGCATCCCCGCGTCCTTGTGATCAAAATTCAAGGTAGTTGGCCACTGACTCATATTTATGACGGTTGCATTGTCCCGGGGTTGACTGCTTCCCTTTTGCAACCTTCTGACAACCAAAATCAATGGAGAAATCAGGTTCATTTGACAACCGTTATTACTAACTTCTTAAGTGCAGTGATTCATAGTTAAAATTGAGGGAAATAACTGAGTGAAATATTAAGTTGTGTTGATTGAAAATTCAGATTTGTTAGTGATTTGTATTCATTTGTGACCGGATCAAAAGCTTTGTTTTGAAAAAAATGTGTTTTATGTTTATGTTTTTTAAAAAAAATTAAAAAATTAAAAAAAATGCAGTTATTCACTTAACAGCTGTGCCAAGAAAAGTCGTACAGTGGGGCAAAACTCAATAAATGTTTCATGTAACAACAGAAATTTTGCTACACGAATTGCCGTCATAAGTCAAGGACTGTACTTTTCCAGTTTTCTTTTTTAAATAACGTTACCCAGAAGAAGAATAAATGCGTTCTTGCGTTTTAGTTATAGAAAAACAATGTATGTAAATAGATGTAAATAAGTGACATAGATTGTTATGGTTTTTGTAATACAGAAATTTTCAGCCTGTCTTTAAAGCCCAATTTAAAGCAAAAACTAATTAGCTTCAAGTCCTTGTCACATGTTTTCTCAGGACCTTACAAGGGACATGCAGCTAAGCTAGTTCTTAAATATCACCATCTGGAATTCGATATTATTAGCCCTTCTAACTTTCTGAGTCACCTCTCTGGAATGAGAGTTGAGAGCTTCCAAAACTGTCTCAGATCTTGCCCAAGGAGTCAGAGAAGGGGCCCTGGAGACCCGCACCCATCATTTGGCTGATGGATGTGGCCAGATTTCGTCTCTGCTCCAAGTCAGGAGGAAACATCACTTCCTATTAAAGTGGAATCCGGTCCGTTGTTTGAGATTGATGGACTTTCTTGCTGCTAAGTGAATCTGGCTTCTCCCACTGTCTTCGTTTGTCGGGAGGTCACAAAAAGGGATCATAAGACCCCAGGACAATGCAACCATCTGTTCCGCCCCAGCTACGGACCCCAAAGAACGCAGCACACACAAAGTCCGTTCAAACCTGGGTTTACTAAATAAACCAGTTTTTTACAACAACTGCTGTTAATTAACTGCATTAACAGCCGCCAAGAATTCAAAGAATAATACTGAAAGCTTACTCTGGTTGGCAGAATGCCCAGAAGCAATTTGCAGGAAGCTGATAAGATAAGCAAAACAAGATAGGAAGGGATGTGAAGGAAGTTGTTCCCTGCAAATTGCTTCAGTTGGCGTTCTTCCTTAAATAGGCTAAGGGAATGGCCAATTAGCCCCAAGCCTTACTCTCGAGATCTCCTCCTGAAGAGCCACTCCTGCCTTTTGGCCGCTCTGCACAACCGTGCATCAAGAAGAGGCTCCTCCTCTTCTTCCTCTTTACTTACGGGAGCTTCTGGAGGTTCTGAAAACCCTGGCTGAGTCCCTGCCTCTGGTACCACATCGTCTCCAGCCTCCTCATTGTCTGACTCGGGTGCCAGCTGTACAGCCTGCTGGCGCAGCACCACACCAGCCTCCTCGCTGTTGGAATCAGCTACTAGCTGCACAGGCTGCTGATGGACCAGAACACCGTCATAAGTACATGCCAGTTGCCATGCGTTTGAATTATGATCACACGATCATGGGATTGTAAGCATGAAAAACGTCACAAGTCACTTTTTTTCAGTGCCGTTGCAACGTCAAACGGTCACTAAATGAATGGTTGTAAGCCAAGGACTGTCTGTATCTCATCCCACCCAATATTAATTATTCCACCTGGTTATAGTTTTCTCTGTCTCCCCATAAAACCATCCTTGGTCCTTTTAAATGTGGAGCAGCAGCTCCACTTTTTATATACAGGTGGTCCTCGACTTACGACAGGTTTTGTTTAGTGACCGGTCAATGTTTACAATGGCAATTAAAAAATTTATGCCCGTTTTTCACACTTACAACCGTTGCAGCATCCTCGTGTTCACATCAGGGGTGAAACACTCCCATCCGGTAGCGATGGAGGCAGGTGGTTCGGAGAATCGGTAGCAAAAATCTCTGCCCCCCCCCCCTTACCCAGCTGAACCGCATAATCATCAAGAGGCTTTTTTTTTACTTTTAAAAAGTAAAAGTTTTTTTTCTACCACCTCTTTAGAGGCTTTTAAAAGCAATTTTTCTACAATCTCATTTTTTCTGCGAAGAGGTTGTAGAAAAAATGCTTTTAAAAGCCTGTGATGATCTCAGCTGAGTTGCCTGATCGGCAGAGGGTTTTTTTCTTTTAAGTGCCTCTGACGATCCAAGCTGAGTTGCCTGATCATCAGAGGCATTCAAAAGAAAAAAAATCCTCTGCCAATCAGGCAACTCATCTGGGGTTGTCAGAGCCTTTTGAAAGCATTTTTTCGCCAAAGAGGTTGTAGAAAAAATGGTTTTAAAAGTAAAAAAAAAGCCTCTGATGTTCGCACGGCTCAGCTAGGATCGTCAGAGGCTTTTAAAAGCATTTTTTCTACAACCTCTTTGGCTGAAACAGAAAAAATGCTTTTAAAAGCCTCTGACGATCCCAGCTGAGTTGCCTGATCCGCAGAGGCTTTTAAAAGAAAAAAAAAGCCTCTGCCGATCAGTCAATTCAGCTGGAGTCGTCAGAGGCTTTTGAAAGCATTTTTTTACAACCTCTTCGCCGAAAAAATGCTTTTAAAAGTACAAAAAAAAAAATATTGGCCACACCCACCCCGTCACATGATCCCCACCAGCACCAAGCCACGCCCACAGAACCGGTAGTCACGAATTTTAGATTTCACTCCTGGTTCACATGATCAAAATTTGGACGCTTGCCCACTGACTCGTATTTATGACGGTCGCCATGTCCCGGGATCACACGATCCCCTTTTGCGACCTTCTGACGAACCATCAATGGGGAAGTCAGATTCACTTAACAACCCTGTCACTCACTTGCAGTGCAGTGATTCACTTAACAACAAGAAAAGTTGTAAAATGGGATAAAGCTCACTTAACAAGTTTCTCGCTTAGGAGCATAAATTTTGAGCTCAATTGTGGTCGACTTATAACCATTTAAACTTAAATCTCTCTTTTTTTACACTATTAAGCAAAGGCTGGCCCAGCTCTTCTCTTTTCTCTTTTCTTGCATTGTTCATATATCCCCAAGGGAACAAACACTCTGTTGTGGTCATGATAAGGGGGGAAAAAAACCCTCTTTATCTGTAATGCAGCAAGTCATGAGAAGAAAATAGTTGACCGTATGAGTAGTATCTAATTTAAGACCTAGGCTACATTCTCATTCCTCTGGCTCTCCATTAAGTGAGCCTCCCCTGCTGTGAGGTCAACGCATTTCTTAAAGGCCCCCTCCCCCCCCCCCCCCCCCCCAGGCAGGCAGGCAGGCAGGCAGGCTGAATTTGGAGTTATTTATTCTGGGGGAATTGAGAAATTGCTCTCAGCCTAATTCCACGCTTCCTTGAGCTAATTTTGGAAGACTTTGGAAATACCTTAAGAGCAATCTGCCGTTTTTCTAGCCATCTCTTGTTTAAGGGGGAGGAAAGAGAGAAGGGGGGAGAAGAAAGAGAGAAGTTAAGGGAGAGGATGAGAGAAAGACAGACAGATGATAGACAGACAGACAGACAGATAGATAGATAGGTTTATTGTCATTGCACCTCGTACAACGAAATTAAATGCCATCTTCAGATGATAGATAGATGCTAGGTACATATTAGAAATAGATAGATAGCTATAGATAGATAGATGATAGAGATATATAGATAGTTTAGTTTTAGCTTAGTTTAGTTTAGTTTATTGTCATTGCACCTCATACAACAAAATTAAATGTCATCTTCAGATGATAGATGTTAGATATTAGAAATAGATAGATAGGTAGATAGATACAGATTATAGATATTCTCTCTCTATTCTTCATCATACATACACACACACACACACACACACACACACACACACACATATATATATGTGCTTTTGCCCATTAATATTAGTGTTTTTCACAAAACTATTTCTTTTTCTTACTTATGAAGCTTTATTTTCCTGTTTTTCAATCAGAGGCCTTTTATCAGTCCTGGAAGAAATATTTTTCCCCTTAATGTAGGATGTTCTTTCTTTCTTTCTTTCTTTCTTTCTTCTTTCTTTCTTTCTTTCTTTCTTTCTTTCTTTCTTTCTTTCTTTCTTTCTTTCTTTCCTTCCTCCCTCCCTCCCTTCCTTCCTTCCTTCCTTCCTTCCTTCCTTCCTTCCTTCCTATCTTTATTGTTTTTTATAAACACTCAAGACAGCAAATGTACAGTATTTAATACTCTTTCCTCCTATTTTTCATACAACAACAACCCTGTGAGGTGAATTGGGTTGAGAGAGTGAGACTGGCCTAAAGTCACCCAGATGGCTTTTGGGGCTAATGCAGGAGTAGAACTCACAAATCTCCTGGTGATTGACCCCAAATCACCCTTTGGGCTTCCATGTCTAATGGGGGACTAGAACTCACAGTTTCCTGGTGTTTTAACCACTAGACCAAACTGGCTTCCCATTTTTAAGCGTTTTACATTTTGGAGATGAATTTTCACTTTCATATTTTGTTCAGTGTTTCCTTTGGAATCCTTTCGACACCCAGCAGTCTCTTTGTACTGTGTTTTCCTTTTCTTTCTTTTTTTAAATTTTTTAAATTTTCTTTTAATACAAACATTCCTTCTTTCCTTAAACAGTGTGTCATCTGGGTATAAAATTCTTTGTGTCTTAACAATTAAACTTACCACCATGTTCATGTATTGTGTTTTTCTTTTTCAAGCCAATGAAAACGGTTGTTCCCTCCAAAAAAAATTGAGTGTCAAACACACGATATAAAAGAGACAACTTTTCTTCTGCCAAGAACTGCAATCTTGCATGTTCACATTTTAAATAGGGCTGGTACAAGGAGTCAGTTGAGCCATAGCCAAAAGTGGGCAGAGATCTGACATTCTTGAAGTAATAGAAAATACTTGTAGCTCGGGCTTTGAAATGAGCTTGGAGAGCAAACCGCTGCCAATATCGTGTTCTTTTCCTATTTCTCTTCCTGGATGTCTTCTCTCTCTCTTCCCCTTCCCCCCCCCCAAAGGGCAAGAGACCTAAAATGACCTCTCAAAGACGCCCTTTGAAATTAAGCTGCCCAACCCTGGTTTAGAGTTACAGGTGAGCCAGATGGATGCTGGCGAGCTGTTTTGATTTATGGCCCCACAGATATGAAAAGATGCCTTCTCGTTTCATCACGGAAAGACTGCATGACGATTAAAATATGACACTTTATCTGTTTTGTGTTTCTCCCCCCACCCCCACCCCTTCTTTCCCATCCCCGACTAATTCTAGATCAGGATGCAAGCCCAAGGAAGTCTCATTGAAGGTGGCATGTTTGGGAACTTCATGAATATTTATCAGAACGAAGGCACCCGAGGATTGTGGAAGGCAAGTTATTCAATACATTTCAGTAACATGCCATGTTGCAGCTGAGAAAGTTCATAGGGCAGGCAAAGGAACTCCTTCTGGATTGTGGGTTTTTTTTCCCCTGATTGGACAAATTTTGGGATTTAAAGTTGAAAATTATAATATTATATCTATTTTGTTTATAGATATGTAGAAAAATATTTCTGGATTTCTGGATTTATGGGAATATTTTGTACTGACAATTTCTAATGCTGCAAAATAGCATTTAGACTTATATACTACTTCACAGCGCCTTAAAGCCCTTTCTAAGTGGTTTACAAAGTCAGCAAACTGGGTCTTCATTTTATTGACCTCAGAAGGATGGAAGGCTGAGTCAATCTTGAGCTGGCCAGGATCAAACTGCTGGCAGTCAGCAGTCAGCAGAAGTAGCCTGAAATACTGCATTCCAACTATTGCGCATCCACAGCTCTTGTGAAAGAAAGAAAAAGAAAAAAGGAAGGAGAAGAAAGGAAGGAAGGAAGAAGGAAAGGAAGGAGAAGGAAGGAAGAGAAAGAGAGAAAGAAAAAAATCAAAGGGAGGGAAGAAGTAAGGAAAAGAAAGAAGAGGGAGAGAAAAGAGAAGGGAAATGAGAGAAGGAGGGAGCAGGAGAGAGAAAAGGAGAAAAAGGAGGGAAGCAAGGAGAGAATAGAGGGAAGGAAAAAAAGAAAGGTAGAAAGAAAAGGACGCAAAGGAAGGAGAGAGGAAGGGAAGGAAGGAGAGGAAGAGAATAGCAATAGCACTTAGATTTATATCGCTTCACAGGGATTAGCCCTTTCTAAATAGTTTACAGGGTCAGCATCTTACCCCCAATCACCTGGGTCCTCATTTTACTGACCTCGGAAGGACGGAAGGCTGAGTCAATCTTGAGCCTGTCAGGATCGAACTACTGGCAGTCGGCAGAATTAGCCTGCAATATCACATTCTAACCACTGCACCACACCATCTGCTATCCGCAACGTGGCCTGGGAATTAGGAAAACTGAACTGCTCATCGTCAAAGAATTCTGAATTATTTTTGTTCTCCCAACAGAAGGCCCAAAGCGGCACCTGTCAATTGTAGAAAACAATCCCAAATCTGTAAAATGGGGCAGAGAAATCCCTCTTGGCTCCTCATTAGCATCCGTCTCTGCATTTCTGAAATATTTGGGAGAAACACTTGCACTTTTTCTGTAAGAATTATTAACGGGAAAACTGAGTGGGTGGGAGAATCCTAAGAATTATTAACAGGAAGACTGACGGGTGGGGAATTTCAGGTATTTGTCTCCACCACAATTGACAGGTTTTGCTTTGGGGGGGTGGGGGAATAAAAACAATTCAGATTCTTTCAGGAGTGACTTATATTTTCAGAGTTCCTGTAAGGATTATCCCAGAGTAGAATAGCTCCATAAAGAATTGAATATCACAAAACTGTAAATTACTTCTTAAAGGAGATGTTGCTTTGTTTTGTCACACAGTTGTCATTTTCCTTTTGCAGGGAGTCTCTCTTACCGCTCAGAGAGCCGCGGTGGTGGTTGGTGTGGAGCTGCCCATCTATGATCTTACCAAGAAGCACATAATCCTCAGCGGGTTCATGGGAGACACAGTGTACACTCACTTTCTGTAAGTCCGGAAAGAAAGAATCAAGCATATCTTCTAATGTTCCAGATTCGATTGATCTGTGGGACTTCCCCAGGAGGGAGATGTTGAGACATTTGATGTGTAGAGTTCAACTCCCAGAATTCCTCAGCCGACCATATTGGGAAGTTTCCTTCTCCTTCTCCTTCTCCTTCTCCTTCTCCTTCTCCTTCTCCTTCTCCTTCTCCTCCTCCTCCTCCTCCTCCTCCTCCTCCTCCTCCTCTGCTACTTTTTTACAATCACTACGATAATGATCTATCACTATTGTTATATGATCACTGAGAGTTTGTGCACTGGAGACAAATTTCTTGTGTGTCTAATCACACAATTCTATTCTATTCTTCCTCCCTTTCTTTCTTTCTCTCTCTCTCTCTCTCCCCCCTTTCCTTTCCTCCCTTCCCCTCCCTCCTCCTCCTCTTCTCCATCTTCTTGCCTTCTTCGCCTTCTGCCTTCTCCCCAGCCCTATCCTTCTTCTGCTTTCTCTTTTTCCTCTTCCTCTTTCTTTTCCCTCCCTGTCCCCATCCTCCTCCTTTTCCTTTCTTCTTCCTTCTCCTCCTCCTCCTCTTCCTTGTCAAAGTCATCAAGTTTGGGAGATGCTGTCCTATGGCATCCTTTGGAAACAACCAAACTGTCACAATTGCCTTTGCGTTTTCTCGTTCACTGAGAATGGGATTTATATAATACTCTGAATTTAAGGCGGTTTGGATAATACTCTGAATTTCCTCTCTCTCTCTCTCTCTCTCTCAGAGCAAGTTTCACCTGCGGCTTGGCGGGAGCTTTGGCATCCAACCCCATCGATGTGGTGAGGACGCGGATGATGAATCAGAGAACCTTACGGACGGGGCCCCAGCTTGGCTACAAGGGTACTCTAGACTGCTTACTTCAGGTCAGTAGGCTGCCTTCAGGGTCAAGGAGGATGTTAAATAAAAGACATTTCCCTGAAACACAATTTGCAATCTCCAGTATTGCAGAATAAGGGAGGCTATGTTGGACTGTGGCTGAAATCATGGTTTGGTTCAACCATCACGAGTCCCAACAAGGCAAGGGATGATAGAAAGATGTGGTCCAAAACATCTGCTTGTTAGTTGTTATAAACTGACCTTTAGACTCTCTATGCCTCTATTCTTGGTTCATTTAAGGGAGGGGAAGATTCCTGTTTTTATTTTGAATCAAATTCCAGTTCTTTATTGGAAGAAGCCTCTTCAGATGTTGGTTTCAACTCTTAAGGATTAAACTTTGAGGGGAAGAGATTCCTCTCTCATGCATAAAACTGCAGATAATCCTAGATTTCAGGCTAGTTCTTTCCTAGGAATTAATTCTTGGAGAACCTTTCAGCAGGAGATTCTTAAGAACACCTTCTGAAGGAGCCGGCTTGTAGACCAGGTGCCTTTGAAAGGAGGCTCTTGACCGTTAATGACAAGGTCCACCATCCGGTCTTCGTTCATCCTTCAACTGTGTTACAGGATGGGATGGGATATGCTTCTGTTTGCAGATAGGGAAAGAGGCAGTGTCTCCTCTATCGAACGTGGATTATGGAATATTCAGAGATTTTTTTTCCCCCTTATTTTTCATAGACCTGGAAGAACGAAGGTTTTTTTGCCTTGTACAAAGGATTCTGGCCGAACTGGTTAAGGCTTGGACCTTGGAATATAATTGTATCCTTTTTCCATACATTTTATTTTATTTATTTATATTTATATCCTGCCTTTATTATTTGTACAAATAACTCAAGGCGGTGAATATATCCAGCACGCCTTCCTCCTTCTCTTTTTCCTACAACAGCAACCTTGTGAGGTGGGTTGGGCTGAGAGAAAGTGACAGGTCCAAAGTCACCCAGTTGGCTTTTATGGCTAAGGCGGGACTAGAACTTACCATCTCCTGGTGATTGGCCCAAAGTCAATCAACTGGCTTTTATGGCTAAGGCGGGACTAGAACTCACCATCTCCTGGTGATTGGCCCAAAGTCAATCAACTGGCTTTTATGGCTAAGGCGGGACTAGAACTCACCATCTCCTGGTGATTGGCCCAAAGTCAATCAACTGGCTTTTATGGCTAAGGCGGGACTAGAACTCACCATCTCCTGGTGATTGGCCCAAAGTCAATCAACTGGCTTTTATGGCTAAGGCGGGACTAGAACTCACCACCTGGTCTGGTGGTTTAACTGGCTCTATATTTTCAGATGTTTATATAAAATAAGAAATTCTCTAAAACAAAGTGAATATCCACTTATGCCAAGCAAACATAACATTTACTTTGCTTTCTCCATCTTAAAAGCTTTTTTCCAGTTATCAGTTTTATTACAATTCGGAATAACCACTGGCTTTTAGTCCACAATACGATTTTTGCACTGATGCATAATCCTATGGGAGCAATTGCTTTCTGGATTTTCATTTACTCAAAATTCATTCATTTTCTTCCCTGGTAGCAGAGGGACCATAATAGCAAGTGTATACAAATTTTAATTTACAAAGTTATTTTTTTTCCCCTTGCTAAATTGTACCATTTTTATAATTTGGTGGAAACATTAAAAATACTATGTTGCACTTCTATTTGTCCTGCGAGAAAATATTCCTTGTAAGAAGTGTTGACGTATCTTATACTTTTTAAGACAGATTGCCCTGACTTCCTTATTCTGAATTAACTGGAATGAATGACTGACATTGCAAATTATACATTTTGAGATTTTATGACCCACACACATTTTCCATCTTGTGACAAGAACTCAAGAATCTCTGCAGATGTAGTTGAGTTCTTCATTTTGTTTTTTCTCTCAGTCTCTATTCTACTCTTAATCACCTTATATGATGTCACAAGAGTTAAACCAAATAGAAACATCTTTAAAAGCATATTAAAATATTACATGGAATAATAGCAGGCGATAAAGCTTACTGAATAGATATAATAGCAAGACAGTAATGATACAGTTCAAAATGTTACCACCAATAGGGAATAAATTAGAGGCTTTTAAAATGCAGACAGAAGATCCAAATTCAAAATTTTTGCCCCTCCCTCCCTCCCTCCCGCCCCCCTCTCTCATAGCAAGCAAATATTTTAGTAACTTCTTAATCTCCAGTCATAAAAGTCTGGATGGGATTTAAAAAAAGATGTATATTGCAATTACTTGTATGAAAAGGAAGTTCAACAAAGCTACCTGTTTGAGACACTGCAAGACAGATTAGTTTTAAAAACAGGAAGAAAGTGAACTGTAAAATGCAATTTCTTTCATAGAAAGGAACCAAAATTCTATCAAAATATACTCAACAAAGCTACCTGGCCGAGACATTTGCAAGCAGAAGGAGCAGATTTGCTGGAAAAACTGGAGGAAAAGTAACTAAATGCAATTACAGACCCCTTTTTCATTTAGTAATAAGGTTCAACACTTTCCTTCTTTTTCCCCCTTAACAAGCACTAGTTCTTTTTGACTTATGAACAGCTGAAGAAATTGGATTTCTGACAGCCTGAAAACTGAAGAGGCCGTGTCTTCCGCTGGTGGTCTTAGGCCCTCAAGTGCTCTTTTGTGTATCCAAGCTTGCAGAATTGGTGAAATTAAATTGTTGCAAAGAAAGTTGAAGCTCTCAAGCATTACAGAACAGAAGATAACTTGAGAGTGGAAGTCCTTAGCACTGGTTCGGCATTTCATCTTTCATAAATATTACAAACATTTTACTATCGACACGTCTGAACAGGAGCGAGTGAATTTAATAATTAGGTGCAGGGTTTCTTTCAGCCTTTGTTCATTTAAAAATAAGCTCTTTTTCAACAGCCAATAATTCATGTGTTCACAACCTCAAGAATCTCTATTTTATACCAAAGACTAGACTGTGACTAAAGCCTATTTTACAAAGCATTCTATTGTACGGAATAGAGTTGCATAAATAATGTGCAAAACATTTATTTGCAAAACAACGTTGAATATCCTTTTTCTCTTGAAACACCTCAGTGGCATGTCTTCTTCTTTTTTTAAAAAAAATTAGCATTACATTAATGCTGAATTGAATTCATCACTGTGAGGTTTCAGCAGTGTCTTAAAATTCTTTGCCCCTATCTGATGATTTGAGTAGACCTAATCTCAAATGTTTTTATTTTAAAAAGATTCCATTGTGGGCAATAGATGAACTCTTTGCATAAACATTACTTGGTGGTGCTTTCTGAGAAAGTATTAAATCGCTGCCCTTCTCAATGTTTGGGACAATAATAACATTAATCAGTCCAAGCGATGTTGAGATTATGAAGGCCGATTCACATATGCCAAGTTATGAAAAGTATCTTGTATGCCTCCTTGAATAGATCTGATTTTTCTTCCATTTTCCTGGATTTTGTCCAGAGAAACTACCGTATTTTTTGGAGTATAAGACACACCTACCTTTTTTTGGTGAGGAAAAGACGAAAAAGAAATCTCCCTCTGCCTCTGAGCAATTTTGCCTCATTGCAGCAGACAGCCTGCTTTACTTTCATTTTCATTTTCAGCATAGCTTGATTAGTACAAGGAAAAAAAATCTGCTCCAGCAATTTACCTCTTTGCAGCAAGCAGCAGAGCCCTGGGCAAAACAGCTGAGAACAAATCAGCTGAGAGTCGGGAGGCTGATCCAATCAACTTGTGCTAATTAGGTTCTGCTGAAGCTGAAAGGAGCTGTTTTTTCTTGCTGTTTGCTTGCAAGGAAGTAACTGCTGCGAGACAGAGACCAAAGGGTGGGGGCCAGTGGGTGGGTGGGGCTACATTCAGTGTATAAGATGCATCTAAATTTTCACCCCCTTTTAGGGGGGGAAAGGTGCGTCTTATACTCTGAAAAATACGGTAATAACACCTTAAGCACAGACAATTGTTAGCGGTTGTTAAGAAGAAAACACAAAGTTTTTGCTTCCCAAAGACTTCTGCCTTGTATATAAGCAAGTCTTTCTCCCCACAAAATATTTAGAAATAAAATTGCCACAGGTGTGGGCCTACGTGGGACCACCGTTTGGGGAAAGCTTCTGTCCATCTCAGTTTCATCACATGGATACACGGAATTGTACCAACCCCATAGGACTTTTATATATGTTCTCAGTTCTGCATAAGAGTGATTTTCATATAGGATCGTATGACCCTTTGAGCCGGCGATGATAATTTGTGGTCACTCCTTTTTGCCCCGAGAAATTGGACAGTCAACTTGAGACCAGGCCACCTTGACGAAATATATGTATATATATCTATATTTGATACAGAAAGGACAGTGTGGTCTCATTTTGGAAACAGCTTCATTGAAATCTGTATGCTGACCAGGTCAAATTTATTGAAAGCAAAGGTTAATAATGTGTTTGTTAAGTTACATTTTTAGATTCTGAGAGTATCTTTGTAGAATATGAGTATAATAATAGTTTGTAAGTCGTAGAGACAAAGCTTTAAGTATTTATATGGAAGTGGCTGAAATAATTTGTAAATTCCAGCAACACAGTTTAAGGAATGCTGGTTTTTCTATGCAATGTTGAAGGTGCACAAGGCACATATATATATATAGACAAAAGTGTCTTCCATTATAGGATTTTAAAGGTTAAAATGACAGATTTTGGTCACTTTATTAAGAGTGTGTATCAAACGGGTACAGGTTTAATCCATGACGATGATCCATGGATTTTGAATTCTTAAGATTCAGATTTTAACATGGTTAAAATGTTTTTTTGTAAATTGTTCTGCAGTCTATATTAAGGCAAAACGAGAACAGCTTTTTTTTTTTTAAGAAAAAAAAATTAGAAAACAGGAGCTGGTTTTTATTACTAACAAATCTATATCGAATTTATATTCCATCTTCAAGGGCACAAACAGCTTGAACGGAGTTGCAGATGTACCTGTACTTCGTTTTTGTTTTTCCAGTAAAAAAAAAAAAAAGTCACATTTGTATTAATCATAGATATACTTTAGATGCCTATAAGAAGTCACATATGTTACTGAGCTCTCCTTCCCTGGCAAACTTCCTTGATGACAGCTTGGTACTTCCATGCCAAAACGTAATTGTATTTTTCGAAGAAATATACAATTTTTTCCCCATGATGGGAGTAGCAGAGGTTCAGCTTTACTTTTCTACCCAGATCACAGAGAATGATTTACTGGAGGGGTATCCAATTTTGGTAACTTTAAGACCCTGTGGATTTCAACTCCCAGAATTTTCTGCTGGCCGGGGGATTCTGGTAGTTGAAGTCCACAGGTCTTCAACTTGCCAAGGTTTAGTGTATTGGACTGGATGAATGTTTGGCCGTACTTCAAAACCCTTGCAATAAATGTCCAAGGGATTGTGCGAGTTTCACATGGTACTTCATCCTTGGATCAACATTCCAGCAGCAGCTTCAACGTGTTGTGCATTTAGCAACGTCCTTCATGCAAAATGTGCCACACATCCATCAAAAATCCAAGATGATCTAAGATCCAAAATATAGAAGAATGTAGGCTATGGAAACCTCTTCTAGAAATACAGGCTCAAAAGGATTAAACTGTAGTGATTACCAAAGAATGACCCAGTGATCTAAGACATTTGGGTTCATAAGCAGCGCAAACTAGCTGTTCAGAAATGTTTGCCTGAATTATTTTGGAGAGATTTGTGCCGGTAAGGGGCCGTGTTTTAAACTACATTCTTGCTGAATTAAAATGTTAATTCCTTCTCTTGCTGCTCCATTGAATTCTTAGAATGGCGCATTAAAATGAAAGCAGTTGGCTCAGTGCCAATGTTCTTTTTCTTCAAAAATTGTTAACAGCCATTATTCTGTTAATGCCTCTTTTAAATGTTTATTTGCCAGACTGTTAATGGCTGTTGCGGTGGTAGTATTTATTTGTGCACATCCTGCACTGTTTGTTAATATGCTGTCACTCTTTTGAATGTTCAGACTTTGTTTTAGCAAGAAGAAAAATTGTCTAGATATTTTTTTTAAAGATCATACAGAACAGTGAAATTTCTGCCATGTTTGTTAATGCCTTTCCATCAGGGAGAAGTTTTGACTTGGCTGTATCTTTATTTGCAAGAATAAACTTCGTTATTTTGTTTTACTTAATGTTGTGTGTCAAATTCATCTGCTGAGACATATTTTTGCATATGCAGCCAGACGGAAAAAAAAATACTAACAATTCGTGGAACAAATTATAGAATTGCAGTGTAACATTTGGTGTAGAGATTAGACTTAAGACTTAGAATAACTTTATTGTCACTTTGAGTGTACACTAATCGGCATACATTAAAATGAATTTTCATTGCATACAGCTCTCAAAGGGTCACCACCTCCAATATATACTAGATGACCATGACAAAATAAAGACAAAAGTATGCATGTACGCACATATATGACACAGAGAAACAACACAATCTAGTTCAGATGTAAACACGTATATGGTAAGAGAAATGAATCTTGCGAGTTTACCAGACAGATGGATGGCCTATTTATTTATTTATTTATTTATTTTATCAAATTTATATACCGCCCTACTCCCCGAAGGGACTCAGGGCGGTGAACAGCCAAATAAAATACAGAACATACAAAAGTTAAAAATAGTTAAGATAAATTAATTGATTAGGCTGAAAAATTTAAAATCCAATCATATAAAACCAATCATATAAAACATTTAAAAACCCATTATAAAGAGGAGGTTTAAGCCTAGGGAATAAAGCTGTTATAGAATCTGGTAGTCCTGCTAGAAATACTTCAAAACCCCCTACCAGAGGGGAGCAACAGAAACAGACCATGAAGTGGGTGTGTGGGGTCTCTAACAATGCTATGAGCTCGAAGTGCAGTATCCTGAATAACGGGAAACACGCTTCCTATAATCTCCACTGTCCTCACCACTCTCTGTAGGGACTTTCTATCTGAGACACTGCTGCCATCAAACCAAACGGATGCAGTTTGTTAAAACGCTTTCAGTGGTGCCTCTGCAAAAAGTGGGCAGGATAGAAAGATGTGCTCTCCTCATCCGACACAGGAAATGCAGACTCTGGTTTTCACACTTCACTAAGGATGATGTGTGGAGAGACCAGTTCAGATTGTTAGTTATCTGCACCCTAACAATCTGAACTGGTCTCTCCACACATCATCTTTAGTGAAGCGTGCAAACCAGCATCTGCATTTCTTGCTTCAGGGGTCTCCAGTTGTGCTTCAGGAGGTGTTTTTGGGGTGGTCTTGGGGCAATCCCTTTTTCTAAGGATAGTTGTGTGAGTAAAATGGTGGGTGGGTGAGCTCATTTGTACCAGGTGCTCATTTAAGAGGTGCGATTTCAACTCTCAGAATTCCCCAGCCAATCATGCTCTCTTTCTGAGCTCCACAGCTGTCATACTTAAAAACGTAAAAGAAACACCTGTGCTGCCTTTCTAGGAATAAAAGATAAAAATTAAAAATTAAAAGTCTTTTCCAACAGAGCTTGTCATGTCCTGGAGGGCCTTTAGACTGGATTCAGCCCTTATTTTTTCCTGTTGGGAGCAGTGGTGAGTTTCAAATTTTTTTACTACCGGTTTTGTGCGTGTGGCTTGGTGGGCATGCCATGACTTGGTGGGCGTGGCAAAGGAAGGATACTGTAAAATCGCCATTCCCTCCCCACTCCAGGGGAAGGATACTGTAAAATCCCCATTTCCTCCCGATCAGCTGGGACTCGGGAGGCAGAGAACAGAGGGGGGTGGGGCCAGTCAGAATTTTTACTACCGGGCCTCTGAACTACTCAAAATTTCTCCAGAACCTGCTGAAACCCATCTCTGGTTGGGAGTTTGGCAAACTCCCCTCGTCCCCCGAAGAAGCTGGGAAAAAACAACAACTCCAACCTTTATTTCAAAAGAAGAAAAGATTTTTTTAAAAAAGTAGCTTATTTGTTTTGAATTTCAGGAGGCGTTTGAAAATAAAAGAGGAGAAATTCCAGCTGACAGGCACTTAGGAAATTCACAATGCTTATGGAAGCCAGAGAGCGGATGAGGAGTGTTACATCTGGAAACTTATAAATGGATTTTGGGTCTCAAATTTAATTTGAAATGGGTCTTTTAAAATTAATTGAATGAATGCTGCTTCCCAGAGGGGAAAATGGTTTTATGTTTTGACTTCTGGGGGAAAAAATGGTGATAGGTTGGAACACTGGAGGGGGGCTAAAGATTATAATTAAAAGAGAAGAACTCTTATTTGAGTTGTTAAAACAGGTAGTCCCTGGCTTAACAACAGTTCATTGAGTGACCGAAGTTATAACGGCACTGAAAAAAGTGACTGTTTTTCACACTTACGATGGTTGCAGCATTCCCACGGACAGTCATGTGATTTAACCTGACAAACTGACTCATATTTATGATGGTCGCAGTGTTCCGGGGTCACCTGATCCCTTTTTGTGACCTTCTGGCCAGCAAAGTCCATGGGGAAACCAAACTTGCTGAACAACCGCATCACTAACTGAACAACCACAACAATTCACTTAACCAACAGGGGCAAGAAATGTCATAAAATGGGGCAAAACTCACTAATTTATCCCATTCTCCACTTAGCAACAGAAATTCTGGGCTCATTTGTGGTCCTAAATTGAGGTCGAGCTACCTGTAAAATGTCCAGGTTAGAGATTTAATTTACAAGCGCAATAAAAACAATAACAACCGAGCGCCGCCAGGCGGCGACAAAGAGCAAAGCGGGCTCCGTGTCTCGCGACCGCCCCCAGCGTCCACCTTGAGCATTGTAACCCTGGCTTTAAAACAAACAAGCAACTCTCTCCTCTTTCTTTTTTCGAAGAAAGAGGAAGCGGAGGGCTTTTCTACCCTTTTTTAAGTCTGTGATCCAGACGGTCCCGCCCCGCCCTTTCGCAGCCGACCATTGGCCCGAGCCACACGTCCGTCAAGGGTCCATCAGCGCTAGGCTGCAAGCGAGACTTTCCTTCACTTGAGACCGAACCGGTGAGCTCGCAGCCTCCGCGGGCTGAAGCGCAGGTGGGAGGCTTGGGGGGGGGGGCGGGTGGCAGTTGCAGCGGGGCACCTGCTCAGTTTTGCAAAATTGCGGGTGGGGTGGAAATCCTCTTTTTGCAAAAGAGGGGGCTTGCAAAAATCTTGCACCGTGCGAAAAAACCTTGCAGGGGGCAAAATTCCAACCTGCGCCTTTGCAAAAAATAATAATAAATGGTTTCTGGGGGTGGGGTTTCTTTGGGGGTTTGTAGAATGGGGAGGGGGCAGGACTCCATTGGTCTCTTTTCACTTGCTTTGGAAGAAGGCTGGGATTGCGGGGATGGGTTGGCTGGGGAGTGTAGGCTTTGTAGTCCTTGGGGAGGCGGGGGTGGATGGGTGGCTGTGGTTTATCCCTGAAAGGTTTTGTCCTAAGTCTGGCGGAGATGGGGGGGTGGTGGGTTGCGAAACGTGGATGATCAGGAAGGTTTTGTAGGGGAGAACTGTTTTCCCAAGGAGCTAGAGAAATTAAAATTAAGTCATTAATGTAAACATTTAAACGAATTTTCATTTTCTAACTCCTTGGGTAAAAAAAAACCCCTCTCTCCCGAAACCTTCCTGATCATCCAGAAAAATGAAAACGAGCTTTAAAATTGAGTTCCTTGAAAAGGCGAGGGGGCGGGGGGGGTGGGGTGGGGTGGGAAGCTGCAGAAAAATGGAAACATTTTTCCATTTTGTGGGTTTGTTGTTGTGGCTTTGGCAACCTGGAAGTTGCAGTTGCAGCAGTGTTAGGAAACCATTCTTTTCCTCTGGACTTTGCACAATAATAAGACAGCAGTTGATGTGAGTCTCTGAAAAACCCATTGGTAGGAAGTCTTGACTTTTGACCCTAGATGGCAGGTAGGTATGGAATATATTTTATTTTATTTCATTTCATTTCATTTCATTTATTTTTATTTATTTTGATTGATTGATTGATTGGTTGGTTCAATTTATATGCTGTCCTTATCCAGAGACTCAGGGCGGCTTACAATGAGTTAAGCAATTTTATCATACCAACCAGAAAAAATTCAGAATAGAAACTTCAAGAGTTTGGCAAAGTCCCTTGATTTCATGGGACTTCATAATCACTCTTCCACCACACCCTGAATTCTGTAAATTTCTTTAAAATGCTTAGGCATGTCTCAAACGTTTCTGCCGTTTAGTGTGTCAACTGTATTATTTTGCCTGCCGCTATATTATTTCATAATAGATTCAGTCAAAATGTGCAATTGTGCATGGCGAGGGCATTCGGTTTTTCAAAAATCTACAATTCCATTTACCTTTTAGGAACTTCATTCGAATGTAAACTTATTTGAGGGGGAAAAAGTATTGTTAAAAGCAGGGTTTTTTAAAATATTCTTTTTTCATGTTTTATTTACTTTATTTGACTAACGTATAAAAAATCCATTTCAATCAAATAGCGTGTTGTTAAATCTATTGATAAGAATCATCCACCTTGCCTGTTGTGATTCAGAATTGGGTGCTTTTTGGCTACTTTAAAATAGGTGGAAGGAATATTGGCGACAGATGAATTTACCGTACTTCTCGGAGTATAAGATGCATTTCCACCCCCCAAAAGAGGTTGGAAATGTTGGTGAGTCTTAGACACCGAATACAGCCATTTTTGGCCCTGCCCCACGCGTCCCGTTTTTGCAAAAAACGGGCCCGTTTTTTGCAAAAACAGGGTGCACAGAGTCTTTGGGAAGCCTGCAGAATGCTCCTGGGGGCTGAGGAAGGCAAAACCTTCAAAGTGTCATCTGACACTTGATGTGCGACACACAACACTTTCATTACACAAAGCACATGATGCTTTCCCACTGCGTTCAATTGCTCCAAATTTTATTTATTTATTTATTTATTTATAATCAAACTTCTATACCGCCCTTCTCCCGAGGGACTCAGGGCGGTGTACAGCCAGTAATAAAAAACAGCAATACAAAAGTTAAGACAATTTAAAACAAATTCAATTGTTTGGCCAATATTAAAAACCCTGAGACTAAAAAAAACCCATTAAAATTTATCGAATGGTCAGACCAGCTTGCTGAAATAATAGGATCTTCAGGGCCCGGCAAAAGGTGCAAAAGTCGGGGATCCTACGTATTTCTGGGGGTTATTCGTTCCAAAGGGCAGGGGCCCCCACAGAGAAGGCTCTCCCCCTGGGGGTCGCCAGTCGACATAATCTGACAGACTGCACCCTGAGGAGGCCCTCCCACTCTGTGGGAGTGTATCGGTTGATGGGAGGCTATCAGTGGCAGCAGGCTGTCTTGCAAATACCCAGGTCCTAAGTCATGGAGTGCTTTAAAGGTGGTGACCAACACCTTGAATCGCACCCGGAAGACCGCCGGAAGCCAGTGCAACTCACGCAGGAAAGATGTTATGTGGGTGCGTCGTATCACCCCCATAACCACCCACGCGGCCGCATTCTGGACCAGTTGGAGCCTCCGAGTGCTTTTCAAAGGGAGCCCCATGTAGAGAGCATTACAGTAGTCCAGACAGGAAGTGACGAGGGCGTGAGTGACCGTGCATAGGGCGTCCCAGTCCAGAAAGGGACGCAACTGGTGGATCAGGCAAACCTGATAGAAGGCCCCCAAATGACTCTGTCCAGGCATCTTGCAATGATCTTCCACTATCTGCTTGCTTTTTTTTTTTTTTTTGGCTGTACTCATTTTTGGGTATTCAAGACTTGGAGTCTACAAAAACACAAAATTAAAAAAAAAATGAGGCATCCAATACAAATCTATCCCTGCAACAAAAATAGCTAAAGCTATTAGTTAACACTAAAGAAATCCCCTGAATCGATCAATCTACAGCAGTGATTCTCAGTTGGGGGTTCCTTTTGAATTTGCTGACCACCAGCGAGTGGGAGAAAGCAGTTTCACAGAGGAGGGGATGGAGAGGGCTGTGGGATGAATTCTCACCCACTCCCAGACCCCCTTGGGATCAGCCAGGACATCTGCAGTCCTCCCCTGTCTCCTGGGGGAGGGGATGCTTTTCAAGGAGCCACAAAGAGGGCTGAGAGCTGGTTTCTGTCCCACAAGATTTGGTCCAGAACCAACCACAACATGAAGGTCTTTTATTTGCTCCTTGTACTCCTTATCTTTGCATTTTTACCAGGTAAGAAATTAACTTTCTCATGATTAAATGTCATGTCTAAAAGCAAGATACTCTTCTCCATCTTTTGTCTGGAGTACCATTTAATCCAGAGCCTTTTAATCCCAGAAGTCCAAGTTTAAAGAACAGACTTCTGGAATTAAAGCTCCATTTTTTAGTTAAAACTTAATTCACACCTGTTAGTTTTGCTTTCAACAAATAGCTTTGAGCAGTGTGAATGATTGACAGTGTGATCCTCCAAAGGTCTGAAAAATATACCATTGATTTTTCTTTGGCATTTAAACTAGATAAGCAATGTAAAAAAGGGTGCATCAGGGAAGGACTGGAAAGCCAATTCATACTGAACTGTATGGTTTTTTTTTTTTGTTTTTTTGTTATTTGAATAAAAGGAAAAGAAATCAAATAGTGGTACCTAGTGTGGAAAAAGAGATGAAATAATGGGTCATTCTCAACACTTCAATTCTCTACGCTTAAAATATCTAGAAATTATTATGGTTAAGTGAGTTTTGCCGCATTTTATGATTTTTCTTGCTATAGTTGCTAGATGAAGCCTTGCAAGTTAAATGAATCTGATTTCCCAATTGACTCTGCTTGTCAGAAAGTTGCAAAAATTGCAACATGACTTTGGGACATTTCAAAATGAATAAGAACCAGTTATGAGCACAGACATGTGCTCATTTTGGTGTAAAATGCTTTTCAGATTAAAAAAAAAAAATGAATAGGACTTCTGTTTTCCTATCTGAATACAAAAAAGCTGTTTGCTGGTTTGGGTTTTCCAGCATGTTAGTAATTCAGATGCTCAGTTTCTTCTCGGTTCCTGTGGCTATGAAATAAGAGGAAGTCTTTTGTTGATTGTTGCATAAAAGGCAGGACAAAAGAAATTGAATTTCACATTATTTTTCTGTGGAATTCATAGCACAGAATAACAGAGTCAGAAAGGGGCCTTGGAGGTCTTCTAGACTAACCCTCCCCCCCCCCCCCACAGCTTGGCACATTATATCCCTTAAAATAAGGAATAACACGATTCTTTTAAGTGAAACAAATCTTCTGTTTGATAGGCTGGCTTACAACTACAATCGAGCTCAGCATTTCTGTTTGTTAAGTGAAACATTTGTGAAGTGAGTTTTGCCCCGTTTTACGGCTGTTCTTCCCACGGTCGTTAAGTGAATCACTGAAGTTGGCAACATGGTTGTTAAGTGAACCTAGCTTCCCCGTTGACTTTGCTTGTCAGGAGGTCGCCAAAGGGACGAACGTGACCCTGGGACAGACGTTGTAAACATGAGTTAGTTGCCAAGCGCCCAAATTTTGATCACATGATCGTGGGGAATGCAACGGGCGTAAGTGTGAAAAATGGTCATAAATTGCTTTTTTTTTCAATCCCATTGGTAACTTTGAATAGTCATTAAATGAACTGTTGTAACACAAGGACTACCTGACCTACTCTTTTTTAAAAAAAAATAATTGTTTTAATTTAATTACCAAAATTAGGGATTTTAATATAGGGTTTTTAATTATGGGCCAAATTGATTTAATCGGATTTTAATATTGTTTTAAATTTTGTATCTGTGGATTTTATAGTTGGCTGTTCACCGCCCCGAGTCCCTCGGGAGAAGGGCGGTATATAAATATAATAAATTATAACTATAACTATAACTATAACTACCTGTATATGTTTCTGAGTTGGCCAGCATGCTTTATCGTACTCCTGGGATCAAAGGCATCATGCTCGTTTAAGATTAATTAATTTAGTTAATTTCCCTTAAATCTGCTCTAGAAGGAAGTAGAAAGTTTTTGGATTTTTTGTGTTCTGTAGGGGATGGGAGGACTTCAGGAAAAGGAAGTGGTATATCTTAAGTTTCCTGATGAATCACGGTTTCGTAATGCCTGTTGCAATGTGATTTATATAAATCTGGAACTCTTTTCTTTTCTGTTCTGTGTTGGGCCTGTTTCGTTCTTCTTGCCGTCGTTGGTTTTGCCGATATAAAGGACCGCTGCTCAACAGATCCTAAATTCAGGTCAGAAGTTTGATTACGGAAATTTAGCCTAAATAGTTGAGAGCTAGGGACGTGTTCAGATCTCGTGAATTAGGCAAGCTGTATAAAGACAGCTGTTCTGCAAACTATAAGGATAATCCTTCAATTTACAGCAATTTATTTAGTGACCGTCCAAAGTTATGGCAATAGTGAAAAAAGTAATGTATGACGGTTTTTCACGCTTCAGCCTTTGCAGCGTTCCCCGTGGACCCGTAATCAAAATTCAGGAGCTTGGCAACAGGCATGTACTTACGACTGCTGCAGTGTCCCGGGATCATATGATCCCCTTTGGCGATTCACGTAACTGTTTTGCCAACTTCAGCGATTCCCTTAATGACGACATCAAGAAAGGTTGTAAAATGGGACAAAACTCCCTTAACAAATGTCTCGTTTAGCAACAGAAACTTTGGGTTGAAAATTGGGGATTATCTGTATATTGTAATTCACTTCAGAGCTTGAAAGACTCATTTTAATGTGCTGAAATACCACATTCTACTTCTTTTGTATTATGGGGTTTTGGTAATAAGTAACTATTTCAGCCTTCATAAAATTATTAGCTTTAATTAAGAGCATAAATGGGGGAAGGGTGTTTATTGTTGAGGCTAGAAATCTTTTTTTTTCTTTCTTTCCTGAAGGAAACAATAGATTTTCTTTGTCGTCATCTGTTTGTCCCTGTTAATAATACATTTGTGCTTATTGTCTTTTAATGTTTGACTAAATTTAATGCTAAAAGTACATTTGTGGACCGTTGCATCTTATTCTTTTATTAATTTACGTTATGCAAAAAAATACAAAAGCAAATAGTAGGAAAAATAGGGAAGGGAAAAATAAAAAAGAAAGAAACAGCGTTGACTTCCGACTCCCTTTGATGCAGTAGAATAAGACAGTAACATCCAACCTCAAACTTTTTTACTTTTACATAATAGTTTAAACCAGCTGTTTCTAGAACAACAAAACTATCTAATCCAGTGTTTCTCAACCTTGGAAGCTTGAAGATGGGTGGACTTCAACTCCCAGAATCCCCCAGCCGCCGCTGGCTGGGGGATTCTGGGAGTTGAAGTCCACCCATCTTCAAGCTTCCAAGGTTGAGAAACACTGTTGTAAAGGCTCAGGGTATGTGTGGGGATTAACTCCACCCCAATTTTGCATATGATTTACTTGGATTATTTAATTACTCACAGCCCAAAGAAGCAACAGAATTGAACTGTTGTCCACTGAAAATATTTGCAAATATTCCATCTTCAAGCTTCCGAGGTTGAGAAACACTGATCTAATCAGTCAAACCCCAAATCAAAGTTTCATTTTTTCCCCCTGCTTCAAGCACAAAGTAGGAATTAAAGTATTTATTCATTTTTTTCCCCCCTTGGATCAAAGCAGCCCATTTAGCCATCTCTGCTCACTCCATCAACTTTTGCAGCCCTTTGTCCAATGTCGGGATCAACATTTTCCCAACAGGGAGGCTCTGCGATGGTCATAAGTGTGAAAAATGGTCATAGGCCACTTTTTTCAGGGCCTGTTGTAACCTCGGATGGTCACCAAACGAATGGTTGTAAATTGGGAACTAGCTAATGCCTTTGTGTTGCATTATTGACTATCTGGACCTGGGTTTCCCTCGGAAAGGCTAAATATAAATCATTTTGGTTGGATTACTGCAATGCCCTCTACATGGGGCTGCCCTTGGAGTGCACCTGGAGGCTCCAGCTGGTCCAGAATGCAGCCGCGCGGGTTGTTACGGGAGCTTTCCATTACTCCCGGGCAACATCTTCCCTGCGCAAACTGCACTGGCTGCTGGTGGCCTTCCGGATCCGCTTCAAGGTGCTGGTACTTACCTATAAAGCCCTTCATGGCATGGGCCCGAGGTACTTGCAGGACCACCTTCTACCGGCCTCCCACCGCCCTGTGCGCTCTCATAGAACTGCCCTCCTCCGGGTGCCGTCAGCCAGACAATGTCGGCTGACGACCCCCAGGATGAGGGCATTCTCTGCAGCCGCACCGACCCTCTAGAATGAGTTACCCACCGAGCTCTGGACGGCTTCTGATCTCCGCATGTTCTGCACTGGCCTGAAGACATGGCTTTTTCATCAAATTCCCTGACCGATTATGGGGTTTTTAATTTTGGGGATTTTAAATCAGATTATATTTTAGAATTTTATTGTTGTTGTTTTTACTATGTGAGCTGCCCTGAGTCCTACGGGAGAAGGGCGGCATATAAATTTTAATAATAAATAAATAAATAAAATTTAAAAGAAAACTCTTTGTCTTTGCCAGCAATGCTAAGGGATGAAACGGCCCTTTGCCCCAAAAGGAGCTGCTGGATTTTTGGAACATATTGGATGTTGGTTACTCATGAAAATGAAAAGATCAGCCGGGAGTTTGAAAAGTCATTTCAAGTAAGTCTCTCTGTCCGCAAGGATGAAAATCACTCTTTCCCTTTTGAATATTTGCTTTGAAATTAATTGTTTTTTATAAAACTGGGCTTGAGCCAAAACATTAAAAAGAATCAGAATATAAATGCTTTTACTTCATTCTTTTTTTTATTTTTTTTTGAATTTTTAAACAAAACATAAAACATAAATCCATCATCCATTACAATTGCAAACAGTGTGTCAGTTGGTTACAAGCCTTTTGTGCTTCATCCCCATATTCAAAATTAACTAATTATCTAATTTCTCATATTATCAGATTAATAAGTATCCTCATTTGTCATTTAATTAACTATGGCTTTATCGTTTCTTAAAAATTATTTTCAAATATTGTATTATAACATTCATTTCTTATTTCGTATTTCATTTCCATGTTTTATTTTCTAGCCATTGATAAAATAAATCCCATCTCTTACAATATTGTTTAAATTCTTGTTCCCTAATTTCAAATGTCCATTTACTCATTTCAGCAGATTCCATAATCTTCCTAATAACTTCGTCTTGAGTTGGTCCTTTCTCATTTTTCCAATTTTTAGCGAACACAATTCTAGTCGCAGTTAAAACATTTCACAATCAAATATCTCAATTTTCTATTATATGTTTCTGGCACCCTCCGTAATACAAAAAAAATCTCTGGTTTGAAGTCTATATGATTTTTTGTCATTTTTTTTCCAGCCATGTGTGTATTTTAGTTCAGTATCTTTTAGCTTCTGCACATGTCCACCACATATGGTAGTATGAGTCTGATGACATTTACTTCATTCTTGAATTGTAGCAGGCGGTGATGTAAAAAAACTTAAAATTCTGATTTTGCAGATTTATCAGTGCCGTTATTTCTGATCTCTTTACTGACTGACTTGATTTTTAGCCTGCCCTTATTCTTGCTTCTCAATAACTCGAGGCAGCAAATCTACCTGACACAGATCGTCCTCGACTTACAACCACAATGGAGCCCAGGATTTATGTTGCTAAGTCAGAAATGTGTCCAGTGAGGTTTGCCCTGTTTTACAACTTTTCTTGCCACAGTTCTTAAGTGAATTTCTGCAGTTATTAAGTCAGTAGCACAGTTGTTAAAGTGAATCGGGCTTCCCCATTGACCTTGCATGTCAGAAGGTTGCAGATTACCTGGGAGACTGCAACAGTCATAAGTACATGCCAGTTGCTGAGCCTCTGAATTTTGATCACATGATCACGGGGAATGCTGCAATGGTCCAGTAACTCAACTATTGTAAGTCGAGGACAACCTGAGAGTGGCCAGTTTTTCATGCTTGAGGTGGGACTAGAACTCCCAGTCTCCTGGTGATTGGCCCAAAGTCCCCCAGATGCCTTTCATGGCTAAGGAGGGACTAGAACTCCCAGTCTCCTGGTGATTGGCCCATGTCTCATTGATGGGACTCTGCTCCAAACCTCTTGAGTTGACTAGGACCACATCCCTTGGGGTCTTCAGGAGTATCTCCTCCGAGACCAGTTCAAAGTTCTTCCTGTTTATCTTTTAATGTTGGGTTCACCACTTCTGTAAACGTGTCATCTGCATTTTTAATCACACCCCCTTGGAGTCTGCTGGGCTAAATGCAGGACGGAGCGGGGGTGGGGTAGGGGTGCATCCTGCATTTTGGGGAAAGTAGATTGCAGAACGTGATACATCCATGAACGTCTCGTCTCTTTTACCCTTTTAGGTGTATCGTGGTAGTTGTGATTGCACTTTGCTTTATTTACCTGGTCAAGACAAACTACGAGGCCAAGACATGTGAAACGGGAAGAATTCACAAGGTCAACCCTGATCATGCCAAGGTCAGCTCACTGTTGTAATGAAGGGTGGCAGAATAGTAGGAAGCAGTGGTGTGGAAAAGGCTTATGAAACATTTTCTTTCCTTCCTTCCTTCCTTCCTTCCTTCCTTCCTTCCTTCCTTCCTTCCTTCCTTCCTCCTCTTTCTTCTTCCTCTTCCTCTCCTCCTCCTCCTCTTCTCCTCCTTCTCCTCTTCTCTTCCTCCTTCCCTTCTTCTCCTCCTCCTCTCCTCCTCCTCGTCTTCTCCTCCTCCTCCTCTCCTTCTCCTCTTCCTCCTTCTCTTCTTCTCCTCCTCTCCTCCTCCTCTTCTTCTCCTCCTCTTCCTCTTCTCCTCCTCCTCCTCCTCCTCCTCTTCCTCCTTCTTCCCCTCCTCTTCTCCTCCTCCTCTTCTCCTCCTTCTCCTTCTCCTCTTCCTCCTTCTCTTCTCCTCCTCCCCCTCTCCTCCTCCTCCGCCTCCTCCTCTTCTTCTCCTCTCCTCCTCCTCTTCTTCTCCTCTCCTCCTCTCCTCCTCCTCTTCTCCTCCTCTTCTTCTCTTCCTCTTCTTCTCCTCCTTCTCTTCTCCTCCTCCTCTTTCTCTTCTCTCTTCCTCCTCTTCCTCCTCCTTCCACCTCCCCCTTTTTTAACCACTGTGGCCAGAAAGGTCATAAAATAGAGCAAAACTTGCTTAACAATTCTCCTCCTCTGCAACAGAAATTTTGCACTCAATTGTGATCTTAGGTTGAGACATAACAACAAACATATCAATTCATTTCTGATTTTTCATGGAATTTTGGTTAACAGTTTTTCGGTTAACAGTTTGAGGGGGATCTTATCCACAGATGGCATATCCGTGAGTAAATATGTGCAAGATATGTAGATATGTTTAAAAAGTATTTCTGCATATTCAGATAAGTCCATCTGGAGATAAGCAAAACCGAAATGACTCAGCTGTTAATATTCATGAGTAGTATATACAGTAGTATGAAATCCTTAGCTATCTTATTTTTCCCCTTAATTTTGTTTTTTCTTGGAATTGTTATTTTTGTTTCATTTGGCATTTTCATTCATTTGCCTTTCTGAAAAGAGATAAACAACATTTATTGTGTTAATTCAATGTTTCTCAACCTTGGTAGCTTAAAGATGGGTGGACTTCAACTCCCAGAATCCCCCAGCCAGTGCTCATTTAAAAATGATGGGGGAACTGAGGATGGGTACTCTAGAGACCCAACAGCAAGAGACAGATGCTATGGCAGTGAAAATATTTAGATTAAACAAAAATGACAAAAGGAGTTACAAGATACCAGAGGAGAAGTAAGACAGATTCACCAAAAAGTTAATAGTTGAAATTCTAAAAAGGGCAAGAGATGATGCATAGACACAGAATACTCTTTAATATGGTGGTTATTCTAATAAGTGTTAAAATAAAGAAGTAAAAAGTAGAAATTGGGAAAATAATAATATGTATACCAAAATATAATAAAACATATGACCATTATTGTGTATAAACAAATGACAGAAGTTGAAAAAGTATGATTATCTCCTAATACTAATCACCAGAGGTGAAATGCTCCCAGTTTGGACCAGATTGCACAATCTGGTAGCGATGGAGTAGGGTGGTTCGGAGAACCAGTAGCAAAAATCCCTCTCCCCCCCCTTCCCATGCCCAGCTGAGCCGCACGATCATCAGAGGCTTTTTCTTTTAATTTTTAAAAGCATTTTTTCTACAACCTCTTCAGCCAAAAAATGCTTTTAAAAGTAAAAAAAAAGCCTCTGATGATTGCGCGGCTCAGCTGGAATCGTCAAAGGGATCGTCAGCTGATGATCCCAGCTGAGTTGCCTGATTGGCAGAGGCTTTTTTCTTTTAAAAGCCTCTGATGATCCAAGCAGAATTGCCTGACCAGCAGAGGCTTTTAAAAGGAAAAAAGCCTCTGTCGATCAGGCAACTCAGCTGGGGTTGTCAGAGCCTTTTGAAAGCATTTTTTTATGACCTCTTCGCCGAAGAGGTTGTAGAAAAAATGGTTTTAAGAGAAAAAAAAATTGGCCACACCCCCCCAGTCACATTACCCCCCCCCCCCCACCAAGCCACACCCACAGAACCGGTAGTCACAAATTTTAGATTTCACCACTGCTAGTCACGCTGCCTAAACTCTTGACAACACTGTTCACTAAGCACTTACGGATGTTAAAGAAAAAATATAAATTAAACCATATGTATAAAAAAATTGTGTTTAAAGATTGGACATCAAAGCAGAATAGATGAAAAAAATTGTACGCCACATCAGTGGGTTGTGTCAATTGCGCATTCTTAACATAAAAAAATACGTTTCACGACCGGCTGGTATGTTTTGCTGTTCTAGAGAGCTCAGAAATACGCAGAAGGAATTTTGCAAGCCGAGTGCCGCCCGTCCTTTGCAAAGACCAAGCTGAACGAGCTGTTTCCCAACAAATACAACACGGGCCCCCATCCCTTTATAACGAAAGATATCGACGCTCAGTCCGATCTCTTTAAATATCAGCCCCCTTTCGGCTTTCGGAATTTTTTGGAGAAGCTTCGAGACTTGGTCCAACTTCTACCTGAACAAGATCTACCGGCAGAGCTGCGTTCAAAACGCTGTAAACGTTGCGTAGTTGTGGGAAGCAGCAACATATTACATGGGTTGGAGCTGGGCTCCTACCTGAATCACTTTGACATCGTCATCAGGTATGTCTTCGGTTTTTGTCTCAGGTCACAAATGGAAAGAGAATGGGAAGGGACCTTGGAGGTCTTCTAGTCTAACCCCTGTTTGAGAAGGAGACCATACCATTCCGGACAAATGGCTGTTCAGACTTTTCTTAAAAACCTCCAGCCACAACTTCTGAAGCATGTGAATTTTGTTGAATCTGGTGGTGAAGATTTCCAATTAAGAGAGTTAAACTTTCATTTTCCCTTTGGCTAAGACTTTACTTTAAAAGATAAAATTAAAAGTGTATTTGAAACATTTATATTGGCGCTTATCTAATGCAAAATTCTGAGCAGCTCCCAATGGAAAATGTTCTGTTTCACAGTGAATCTTAAATTTGGTGGTTACCGTGTAGCATGGATGGAAGCTGTTCAAGGAGAGAAGCAAGCTCGAACAAAGGAGACATTTCCTGACAGTCAGAATAATTAATCAGTGGAACAACTTGCCACCAGAAGTTGTGAATGCTCCAACACTGGAAGTTTCCAACTGTGTTATTCATGCATTTTTTAAATTATATGTTCAGTTGCATTGTGCACTTTGTTTTACAGGTTAAATGATGCACCTGTTTGGGGATATACAAATGATGTCGGCAACAAAACAACAATAAGAATGACCTATCCTGAAGGAGCTCCTTTATCTCAAGACGAATATTTTCCAAATAGCTTGTTTGTGGCAGTATTATTTAAAACAGTTGATTTTGAATGGATAAAAGCAATGGTGAAAAATGAAACATTAGTAAGTAATTATATTAAATATTGCATTTGTATGAAGTAAGCGACACCAGAATTGTACTGCTTGTGTGTTTACTACAGTTTTTTTCCTAGCTGGCCACTGTTATTTTTGCCTTTGGTGGAAGTAATACGCCTAATGTAGTATTACTGTATAAGTTATATTGATGTGAATATTAAATAAATTGCTATTAGCATTAAATGCATTGGCACCCCTTAATTGCCAAGCCACTCTTAAATGGTTTACACTGAAAAATTAGGAATAAACTAAAATTCGATCCAACAGAAACCAATATAACCATAAAAAATGTACTGAATTCCTATGGAATATAGATGTTTTAGAAATAAAAATATATTTGTACTTCTCCTTAGGACTGTGTATGCATTCATTGGCACACAATTGCAAATTTTATGTTTTTCCCCCTCCTGTTTATTGATTTTTAATTTGTTTTTTATGATACTTTTTCTTGTTTAAATATGCCCAACAAGTTGTTTAATTCAGTGCCTCCTCTCTCATTTTAACCTGACTGCTCCAGTTAGTTAGTTAGTTAGTTAGTTAGTTGTTAGTCCTTCTTTCCATCTCTGGCTGGAGATAACAAGTTTAGCCATTTTGAAAAATTTTGCGGTGGCATTTCATTTTAGAGGACCTAGTCAGCCTTGGCAAAGAATTGGGGATTACAAGTAAACCTCGCTTAATGACGCCCAGGTTTAGTGACTACTCAAAGTTATGGTGGCGCTGAAAAGTATCTTTGTGAACAATCCTCACTTTGTGACCAATGCAGCTTCCCAGAGTCACATGATCACGGTTACACGCTTCCTAGCCAGCTTCTGAGAAACCAGAGTTAAAATTGCAGTGCTGAAATTGTAAGTTGTGATTCCCATGATGTCTTGCTTAACGACTTGTGTGACTCGCTTAATGACCCCAGGGGAAGTGACAATGTAATTCCAGCACAGTCCTGGGGTGTTTGGATTAGCGACCGTGTCGCTTAGTGATTGAGTTAACCTCAGCAGTGGCCTCTAAGTGAGACAACCATGTATTAACGTATTTTTCGGAGTATAAGACGCACCTTTCCCCCCCCTAAAAGGGGGTTAAAATCTGTAGCCCTGCCCACCCACTGGCCTCCACCCTTTGGCCTCTGCCTCCCAGCAATTTAACTCTTAGCAGCAAGAAGAAACAGCCCATTTCAGTTTCAGCACAGCCTAATTAGCACAAGTTGATTGTCCCTTGGATGGGCCTCCTGACTCTCAGCTGTTTCAGGCTGTAGGGATTGCCATGGCCTATTGCTGCACGGGCCTCTGCTGCTTGCTGCAAGGAAGTAAATTGCTGGGAGCAGTTTTTTTCTTTCTTGTGCTTATCAAGCTATGCTAAAAATGAAACTGAAACTGAAACAGGCTGTTTGCTGCAAGAGGCAAAACTGTTCAGAGGCAGAGGGAGATTTCTTTTTCTTGTTTTCCTCACCAAAAAAGGTAGGTGCGTCTTATAGTCCTGAGCGTCTTATACTCCGAAAAATACGGTAAATTTTTCCCCCCTCCTGTAAAGGTAGTCCTTGACTTACAACAGTTCATTTAATGGCTGCTTGAAGTTACAGCGGCACTGAAAAAAAGGAATTTAGGACCATTTTTCACGTGTCTATTTCAGCATTTCTGTGGTCACGTGATCCAAATTTGAACGCTTGGCAACTGGCATGTACTTATGACGGTTGCAGTGTCCCGGAATCACGTGATTCCCTTTTTGCGACCTTCCGACAAGCCAAGAAAAAGGGGGAAGCCCGATTCACTTAACAACTGTGGCAGGAAAGGTTGTAGAACAGAGCAAAATCCACTTAACCAGTGTCCCACTTAGCAACAGGAATGTTGGGCTCAGTTGTGGCTGTAAGTTGAGGACTAACCTATAATTAAAATCTTCATGGGAGTAATTGCTTCACATTAGGGTGGATTTGAATCCTTGTCATAATTTGGGTGCATTTGTGTGTTGTTGTTGTTGTTGTTCAGCCACTCTGGACGCACCTCTTCTTTTGGAAGAAGGTGGCGATGAAAATACCCCTCATCCCGGGGAAGGTCCGGATTTTGAACCCGATCATCGTTAAGGAGACGGCAATGGATATTCTGCAATACCCGGAACCTCAATCCTGGCTCTTCTTCTGGAATCAGGTCAGTGTACAGGTAGTCCTTGATTTATGACCAGAATTGAGCCCAGAATTTAGGTTGCTAAGTGAGACGGTTGTCCTCGATTTACAACAATTGAGCCCAGAATAATATCCATCCTCCCTCCCTCCCTCCCACGGTGCTCAGTGGTTGGAATACAGTAGTGCAGGCGAATTCTGCCGACTGCCAGCAATTCGATTGTCACCAGTTCAAGGTTGACTCAGTCATCCATCCTTCCGAGGTGGGTAAAATGAGGAGCCAGATTGTTGGGGAGCAATAGGCTGACTCTGTAAACTGCTTAGAGAGGGCTGTAAAAGCACCGTGAAGCGGTATATAAGTCTTAAGTGCTAATGCTGAAGCTATTGTCCCTTCCTTCCTTCCTTCCTTCCTTCCTTCCTCCCTCCCTCCCTCCCTCCCTCCCTCCCTCCCTCCCACAGTGCTCAGTGGTTGGAATACAGTAGTGCAGGCTAATTCTGCCGACTGCCAGGAGTTCAATACAGTAGTGCAGGCTAATTGGTTCAAGATTGACTCAGCCTTCCATCCTTCCGAAGTTGGTAAAATGAGGACCCATATTGCTGGGGGCAAGAGGCTGACTCTTTAAACCGCTTAGAGAGGGTTTTAAAATGCTGTGGGACAGCATATAAGTCTAAGTGCTATTGCTATGCTTGCAAAAGGAATACATTACCTTTCTCTGGTTCCCCTCTAGAACATACCCACGATTGGCATGGTAGCCATAGTTCTAGCTACCCATTTATGTGACGAAGTGAGCTTAGCCGGGTTTGGCTACGACCTGCATCATCCCGAGGCACCTCTGCATTATTACGACAACGTTTGCACAGCGGCCATGCGTGGGCAACTCATGCACAACGTGACTCAGGAGACATACCTTCTGCGAAAGCTGGTCAGAGAAGGTGCTGTAAGCGATCTCAGTGGGGGGATCTACTGCCACTTCTGCAACAAGCCGGGGTAACGGTGGGATCAGAGATCGACTTTCGCGTGTTTCTGCAAGCTTCCCTTGGTTGGGAAAAAAAAAGTATTCCACGCAGATCATGTGAGGCAACTTTTTGGGGTTCAGAGTTTATTTAGTATTTGGTAGAGGTTTCTGAACATGCATCATTCCTCCATGGACTGTACTTCACAGCTAACTGGTATAGGTCATTGTAACGCACAGCACTTCTGAATGGTTGAAGAGGAAGACGGGAACCTTTCAGGCGAGGCAGTTATTAAGTGCCTTGAGCCTGATTTTATGAGGCTCAAGGTACTTTTTGTTTTGTTTTGTTTTTTATTCTTGCAATGGATGTTAAGCAAATCAGTGCAATTTTAAAGCGAATCCAACTTCCCCCAAACACCCCCGCTTCCATTGACCTTGGAAACTGGCCAGAAAGGACTGGACTCCATTTTAAAATTTATTTATCAAATTTAGAAACTGCCGTCTCCATCCCAGGGGGACTCTGGGTGGTGTGGAAGTAAAAATACGAAAACATAAAAATGGTATAAAGTTTAGGTAAGAGGCAGAGATTGTTACAATCAGCATTAAAAGCAAATTAAGGGGGGTGGGTGTCTAACCAGCTCCATGCATTGTGCTCCTCCCTGAGAGCTAAGCAAAATGCTGGGTCTTCAGGCATTTTTGAAAGACCAGGAATGTGTGTGTGTGTGGGGGGGGGGTCTGCTTCATCTGTTGGGGGGAGGGTGTATCAAAGGGTGGGGGGCAATAGTAGAGAAGGCTCTTTTCCTGGAGAGCTAGTCAGAATTTTTTAAATGATGGGGTTAGGAGAAGCAGTGGCAGAAATCGGAGGCAGAGTCAAAAGAGGAGTTAGCCTAGAATCCTACGTAGCCACAAGCAAATTTAAATTCAATCCCCTTTAAATTCCATTGATTCTTCATCTTGACTCCACGCACGAGCTGACCGTTAGTTGAGAAGATTCCCATTCATAGGATTTTATCAATAAATCAGTTTAATTGGATGTCGATGGAGATTCTCCGTCATCCATGTCGTGGTTTTCCCAATGGTCTTCCCGTATCACGCTGATGATACGCAGCTGTACATCTCCACCCCAGGCCATCCCAACGATGCCCTTGAAGTGATGTCCTGGTGCCTGGAGGCCGTGCGGATCTGGATAGGGAATAACAGGCTTCGACTCAGCCCTTCCAAGACCGAGTGGCTGTGGCTTCTGGCGTCCCGATATAGCCAGCTGGTGCCATCGCTGGCTATTGGGGGCGAATCATTGGCCCCCACAGAGAGGGCTCGCAATTTGGGCGTCCTCCTGGATACACAGCTGTCTTTGGAAGAGCATTTGATGGTTGTGGCCGGGGGGGCTTTTCATCAGGTCCACTTGATTCGCCAGTTGCGGCCCTTTCTGGATCGGGACTCCTTACACACAGTCACTCAAGCACTTGTCACTTCCCGCCTGGACTACTGCAATGCTCTCTACATGGGGCTCCCCTTGAGGAGCACCTGGAGGCTCCAACTGGTGCAGAATGCGGCCGCGCGGGGGATTATGGGAGCAAGAGGGCGCTCCCATGTGATGCCTCTCCTGTGTGAGCTGCATTGGCTTCCAGTGGTCTTCCGGGTGCGCTTCAAGGTGTTGGTTACCACCTTTAAAGCACTCCATGGCATCGGACCTGGGTATTTGTGAGACCGCCTTCTGCCGCCGATAGCCTCCCACTGACCAGTATGCTCCCACAGAGAGGGACTCCTCAGGGTGCCATCAGCCAGGCAATGTCGGCTGGCGACACCCAGGGGGAGAGCTTTCTCTGTAGCAGCACCTGCCCTCTGGAACGATTTGCCCCCGGGGATACGAAGGATACCAGATCTCCGGGCTTTTCGCCGTACCCTAAAAACTTTTTTTCCATCAAGCAGGGCTGGCGTAACCCCCTCCCTTTTTTTTTAGTTTTTAGCTTTTTAAATGTAAATTGGGTTTTAGTTGGATTGTTTTAAATCATGGGCCAAAGCTGTGAAATTCTTTTAAATGATTTTAAATTTTGTATTGGTATGTTTTTTTTCTTTGGCTGTGCACCGCCCTGAGTCCAATAGGAGAAGGCGGTATATAAATTGATTGAATGAATGTGCTTTTTTCAAGAGGCAACTGGACTTTCTGGTTTTTTTTTTTTTTTGAAGACGTTTCACTTCTCATCCAAGAAGCTTCTTCAGCTCTGATTGGATGGTGAAGGATGGAAGGATTGATACTCCTTGCAGACAGCTGGTCATTTGCATCCTTTGAGAGGGTTGTTAAGGTCCCCTGGAGGTTTATCTGTGTCGTGAGGGTCACCTGAGTGGTGCCTTCTGGGAACTGTTGAAAGGAGCTGTGTTGTAGATTGGAGGTAAGATGATGTCATATCCCTCCTTCTCTGTTGAGAGAGGGCTGTTCAGTTTGGACATAGATGGCCTCTTTAGCCCCTCTTTCAAACCAGCGGTCCTCTCTGTACAAAATATGGACTTTGTTGTCTTCAAAAGAGTGGCCTTTGTCTTTTAACTCCAGATGGACTGCTGAATCTAGTCTTGATGTGTTTGTTCTGTTATGTTGCGCCACCCATTTGGGAAGTGGCTGTTTTGTTTCCCCAATGTACAGATCTGCATATGGCTCGCTGCATCGTACTGCCTATACTACGTTGCTCAATTTCCGTCTGGCTGTTCTATCCTTGGGATGGACAAGCTTCCGACTTGGTGTGTTCTTGAGTTTGAAGTGTGTACATCTGTTGTGTTGTCTGAAGATCCTCCTGAGCTTTTCCGATATTCCTGCAACGTAGAGAATGACAACGTTGCTTCATTTATTGTTCTCATGATTGTCTGTTACAGAGGAGGGTCTTTTTTGATGAAGGCCCACTTGGGATAGCCCTCAGAGTGTGTGGCTTTGATCGTACAACTCCGGGTTGCTTCAAACATCATCATCATCATCATCATCATTATTATTATTATTATTATTATTATTATTATTATTATTATTATTAATGTGATTTATATGCCGCCATTCTCCCCAAGGACTCAGGGCGGCTTACAAAAACAATCATAAATACAAATCACAATAAACACAATTAAAACACATTAAAATCCATTAAAATCATTCTAAAAAAGGCTATATAACCCCACGATCGTAATGTTCTTTAAACAGCCATGTCTTTAATCCCCGGCGAAAGGAGAGGAGGTCGGGGGCTGTCCTGAGGTCAGTGGGAAGACTATTCCAGAGGGTCGGGGCTCCGACAGAGAAAGCCCTCCCCCTGGGGGCCGCCAGCCGACATTACTTGGCTGACGGCACCCGGAGGAGGCCCACTCTATGGGAGCGCACTGAACAATGGGAGGAAAGCAGGAGTGGTCCTGTAAGTACCCCGGGCCTAAGCCATGTAGGGCTTTATAGGTTAAAACCAGCACCTTGAAACGAACCCGGAGAGCAACCGGTAGCCAGTGCAGCCCGCACAGGAGAGCTGTAACACGGGAGTAATGAGAAGCCCCTGTAACTACCCGCGCGGCCACATTCTGGACTAACTGGAGTCTCCAGATATGTCCCAAGGGCAGCCCCATGTAGAGGGTGTTACAGTAATCCAACCGAGAAGTAACCAGGGCATGGGTGACCGTGGTGAGGGCATCTCAGTCCAAAAAAGGGTGCAACTGGCGTACAAGAAGTACTTGCACGAAGGCCCCCCTGGTTACAGCCATCAGATGGTCATTCAATGATAGCCGAGAATCCAGGAGGACACCCAGATTGCGAACCCTATCGGATGGGGTGATAGTCTCCCCACCGATCACTAGAGATGGTATCTCAGGATCCCGAGATGCCGGCACCCACCACTCCGTCTTGCAGGGATTCAGTCTGAGCCTGTTCTTACCCATCCAAACCCGCACCGCCTCGAAGCAGTGGGACATCACGGAAAGGGCATCCCCAGGGTGGCCCGGGGTAGAGATGTAAAGCTGGGTATCATCCGCATATTGGTTTGCGGATATAATATTGCTTCGCATATAAGTTGCGAAGCATCTGCATTTTAATTCCATGACCTGTGTGTTTGTGGTGATAATCCTAAAGCCGAGATTGTAAGTCATTTTTGTAGTGCCATTATAACTTTGGTCACTAAACAAATGGTCATAAGTTGAGGATAGCCTGTATAAATTACTTGTTCAAGGGACGGGATAAAAAAAATCTGTTACAATTGTGGATTACAGTATTATTTTTCCGGATAAGTTTTTACTCTGCTCTATTCTTTTATCTGCTTGCACACCAAGATAGATATTGTACCTATGTAAGATGAATTGTACAGAGGCTCCAATCCAGATTGGTCCACAATAATAATAATATGCTGTTTATTTTTTATGGGAAAATAAACTTGGGAGTTACACTGATGCTGCATTATTAGAAGGTAAAGGGCAGAAGAAAAGAGGGAGATAAAGAGTTTATTGTAAGTGGGGGGAGGAAGGGTTATTGGGTGGAGGGGGGGAAATTTGCCCCCTCACCTATCTCCCCTTCCTTTGGTCTCTGGGAATTTTCAGAAGGCAGAAATTAGAAAAGACACGATCACTTTGGTGAAAGTTAGATATTTCGCTGTACATATGAAATTCAGTTCTTTCCTTGCACATTAATGTCCTTGATGTACATTAATATCCCCAAGACAGCTATCAAAAGAGCAATAAAAGCACAAAGTGGTGCAGTTTACACAAGCCATATAAAGTAAAAAACCACACACTGAAATGTTCCCGTGAGCAGACATTAAGAATCTGGGATAGGAACTTTTATTGCGTAATAGAACAATAATGATCCCACGTTGACGTTCAGGATGGACAACCGATCCCATGCTGGTTTTGAAGAGAACAGAAGACAGGGCCGAGAAATGGTCAAAATAATCGTGTCTCATCCTTTAAGGATGTTTGAGGAGTTTGAAATGATCAATTCTTCTTCAATTCCTTGATTGCAAGTATTTAAATGTGGTTAGTAAATGTGTTTCCAGAGGTGAAAAACACGATAGATACCCAATGGAAATGAAAAAAATACATGGACATATATGAAAGTTTTTGGTTGTCCCAAAGGTGCTTTTTCAAGAGGCAACTGGATTTTGTTTTTCCTTGAAGACGTTTTGCTTCTCATTCAAGATGCTTCTTTTTTTTTTTTTTTAAATATTTTATTTGTTTTTAAACATCTTAAACATAAAATACATCTTTTAAGGACAAAGGTTTGGTCCGGTATTAGATAAGTACAATTGCCCACCCTTCTTTAACCAATTTGATTCCAAATTTCATCCATTTATATCTTTAAAAAGAAAAAAAACCCCACATCAAATCACCAATTTTTTATCATACAATCTAAGATCTTATTCTAAACACTTGGCTTTCTATTGTTTCACCCTAAATATTAAGTCACAAATAAACACAGCTCCTTTTTGTATACAATCTTTCATTTCCAAATAAACACCATTCTAAATTTTTATCATTTTGTCAATCCAAATTCCATATATATTTCTTAATCTTGAGACCCATTTCATCAAATCTATATTGTAAGCTCTATTGATTTACATCTAATTTCCTTATTCTTGTCATGAAATACGCTTCTCATTTTACATAAAATCACTTCAGTATCGGTTCACATTATCATTCATTCCACGTTTCCATCCATAATTTTATCTAGTTCCCAAACTACTTTATTTTGGCTGATTTCCAACGTATTCTCCATTATTCCTAGATCTATTATTTAGCTGGTTCACAACTAAATTAATTATTTTCCAGCATATTCTCTCCTCCATTGCTCCCGCTGATTGCGAGCATTATCTCCTCCACTCCTAACTCTACTTGTTTGGCTGGTTCACAGCATTTTGTTTTAGCTGTTCTCCAGCATAATCTCCTCCACTCCTTCTGCTGATTACCAGCATAATCTCCTCCACTCCAAGATCTATTGTCGCTGATTACCAGCATGCTTTCCTCCACTCCTACATCTATTATTTTAAACATTTTATTTTAGCTGGTTCACAGCATATTAGATAAATTACTTTTTCAACATATTCTGCTCCATATCTCCTGCCAATTTAAAATAGAAACGTGTTACAACAAATATCTTCTCACATATTCTCTCCTGGATTATAAATTTTCCTTAAATTCATCCCATTTCATATTTATTCTTATTTAAAATCATTTTTCTCTAATTATTAAATCTATTAACTCCTTAAAGGAATTAATATTCAACATTCATTTAAATATTTAAGACCTCCTGTTCTCATTTAATCATTTATATTCTTGTTTCATGACCAGATTGATACATGTGTATATATATATAGTCAAATTTAAAAGGAATGGAAATAAAAAGTAAAAAGGAAAGAGACAACAAGAAAGAGAAGAAAGAAAAAAGGAACAAAGAGGAAAAGAAAAGAAAAAGAAAAGAAGGGAAAAAACACACCTATTAATATTGAAGTTTCATTCAAAGATTTAAACATTACATTTCCGTTTTTAATCAAACTATTTTATTTTTCTTATGTCACAACCAGCTATATTCTATTTCTTCCTTTTCCCATCTGTCCAAAACTATTCCTTTTCAAGTTCAATATTATCAAAATTAAAAACTCTGTAAAGTTTAGCTCTTTTCTAACATCTATTCCATATATAGTATCATTGTCCCTTCTTTTGTTGCTGCGCCATTTTCTTTTGTTGCCATGCCTACTAGTTCAATTTTAATTGTTCCATTTTATTTCTTCTTTCTTTCCATCAATGAAACCACCAATAGATTGGAAGTCCCCAGAGTCAATTTACACTTTCACTTCGTTGTGGCAATCCTCCATTTTATCCATTATATAATTGTCCGCTGGTCCTTTCCCCTTAGTTTTTAAAGATTCCTGCTTATTGCCTCTCCCCTTTTTCATTCAAGAAGCTTCTTCAGTTCTGCTGAATGGTGGAGAATGGAAGAATTTATATTCCTTGCAGTCATTGGTCGTTAGCTTTCTTTCTGAGAATCATTGAGGCCACTTGGAGGTTTATCTGATTATCTGTCCCAAGTGGCCTCAATGACTCTCAGAGGGAGCGCTAACGATCAGATGACTGTAAGGAATATAAATCCTTCCATTCTCCATCATTCAGCAGAATTAAAGAAGCTTCTTGGATGAGAAGCAAAACGTCTTCAAGGAAAAACAAAGAAAGTTCAGGTTGTCTCTTGTAAAAAAACACCTTTGGGATAATATGTGGACAAACAATGTACTTAACTGATTTCAGGTTTCTTGATTCTCTGGGCACATAAGCTGTATTATTTATTCCTGTATTATGTAAAGTTATGAAACAGAACCAATGCTGTAAGATAAATCTCAAATGGATGAATTATAAATCAGAAACAGGAATGCAAAAAATTTCAAATGGGATATGAGTGGTTAGAGAAAAATGTAAATGAGCTACTGTAAAATGGTATAATGACAACTGAAATTAATAAAGAACGCTGTTTTTAGGAAGGGGGGATTTAAGTGTTCTTTGAGTTGTGTGTCCTTCACAAGCAGAATTCTGAAGTTCTGTACTTGGTTGATTGAACAAACTAACATGATGCCTCCGTGCAATCCATACCACTGGATACCCATCACCAGTGAAGAATCCCCATCTGTGTGGGAGAAGAGTAGGATCCCAAAGATTGGTGCTTTACAATATGGTGAGGTCAAAGATGATTTACTAACCCCATTCCCTTTTAGCACTGATGATGTTACTTAGTTTGGTATTGAAACCTCTGCAAGAAAGCCAAGCTCAGAGTGCACCAAGGACCCCACTGTCCTCCTCCTTCTAGTGGTAGTACTCCTCTTCCACCTACTCCCCCTCCAACCCACTCTCTTCTGCACTGATGAGGTTACCTAGCTGGGTCATGAGACGTCTGCGAGAAAATGACCTAGCTCTGAGAGGATCAAGGTTCCTTAAAATCGGTTATCATAGTCTGATTGCTACCCAGGGTGAGTTACCATTTATGGGATCAGCGACCAAGGAGCTTGCCTCTTCTCTCTAGATTTGGTCTACTCTTCCTTCTCCTTTCCCAGTCTTTCCACCATCTCCTACATCTGCCTTTCTTCATTTGATAGTGACATTCTGAGGAGACTTCCAAAGATGTCTGAAACACTAAGATAAGAACATACTGTAAGGGAAGAGCCATTCCGGAAAATACTGTGGTCCAAGTTGCTAAGGAGTTAAGAGTCGGAAGGAAAGCTTTGAATCGTCCCCCAAAAAACAATTTTCAGCTCTCAGACAAACAGTGTTGTGCTACCTTCATTTGTAACCTACGGATAAACTGAAGTTCCCAGTCAAGTTCAGAGATAGGATTACATTCCTGTCATTTAACCCAAAGGTTACTTGGGTGCAGTGGTGAAATCCAATTTTTTTTTAACTACCGGTTCTGTGGGCGTGTCTTGGTGGGCATGGTGTGTCTTGGTGGGCGTGGCAGGGGAAGGATACTGCAAAATCCCCATTCCGTCCTCACTCCTGGGGCCAGCCAGAAGTATTTGCTGATTCTCCGAACTACTCAAAATTTTGACTACCGGTCCTCCAGAACCTTCTGGATTTCACCCCTGTTTGGGTGGGTTTATAACTGACACGGAGCTGCTCTCTGCCCAAAATGTTTTCTAGACAATGCCCCAGATTAAGTTGATATAAGGCCATCCTCTCTGGCTATTACAATCTCTGTGCCTTTCAGAACAGCTGGGGGTAGAACATTAAATCAATTTGGCTTTACTTCAGAGAAAAAATAGGAGCTGTGGGCAGGGCCTACACATTGAATACTTGGAATAGGAGGAACGAACAGGGTGCATTTAAAAGCCCTAGTACACGAGGACAGTTACGATGTTTTGTCATTAACGAGATTATGTGGGATGAAAGCCATGAGTGGAATGTAAATATTATATATTTTATATTTTCTATTTTTCTTTTTCTTTCTTCTTTTCTATTCTTCTTTTTCTTTTTGCTTTTCCCTTTTCTTGCTTCTATCTTTCTTTTGTATGTCTTTTTTCTTCTGTTTCTATTGCTCTTTTATCTCTCTTTTATATTTTATAATGTATGTAGTTAAATGTGATATTTTATCTTTTTATACATAATAAAGATTTTTTTTTTAAAAAAGAAAATCATAAAAAAAAGGAAGATATCTATGGTTCAAAAGAAAAAAAGACCAAGCGAAAGAAAAGGTGGAATTGCTTTATGTGTAAGAGATCATGATGTCTGTTCAGAAAGGCATTAAAACAAAGATGAAAACCTCCCTGAATGTTTTTGGGATAATGTTAAAAAAAAGGGGGGGGGGAATGACATCACTAAACGTATATACTACCAGCCACCCAACCGAACAGAGAAAATATATGTACTTTTTGCTAATCAATTAATTAAAACAGACAGGAAAAATAGCACACTAGCAATGGGGGATTTTAACTACTCTGACATCCACTGGGCAGCAGGTTGGAGACCAAACAGGTGGTCCCTGATGAACTTTAATAACAGGCTTGACATTTTTGTCTGTGTGTGTCTCCCAGTTTAGAAATAGAGATAGAATAACAGAGTTGGAAGGGACCTTGGAGGTCTTCTAGTCCAACCCCCTGCTTAGGCAGGAAACCCTACAACACTTCAGACAAATGGTTATCCAAAATCTTCTTAAAAATTTCCAGTGTTGGAGCATTCACAACTTCTACAGGCAAGTTGTTCCACTCATTACTTGTTCTCACTATCAGGAAATTTCTCCTTAGTTCTAAGTTGCTTCTCTCCTTTTTCCACCCATTGCTTCTTGTTCTGCCCTCAGGTGCTTTGGAGAAGAGTTCGACTCCCTGTTCTTTGCGGCAACCCCTTAGTTAATGCTGCTGCTGAAACAAAACGTTTTGAAATCTGAACACTCTGACTTCAGAATGTCCTGTTCCAATTAAGCATATAGCACTATGCTGTTCCCATGTGGTATAAGTGCTTCAATGTATTTCTTTTATACATTGACGGTGTGCCAATATATTTGTGTTCCAGATGCCGGTAAATATGTTTTTTCTCCGGCAAAGTGCCAGGAAAAACATAACTTGCAAACCCAGAATAGACTAGCCGTGTTTCCCTGAAAACAAGGCCTATCATGGTTTTGAGCGCATGCGCTGAAATTAAGCCCTACCCACAAAATTAGCCCTACTTAAGCACCCGCGCAGCCGGTCTCCCACCATTTCCTCTGGTTGCTTGCAGTGCTGACAACACAAGGTGAGGCGAGGAGGGGAAAGGGGGGAGAGGGGTGAATTTGTCCCACGGTCGCACCAACCCTCTGCACAAAACAGCTGCATAACCGAAGAGACTCAGAACATGAGATAACAGAAGAAGAGTTGAAAAGGGACTTTGGAGGTATTCTAGTCCAACCCCCTACTCAATCTGGAGACCCTATACCCATGATGGCGAACCTATGGCACGGGTGCCACAGGTGGCACGTGGAGCCATATCGGTGGGTATGCGAGCTCAGCTCCAGCATGCATGCGTGCACCAGCCAGCTGATTTTCGGGCCTTCTGGGCCCACCAGAAGTCAGGAAACACACTGGTTCCGGCCCCCAGAGAGCCTCTGGGGGGGGGGAGGTCATTTTTGCCCTCCCCAGGCTCCTAGAAAGGCTCTGCAGCCTGGGGAGAGCAAAAACCGGGCCTACTGTGCCATCCCATGCCAAAAGCGGGGAGAGCACGGGGAGGGGGGCAGGGGGCATAGAATTATGGATGTGGGCACGTGTGCGTATGACCGACCCCACCGCGCTGCCCCCACTTTTGGCACGTGATGGCAAATAGGTTAGCCATCACTGCCCTAGACCATATCAGACAAATAGTCATCCAATCTCTTCTTAAAAACCTCCAGTGATGGAGCAGCCACAATTTCTGGAGACACGAACGACTGAAGGATCTTAAGCACTGTTGAGTTGTTTCACATGTTGTTGCTGAAATAATGTTAGCGCAGGAAAAAGTTTTTCATGTGCTCCATGGGAAGTTTTTCTGGTCTTCCAGGGAAAGCACAATGCTCCTGTAGGGTACAACGATCAATTTATTCAGATACAGTCATGTCATCTTCTTCTGCAACATCGTCATAACTCTCCAAACCTGAATTCCGGCCTGAATTTCTTGTGACTCCATTCCCTGCAAAACCCTTGGTCCCAGCCTCTGATGTCGCGCAACAGAGGTCTCCTTAAATGAGGACCTCTTGTCCCGGGCTGTTACAGGAGCTTCTCGATATTCCCACGAGCTGCACTGGGTGCTGGTGGTCCTCTGGGTTTGTTTCAAGGTGCTGGTGCTCACCTATAAAGCCCTACGTGGCTTAGGCCTGGGGTACTTGCAGAAGCATCTCCTGTCCTCCTCCCATCGTCCCGTGCACTCTCACAGAGCGGGCCTCCTCAGGTGCCATCAGCCAAACAATGTCAGCTGGCGACCCCTAGGGGGAGAGCGTTCTCTGTGGGAGTGCCAACCCTCTGGAACGGTTTGCCCACTGAGCTCAGGACAGCCCCCGACCTCCTCTCCTTTTGCTGTGAACTGAAGACGTGGCTCTTCCACCAAATGGACTGATCCGTTGGGGGATTTGCACATTGTAATAATTTAAATTTAATTTTATCTGGATTTTAATCTTGTATTTTGCTTTTTATTGTTGATTTTTATCTTGTAAGCCGCCCTGAGTCGTTCGGGAAAAGGGCGGTATATAAACCGCAATAAAATAAAATAAATAAAATAAATGTAGCCTGCCCGTAGGGCATTGGCAACACAGGTGTCCACAGATATCAGATTTTCAACCCACTTTAATAGAATGTGAAGGGGGTGGTTTTTTAAATATGAATAATGTACACTGAAGATGGCATTTAATTTCGTTGTACAAAGTGCAATGACAATAAAGTAAATGAAACTTTAAAAAAACCCACCACCCCAGGGAAACCACAATTGCAAACCTTAAACTCCCACCCTAAAACCCTAAACCAGGGCTCTGGGTTAATGGATTAATGGATTTAATGATCTAAAGTGACTTTTATTTGTAGTCCCCCAGACAAGATGAGTTCAAAAAGAAAGAGCTACTCTGTGGAATTCAAGACAGGAACCGTGGAGGATTCTCGGGGAAAGAACCTGATGGCTTTCTGCAAAGAGAAGAAGCTGGACCTCCGTATGGTCTGAAAATGGAGAGCAGAGTACGATACCCTCAGAAAAACAGGTGCAGGAGGGAAATGCTAACGAGCGCAGGTGTGGATCAGGTCGGCAACCGTTATTCCCTGAACTGGAAGACATCACCTGTGAATGGGTCGCTGACAGGAGAGCCAAGGCTTCGGTTGTGCGCAGGGCTGATATCCAAGCATTTGCTCTCACAATGGCACCACAGTTACAAATTCCCCTGGAAGGCTTCAAAGCATCACAACAGTGGCTGGATGGCTTCCTTCAGTGATACGAACTGTCTCTGAGGAGATCCACCTCACTGTTCAAGCTGGAAGATGCTGAACTTGCCAGGCGTGCCCTCGCCTTCAAGACCAAGTCCTTTGTCGATGGCATCGACTTTTCTAGATACCAACTCTTCAACATGATCGCTATGGATGAAACTTCAGTGTTTCTGGGCCAAGGAGCTCAAACCACAGTTGATCAGAAGGGTGCCACGCAGTGGTGAAATGTAAGATTTGTTACTACCGGTTCTGTGGGCATGGCTTGGTGGTGGTGGTGGGGTTAATGTGACTGGGTAGGCATGGCCAACTTTTTTTTTCTTTTAAAAGGATTTTTTCTACAACCTTGAGAGATTATGTAGCAAAACGGACACCAGGTGGCGCTGTTAGGCTGCTAACTCAGAGGTCTTCCAATCTTTGGGTTGTAATTTTTGCAAAGTTAAAATGCTTTTTTCAAAAATACACTCTTCCTAAATATTCACAGGAAAAAAGGAAGGAAGGAAGGAAGGAAGGAAGGAAGGAAGGAAGGAAGGAAGGAAGGAAGAACACCTTGGCATTGAAAAAAATGACTTAGGACCGCTTTTCACACTTACAACTATTGCATCATCCCAAGGGTCATGTGATCAAAATTCAGACACTTGGCAATTGACTCATCTTTATGACGGTTGCAGTGTCCCAGGGTCACGTGATTCCCTTTTGCGACCTTCTGATGACCAAGTCAACAGGGAAGCCAGGTTCATTTAACAACTGCAGTGATTCACTGAACATCTCTGGCAAGGAAAGTCAAAAAATGGAGCAAAACTCACTGAACAAAAGTCTTGCTTAGCAATAGAAATTTGGGGCTCAATTACGGTAGTAAGTCGAGGACTACTTACAATACATTTCCTCAATGTCCCTTGGGAGTTGGGTGGCATAGAAATGCGACAAAATAAATAAAGAAAATAATAAATGAAGAACCTTGAATTTCTCTTTCTCTCTGTGTCCCTCCTTCCTTCCTTCCTTCCTTTCTCTCTCTCTCTCTCTCTCTCTCTCTCTCTCTCTCTCTCTCTCTCTCTTCTTTTTCTTTCTCCTCCTCCTCCTCCTCCTCCTCCTCCTTCTTCTTCCTCCCCCTCCTCCTCCTTCTCTACTCTCTACTCTCTCTTCTCCTTCACCTTTCTTCCTCCTCCTCCTCCTCCTCCTCCTCCTCCTCCTCCTCCTCTTAGAACAGAACAGAATAGAATAACAGAGTTGGAAGGGATCTTGGAGGTCTTCTAGTCCAACCGCTGCTGGGGCAGGAAATCCTACACCACTTCAGACAAATGGTTATCCAACATCTTAAAAACTTCCAGTTAGGCCTTTTCTTTAAGCCATCCAATTTGTTATGAATTTTAGCATTTGGCTTCACTGTTCAGCATTAGGGGCATTGAACATTTTAAAATTCCAGACAATCTCCTTGCTACAACCGCTTGTTTGAAGTCTACAGAAAGAGAGCTGAATGGGGCTGACCCAGGGATGTCTGGAGGTATGGAGGAAGAAAGGATGGGTTTTCAAATTTATGCTTGTGGCTGCCATCTTGATGTTTTTGATCCCCTGGCCAAATCAGGAGCGGGTGGAGTTTAATTGGAAGACTTACCTGGTGAGTATTCTGAATTTTCAAAATTCAAAACTGGAAATATAATATATTGAATAAAATAACCCAGATCACTTGCTGTGGTGCACAACGCTTTGTCCCTTGAATTCTACAGACCCCAAGAATCAGAATTCTTTAACCGATGGGGCATAGGAGAAGCAGTGGCAGAACTTGAGTGGAGGAGTCAAAAAAGAAATCAGCTTAGAATCCCTACATAGCCATAAATGAACTAAGCCCAACTCCTTTTAAATTCCATTAATTTTGATCTAACTCCAAGCATGTGCCCAGTGTTAGTTGAGAAGTTTCCCCCGTGCATAGACTTTGGTGCATGGAATGCTGTTCCCTTCCCACCAAAGGGGGTCCCTATTTTTCTACTTGCATTTTTTATGTGCTTTCGAACTGCTAGCTTGGCAGAAGCTGGGACAAGTAATGGGAGCTCACCCAGTTACGCGGCACTAGGGATTCGAACTGCTGAAATATTTATATATATAATTTTCAAAACGAAAAGATAAACACTTGACATGTTGATTCCAGAATGTTAACTGGACTCATATAGCACTTACAATTTGGAAAGAGGCATTTCCCCTTTCTAGCATGAAACTCCTTAAACTCTTGAAATTATGGTCTGTTGTTAATTAAATACTTGGCCGGTATAACAAAACCATCCACGTTATTTAAAGATCCTAAATCTTCTCTCATGACAAAGCCATTGTTTCTTGCAACAAGAAAGAAACCGCTTCCCAACCTTCGAATCAGATATAACTTTATCCCACTGTTGAGTTGCTAATTTTCATGGAATTTCTCTGCCTGTCACAGACAGAAGTTGTATATACAGGATTTTAGTATTTCCTCCCTGGCTCCAGCCTCAATTTGAAGGACCGTAAAACTTTGACTGGATTCCAGTAGCGAGTGGTTTACAGAGGCAAAATGATGCTGCGGAGAAAAATAAAGCTTGCAGCCAGTCTCTGAAAAAAAGAGTATTTGCATTTTGGGAGCATGTATGGCATTGAAATGCTGTCTCAAAATATTGAATAGGGTATCAAAAAGAGAAGATATTTACTCCAGAGCTGTTCACCAGCCTCAGAATGTAAGTAGAGCCATTTATCCTTCCTTCTAGATCAGTGTTTCTCAACCTTGGAAGCTTGAAGATGAGTGGACTTCAACTCCCAGAATCCCCCAGCCAGCAGCGCTGGCTGGGGGATTCTGGGAGTTGAAGTCCACCCATCTTCAAGCTTCCAAGGTTGAGAAACACTGCTCTAGATCTTAAGATTAATTTGTGCATCTAGGACAATGTTGCCCACAAGTCTGGATCAGGGGTGAAATTCAGCAGGTTCTAACAGGTTCTGGAGAACGGGTAGCAGAAATTTTGAGTAATTCGGAGAACTGGCAAATACCACCTCTGGCTGGCCTCAGAGTGGGATGGGAATGATTTTTTTTTTAAAAAATTAGATTTATATGCCGCCCTTCTCCGAAGACTCAGGGCGGCTTACAATGTGTTAAGCAATAGCCTTCATACTTTTGTATATTATACAAAGTCAGCTTATTGCCCCCACAAACTGGGTCCTCCATTTACCTACCTTAGAAAGGATGGAAGGCTGAGTCAATCTTGAGCCTGGTGAGATTCGAACTTACAATAATTGCAGACAGCTGGATGTTAATAACAGGCTTTAGTCTGCTTATTAGCCTGTTGAGCTATCCAGGCTCTTCGCAATATCCTTCCCCTGGAGTGAGGAGGGAATGGGGATTTTGCATTATCCTTCCCCTGCAGTGGGGAGGGAATGGGGATTTTGCATTATCCTTCCCCTAGAATGGGGAGGGAATGGGGATTTTGCATTATCCTTCCCCTGCAGTGGGGAGGGAATGGGGATTTTGCAGTATCCTTCCCCTGCAGTGGGGAGGGAATGGGGATTTTGCATTATCCTTCCCCTGGAATCGGGAGGGAATGGAGATTTTGCAGTATCCTTCCACTGAAGTGGGGTGGGAATGGGGATTTTGCAGTATCCTTCCCCTGGAGTGGGGAGGGAATGAATATTTTGCATTATCCTTCCCCTGCAGTGGGGAGGGAATGGGGATTTTGCATTATCCTTCCCCTGGAATGGGGAGGGAATGGGGATTTTGCATTATCCTTCCCCTGCAGTGGGGAGGGAATGGGGATTTTGCAGTATCCTTCCCCTGGAATGGGGAGGGAATGGGGATTTTGCATTATCCTTCCCCTGCAGTGGGGAGGGAATGGGGATTTTGCAGTATCCTTCCCCTGGAGTGGGGAGGGAATGAATATTTTGCATTATCCTTCCACTGCAGTGGGGAGGGAATGGGGATTTTGCATTATCCTTCCCCTGGAATGGGGAGGGAATGGGGATTTTGCATTATCCTTCCCCTGCAGTGGGGAGGGAATGGGGATTTTGCAGTACCCTTCCCCTGGAGTGGGGAGGGAATGGGGATTTTGCATTATCCTTCCCCTGCAGTGGGGAGGGAATGGGGATTTTGCATTATCCTTTCCCTGGAATGGGGAGGGAATGGGGATTTTGCATTATCCTTCCCCTACAGTGGGGAGGGAATGGGGATTTTGCATTATCCTTCCCCTGGAATCGGGAGGGAATGGAGATTTTGCAGCATCCTTCCACTGAAGTGGGGTGGGAATGGGGATTTTGCAGTATCCTTCCCCTGCAGTGGGGAGGGAATGGGGATTTTGCATTATCCTTCCCCTGCAGTGGGGAGGGAATGGGGATTTTGCAGTACCCTTCCCCTGCCACGCCTACCCAGCCACACCCACAGAACAGGGAGTAAAAAACTTTGGATTTCACCACTGGTCTGGATCCTACAGTGCCTAAAAAACCAAATTTAGGATGCAAATAGGCCTCAGTGTTGACCCTCCTTTGATCATATCCTCTAGGGCCGTGATGGTGAACCCATGCCCCGCGTGCCAGAGGGGGCGGACAGACTCCTCTCTGCTGGCAGGCGGGCCGTCGCCCCAGGCCAGATCTCCATGGTGTTTCTTTCATGGGCTTCTCTTTCCCTGCAAACGATGAAACAGAAACTCACGAAAGAAAAAGAACTTGCCTCTTTCCACGCTGCCAGTGTTGGGATGCCCTGCCTCCCGCCGGCCAGCTGGTCTTTGGGTCTCTGCTATGCATGCGTGCACATGTCCACACGCATGTCTATGTGTGTGCATGTCAGCGTGCACTTTTTAGTTTGAGCGTGCATGCGTGCACAGTTTGGACACTCGGTGATCTAAAAGGTTCGCCCTCGTTGCTTTAGGGATTCACCAAATTCTTAATCAAAAGTAGATTAAGTATTCCATTAGAATAGAATACAGCAGGAAGGGACCTTGGAGGTCCTCTAGTCCAACCTTTCTGCTCAATCAGGAGAACCTATGCCATTTCAGACAAGTGTCCAGTTTCTTCTTAAAAACCTCCAGTGACCCACAACTTCTGGAGGCAAACTATTGTGTTCCACTGGTCCTCACTGTTAGGAAATTTCTCCTTAATTCCAAGTTGCTTCTCTCCTTGATGGGTTTCCATCCGTTGCTTCTTGTCCTGCCTTCTTTGTGGCAGCCCCTCAAATTTCTAAGCCCCTAACTTTTAAAGTAGCACTTAGTTGCCAGCTGCCTGCAATTACTGAGAGTTCGAAACTCACCAGGCTCAAGGTTGACTCAGCCTTCCATCCTTCTGAGGTAGGTAAAATGAGGACCCGGATTGTGGGGGCAATAAGCTGACTTTGTATAAAAGAGAACACCACTTTGGGGGGGGGGGCTGAAAACCCTACTAAACAGGTATATACAAAAGTATGAAGGCTATTGCTTAACGCATTGTAAGCCGCCCTGAGTCTCTGGAGAAGGGCGGCATATAAATCTAACTAATAAATAATAAATAAATAAAATACTGGAAGACCGCTATCATGTCCTCCCCAGTCCTTCTTTTCTCTAGACTGGCCATTTCCAGTTCCTGCAACCGTTCTTCCTACGTTTTAGTTTCCAAGCTTTTAATCATTTTAGTTGCTCTTCTCTGCACTTTTCCCAAAGTCTGTATTTTAATTTACCTTTAGGCTTCGAAATATGAATCCTAACTACCAGTTCTGGACTGCAAAACTCAACAGGACCACTAGATGGCAGGAAAGAGAGACAGAAGCAATGCCTCTGCTGGTTGTCTAGAGCCCAGATCAGATGCCCCAACTTAAAATATCCAGTTTCTCTTTTCCTGAAAAACACCCAATCACTTTTCCTGAGGAACCAACCGTGTACAAAGTCCATGTCAACCAAGCCAAAGTATGTTCCATTTGGACTCTGTCATGGTCATTTTCCTTCTCTGGGTCCGAATGCAGGACATCCTTGGGATGGGAAGGAAGGACTGGGTAGGACCACCTCAACATTCATGAGCCAAGGGACCTGCTTTGACAGATGACATAAGAGAGATGAATTAAGTTAATGAGGCTTGGAGGTAGCCCTTCCTGGTTGCTTCAAGGCTTGCCCTGAGACTCATGGGTGGTACTTCAGAGTGGCCAGAATGATTCCACGTTGCAGGTGAAGGTCAGAGGTTCTCTGAAGAACCAAGCAAGGTGTGAAGTTTCCAAAAGATGCCCTAATTAATTCGTGAGCCATGAGCTAAACTTCAAAAGAAATACAGTCATTTATTAGGAGTACCATTCCGGCAATATTCGGATGCAGTTAGAACTAATCCCACGTAGATTTACGTTCCCCTATGACCCTGTCTCTCCCCTCCTCCCTGGCCATGTCATAAATCACATTCTCCAATTAACCACTTTGGCTGGCTGTGAAACCCAACACCCTTCTACTGATTGCCGTAAGAAAGCATCTATGGAATGCAGCTTCAGTTATGGAAATCAATCAGCTCTATAAATTCTCCCTCCCGCCTGCTCATGGCAACTTGAAAGCTTTGCAAGTTGACACAAGGATCAGAGCATGGCAGCACACACACACACACACAAAAACTTAATTCCCTGGGCCAAACACCTGAGTCCAATTGATCCTTCCATAGATGAAGATCCTTGGAGCAAGGAAGTTCCAGGGAGCACCTGTGTTGGAGGATGGTCTTGGTAACCCATAATTACCCCATGGGAATTCCTCAGCTCATGCCATCTACTTTTTTTTCCTCAAGAAAGGGCTACTGATCTCCAGCTCTTTTTCCTTTTCCTCCTTCCTACCTACATCATCTCCATACCTTCAATCAACATTTAATGAGGACGAATTACTTTATACGATAGGATTTAAATGTACAATATACTGCTCCAACACGTGCAATTATTTTTCTGCAAGGCTCCTTAAATATGTTACAGTGCCGTGATGCAGATTTTAAAGATAAAACTTTTAGGGTAAAATCCTAGAATAAGTGGAGTTTCAAAAGCATTTCTAACCCATCTTCTAGTTAATTAAGTTTAATCTCCTGTAAAGCTTTTATTTTTCAGCTGCTGTTTTCTTGGGAGTACTTTTGCCTGCAATGTACAGCAGAAAGATCAGAGCTAAAGGCTATCATAATTTTTAAACTAAGTATGTTGAGCTCACCTGTTTAGAATATTATGACAGATGGGAGCAAGTATTGTGTACAGGAAATCCTTTTTTATTTAATTTGAATGCTATTAAGTATTTAAATATTGTTCCTCCTAGGTATATATATATACCCGGTTTTTCCCCCAAATAAGACATCCTCTGATAATAAGCCCAATCAGGCTTTTGAGTGCATGGAATAAGGCAGGGGTGAAATCTACTTACCTTCCTTACTGGTGCAGAAGCACACGTGCCATTACAACTAGGAAGTAATGACACCTGGCCAGGTGGGTGGAGCTATGCTCCACCGTCGCTACCAGATCGCCGAACCATTGGCCAAGATCGCTACCGGATCAGATGATCCGGTCCGATCCGGGAGCATTTCACCCATGCAATAAGGCCAAGTGCTTATTTCAGGGTTCAAAAAAATATAAGACAGGGTCTTATTTTTGGGGAAACACGGTACATAGATATTTTGAAAATGGCACTCAAAAAGCATCATTTGGGCATTATTAACTAAATTCCTCTTTTCACAGTACATAACAGAATAACAGAGTTGGAAGGGACCTTGGAGGTCTTCTAGTCCAACCCCTTGCTCAGGCAGGAAGTCCTCTACTACTTTAGGTAAATGCTTGTCCAAGCTTTTCTTAAAAACTTCTAGTGTTGGAGAATTCACAACTTCTGGAGAGAATTGTTCCACTCATTGACTGTTCTCACCGTTAGGAAATTCCTCCTTAGTTCCAGGTTGCTTCTCTCTTTGATTAGTTTCCATCCATTGCTTCTTGTCTTTCCTTCCGGTGCTTTGGAGAATAGCTTGACTCCCTCTTCTTTGGGGCAGCCCCTGAGATATTGGAAGTCTGCTATCATGTCGCCCCCTAGTCATTCTGTTCATTAAAGCTAGGCATATCCCAATTCCAAAAACTCTATTTGTACAGTATGTTTTAGCCTCCAGTCCCCTAATCCTCTTTGTGGCTCTTCTCTGCACTCTTTCTAGAGTCTTTTTTACATTGTGGTGACCAAAGCTGGATGCAGTATTCCAAGTGTGGCCTTACCAAGGCATAGTGGATCTAATTATGGTTTACTCAAGTCTATTTTTCTGGGTCTGTGAACACTAAAATCCAGATTATAAACTAGGGCAGTGATGGCTAACCTTTTTGCCATCGTGTGCCAAAAATGGGAGGAGCATGGTGGGGTCACACGCACGTGTGCCCACATCCATAATTCTATGCACCCCGCCCCCCTGTGCTCCCCCCGGTTTTGGCATGTGATGGCACGGTGGGCCTGGTAGGCCCGTTTTTTGCTCTCCCCAAGCTCCAGAGCCTTTCTAGGAGCCTGGGGAGGGCAAAAATGATCTTCCCCACACACACCGCAGAGGCCCTCTGGAGGCTGAAAACAGTGTGTTTCCTGACTTCTTGTGGGCCCAGAAGGCCCGAAAATCACCTGGTTGGTGCATGGATATGTGCCAGAGCTGAGCTCGCGTGCCCACTGATATGGCTCCATGTGCCATCTGTGGCACCCGTGCCATAGGTTCGCCATCATAGAACTAGGGGTTGTATATCATGTCACGCTGAACTGCAATTGGCCACTTTGTGCATAGAAAGCCCATTTAAGGTCGGGATATCTGTCTTTGTGGTGTATTGGCAATCCGTAATGAATTAATTGTAGGTTATAGTTACCCCATTTAAAATATATTGAAAGAATAAATATTGCCTTTCATAGATTCTGGTGTGGTGCTTGGCGTAGGGAGGAACACTTGGTATAAATGTTTGTAAATCTCACTTTTTACAGAAAATTAAAGGGAAATTATATTTTTTGGCACACTTACTTTTGTTCAGGGAAAAAAATAACCAATATGTAACGCTGCTTTATCCAATTCCTCCGGATGTCAGTTCTTGCCCTGTAAGAGGGACTAAGATGAGCAATCATAAAACCATCTGATGAAGTTCTATTTGTGTCCCTCAGGTCTAGTTTAACCACTATTACCCACAACTTCAGGAGGCCAGCCCTCCCACTGATTAATTGTTCCCACTATCTCGAGATTTCTCCTTAGTTCCAGGTTGGATGTTCCTCTGAGGGGCTTCCATCCGTTGCCTCTTGTCCTATCCTTCAGGTGCTTTGGAGAAGATGTTGACCCTCTCTTCTAGGTGATAGCCTCTCAGATAGAATGCTATCATGTCACTTCTAGTCCTTCTCTTTGTCAGACTGGACATTCCCAGTTTATTTATTTATTTATTTATTTATTGGTTCGATTTATATGCCGCCCTTCTCCAGAGACTCAGGGTGGTTTACAATGCGTTAAGCAATAGCCTTCATACTTTTGTATATACCTGCTTAGTAGGGCTTTTGCCCCCCCCCTCCCCAAGTGGTGTTCTTTTTTATACAAAGTCAGCTTATTGCCCCCACAATCCGGGTCCTCATTTTACCTACCTTGGAAGGATGGTAGGTAAGGATGAAAGGCTGAGTCAACCTTGAGCCTGGTGAGATTTGAACTCGCAATAATTGCAGGCAGCTGGCAACTAAATGCTATTTAACAGTGCTTTAGTCTGCTGCTCCACCAAGGCTCTTGATTTCTGCAACCGTCCATTGTATGGTTTAAGCTCCTCTGATCATTTTTGCTCATCACTTTTCCATCTGTTAAAAAAATATTTCAGATCCAAAGTCTTTCCTACCTTCCTTCCATGTTGAATTGCTCTGGATGCTTACATGAGGACATATATATAACTAGAATTTCCACTGCTGAACAAAGCAGTTGTTCATGAGTTATGCCCAATTTTATGACCATATTTTGCCACTTTGGTTAAGCGATTCGATGCAGTTGTTAAGTGAATCACATGGTCATTAAATGAAACTGGTTCCCTCCCACCCCCCCTTTGAGTTGCTTATTGGAAGCTGGATGGGAAAGTGATGACATGATGCTAGGAAGCTGCAACCATTGTAAATACAAGGCCAGTTGCTAGGCCCCTGAATTTTGATCATATGACCATAGAAACTCTGCAACAGTTGTAAGTTTTAACACCAGTTGTAAATTGCTTTTTCCCGTCTCCTTGTAACTTCTAATGGTTGCAAGTCTAGAATTAATAGAACAATTAATCAGTGGAACAACTTGCCTCCAGAAATTATGAATGCTCCAACACAACAGTTGGCCTCTTCTCTTCTCTTCTCTACTCTTCTCTTCTCTTCCTCTTCCTCTTCCTCTTCTTCTGTCCTGTCCTGTCCTGTCCTCTCCCCTCCCTGTTATTCTATTCTATTCTATTCTATTCTATTCTATTCTATTCTATTCTATTCTATTCTATTCTATTCTATTCTATTCTATTCTACTCTACTCTACTCTACTCTACTCTACTCTACTCTACTCTACTCTTTTTCCTCTCCTCCTCTCCTCTCCTCTCTCCTCTCCTCATTCCCATCTTTTCCCTTCCCTTCCCATCCCTTCCCTTCTCTCTTTCTCTTTTCTCCTCTCTTCTCCTCCTCTCTTCTCCTCTCCTCCTCTTCCGTCCCCTCCCCTCCCCTCCCCACCATTTTATTCACTACCTGCATTTAGGACAACAATTCAAAAGTGGAAGAGCTTGCTGCTCGAAATTGTAGGCTTGCAAGATCTCTTGATAGATTGGCACAACAATCTCTATTCAACTCAATTTCATTAGCGAAAAACAAAGACCAAATAATTTATACTGAAATAACAGAAGGTTAAATTTAGCAGCAATGGATAGGCATTATACACTGCCCTTTTTCTAAAATATAGCATTCTTTTCTTCAAAAGTCTGCGTTATTTTACCGTAACATCAAATTATAATCTTCATTACAACCATATGTCTCACACACGACATGCATTATTTATAAAATTTGCGTACTCCAAGTGAGTTTCTCCATTTTTTTTTACTTCAATTTGAAGTGAAATATACAACATAGTATTCAAATGCCTTTGCATTACACGGCCTTGAACATTTCTGAAATTCAAAATGTGACATTTATAAACCTTTCTGGAATATTCTGCTCACTGACGCTATTCTGGCTATTGAAGCTCCCTTTCCTTTGATAATATCACAGGTTAAATGGCGTGGTTTTAAAAAGAAAAATAGAAAGAAATCATCCCTTGTAACCGTCTTTGCTGCTTGTCACAATTTTCCAGTCAGAAAAGCTGGCTCTTTTTAAATAAGCAAACTTTGGTAAAGGCGAAGAAAAATAATGTGTGGAACAATGGTGTAGGAAAAAGAGCGGAGAACTTGAAGGAGGCGTCAAAAAAGGAATCAGCCTAGAATCTCTACGTAGCCAGAAATGGACTAAATCCAACCTCCCTTGAATTCCACTGATCCTGATCTAAGCAGGTTAAGAAAATTGACTTTTTAGCAATACATCAATTTGATTAGACCTTCACATGTGGATCTGATCCTTCACGCCTGGCACACGGGCTGCTTCTTCATGATTTTAAGTGTTTCCGTTTTCAATAGGAAGAACTGTATTTACTGACAGAAAAGTTGGTCAGTTCTGACTCAGCTCCGCAGCCGTTACTTTAAACAGGCCTTGCCACCCCTTTCCTCTACAAAGACCTGCACATTTTGAATGTGCCTCCCACCAAAAGCAGCCATGATTCTTCCACATCTCAATAGACCCCTGATTTATACTGCCGACCACTGAAATTTACAGAATGTACGGATCATAATCTCTGGATTTGAGGAGATAATACAGAAACGCAACCAGCTCTTTGGCACTAGCAACGTCATTACAATCGGGCTGGTCTTTGCTAGGAAGTAGAGGGAGAAGTTTCTCCATAGATACTAATATGACATTGGCTTAAGAAGAAAACCACAGAAGGAAAAGTCCATCTTCTCCAAAAGGGTGTCACAACCCAGAGTGTTTCCACAGCTGGTCTTCAAACAATGGATGCTTTCTGCTCTCTTCAATGGGAACCCGGGCGCTTTTGAGAAGACAGGATAAACCATCTGCTCAGGTCTTCTGCTCAATCCATCCTTTGGTTGTCATTCCTGAAAACAAACGCAACAGAATCAAAGAAAGGGAATGAGGAATGCCTGTCATTTGCCAGCCTTTTATTGGCACGGGTGTCACTGCACTCCATAAATAAGTTGGAAGATCTCTGAAGAACATTACGTCCTTCACCATGATGATGAAGTAAACTAAAAGTAGAAACACTCGTTGCCACATGGTCCTCACCGTACTTAACTTTGCATCGATGGAATGTTAGCTGGAGACAATCTAGTTGGATGGGCATAACTAACAATCCCAATTGTTTAGGAGCAACTCTTCCCCTTCTTGATTACACACACCTCAGCTCATCATATTGTGGTTAACACTAACCAGGATAGCATGAGGAAAGAGTAACTGGGTTTTTTTCAGTCTCCACCACTCATACTTTAGATGATTATTATCTAAGAAAAACAGGCAATTTAGTGAGACCTTTACCTTCCAGTGTATGGCAGGTGGTAAGAATGGAGGTAAGTGGGCCGCGCAGAGCATAGAGTAAAGATTGAGTATAGATAGTTCTCAATTTATGGCAACAATTGAACCCAACATTTTCGGTAAGTGAGACAATTTTAAAGTGTGTTTTACCCCATTTTACGATCTTGCTTGCCACAGTTGTTCACGTGAATCACTGCTGTTGTTAAATTAGTAACATGGTTGTTAAGTAAATCTGATTTCCCCATTGACTTTGCTTGTCAGGCCGTCTATTCTATTCTATTCTATTCTATTCTATTCTATTCTATTCTATTCTATTCTATTCTATTCTACTCTACTCTACTCTACTCTACTCTACTCTACTCTACTCTACTCTACTCTTCTCTTCTCTTCTCTTCTCTACTCTACTCTACTCTACTCTACTCTACTCTATTCTGCTTTGCTCTGGTCTACTCTACTCTACTCTACTCTACTCTACTCTACTCTACTCTACTCTACTCTATTCCATTCCATTCCATTCCATTCCATTCCATTCCATTCCATTCCATTCCATCTTCTCTTCTCTATTCCGCTATTCTATTCTATTCTGTTCTATACTATCTTCTCTCTTCTCTTCTCTTCTCTTCTCTTCTCTTCTCTTCTACTCTACTCTACTCTACTCTACTCTACTCTACTCTACTCTACTCTTCCATTCTGTTCCGTTCCATTCCGTTCCATTCCATCCCGTCCCGTCCCGTCCCGTCCCGTCCCGTCCCATCCCATCCCATCCCATCCCATCCCATCCCATCCCATCCTCTGCCAAGCATTAGTTTTTTAGATGATGGGAAATGGCTTAAATGCTGAGGAGATGAGCTGAAAATAAACTCAGGACTTTATTAATATGAATGTCATATTTTAGAGTGAGAAAACAACCTAAGAAAGATAGCTTCAACATTCCTTCCTCATGTTTGTCCTCCAAAGGGGAATATGGAATGTTTACTACTCTTTATCTTAGACATCTGAGCATATTTAGTCAAAGTTAGGGTGTATTTTTTTAAAGCAGGGCTGGCCTGTTAGGTGAATAAATCAGGAGAAAGGATGGGGAACTTGGCATTGAGAAGTTGATAGCAGGAGAAGGGGCATTGGATGGCCCACCCTGCACTTGCAAATTTCTTTGCTATCTTGCAACCTTGAGATAGATTCAACAATCCCTTGGCTCAGCATTGGACCCAGCTTAATTTAAATAGTTCTAACTTCTCCCATCATCCTTGTAGTAGACTTATGTCGACTGAAAGGACACTTATTTTAAATGCAACCTTGACCCAAGAAATTAACTTCTTGGTGTCAGCTTCTGAATGTCAGCAACAGATTTGAGTTGAATGCAATCTATTCTGAGCCACCAGATACATTAATTCAGATTCTACCAAGGGATGTATTTCCTTGCCTCTAACCATGAAGATTATCTTCCTGTAGTGCAAATATGCAGAGTCAGGAGAAATAATGCAGTCAAAACATTTATCTTCGTAGAGACAAAACCCTGATTTATTTCTTTCAATGAATACATTCCAAGCTTCCCTTTTCCACACCGCCAAGACATTATCATGGAATGCTCTAAAATGAACAACTCAATGCTAATATTTTTCAGGTCCCTAATATATCCTTTAGCTCCTGAATACTTAAACAAATTTTCATTAAAAACATAATTAAGGAACCTCAGGGTTGGGTTGATTGAGGTATCGAGATTAATTTAATCGTAATTCCTTTTATTTGGTTTGACCCTATTTAGGATCTTAAACTCTTTGAACTGGATAGAATATAAGAATCAGTGTAAACTAAACGGAAACTTGGTTCCAGATCAGTGTGTCTCAAGTTCGGCCATTTTAAGTTGTATGGACTTCAACTCCCAGCATGCTGGCTGGGGAATTCTGGGAGTTGAAGTCCATACAACTTAAAATGGCTAAAGTTGAGAAACCAATCCAGAAAAAGCCTAGATACCACCACTCAGGTTGCTGTTCATTTAGGGACAGGGGCGGGCTTCAAAATTTTTAGCATGGGGTGCTGGATGGGCGTGGCCATGGTGGGTGTGGCCTAGTCAGCCTCCTGCACCATGGCCGGGTGTGTGTGTGCTTTTGCCCTCCCCAGGCACCAGAGGCTTTCTTTGAGCCTCCGGGAAGCCGAAAACGCCCCCCCCAGTCTCTGGAGGCTCTCTGGAGGGCGGAAACGGGCCCATTTCCAGCCTTCCCAAACTTCCGGTAGGCTGGTTTTTCGCCCTCCCTGGGCCTCCGTGGGAGCCCTGCACTTATTGATTGATTGATTGATTTTGGTTCAATTTATATGCCGCCCTTCACCGGAGACTCAGGGCGGCTTACAATGCATTAAGCAATAGCCTTCATACTTTTTGTATGTTGTTTCATACCTGTTGCGCCCCTCCCCCCAAGTGGTGTTCTTTTTTATACAAAGTCAGCTTATTGCCCCCTCAATCCGGGTGCTCCTTTTACCTACCTCGGAAGGATGGAAGACTGAGTCAACCTTGAGCCTGGTGAGATTTGAACTTGCAGTAATTGCAGGCAGCTGGCGGTATTTAACAGCAGTTTAGTCTGCTGCACCACCAAGGCTCTTTTACCTGCATCCAAAATGGGCCACATGGGAACTCTTGGGAGGAGAGGGGTGGGGTGGACGGGGTGAGGTGGGGCGGAGCCAGCCAGAGTGGGATTTGGGGGTTCTCCAAACCGCACAGAATCTTAGCTAAAGGTTCTCCCAACCCCTGCAAACTCTCAGAATCCCACCCCTGCTTAGGGACCATTCAAATTTACAATGGCACTGAAAAAAGTGATTTAGGATTTTTTAAAGCAGCGTGGTAAAATCAAGGTTTGTATTTTTTATTTTTTTAGTTTTTGACAGCCAGCTGCAGAAGGGACCCTAACAAGGAACATTAAAATCAAAGGGCCAGGCAAATGCATTCATTTCAACAGCTCTCCCTGAGCTTCACCACCTGTTTCAATCCCTAAAGCATCAAAGGATAGCACCAGAATAAACTTCCTAGCAATCGTTCCTATAATCTTGCGCCCTTGCGTATTTAAAAAAATTTTTGAAACGCAACTGGACTTGCTTATTTTTTCTTCTTGTTTGAAAATGTTTCACTTCTCATCCCAGAAGCTTCTCCAGTTCTGACTGGCGGGAGGAGGAATTAAAGAATCAAATCTTAACAAGCTGAAGAAGCTTCTGGGATGAGAAGCGAAAAATTTTTGAAGAAAACCAACCAAACGAGAAAGTCCAGTTGCCTTTTGGAAAAGCACTTTTGGGGCAGGGGACGATCGAGAAAGCTGGCTGAGGACCTCTGGGAGTTGAAGTCCACAAGTCTTAAAGTTGCCAAGGTTGGAGACCCCTAGTATATAGAATGGGGTTTTTTTGGGGGGGGGGGGTTGGGAATTGTTGCTTCCTCCTTCCTAGGGCTGAAAGAGGGGGACTGAGTGACTGACCCAAGGTCACCCAACTAGCTATAATCGGAGTAGAATTCACAGTCGCCTTTTAACCAGTTTATCAAACAAGTTCTCAAGGAAAAATTAAGGAGAATTACTTCGATACCAGTATGGCTAATAATGTTTTCAGCCGATCTCATTTGCGGGCAGTCATATTTACTAGGCTGGGAAATTGATGGAGCTAGGAAGCAGCTGACAGGCAGGCCTTGCATGAAATGGGAACCGAACACCGTCCTGTCATTCTCGTTCTGTACAATAAAACTGCTCCAAGATCTCTCTCTGCATGTTGCTTATTTAAAACGGCTACTGGGTTTGCACTTGTCAAACTGGGACTGATCTGAAATGCGTTGGACAAATTGTGAGTGGGGTTGCAAACAGAAGCTGCGTTCCCTCTACTTTATTTTATTTTGTTAAAGCCCATGCAATCCCAAATTGCATTAACAGAGGGAGTGAATCAAGATCAAGGGAGGTAAGAATACCACTCTATAAAGCCTTAGTAAGACCACACTTTGAATACTGCATGCGTGGATCACCTATGATGACGTCTGGGTCAGTGGGCAGAGCCTCCCACCGGTTTTACTACCAGTTCTTGCAAACCAGTCCAAACCAGGGGTAACCTACCACTGGTTGAGACTCTAGAAAGAATGCAGAGAAGAGCAACCAGGATGATGAGGGGACTAGAGGCTAAAACATACAATGAACGGTTACAGGAACTGGGCCTGGCTGGTCTAGTGAAGAGAAGGACTAGGGGAGACATGATAGCAGTCTTCCAATATTTGAGGGGCTGCCATAGAGAGGAGGGGGTCAAGCTATTGTCCGAAGCCCCTCTAGGCCAGACAAGGAAGAATGGATGGAAACTTATCAAGGAGAGATTCAACCTGGAAATAAGGAGAAATTTCCTGACAGGGAGAGCCATCAACAATGGAACTGAAGTTGCCTTCAGAAGTTGTGGGAGCTTCATCACTGGAGGCTTTCGAGAAGAGACTGGACTGCCATCTGTCAGAAATGGTGTAGGGTCTCCTGCTTGGACAGAGGGTTGGACCAGATGACCTCCAAGGTCTCTTCCAACTCTGTTACTCTGTATTTGCACAGGGAGCTAGATATGTCTACCCTATCAAAGGGAAGGATTGTGGGAACAGGATAGCTGTCTCCCAGTACTTGAAGGGCTATCATAAAGAAAGGGGGATTGACTTATTCTCTAAGGTACCTGAAGGCAGGAGAAGAAGTAATGGGTGGAAGATTGTTAAGGAGAGACCCAACTTTAGAAGTAGGGAGAACTTTTCTGATGGTACAATTAATCAGTAGAATAGCTTGTCTCCTGGAGTTGTAGGTGAACCCTCAGTGGAGGTTTCCAAAGCTAGATAGGACAACCAAATGAATAGAACGGCATAAGGTCTCCTGTCTTGAGTAGGGGGTTAGACTAGAAGACCTCTGAGGCTCCTTCCAATCCTATGATTCTAACTTTGAGGGTCAGTTAGGACCAGTCTTTTCTTAAAAGCTTCCAGTGATGGAGCACCCACAACTTCTGGTGACAGCTTCTCTTCCACTGATTAATTGTCCTCACTGTTAGGAAGTTTCTCCTTAATTCCAGGTTAGAATAGACTAGAATAACAGAGTTGGAAGGGGCCTTGGAGGTCTTCTAGTCCAACTCCCTGCTCAGGCAGGAAACCTTATACCATTTGAGAGAAATGATTGTCCAATCTCTTGTTAAAAATGTCCAGTGTTGGAGCATTCACAATTTCTGGAGGCAAGTAGTTCCACTGATTAATTGATCTCACTGTCAGGAAAGTGTCTTTTTAGTTTTAGGTTGCTTTTCTCCTTGATGAGCTTCCATTCATGGTTTCTTGTCTCGCCTTTGGGTGCTCTGGAAAAATAAACTGACCCACTCCTCGTGCGTCCTGGAAGACTGCTACCATGTCACCGCTAGTCCTTCTCTTCCTTAAAGTAGACATACCCACTTTCTGTAACTATTCTTCCTATGTCTTAGCCTCCAGCCCTCCAATTATCCTGGTTACTCTTCTCTGCCCTTTTCCCAAAGTCTCAACTTCTTTTCTGCAGTGCGGTGACCAAAACTGGATGCAGAATTCCAGGTGGGGGTCTTACGGTGACCCTTTTATCCTCCCCAAATGTGTTCTGCAAACGGGGGCTGGGGGGAGGGGGATGATTAAAAACCAGAAATCAATTCGAGCCCGGAGGGGCTTTTATAGCAACTCTTCTGCTGTTATTTATGACTCCGGCTTCCTCTCTCACAAAGAGTCCTTTTGCTGAGTTCCCACCCCCTCCCACCCCTCCTCCTCCCGTTCCTCTCTAGCAGCTGTTCTCCATGTTGCATCTTGAGTGATGATGAGGTCCTGAAAGTGTTTTTTTGGAACAGATGGCTAGGAGTATGCTGGGGAATGTGCCAGCAGAGAGCTGGGGGAATGCCAAATCCTGCAGTGACTGAGTGTTTTCAGTTCCAGCTCGCGTGCCTTTCCCCTGCCCTCTGCCCCGACTGGCGCCAGTAGGACTTCCCAACCAGCACTCCGAACATCTGGAGTCTGCGACTGCCAGAAGACCAAAGGGGGGGGGGGAGGAGGAGGAGGAGGAGGGAAGCCCTCCCTGCTCAGCTCAGCTCAGCTCAGCTTCCCTCCGCTCCACAAAATTGCTCACCAGCGAAATAACTAATCAGAACCAAAAAGGCCTCTGTGCATGCACCCACCCACCCACCACACGGAGGGGCTTGCAAGCTAACCAGCTACAGGTCAACGGCCTCCCGCCCCCCCCTTCCAACGAGGGGTGTGGGGGGGGTGGGGAAGGCTTGTTACGTTCGGAAAAACTAATGAAGCAAAGAATATTATCTTTCCAATGCTGGAGACAGAGTGGCGGGTGGAGGCAGAGGAGGGGAAGGATGGCTGGGGAAAACGAGGTATTTTCCAGCCGACGAAGGAGTGATGAGATGATTGACTTTTGGAAGGATCATGCTAGGCTTCTGGGTTCTGGGTTCGAAAGGCGTGAGGACATGGAAGTAATAGAATAACAGAATAACAGAGTTGGGAGGGACCTTGGAGGTCTTCTAGTCCAACCCCCTTTCAAGCAGGAGACCTTATACCCTTTCAAATGGTTGTCCAAGCTCTCAAAAGCCTCCAGTGATGAAGCACCCACAACTTCTAAAGGCAACTTTTGTTCCACTGGTTAATTGTCCTCAACGTTAGGAAGTTTCTCCTTAATTCAAGGTTGCTTCTCTCCAGGATTAGTTTCCATCCGTTGCTTCTTCTCCTGCCTTCAGGGGCTTTGGAGAATAGATTGACACTCTTTGTGGCAACCCCTGAGATATTGGAATGCTGCTATCATGTCATGCTGAGTCCTTCTTTTCATTAGACTAAAGGTAAAGGTTCCCCTCGCACATACATGCTAGTTGTTCCTGAGTCTAGGGGGCGGTGCTCATCTCCGTTTCAAAGCCGAAGAACCAGCGTTGTCTGAAGACGTCTCCGTGGTCATGTGGCCAGCATGACTCAACGCCAAAGGCGCACAGAACGCTGTTCCCTTCCCACCAAAGGGGGTCCCTATTTTTCAACTTGCATTTTTTACCTGCTTTCGAACTGCTAGGTTGGCAGAAGCTGGGACAAGTCACGGGAGCTCACCCCATTAGGCGGCACTAGGGATTCGAACTGCTGAACTGCCGACCTTTCGATCGACAAGCTCAGCGTCTTAGCTACTGAGCCACCGCGTCCCCATTAAAATAAATTAAATTCATTCAACTAGACATGCCCAGTTCCTGCAACCGTTCTTCATATGTTTTAACCTCCAGTCCCCTAATCATCTTCGTTGCTCTTCTCTGCACTCTTTCCAGACTCTCCGCATCTTTTTTATAAAATGGTAATATGGACCACTCATAATGGCGCACTTTCGAAAGAAGGGATCCAGGGAAGGATTAGCAAGGATCCCTGGAGATCCATATAGGGAACCTCTGGATCCTGATGTCAGCTGAAAATGAGATACGGCAGAAGGAGCCCATTGGGAACAGAGAACGCATATAGTATAGTGCTTGACTTATGACCAGAACGGAGTTCAAAATTTCTGTTGCTAAGCAAGATGGTTCTAAAGTGAGTTTGGCCCCATTTTGCAACCTTCCATGGTTGTTCAGGAGCTCCGTGAAGTTCTTAAGTTATGAAACACGGTTTCCCCCATTGGCTTCGCTTGTCAGAAGGTCACAAAAGGGATCACGTGACCTCATCATTAATAGGAGTCAGCTGCCCAGAGTCTGAATTTTGATCACGTGACCGTAGGGATGCTGCAACGGTCGTAAGTGTGAAAAAACCGGTCGTAAGTCACTTTTTTCAGGGCTGCGGTAACTTCGAATGGTCCCTAAATGAACTGTGGTACGTCTGTACTTCTTGTTGGACAGCAAAAACCCAACACGCATCGGGATGGAGAAAAAGTGGCTTTTCCACCATCACACCATGAGGAATGGACGTAACAAACAAGGTGCCCTTGTAAAGCAGTGTTTTTCAACCTTGGAAGCTTGAAGATGGGTGGACTTCAACTCCCAGAATCCCCCAGCCAGCAGCGCTGGCTGGGGGATTCTGGGAGTTGAAGTCCACCCATCTTCAAGCTTCCAAGGTTGAGAAACCCTGTTGTAAAGGCTCAGGGTATGTGTGGGGATTAACTCCACCCCAACTTTGCATATGATTTACTTGGATTATTTAATTACTCACAACCCAAAGAAGCAACAGAATTGAACTGTTGTCCACTGAAAATATTTGCAAATATCCCACAGTACTAGTTGAGGTCGGTTGGCCTCATTTCAATTAGAAATATCTCTCCAGGCTCATTTCTTGACCTAAAAATCTTCTTATTCTATTGAAGTAGAATTTTGCAGAACACAATTGGGGGGGGGGGTATTTTTTATTTATTTACATGCCACCTTAATTCTTCTACTTTTTTTTTTATAAACAACTCAAGGTGGTGAAAAAAACCTAATATTCTTTCCTTCTCTTTCCCACCCCCCACTGCCATAACTACAACCCTGTGAGGGGGGATGGGCTAAGAGAGAGTAACTGGCTCAAAGTCACCCAGATGGCTTTCCTGGCTAAGGTGGGACTAGAACTCCCAGTCTCCTGGTGATTGGCCCAGAGTCTCCCAGGTAGTTTTCATTACTTAAGGCAGGACTAGAACTCCCAGGCTCCTGGTGATCGGCTCAAAGTCACACAGCTGGCTCTCATGTGAAAAGCAGGACTAGAACTCCCAGTCTCCTGGTGATTGGCCCCAAGTCACCCAGATGGCGTTCATGGCTAAGGCAGAACTACAACTCCCAGTCTCCTGGTGATTGACCCAAAATCACCCAGTTGGCTTTCATGGCTAAGGCAGGACTAGAACTCCCAGAGTCCCACTTTCTAGCCTGGTGTTTTAATCAAGTGAGATTACAATATGGGCCACTTTTTGTGAACTTTTGGCTGTAAATAAAAATGCTTCTTATTATGAAAGCAAAATTGGGCAGCTTTCAGAAACGGGTCCTGTTATTAAGGGATGAGAAGAGGGGGGGAGAGAGGAATGCAACTTTTTCCTTCTCAGGGAGAATTATACTTGTCAAAGTCGCTAAACGATGCATTAAAAATGTCAAATATCCTTTTTTAAAAAGGTTTTGTTTTGAAGGCCTATTGACGGCGATTAGGATGACGATGAGGTGATTGTCATGGCTAAACCATTTCTTGGCCCCTTTTCAGACCGTGAAGAAATTCAACATTTGAGCAACGGAAATGGGACAGGACAGAATGCCACGTTCTTCCTTTCATTTCCTATTGTAAAAACAAATAGAAAGGGGGAAAAAAGAAGAAAAAAACCCCCCCAAATTCCATGCAGTAAAAAGGAGATAGAGGATCACGAAAAGGGGACTCACAAGCCCAGTAAAAATATAACATCTGGAGCCTCTACCTGATAGGACAGATTCAAACTGGCCGTTTTGGGGGAAGTGTGAAAAAGTGAACCAGGGCAGAGAAAAGTCATCGGCAACCAGGGTGAAAAGGACTCGGTTGGAGGAAGAGAGACAACCATCCAAGGCACCAGCTTCACCGAATCCTTCAAAAGACAGAAGGGAAATCCCAGGAGGGGATCTGTAGAGATTCTCAGTCATCCAGGTCACAGTTGTCCCAAAGGTGCTTCTCCAAGAGGCAACTGGACTTTCTTGGTTTTTTCTTTTGAAGATGTTTCGCTTCTCATCCAAGAAGCTTCTTCAGCTCTGACCGAATGGTGGGGAAGGGAAGGATTTATACTCCTTGCAGACAGCTGGTCATTTGCATCCTTTGAGAGAGTCCTTGAGGCCACTTGGAGGTTCCTCTGTGTCCTCAGGGTCACACCTGAGTGGTGCAAATAGGTGTGACTACAACACAATCCTTTCAGCCATTCCAAGAAGGCACACCTTCTTGGAAAAGCAAGAAACACCTGTGTTACACTGATCACACAAGCATACAGGTGGACCTTTTTTTTTTTTAATTTGATTTATATGCTGCCGTTCTCCGGAGACTCAGGGCGGCTTACAATGCGTTAAGCAATAAGACCTTGACTTACAATCACAATTGAGCCCAGAATTACAGTCGTAAGTTGTTGCGGTCAATAAACGAGGCGTCTGTACAAAGCCAGCTCTCCCCATCATGGTCATTATGTGGAGCATGGCTTCGCCGGGGGTGCTGGTGGAGAAATCCCCAATGTTCAACACAAGTGGTTATAACAGCCATATAACCAACAGTTATACAACTGTGTTACTAACTTAACAACCACCGCGAATCACTGAACAAGAAAGCAGCAAGGAAGGCCATAAAGGGGGGAAACTCATTTAGCAACTGCCTTGCTTAGCAACAGAAACTTTGGGGGTCCTTTGTGGTCGTACGTTGAGGACTACCTGTTCTGTGTCTACAGCTCCCGGCGAGAAAGACCTCCTGAGTCAGGGAGAAGGATCATCCTGATGACCTTGAAGGACACTTCGGCATTTGCACTCCCCAGCTGGCGGAACTCATCTGACATTGGGCGAGGACTGGAAACAGTTTTCTCTGATTTTCCCAGGTCACCCACGGAAAGTGAAAGCAGTCGTGGCATTTTGGGAATGGACATTTGGAGGGGCTCGGAGCTGGGTACATATCCCTGCTTCCCTAACGCTGCTATTAGGAAAGGATGTTAAAATGGCATCTTCCTCAGCTTGTGAAAACCAGTATTATTCTACACAATATCTGTTGCCCTATGAAGAAAGGAAGGGAGGGAGGGAGAGAGGAAGGCAGGATTGAGATGGAAGGAAGGAAGGAAACAGGGAAGGAAGGAAGAAGGAAGATGGAGAAAAGAAAGAAGGAAGGAAGGAGGAGGGAGGAAGGAAGGAAGAGAAAGGAGGGGAGGGAGGATGAGAAGAAGGAAGGAAGGAAGGCAGGACTGAGATGGAAGGAAGGAAGGAAACAGGGAAGGAAGGAAGAAGGAAGATGGAGAAAAGAAAGAAGGAAGGAAGGAGGAGGGAGGAAGGAAGGAAGAGAAAGGAGGGGAGGGAGGATGAGAAGAAGGAAGGAAGGAAGGCAGGATTGAGATGGAAGGAAGGAAGGAAATAGGGAAGGAAAGAAGAAGGAAAATGGAGAAAAGAAAGAAGGAAGGAGGAGGGAGGAAAGAAGGAAGGAAGAGAAAGGAGGGGAGGGAGGATGAGAAGGAGGAAGGAAGGAAGGCAGGATTGAGATGGAAGGAAGGAAGGAAATAAGGAAGGAAGGAAGAAGGAAGATGGAGAAAAAAAAGAAGGAAGGAAGGAGGAGGAAGGGAGGAGGGAAAGGAGGGGAAGGAGAGAGGAGGAGGAAGGAAGGAAGAGTGGGAGGGAGAGAGATAGAGATAGAGAAAGAGAAAGAAAGAAAGAAAGAAAGAAAGAAAGAAAGAAAGAAAGAAAGAAAGAAAGGAAGGAAGGAAGAAAGAAAGAAAGAAAGAAAACCCCAAGCACACAGCCGAATTTCTGCATCTCTTGCTCTGTTTTACATTCTTAAATCTTGCGTAACTCCATCAAGGTTATTCAAACCTAAAAGAATGTGTTTAAAACAGGGGGGGGGGGGGGGAAGGGAAAGAAGTAGCGCTTGACTGTAGAACAATATAAATCACAGGCTGGGGGGAAGATAAGAGACTGATAAAACCACCAAACAGCAGCCGTGCAGAGCCCTCCCTCCTTTCCTGCTGGCCCTTTTCTCCTCCGACCCGAAACCTACCTTCCTTTTTTTAGACCTGCCTTCGGCCTGCAGGGTCCGGGTGCATTGCTCCACGCATTCCGAGAAGCTCAGGTTACTGTGGTCCGCGCTGTAATCCAGGTCGGCCAGTCTAGCCAAGGAGAGGATATAGTTACAGGCGATCCTGAGGATGGCCAGCTTGGATAACTTCTGCCCGTAGGAATAGCAGGGGACCTGCAAAGGACAGCAGGACACATGAGGTCACATCATCAGAGCCACCTTTGAACGGAGAAACAGAGGTCTTGCGGGTCCCGGGACCCAAATGTCAGAGAACACAGAATAACAGTGTTGGAAGGGACCTTGGAGGTCTTCTAGTCTGACCCCCCCCCCCCGCTCGAGCAGGACACCCTCTGCCATTCCAAGCTGGGCTGAGTGAGAGTGATTGGCCCAAAGTCCCCCAGATGGAGTTCATGGCTAAGGCGGGACTAGAACTCCCAGTTTCCTGGTGATTGGCCCAAAGCTACACAGATGGCTTGCGTGGCTAAGGCGGGACTAGAACTCCCAGTCTTCTGGTGATTGGCCCAAGTCCCCCAGATGGTGTTCATGGCTAAGGCGGGACTAGAACTCCCAGTCTCCTGGTGATTGGCCCAAAGCTACACAGATGGTGTTCCTGGCTAAGGAGGGACTAGAACTCCCAGTTTCCTGGTGATTGGCCCAAAGCTACACAGATGGCTTTCGTGGCTAAGGCGGGACTAGAACTCCCAGTCTCCTACTTTCTGGCCTGGTGCCTCAACAAGACCCAACAGATTCTCTTCCACTAATTACTAATAAACCAAAGGAGAAACTTGAATAATCCAGAAACAAGAATGCAATTTGCATTGGATAAAATTAGATTTTTTTTTAAAAAATCGGGTTGTAATTCCAGCACCTCCTTAAACTCAGTTCCGAATATCCAGGTTTCAACACGGCCAGGGATGCTTCCCCAGTTTTAAGCTAATCTGTCAACTGTGCCCCTTTTGCCACGATATCGGCTTTGATCATAGCAACCATACTTAAGTCCCAGCATGCTTTAAATGGGGCACTTTTACGTGCCAGACATCCAGTAAGTCTCAAGGATGCAGAGCTGAAGGGAGTCATCCTGCAGACTTTAGGAATTTTTTCATTTTCTTAAAATAATGCTGGCTGCTAATCCACTTTCAGGCAGAATTCAGAACGCAGGTCGTTAAGAAATTTGCAGAACGTTTCAAAGGAAGCTCTGAATGTGCAGGAAATGGCCCGACTTCAAAATGGACGGTTCCAATTTTTTAATGCTCAGAAATGGTTCACGTCAAGGTCAGGGCCTTGAAACAACCCATTTCAGAGGGGTAGAAAAGCAGCTTAGAATATAGACTCCTAGGACTGGAAGGGATCTCCGAGGTCTTCTAGTCCAGCCCCCTACTCAAGACAGGAGTCTTTATATATCATCCTGATCAAATGGTTGCCTGGTTTATTCTTGAAAACCTCCATGGAGCAGCCATAATTCAGGGAGGCAAGGCATTAATTAACGATTAACTGTTCTTACTGTCAGGAAATTTTTAGGTTGGGATGTCTTCTTGATAAGTCTCCATCTGTTACTTCTTATTCTGCTCTCTGGTTCTTTGGAGAATAAGCTGACCCTGATTGCAGGAACTGGGTATGTCTAGTTTAATGAAGAGAAGGACTAGGGGAGACATGATAGCAGTCTTCCAATATCTGAGGGGCTGCCAAAAGAAGAGGGAGTCAAGCTATTCTCTAAAGCACCTGAAGGCAGGACAAGAAGCAATGGGTGGAAACTCATCAAGGAGAGAAGCAACTTAGAACTAAGGAGAAATTTCCTGACAGTGAAAACAATTCATCAGTGGAACAACTGGCCTCCAGAAGTTGTGAATGCTCCAACACTGGAAGTTTTTAAGAAGAGATTGGATAACCATTTGTCTGAAGTGCAGTAGGGTTTCCTGCCTAAGCAGGGGGTTGGACTAGAAGACCTCCAAGGTCCCTTCCAACTCTGTTATTCAAGTCTATTCTATTCCATCTTCTTTGTGACAACCTCTCAAGGGGGTTGTAGAAGACATCTGAGGTCCCTTCCACCTCTTTTATTCTGTTTTGTGTTTTTAAGTCCTGGAAAACAGCTATCATATCATGCCTAGTCCTTCTCTTCATTAGATTAGACATAACCTCCCTCCCTCAACCATTTATCGTAGGATACATCCTCTAGACTCTTTATCATCTTTGTTGCTCTTCTCTGAACACTTTCTAAGGTCTCAGCAACTGTTTTGTGTTGTGGTGACCAGAGCTGCATGCTTTGACCTCAGCTGGTGATAGTATCTGGTAGATATTTCAGAACTCAGAACTAATCAGGCTTGTGGTAAGTCCTCATATTCAGGAGCAAAGGTTAACTTGGAAATATTACTCCACCAGCAATAATCCTGTCTGTGTTGGGACTCAGCTGTTTGAAAACCCACATCTTCCAAAGCTTTGAGATCCATGGAAGGTTGTCCAGATCCCTAGAATTCAATGTACAACTGTTCATTTAATGTCAGGAAACTTCTCCTTAGTTCTAGTTTGGATCTGTCTTTAATGTCCCAAGGTGCTGCTTTTTTTTCCCTCAAGGGGCAACTGGACTTTCATTGTTATTCCTTGAAGATGTTGCGCTTCTCATCGAAGAAACTTCTTCAGTTCTGACCGAATGGTGGGGGAATGGAAGGATTTATATTCCTTGCAGTCATCTGGTCATTAGCGCTCTTTCTGAGAGTCACTGGAGGTTCATATGTGCCCTCAGGATCACATGAATAGTGCAAATGGGTGTGGAACCATTTTGGAACTGCTGAAGAACCGAAGATGCTTCTTGGGTGGCAAGCGAAACATCTTGAAGGAAAAACAAGAAAGACCAGTTGCCTCTTGAAAAAGGACCTTTGGGACAACCATGACCTGGATGACTGAGACTCTCCAGAGGCATTTCTTTGAAAATGTTTTGCTTCTCATCCAAGAAGCTTCTTCATTTCTGAAGAAGAAGAAATGAAGAAGCTTCTTGGATGAGAAGCAAAACATCTTCAAGGAAAAACGAAGTTCAGTTGCCTTGAAAAAAGCACCTTTGGGACAACTGTGACCTAGATGACTAAGACTCTCCACAGGTATCTCTCTTCCACCCATTGCTTCTTGTCCTGCCCTCAGGTGCTCATGATATAGTCAACCAGAGGTTGAGATGCTTTAATGGTTTCCTTCTCCAAGCAAGGAATGAACAGGATGATTACGATTCTACGACTTGCTCTTTTCAGATGAAAACTAGGATCATAGCATTGGGTTGAGAAGGTGTGGGACTGCATGGTAGCCCATCCTTCTTTCTGCAGATATAAAAGGAGACAATAACTTGGTCCTTAACACAAATAAGACCAAGGACTACAGAAGGACTAGATCAGACACCCAGCCCTTGCTTATCAATGGAGACCAAGTGGAGCAAGTGGCCAGTTTTAAGTTTCTGGGTGTTATCATAAAAGTGGACCTGACCTGAGGCACTCACATTGCGGCACTGATCAAAAAGGCCCAGCAGAGATTATACTACCTGAGACTTCTCAGGAAACAACAACTGAATGGAACACTGCTGGTGGCCTTCTACCGTTGCACCATAGAAGGTATTTTAAGTTACTGCACCTGTGTATGGTTTGCCCATTGCACAGTGGCAGATAGGACAGAACTCCAGAGGGTTAACGCCATTGCCCAGAGGATCATTGGTTGCCCGCTCCCTCCCGCTGCCTTAAGAAGTTTAATGAAGAGAAGGACTAGGGGAGACATGATAGCAGCCTTCCAATATCTCAGGGGTTGCCACAAAGAAGAGGGAGTCAAACTATACTTCAAAGCACTTGAGGATAGAACAAGAAGCAACGGGTGGAAACTAATCAAGGAGAGAAGCAACTTAGAACTAAGGAGAAATTTCCTGACAGTGAGAACAATGAATCAGTGGAACAACTGGCCTCCAGAAGTTGTGAATGCTCCAACACTGGAAGTTTTTAAGAAGAGGTTGGATAACCATTTGTCTGAAGGGGTGTAGGGTTTCCTGCCTGGGCAGGGGGTTGGACTAGAAGACCTCCAAGGTCCCTTCCAATTCTATTCTATTCTATTCTATTCTATTCTATTCTATTCTATTCTATTCTATTCTATTCTATTCTATTCTATTCTATTCTATTCTATTCTATTCTATTCTAAGAAAGTTCAAAACATTCTTAAAGATCCATTTCATCCTGGGCACCTTTTTTTTTTTTGAATTATTACCATCTGGCAGACAGTACAGGACAATAAAAAAAAAACGACAAATAGACAGCTTCTACCCGGGGCAATAACCGTATTAAATTCTATGGTATAGTGCAATTATCGGGTTTTCAATTTCAATTATATAGAATGTAAAGGATGTACAATATGTTTGTGTTTTTATTTTTATAGTTATAATGTACACTGAAGACAGCATTTAATTCCATTGCATGAGGTGCAATGCCAATAAACTAAACTAAAGTAAACTAAAAAATATTTGTGAATGGAGTTAAATCTGTATTACAATCCTATTCATTGTATTCTGACCTCTACGTGCAGAGGTAGACTTAAAATTCCTGGCATGGTTGCTTAATAGGCTTAGCCATGAGTCAATTCTTGCTAAATTAGGTAGGGGAAGAATTGCTCGATTCAGCTACATGAGAGATTACATCCACTTTATTATTTAGCCTGAGACAAAGGCATAAAGCAGCTATTCCGATAGGATGATGGACATTTTGGAAATCTTCATTGTCTGGAAAGGAGACTAAGGTACCATTAGATTCACAGAAGTGCTCTTGATACTTCTTGATCATTTATAGCCAGAAAATCTTTAGATAGAAACTTGACAGAAGTCTTCACTTGGTGTAACTGATTGATTGATTCAATTTGTATCCTGCTTTTCTCTCGTGGAGCGACTCAAGAGGGCTAATGCAACATTAAAAACAAAAATTAATTCAAATGAATGCTAAAACCGATGAGCAATTCAAAGCTTGTGGAGTTCCCGACTGCTCTCTGAGCTGGGTTGTTTTCTTGCTCAAGAAGTGAAGATGTTACCTAGTTGCGTAAGGAAACATCTCCAAGAAAACAACCCAGCTCAGAGAGCTTCAAGGGCTCCACAATTCCACCCCCAGCTTTAAATAATCTCTTCTATTGGTTAGTCCCAAAGGTGCTTTTTCAAGAGGCACCCAGACTTTCTGCTTTGTCTTTTGGAGACTTTTGAAGACTTCTATTGGTCATTCAAACCTTGTTAAAAGAGAAGACATGTTATGGAGAAGTTATGGAGAAGTTATGGAGAAGGTAGCAGACAAGAAGATTTCTATTGGTCATTCAAACCTTGTTAAAAGAGAAGACATGTTATGGAGAAGTTATGGAGAAGGTAGCAGACAAGAAGATTTCTATTGGTCATTCAAACCTTGTTAAAAGAGAAGACATGTTATGGAGAAGTTATGGAGAAGTTATGGAGAAGGTAGCAGACAAGAAGACTTCTATTGGTCATTCAAACCTTGTTAAAAGAGAAGACATGTTATGGAGAAGTTATGGAGAAGTTATGGAGAAGTTATGGAGAAGTTATGGAGAAGGTAGCAGACAAGAAGACTTCTATTGGTCATTCAAACCTTGTTAAAAGAGAAGACACGTTATGGAGAAGTTATGGAGAAGTTATGGAGAAGTTATGGAAAAGATAGCAGACAAATAAAGCCTCCGAGATAGTAGATTCCCTTGCCAGGAGCAATACAGGGTGGAGAAGGCCTCTTCTGTAATTGAGAAAGATGAGCTTCTAACTAGGAAACATCTCCCATAGGGCTCCTCTTGAGATTTGAATGCTCCTACCGAGACAGGTGGAACTCCTGAAATACCATCTGCTACTGAGCTCTTTCCTCAGAAGTGGGAGATCAACCCTGAAAGCTGAAGTAACAGACCACCTGTCGGTTCAGCAAAAGCATCCCTTGATCTCTTGTCCTTTGAACTGGTTTGAAGCCCACCTGTTGCATTTCACATTTTGTTGAGGAGAACTAAGCCAGGCAAAGCTGAGATTCCAACTGCACGGATTAAAACAGGCACTCAACTGAAGGTCTCCGGTTGGCTCCCACCATGCCATTAATTCCAGTCAACCTCCAGCCCTAGTGGGGTTTTTTTTCTTCTTATTTTGTTCAGCAGAAATATATAACCAAATAACGGAATCCAATAGAAGAGAAGAGAAGAGAAGAGAAGAGAAGAGAAGAGAAGAGAAGAGAAGAGAAGAGAAGAGTTGGAAGGGACCTTGAAGGTCTACTAGTCCAACCCCTTGCTTGGACAGAAAACCCTACACCACTTCAGACAAATGGTTATCTAATCTCTTCTTAAAAAGTTCTAGTGTTGGAGCATTTACAACTTCTGGTGGCAAGCTGTTCCGCTGATTAATTGTTCTAACTGCCAGGAAATTTCTCCTTAGTTCTAAGTTACTTCTCTCTTTGATGAGTTTCCACCCATTGCTTCTTGTCCTGTCTTCAGGGACTTTGGCGAATAGCTTGACCCAGTGGTGAAATCCAATTTTTTTTACTACCGGTTCTGTGGGTGTGGCTTGGTGGGCGTGGGATGGCCCAGTGGGCATGGCAGGGGAAGGATGCTTCAAAATCTCCATTCCCACCCCACTCCAGGGGAAGGATACTGCAAAATCCCCATTCCCTCTTCATTCCTGGGGAAGGATATTGCAAAATCTCCATTTCCACCCCACTCTGGGGCCAGCCAGAGGTGGTATTTGCCAGTTATCTGAAATGGTCAAAATTTCCACTACCGGTTCTCCAGAACCTATCAGAACCTGCTGATTTCACCCTTGGATTGACCCCCTCCTCTCTGTGGCAGCTCCTCAGATACTGGAACATATGTCACCACTAGTCCTCCTTAGCCATGCCCAGTTCCTGCAACCGTTCATCATATATTATCGTATATAAGCTGACTTTGTATAAAAAGAACCCCACTTTGGGTGGGCCGAAAGCCCTATTAAGCAGGTATATACAAAAGTATGAAGGCTATTGCTTAATGCATTGTAAGCCGCCGTGAGTCTCCGGAGAAGGGCGGCATATAAATCTAAATCTAACTAATAATAAATAATTTCAGCCTCCAGTCCCTTAATCATCTTTGTTGCTCTTCTCTTCACTCTTTCTATAGTCTCAATATCTTTATTACATCCTCAAAACTCCTGTCTGCATCTCTTTCATTCTCCAGCATACTAGTATTTTCATGGCCCATTCTGGAGAGGACTGGTTTAGATGATATCGTTAGAAATTGAAAGCCAAGGAATTGATGTCCCAGGTAATCTTACAAGATGCTTCAAACAAAACCTACTTTGCAGAGGTGAAGCACCACAATGGTGCCCGACATTTCCACTCCCAAATGAGACAGTGTGTGGAGTGAGTTTTGCCCCATTGTACAACCTTTCCTGCCATCGTCATTAACTGAATCACACTGCAGTTGTTAAGGTAGTAACAGGGTTGTTAAGTGAACCTGGCTTCCTCCATGGCTTATCAGAAGGTCACACAATGGAATTGTGTGACCCCGGGACACTGTAACTGTCATAAGTACATGTCAGTTGCCAAGACTCTGAATTTTGATCACATGATTGACCATTCTGGAATGGTTGTAAGTGTGAAAAACAGTAGTAAGTCACTTTTTTTAAGTGCCATTGTAACTTTGAACATCATAAAACAAATATTTGTAAGGCAAGGACTACTTGTAATGGTTTTATAATGTAGATGACTCTGAGACGCACTGAACTCCACTACTCATTATTCTCAGATAAGGAGATTAATTTTTAAGAGTTTATCCCAGTGTTTCTCAACCTTGGTAGCTTGAAGATGGGTGGACTTCAACTCCCAGAATCCCCCAGCCAGCAGCGCTGGCTGGGGATTCTGGGAGTTGAAGTCCACCCATCTTCAAGCTTCCAAGATTGAGAAATACTGGTCTAGTTTATAGAAAGAGGATAGAGGGATGGCTCTATGGAATTCATTTTATCCTTTCTACTAGGAGCTATAATATTCTAAAGATCCACCGGGAACTGCAACGCAATAAAAGTTTCAAAAACCCATCGTTGAAATGAAAATCCCTCATTGTTTTGAGTAACCTCAATCCCCAATCAATAATTCGGAATGGATGGGTAATAATTCAAACAGTGGGGATTCATGGCTATTGTCCAATCTCTCCATTTGCTATGGAAAATTCACGGCAGGCATGATTTCAATATATTTTCCAAGTTCTCCATGGCAGTAATTAAAAGGATAGGGAAACTGGCCGGGCTATGATAGATCCAGTTTTGTCCCACAATTTTTTTTTTGGAGGAGGTAAACTCAACTTTTGGTGACTTCATGGATAGGGTTCATGTAATTTTCTTCCTGAAAATGCAGAAGCGGTTTCCCATTTTTGTTTCTTTCTGTGATTTTTCTTTGGTCACCCAGAATAATTTACAAAACTGAGATTCTGGATGGACTCCCATCCCAAAACTGACTGGGCCCGACCCTAGTTAGCTTCGTCGCTTAGATAGGGTTAACCAGATCCTACCATCTGACTCATTTCTTTTATTTATTTTTAATTAGTGGACGGAGGTACAACTGTAATACGCAAATCAACTGAGAAAGAAAATATCCATGCACACATGCGTTTTTCCTTTCATCAGATTTTATTCCTGGCAACCACATGGGGCTTTAAGAAGTGGTTTGGCTTTCCTGTTTTCCTGGGGCTGAGCGAAAGAACTGGCCTAAAGTCACCCAACTGGCATCGTGCCTGAAATGGGACTAGATTTGGCTGAGAGAGAGAAGGACTGGCCTGAAGTCACTTTTTTCTCCCAGTTTTGGTCACCATATTATAAAAAAAAAGATGTAGAAACCCTGGAAAGAGTGCAGAAAAGAGCAACAAAGATGATTAAAGGCCTGGAGGATAAAACATACGAAGAACGGTGGCAGGAATTGGGTAGGTCTAATCTAGTAGAATAGAATAGAAATAGAATAGAATACCGGAGTTGGAAGGGACCTTGGAGGTCTTCTAGTCCAACCTCCTGCTTAGGCAGGAAACCCTACATCACTTCAGACAAAGGGTTATCCAACAACTTCTTAAAAACTTCCAGTGTTGGAGCATTCACAGCTTCTGGAGGCAAGTTGTTCCACTGATGAATTGTTCTAACTGTCAGGAAATATGAAAAGAAGGACTTAGGGGGTGACATGATAGCAGTCTTCCAATTTTTGAGGGGCTGCCAGAAAAAAAAAGGGGGTTGACCTATTCTCCAAAGCATCTGAAGACAGGACAATAATCAACAGAGCCTGGATAGCTCAGCAGACTAATGCATTGTCATTAACTCCAGCTGTCTGCAACTACTGTAAGTTTGAATCTCCCCAGGCTCAAGGTTGACTCAGCCTTCCATCCTTTCTAAGGTGGGTAAATTGAGGACCCAGTTTGTGGGGGCAATAAGCTGACTTTGTATAAATATACAAAAGTATGAAGGCTATTGCTTAACGCATTGTAAGCCGCCCTGAGTCTCTGGAGAAGGGCGGCATATAAATCAAATTTTTTAAAAAATGGATGGAAACTAATCCAGGAGAGAGGCATCCTGGAATTAAGGAGAAACTTCCCAACAGCGAGAACAATTAACCAGTGGAACAGCTTGCCACCGGATGTTGTAGTTTCTCCAACACTGGAAGTGCTAAAGAAGAGATTGAACAGCCATTTGTCTGAAATCGATATAGGGTTTCCTGCCTGAGCAGGGGGTTGGACTAGAAGACCTCCAAGGTCCCTTCCAACTCTTGTTATTCTATTAATGAACTGGCTGACTTGCCTAAGGCAGAGTTAGATGTCAGATTTCCTGGCTCTTAGTCCAGCACTTAAACCAACTGGCTTTGAAACAATCACACAATACTGCAGAAGCTAATAAAATAAATCCAAATTTGGCATCCCATCACTTGGATCAACATTCTTCCTTTTTTTTTTTTTTGCACGCCTGATGAAAGAGAGAAAAACAAACCCAAATTATTACTTAGATTGTAATAATCCGGCTTCTTTTGCAGAGGCTTCTCAATATTGCTATTTCTACTAACCGCTTAAAGGAGGACAAGCATAGCGCAGGAATTTCATCGGTATTATGTACATTAAATTCATTTCATTCTGAGAAGAAGGAACATCCTGGGATTGTTTTGGAAAAGGAAACTTTCTCAACAGAAGCTTTGGAAGACTTTGAGGTGCTCTTCTAGCCAGGCTGATCATATTGAAAAATAAATATACAAACAAGTGTACAAGAGATACGAGGAAAGACGTAAAATCTTCCTAAATCTAGTGAAATCTAGTAAATCTAGTGAAATCTAGTGAAATCAAATCACGGATTGAGATTTGATAAAACCTAACTTAGGTTAACCAAAAAATTTATCCACTTTCGGAAAGAAAGTCCCTTCTGACTTTTGTTATATGGTTATATTGCATTCTGCAAAGTTATTGATGGGAGGGTTCGCACCTTTGTAAGGTACCAAATTATATTATATATAGAGTAGAGTAGAGTAGAGTAGAGTAGAGTAGAGTAGAGTAGAGTAGAGTAGAACAGAACAGAACAGAACAGAACAGAACAGAACAGAACAGAACAGAACAGAATAATGGAATGTGAGTAGAATAGAATAGAATAGAATAGAATAGAATAGAATAGAATAGAAGAGAGAAGAGAGAAGAGAAGAGAAGAGAAGAGAAGAGAAGAGAAGAGAAGAGAAAAGAAGAGAAGAGAGAAGAGAAGAGAATATCGGAATAAAGATAGAAGAGAATAGAGAAGATAGAATAGAACAGAATAGAATAGAATAGCGGAATAGAGAAGACAGAATAGAATAGAGTAGGATAGAGTAGAGTAGAGTAGAGTAGAGTAGAGTAGAGTAGAGTAGAGTAGAGTAGAGTAGAGTAGAGTAGAGTAGCAGAGTTGGAAGGGACCTTGGAGGTCTTCTACTCCAACCCCCTGCTTAGTGGGATTGGACTAGAATATAGAAGTTGCGGGAGCTTCATCACTGGAAGCTATAAAGAAGAGACTGGACTGCCATCTGTCAAAAATGGTGTAGGGTCTGGCTAGGCAGGAGGGGTTGGACTAGATGACCTCCAAGGTCCCTTCCAACCCTGTTAATCTCTAATATAAATTGATGGCTTGCTGAATTTACCTTGGTCCATACATATGGCTAAAAACAATAAAAAAAACTAAGCAACTTCAGTGTTGGGTTTTTCACCTCCTAGAGAAAGCAACTGCTTGAAATATCTGGAGACTCATAAAAACTTTGTTTTTATTGCTTGTGTGTTGCTTTCACACACAGCTATTTTTCTCCCCCCCCCCCCCCCCCCATGTGGCCGAGCGCTGAAAAAAGACCAACAGACATTCCGCAGCTCTGCCAAATATTATATTTTGCGCTGGGGAAAGACCGCCGGGAATTGATTCAATCCCGTGAAATCACCAAAATGCCAGAACAGTTGCAATGATCCACAAACACAGATATACAGATATGTATATATATATATATATATAAAACCGCAGGTATTTCTTGACTTACAACAGTTGAGTTGCTTAGTGACTGTTCAAAGTCACAGCAGTGAAATGCTGAAAAAGATGAGTATTTTTCACACTTACAACCACTGCAGCATCCCCATGGGGAGGAGGTCACGTGATAAAAATTCGGGCACTTGGCAACTGGCATGTACTTATGACGGTTGCAGTGTCCCAGGGTCACATGACCCCATTTTGTGACCTTCCGGCAAGCAAAGTCAATGGGGAAGTGATTGGACAAAATTCACTCAACAACCGTCTTGCTTAACAACAGAAATTTTGGGCTAAATTGTGGTGGTAAGTCAAAGGCTGCCTGCATTAGATTTGTTAGGGGACCACATTAATCCAGATCATTATGGAATAAATTTATCAACTGAGTCACTAGGATTTGCCAACCAACCAGCCAGCCAGCCAACTAGTCAGCCAACCAACCAACCAAATAGCCAGCCAGTCAACCAACCAACCAACCAAACAAACAACCAAACAACAAAATAGCCAGCCAGCCAGCCAGCCAGCCAGCCAGCCAAACAAACAAAGAAACAAACAAACAATCATGAACAATGATTCCCCAGAGATGCTTTTTCAAGAGGCAACTGAACTTTCTTTGTTTTTTTCTTTGAAGACTTTTCAGTTCTCCAAGAAGCTTCTTCACTCAGAACCGAAGAAGCTTCTTAGATGAGAAGCAAAATGTCTTCGAAGAAAAGAAAAAAGTCCAGTTGCCTCTTGAAAAAGCACCTTTGGGACAACCATGACCTGGATGACTGAGAATCTCCATAGACCTCCAGGGATCACATTAATCCTTGGAGAGCATCGCAGAACAACGGAACTGAAAAGGTGTGTGGAACACTGATGTGATAGTGATCTCATAACACTACCTAGTTCCACCCAAAATGCAAAAAAAAAAAAAGGGGGGGGGAGGGTAGATGGGGATCCTGAACCCCAGTAAATTCTGAATTGACTTGTATCCCTAGTATGTTTTGTGTAGCATTTCTTCCTAGTCTCCAGCTAATGGTTGAGTAAGGTCAACTGATGCCACAAGGATGTTGCTAAGTTTAATTGTTTCTATTTATAACTTACTATTTCTAGAAGAAGTTGCAAGTGTGGCTTATGCCAGCCCTTCTCAATGAGTTGCATCAACCTGGACTTCTAGAAGCTCACCCAGGGCCTTACTTCCCAAAGATGCTGGAATTGCAACCCACGGGAAACACGAGGAAAGCCAGCTGAGATGACCTTCTCTTCCAAACGTGTCCCGCCACTTCAAAATCTCAAGTTGTTCGGAATTCAATAGCCCCAAATTGCAAACCCTCAATACTCAGGATAACCACGTTTCCATGAGAACAGCGCCTTACCCTAGGAACTGATTTATCCCAATTTATGGTGAAATGTATCACAATAACCTTAACACAGTAATTCCAATTTTCTAGGTTCCCATTAATGGCCTTGGCTTGATGGTCATTAAAATATGGTGGCTCGGTACATCCTGTGAATGCTGCTTAGATGCAATACAGGAAGTTCTCGATTTACGACAGTTTGTTTAGTGACCGTTCAAAGTGACAACGGCCCTGAGAAAAGTGGCTTATGACTGTTTTTCACACTTACGACGGTTGCAGTGTCCCGGGGTCACACGTTTTGCGACCTTCTGACAAACAAAATCCATGACGAAGCCAGATTCAGTGAACAACACAATGTTACCATTGTGATCCACTGAATAGCGGTTGTAAAATGGGACAAAGTTCACTTAACAAACGTTTCACTTGCCAACAGGGACTTTGGGTTCAATTGCGGTCGTAACTCGAGGACCACCTGTATTCTTGCTCTTGTTATTATTTCTTCTCCATCAGCCTGGCACTTTTCAGAGGCCCCACAGTCACCAAATTCCTGTCCGATGGGAGAGTCTCAATTATAATTCTTGGAATTATTTGCAAGGTTTAAGATTCATGCTTGACCCTCCTTACACTCTTAACAGCAATCCTGGTCTCATGGAGTTTGGATTAAAAGCCAAACTTCCAGTTGCTCTTAACTGGGAGACGGATGTAACTGGGATGATCCTGGGGTCTCCCAGAGTGGAAATCTAATCTGGCTTGGATGGTTGTTCTTTTTCCATGTTTATGCAAGATAGAAACAGGGATGGACACATGTGGGACAGTGATCAATTTTTATTATTATTTTTTTTGGACAAATAGTTTGACTTTGTAGCTTTTTCTTCTCACGCATGCACGGAGCAACTTTGGAAAAATATTTCCAGAGTGCAAAGCCGGATAGCTGACAGGAAAGGGTACTTGATTAACAGGAAGGTATAATTTACACCCTAGAAAGAGATCCGTGTGAACTTTTCAGATAATTTTCGGATAACGGCTGGGATTCATCCAAGTTGACTTCTTTGGGAAGAGTTGGGGTGGGTGGGGAGCCCAAGACAGGTCACCCCAAATCACACACGGCATCCAAACAATTAGCATTGTTTCATCAGCTTCTTAGGGGGCCCAATTTTCCCTCTGTGGCATATAGGAAGTCCTCGTCTCCCAACAGTTCGTTTAGCAACCGTCCAAACTTAAAACAGCACTGACAAAAGTGACTTTTGCCCATTTTTCACAGTTATGCTTTACATTTGGATGCTTGGCAAACGGGTTCATATTTATGACCGTTGCAAGTCATGGGACCCCTTTTCGGTGACCTTCTGGCAAGCAAAGTCAATGGGGCTTTGGGCTCAGTTTTGGTCGTAAGTGGAGGATTATCTGTAGGGGTATGTTTTAATTCAGCTTAGAACTGGCCCTGCCTGATAAACAGAGGAACAACCAAATGCCACTTCTGGACATCGCAGGTGGCTTTTAAATTAATAATAATTCTATTAATAAATGCTGCACTTAATTGGATAAAGGGCCTAGATATTAATATATATCTATAATACAGGTAGTCCTTGGCTTATGACCACAACTGAGCCCAGAATTCCTGTTGCTAAGCGAGAAATTTTGTGAAGTGAGTTTTGCTCCGTTTTACGACTTTCCTGGCCACGGCAGTTATTTATTTATTTATTTATTTTCTCATACTTATATGCCGCCCTTCTCCCAAATGGACTTGGGGCAGCTCACAGAAATTAAAACAATAAAAACAATAAAAGCAACTACAAAAATAATCAATTAAAACCCCCCAATTAGTTATTAAGATAGTAACACGGCTTCCCCTTTGACTTTGCTTGTCAGAAGGTCTCCAAATGTCCCTGCAAATGTCATAAATATGAGTCAGTTGTCAAAAGTCTGGATTTTGATCACACGACCGTGGGGATGCTGCAACGGTCGTAAGTGTGAGAAATGACCCTAAGTCAATTTTTTTCAGTGCCCCTTGTAACGTGGCAAATGATCCACATTTAGGACGGTGGCAGTAACCGATGTCTTACGTAGCAGCATAAATGTTGGGCTCAGTTGTGGTCGTTAAACCGAGGACTACCTGTAATTGATTTGGAAGGGAACCGCAGAGGTCTTCTAGTCCAACCCCTTGCTCAAGGCACGTTGGAAGGGCACCTGGGAGGTCTTCTAGTCGAACCCCCTGCTCGAGACAAGAGACCCCATCCCATCCCATTGTCTAGGGTGTTTTGGATCCATGGAGATGCGCTGCTCTGGATCCCTCTGGGCGTGAGAGAGAGAGAAAGGGGCGGGGGGTTCCCCGACCTTCCCCAGGGCCGGGAGGGCCGGGGGTGGCCTTACCTGCTTGCGGAGCGCCTCGAAGGCGGCGCTGATGGTGTGCACCCGGGTCCGCTCGCGGGCGTTGGCCAGCAGCCGCCGGGTCTGCTGCAGCGCTTTGATCTCCGAGCCGCCGCCGCCAGCCGGGTCGCTCGGTCGCTTGCGAGGCGAGGCGGAGCCCTCGGGGCCGCCGCTGCCGTTATACAAGCCCCGGGCAGGGAGGGCGGGCAAGGGGCTCTCCGGGACCCCCGCCGACGGCGCCTCCTCCTCGGGGAAGAGCGGCCCCTGGCAGCGCAGCGCCGCCGGGAAGGGCGCCTCGACCCCCGGCAGAGCCCCGGCTCCTCGCCCGCCTTCGGGAAAGCCCGGGGGTGGCGGGGAAGCCCGGCGCACGTGCTCCGGGACCCCCGCCTGCCCCCTCCCGCCGTTTCCCCCGCCGCGCAAGCCCGGCCGGCTCCTGCGCTTCAGCTTCTGGATGCCGCGCAACTCCTTGAGGCAGAAGCGCTTCCAGCGGCTCTCCGCCTCCATCAGCTGCAAGTTCTTCATGCCGGGCTGGCCTGGCGGGCTTAAGGGCCGGGCTGGAGCTTTTCCCCGGACGCGGCGGCGGCGGCTGCTTTGGCGGCGCCTCTGCGGAACAGCTGCTGGGGCTGCTGCTGCTGCCTGGCGGTTTTGCAAAGCCGGCTTCGCGCAAGCGGCGCGGCCGGGCGGGGGAGGCTGTCAGCTGAAGTCCCGGCTGCTCTCGCTGCTGATGCCGCTGCTGCAGCGCCGGGGAGGGGGGCGCGCCCAGCCCAGCCCAGCCAGCCAGCCAGCCAGCCAGCCATCTGGGTTTGCTTAAGCCTCCGTTTGGCACAGGAGACCCCCGGGGGGAGGGAGGGAGGGAGGGAGGGGGACGCGATCCGCCGGGCAGGCGCTTCTTCCTCTTCGGCTTTGCGCAGCAGCTGGGTCGACCCCCTCCTCGTCTCCCAGCCCCCCCACCCCCGCCGCCCGCTTTTCCTTGGTTGGGGCCAGTCAGCCCCAACCAAGGGAGGGAGGGAGGAAGGGAGCGTGGGGAGGGGGAAGGGGGCCTTGGGTCCCCGCCGCTGGCCGTCTCCGAGGCTGTCCCGCAGGCGGCGACTGGGAAGGGGGCGTCTCTTCCCAGCCCCCTCCCGCTGAGACCATCTGTGCCCATCCTGGAAGACGAAACGATCCCGAATGCAGAATGAGAGAGATGGAAGGGACCTTGGAGGTCTTCTCATCCAGCGCCCTGCTTAGGTAGGAGACCCTCTACCCGTGATGGCGAAACTATGGCACGGGTACCAGAGGTGGCACGCAGAGCCCTCTCTGTGGGCGCTCGCACCATCGCCGGCTGCTCTTCTGGTTTCTGGAAAACGGCCTGAAAACGGCCAGAAAATGACCGGAAAATGTCCCCCAAAAAAGGCCCCAAAATGTTCTGAAAACACCTCAAAAAACAGCAAAAAAACCCAGGCCGTTTTGGGGGCCTCAAAACAGCCCGGAAAATGGCCTAGAAAACACCCTGAAAATGGCCCCCAAAACAGCCAAAAACCCAGTGTGTGTGTGTCTGGCCAGATGGTCTTCAGGGCTCTGGCGTTCTGGTGCATACACATGCATGCACATTCCGGTTTGGGCACTGGGTGCCAAAAAGGTTTGCCACCACTGCCCTATACCAACCCAGACGAATGGCTGTCCAGTCTCTTCTTAAAAACCTCCAGTGATGGAGCACCTACAACTTCTAGTGGCAGGCAGTACCACTGGTTCCTTGTCCTCGCTGCCCTTAGTTCCAAATTGCTTCTCTCCTTGGTTAGTTTCCATCCCTTCTTTCTTGTCCTGCCTTCAGGTGCTTTGGGGAATGGGTTGACCCCCTTTCCTTTGGGGCAGCCCCTGAGATATTGGAAGACTGCTATCATGTCTCCCCTGGTCCTTCTTTTCCTTAAACTAGACATACCCACTTCCTGCAGCCATTCTTCCTATGTTTTAGCCTCCAGTCCTCTAATCCTTTTTGTTGCTCTTCTCTGCACTCTTTCCAGAGTCTCCACATCTTTTTGACATCGTGGCAACCAAAACTGAATGCAATATTCCAAGTGTGGCCTTACCAAGGCCTTATAAAATAGTATTAACACTTCACGTGATCTTGAGTCTATCCCTCTGTTGATGCAGTTTAGAACTGTGTTGGTCTTTTTGGCAGCTGCAGCACACGGCTGGCTCACATTTAAATGATTCCCAGATCCCTCGCACAGGCACTGCTGCTGAGCCAGCTACCACTTTGCACTTTCTGTGCATTTGGGGTTTTTTTCTTGCCTAAGTGAAAACCCTGATTCTTCTCACCACTAAATTGCCTTTTGTTGGATAAGGCCCAGGTCCTTCTGGATCTTCACTCCATCTTCTAAAGGGTTGGCTATTCCAGCCATCTTGGTGTTGTTTGCAAATTTGATGAATTTCTATCTCCCTCATCTCAGGGGTGAAATCCAGCAGGTTCTGGAGAGCCGATAGCAAAAATTTTGAGTAGTTCAGAGAACTGGCAAATACCACCTCTGGCTGGTCCCAGAGTGTGGTGGGAATGGAGATTTTGCAACATCCTTTTTTAAAAAAATTTTTTATTTATATGCTGCCCTTCTCCAGAGACTCAGGGCGGCTTACAATGTGTTAAGCAATAGCCTTCATACTTTTGTATATTTTATACAAAGTCAGCTTACTGCCCCCACAAACTGGGTCCTCAATTTACCTACCTTAGAAAGGATGGAAGGCTGAGTCAACCTCGAGCCTGGTGAGATTCGAACTTACAGTAATTGCAGACAGCTGGTGTTAATCACAACGCATTAGTCTGCTGAGCCACCAGGCCCTTCCCCCAGGAGTGGGGAGGGAATGGGGATTTTGCAGTATCCTTCCCCTGGAGTGGGGTAGGAATGGAGATTTTGCAGCATCCTTCTCCTTACATGCCCACCAAGCCACGCCCACCAAGCCACACCACACCCACTAAGCCATGGCCACAGAACCGATAGTAAAAAAAATTGGATTTCACCACTGCCTCATCTAAATTGTTAAATCCCCCCCCCCCCCCCCCCACCAGGGATTTGCTAGATTTTCTGCTAGATTTGCTAGATTTAAATTAGCTAGATTTTCATTAGGAACGGAGGAGAATGAAGATAAACGGACAACCATTGAAGCGCCAAGAGAGAACGTGGGAGGTGGGAAACCAGAGTGAGAGCTTGGAGATTGTTTCTGGGCGGCGAGGGAAGGACAGAAGACATTTCACCACTTCTGCAGAATATAGTTGACTATCATTGTTTTTCATTCTTGAGCATCTCCTTTGCCAAAATGTTGGGGTGAGGCTGGAACAGTGAGTTGCTTGCTGGGCCTGTTTGCAAGGTTCTTTGTGGATAAGGTCACTCGGATGCACTTCTTCTCAGCCACAGGGTCTCTCCTGCTATTCTGGATCCTTTTCAGCTTGTTGATCTTGGAGAATTTGGGCAGCGTGCTTAGAGGGAGACAGGCTTCTGTTGAAACCTTGCCTCTCTTAACTGAGATTCTTGCAAGCCAACTGGTTATTCTGAAGAGCTCTTCGTTTCCCGTGTCATTTCCACAACATTCGCCATGGTGTCTTGCTGGTTTGGCTGGAAGATTAAAGTTTTATTTAAAAAAAAAAAAGATGTGGAGACTCTGGAAAGAGTGCAGAGAAGAACAACAAAGAGGATTAGGGGACTGGAGGCTAAAACATATGAAGAACGGTTGCAGGAACTGGGTACGTCTAGTTTAATGAAGAGAAGGACTAGGGGAGACATGATAGCAGTCTTCCAATATCTCAGGGGCTGCCCCAAAGAAGAGGGAGTCAAGCTATTCTCCAAAGCACCTGAGGGCAGGACAAGAAGCAATGGGTGGAAACTAATCAAGGAGAGAAGCAATTTAGAACTAAGGAGAAATTTCCTGACAGTGAGAACATTTAATCAGTGGAACAACTGGCCTCCAGAAGTTGCGAATGCTCCAACACTGGGAAGTTTTTAAGAAGAGGTTGGATAACCATTTGTCTGAAGTGAAGTAGGGTTTCCTGCCTAAGCAGGGGGTTGGACTAGAAGACCTCCAAGGTCCCTTCCAACTCTGTTATTCTATTCTATTAACTTGTGTCAAATTTTGGCAGTGTATTCGTGGCCCTGGGTGTCCTCTGGTGATGTAGGGAGGAATGTCCCCATGTTTTCAAGCCTGGCTTTAGCCTTGCAGAAGGTTTCTCTTGATGGAAACCAACTTCTGGGATTCACGATGATCTCCCATTTAAGACGTATCTCCTTTAAAGTTTAAACTACCCAGAGCAATTGACTGTTCCTTGACTACTCAAGGAAGAATGGGAGGAAATTCCATAACTCACATTTGGGATGAGTTTGGTGGTGCAATCTTGGGTCTTGAGGGGTTGCAACAGGGCACAAGGGTTGAGGGGCTCCCCATCCTTGGTGCATGATGTTTCTCAGACCACGAAATCCACGGATCGCAAACGGATCACATGACTCTGGGACATTGCAACCACCATAAATAGGAACCAGTGGCCAAGGGGCTGAATTTTGATCACATGACCAGGGGTTGCACCATGGTCGTAAGTGTGAAAAATGGTTATAATTGAAAGACTGCCTGTATCATGACTATTCTATGTGGGTATGTGTATTTGTGTGCATGCATAGTCTTTCACAAATTTCTTTAGAATATAAAGAATAGGGTTAGTTATGAAACACTCTTCAGAAAAGGAAAGGATTGGAAAGAAAAAGAAGGGAAGGGAAGAAAGGAAAGGAAAGGGAAGGAAGGGAAGGAAGGAAAGAAAGGAAAGAAGGGAAGAGAAGGGAAAGGAAGGAAAAAGAGGAAAGGAAAAGGAAAGGAATGGAAAGGGAAGGGAAGGAAAAGCAAAAGGAAAGGAAAGGAAGGGAAAGAAGGGAAGGGAAGGGAAGAAAGGGAAGGAAAGAAGGGAAGAGAAGAAAAGGAAAAAGGAAAGGAAGAGGAAAAGGAAAGGAATGGAAAGGGAAGGAAAGGGAAGGGAAGGGAAGGAAGAGGAAAGGGAAAGGAAAGGAAGGGAAGAAAGGGAAGGAAGGAAGGGAAGAAAGGGAAGGGAAGAAGGGAAGAAAGGAAAGAAGGAAAGAGAAGGGAAGGGAAGGGAAGGCAAGGAAAAAGGAAAGGAAGAGCATAAGGAAAGGAAAAGGAAGGCAAGGAAATGGGCCCAGTTGCTTCAAATTCTGTCCTTCCTTTCCTTTTTATGTGCTTCATCAGATGCTTTCATTATCTGATCTCTATTCCATACATTAAAGTGACACCATGCAAAAATCTGTTTTCAATTTCCCCGAATTTTTCTCCCCTGAAAAAAAAAACCAACCCCCCCAAACTTTTTTTCCCTTTTGCCCTAAGGAATCCTCAACATGTTCCTCCCCATTCAACCCCCACACCCCCCTTTGCAAGCAACTCATCCCTGCCCCCCCCCAACTCCAGACGCATGGAGCTCATGTTCTTATCTGGCTTATCAGCTGGCCGAGGAGGGAGGGTGTGGAAGACCCTGGCTTTCCTTTCATTGTGCAGCCAGCCTGCTCCTTGGGTAGCTTCCTCATTTCGGGTAAATTCCAAGGTGGGGAGGGGGGGGCGGGAGAAATATGAACACACACACACACATATATTTACTGTAAATATATTTTGGAGATTGGGAAGCATGAGCAACAAGCTTTCAGGGAGCTGGGAGGATCCAGAGCAGGAGGGGGGAAAATAATTGGCTTTTTGCATTCCTCCAGAAGCCATGAAGTTAGCAGGAATTTGGGAGAAATAATCAATCTGCAATTGACCTGTGACCATAAGATTGCAAATGTAAGGAGGGCCACTGTTGCTTAGTTGCCTTTTTTTTAAAAAAAAAAATCCTAGTATCTGTGCTGAATTTCTTACTGGCACGTCCCGTACAGTAGTTCTTGACTTACAACAATTTTGTTTAGTGACTCTTTGAATTTACGGCAGCACTGATAAAACGGGACGTTTTCCACACTGATGACTGTTGTAGCGTCCCTGAGGTCAAGTAATCCAAATTCAGAAGCTTGGCCACTGGCATGTATTTATGACTGTTGTAGTGTTCTGGGGTTATGTGATCCCTTTGTATGAACATCTGACAAGCCAAGTCGACGGGAAAAGCCAGATTTGTTTAATGACCATGTTGCTAACTTAATAACTTCAGTGATTTGCTTAACAACTGTGGAAGAAAAGTTGTAAAACGGGGCAAAACTCACTTAACAGTCCTCTTATGGTCTCCTAAATAGTGCACAGCGCAGTCCAATCCCAAGAAGGCTCCACACTCATTTGCACTATTCAGGTGACCCCAAGGGCACAGATAAACCTCCAAGTGGCCTCAATGACTCTCAGAGGGAGCACTAACGACCAGATGACTGCAAGGAATATAAATCCTTCCGTCCTCCACCCTTCAGCCAGAACTGAAGGAAGCTTCTGGGATGAGAAGTGAAATGTCTTCAAGGAAAAATAAAGAAAATCTGGTTGCCTTTTGAAAAAGCATCTTTGGGACAACCATGAGCTGGAGGAGTGAGAATCTCCATAGATGTTATTGGTGATTATTGGTTTTTATTGCTAGAAACTATGCCATGAATTAGAGGCAGAAAATCTTAACCATTGCCAGGGAGAAGAGTGGTATTGGAGAGAGGTGAGCTAATGGGGATCAGACTAAACCCCCCATTTTGTACTTTTAGGGAGTGCAAAATTTGTCCATTTTTCAAAATTCCTTCTCAGACACTGCATCTTTTCCCCTTTTTACCAAAAATCTTGATTTTTCCTTCTTTGACAGTTTCATTAACCATGTCTTTTCAGCCTCAGCTCTTCCTTGTGTACGATGCAATCTGGAAATTATTCCAAACCGATCCCGTGGGCCTTGTCTTAAAATTAAAATTGCCTGGAAAGCAACAGATCGGACATTCAGTGTGACATATTTTAATTCTGCTCTTTTGCGAAGATTTCAGAATGCTCCATCATGAGCTCTGCATTGCCAATCATTGAATGCAAGACGATGAAAAAATATGCTTGGGGAAACACAAATTCTTTCCAGACACTGAGAAAAAGAGGCATTTTATAGTTTTGCAGTGTTATTATACATCAGTCTGAGAAATGCAAACACAACGTTGAAGAAGAATTCAGAGAGAGGCACATTGTACCCTTTATTTTACACTTAAAACTCTTTGTTCATTTCTGGTCAGACCATGGGTGAAATGCTCCTGGTTTGGACCGGATCGCCCAATCCAGTAGCGATGGCGGGTGGTGGTTCGGAGAACTGGTAGCAAAAATCCCTGCCCCCCCCCATGCCCAGTTGAGCTGCGCGAGCATCAGAGGCTTTTTTTTAATTTTTAAAAGCATTTTTTTCTACAACCTCTTCGGCCAAAAAAAATGCTTTTAAAAGTTTTAAAAAAGCCTCTGATGATCGCACAGCTCAGCTGGGATTGTCAGAGGCTTTTAAAAGCATTTTTTAACAACCTCTTTGGCCAAAGAGGTTGTAGAAAAAAAATGCCTTTAAAAGCCTCTGGTGATCCCAGTTGAGTTGCCTGATCGTCAGAGGCTTCTAAAAGCATTTTTTTCTGCAACCTCTTAAGGTTGTAGAAAAAATGCTTTTAAAAGTAAAAAAAAAAAAGCCTCTGATGATTGTGTGGCTCAGCTGGGATCGTCAAAGGCTTTTAAAAGCATTTTTTTACAACCTCTTCGGCTGAAGAGGTTGTAGAAAAAATTTTTTGAAAAGAAAAAAAGCCTCTGTCGATCAGGCAACTCAGCTGGCATTGTCAGAGGCTTTGAAAAGCATTTTTTCGGCGAAGAGGTTGTAGAAAAAATGGTTTAAAAAAAAAGTTGGCCATGCCCACCCAGTCACATTACCATCACCACCACCAAGCCATGCCCACAGAACCGGTAGTAACAAATTTTACATTTCACCACTGGGTCAGACCCTTCTGATCTGAAGGTCTCAAACTTGGAAACTGTAAGCCACTGGTGGTCATTTTTATGGGCTCATTTCTTTGTGGTCTGTAGCCATCATATGGACACATGGAATGACAATAACATAATAACAGAGTTGGAAGTGACCTCAGAGGTCTTCTAGACCAACCCCATGCTTAGGCAGGAAACCCTACACCATTTCAGACAAATGATTGTCCAGTCTCTTCTTAAAAACCTCCAATGATGGATCACCCACAACTTCTGGAGGCAAGTCCTTCCACTGGTTAATTGTCCTCACTGTCAGGAGATTTCTTCTTAGTTCTAGGTTGCTTCTCTCCTTGATAAGTTTCCACCCGTTGCTTCTTCTCCTGCCTTCAAGTGCTTTGGAGAATTGCTTGACTCCTTTGTTCAATTACCTTCCAAATGTAACTTATATATGGATATTGTGATGTAGAAATACGCGCAGTGAAAACTGTATCTGAAAGAGGAACCATTTCATTCTTGCAAGAGCAATTGTACTGTAGTATTATGGAGAGGCAACCTTTTAAAAATTGGCAGCTGAAGGTATGAATAATTTCTCAGCCTCGGGGCCTGCCATTCCGTGATTTTTATGTTCCATAAAAATTGTATTTCGAAAACGAGCAGATTGAACATATAAAGAATCAGAGAAAACCGTGTTTGTTATGAACGAAAATCAAAGTTTTCCTGCCTTAGGAAGAGCCTTGTAATCTTGCTTTAACGCTCAGGAAAAAAAAATCCTACAAGAAATATTGCTAGAAAATGGAAAAGGAACAGTGGATACGCTATGTGTAACTTGGCAAGGGGGAAGGGGCAGAGTTGGTGAGATAAGGTGTCCAGTCTTTCTCCTCCCTCGATTCTCAACCTTTTCTTGAAGCCTTTAACAAATAAACATTTATTTATTTAGCGTATAGCAGATATATGGAGTTAGTGGTTCAAATGTTAATGTCCAGTCCACCCAGCCAATAAAGATGGTCTATGTTGAAAAAAATCAGACATTGGGCTGGTGTAAGCTCTTGATGGACATTCGGATACAATGTGGATATTTGGTCGAGGAGCAAGCACCACAGTTACACAGGGTGTAGAGACGAGACCCCACTTAAACAAGGAGTCCTGGTAGACACCGTGTTGGGTACAGATCCTGTTCAGAATTGACCAATGTTGGCGAGGAAAGTCAAAACCTGGCATCTTTTGTGTGGGGTCATCTACGGTAGTGGCCAAAATTGTGGAAACCTTTTGGGAAAAGTGAATTTTCTAAAACTAGCTCATAACACCACTTTTTTTTCTTTTTGGAGTAGTACCATAAAATTATGTATCAATGGAAAGATCATTTAATCAAGAATGTAATGCAGTAGCTTTTATGAAGGATTTGCTATTAGAATAGCAGTATAAAGAAGAAAAGTGAAACATGTAGGAAAAAACGAGATATACAAAAATAATCCCCATGTTAGTTAATCCTTCGTTGGGTAACCTTTAGCATGAATTACGGCCTTACAACGTCTTCCCATGGAGTGAACCAAGTCGTTGAGTTCTGCAGCTGTTCTAATTTGAAACCAAGATTGAATGATGGCTTCTATTAACTGGGTTGATTCTGACTAACCGGTTTCTTTAATTGGCTCCATAGATTTTCCATTGGGTGAAGGTCTGGGCTATTCCCAGGCCATTCCAGCAGGGGAATAAAATTACCTTGAAACTCCCCCCAAAAGTGGTGTCATTAGCCATCAAACCTCAAAAATATATTTTCCCCAAAAGGTTTCCACAATTTTGGCCACTACTGTACGTAACTACCTGTCTCTGGGCATTCAGCAGCCCATTTGGCTTCCCACTGTGTGTTGGTGTGTAGAACCTCAGCCTCTACTCACAGAAAATCAGTACTAGGCTTGGTCTACTCCACAGCTAAATACTGTACCCCTGTCGGGCTTAATAACTGCCACACCAGCAAGAGCAATGCTAGATTAAAGAATACAATGAGGATCCTAAGCGGTTGCATAAAATCTACTCCTACTTGCCAGCTCCCCATCTTGAGCCACATTGCACCACCAGCCCTACGAAGGCAGGAAGCCTTAGCGAAGGAGCACAACAAAGTTATGAGAAAACAGTGGTGGAATCCAAATTTTTTTGCTACCGGTTCTGCGGGCGTGGCTTGGTGGGCATGCATAGTGTGGCTTGGTGGGCATGGCTTGGTGGGTGTGGCAGGGGAAGGATACTGCAAAATCTCCATTCCCACTCCACTCCAGGGGAAGGATATTGCAAAATCTCCATTCCCACCCCATTCCAGGGGAAGGATATTGCAAAATCTCCATTCCCACTCCACTCCAGGGGAAAGATACTGCAAAATCTCCATTCCCACCCCACTCCAGGGGAAGGATACTGCAAAATCTCCATTCCCACTCCACTCTGGGGCCAGCCAGAGGTGGTATTTGCTGGTTCTCTGAACTACTCAAAATTTCCGCTACCGGTTCTCCAGAACCTGTCAGAACCTGTTGGATTTCACCCCCTTGAGAGACCCACTTCTTCCTGTGTGCATGCTGATCTTCCTCATCTATCAATTGGCAGGCTTAAATCCAGGGCAGCCCCCTCTGGCACTCACTCAACAGATGTCTAACAACTTTTGTGAACAAAGACAGCTCCATTGATTCATATCAATGTGGAACAATTAACTAATGGAACAGAAGTTGCCTCCAGAAGTTGTGGATGCTTCATCACTGGAGGTTTTCAATAATAGACTGGACAGTCACTTGTCTGAAATGGTATAGAGTCTCCTGGTTGAGCAGGAGGTTGAATTAGAAGACCTCTAAGGTCCCTTCAGGCTGTATTCTGATTGATTGATTGATTGAATATCCAGAAGAGACATAGTGTCGTAGTTAGATAGGAATGCTCCAGACAACGCTGCACAAAAGAGCTGGGGAATGTGTCTTTGGCACACAGCAACTGGAGAACCTCTCAGCAGGTGACACCATTAGTCTGACCTTGTCTGGAATTGAAGTTTTAGGCCTGGTTGATATTTATGTGGAATTCCTTCAGGGAAGTCTGTAGGTTGAGCTGTGAAGTTGGGGGGGAAAAAAACAAACATCTCGGAAGACAACAGTGTTATACTACACCGGTCCTGCTGAACTTGAAAACCATCTGGAGATGCCATCAAGACACCAGAAGTGAAGCTCGTCTCAAGGGAAACGTGATGATTCAACCGAAAAAGAATCCGAGAAGTTTGCTGATGGTTTTGATGGGAAGAGTGACTCGTTCCGAAACTGGACGTCTTCTGTTTTCTCCTACCAAAGTGAGGCCTATACAATTTGTCATCAAATCGAGGTGGACTTGAGTCATTCCTGCAGGGCTGCTATGTTATGGAAAGGAGACAATTCTTTGTAGAATTGCTAGAGAAACACAAGGAGTACTCTCCTATCCCTTTTGGGTTCTGTTGCAAAGGAGAATTTCTCTGACTGGTTCCGGGACAGAAGTGCCCGGAAACCCATTTTCTCTCTGGAGAAAAGCTGCCTCAATTAAAAACAGCAAAGCTGTCTCTGCCACAGTTATACCATGTTCCATGTGCCAGGTTAATGTGAAATGGATGCGCCAATCGTGATGAGGAAAAAAGAAACAGCAGTTAATCCAACTTGAAATTTACCACAATGGAGCCCCACATTTCTGTGGTTAGGTGAGACATTAGCTAAGTGTGTTTTGTCCCCTTTTACGGCCATGCCTTGCCACCGTTGTTAAGTGAACCACTGTCGCTGATCGGTTCCCAAGAGGGTTGTTAAGTGAATCCAGCTTCCCCCTTGACTTGGCTTGTCAGAAGGTTGCAAAAGGGGATTAGGTGACGCCAGGGGACACAGCAACGGTCATAAATCCATGCCAGTTGCCAAGCCTCCGAATTTTGATCATGTCATGCTACAAAGGTCGTAATTGTGAAAAATAGTCCTAACTAAGTCCCAGGGTGGGCTTCAAAAAGTTTAGCAAGGGGTTCTTTGCCTAGTTACTGGGTGGGCATGGCATGGTGGGCATGGCCTAGTTGGCATCCTGCACCATGGCGGAGGCGGGGGGGGCTGTTTTTGCCCTCCCCAGGCTCCTTTTCTTGTGCCTCTGGGAGGGTGAAAATGGCCTCCCCAGGCTCTGGAGGCTTTTCTTGAGCTTCTGGGAGGGTGAATATGGCCTCCCCAAGCTCCGGAGGCTTTTCTTGAGCTTCTGGGAGGGTGAATATGGCCTCCCCAAGCTCTGGAGGCTTTTCTTGTGCCTCTGGGAGGGTGAAAATGGCCTCCCCAGGCTCTGGAGGCTTTTCTTGAGCTTCTGGGAGGGTGAATATGGCTTCCCCAGGCTCCGGAGGCTTTTCTTGTGTCTCTGGGAGGGTGAATATGGCTTCCCCAGGCTCCGGAGGCTTTTCTTGTGTCTCTGGGAGGGTGAATATGGCTTCCCCAGGCTCTGGAGGCTTTTCTTGTGCCTCTGGGAGGGTGAAAATGGCCTCCCCAGGCTCCGGAGGCTTTTCTTGAGCTTCTGGGAGGGTGAATATGGCCTCCCCAAGCTCCGGAGGCTTTTCTTGAGCTTCTGGGAGGGTGAATATGGCCTCCCCAAGCTCCGGAGGCTTTTCTTGTGCCTCTGGGAGGGTGAAAATGGCCTCCCCAGGCTCTGGAGGCTTTTCTTGAGCTTCTGGGAGGGTGAATATGGCTTCCCCAGGCTCCGGAGGCTTTTCTTGTGTCTCTGGGAGGGTGAATATGGCTTCCCCAGGCTCCGGAGGCTTTTCTTGTGTCTCTGGGAGGGTGAAAATGGCCTCCCCAGGCTCTGGAGGCTTTTCTTGTGCCTCTGGGAGGGTGAAAATGGCCTCCCCAGGCTCCGGAGGCTTTTCTTGAGCTTCTGGGAGGGTGAATATGGCCTCCCCAGGCTCCAGAGGCTTTTCTTGAGCTTCTGGGAGGGTGAAAATGGCCTCCCCAGGCTCCGGAAGCTTTTCTTGTGCCTCTGGGAGGGTGAAAATGGCCTCCCCAGGCTCCGGAAGCTTTTCTTGTGCCTCTGGGAGGGTGAAAATGGCCTCCCCAGGTTCCGGAGGCTTTTCTTGAGCTTCTGGGAGGGTGAATATGGTCTCCCCAGGCTCAGGAGGCCCTCTTCCTGAACTTCCAGTAGGCCCGTTTTTCACCCTCTACAAGCCTCCATGTACACCCTGCACTTACCTGCATCAAAATGGGTTGCATGGGAACTCCTGGGAGGGGCGAGGTGGGGAGGGGTGGGCGGGGCCAGCCAGGAGTGGGATTTGGCGGTTCTCTGAACTGCACAGAATCTTAGCTAGAGGTTCTCCCGAACCCCCAGCGGCCCACCCCTGACTAAGTCCCTTTTTTCAGTGCCATTGAAACTTTGAACAATTAGTAAATATGAACTGTTGTATGTCAAGGAGTGCCTGTTTCTCCTTGATGACAGCTGTCCAGGCAGCAGGGTGAACTCAGACCAAAAAATATTTTTTTTCTCCTGCCTTCCGTAACTGTCCCCAACTCTTCTGCTGGTGTGTCACCATTTCTGAACCTGACCTGCAAAAACGTTTGACCTTAACAAGGATGGAAGCAGAGAAGAATTCCAAGCTGTCAGCAAAGGGCCTGACTTATGATTTCACTCCACGACCAGACGTTTGCGCTTAGTGACGTCAGAGTTCTACCCAGGGCTACGGATACCAGTGAACCCAGGAAGAGGCACAGGGGTGCACAGCACACTTTGCCCTGATGGGTCCCAGAAGCAGGATCAGCCGGCCAACCGCCCACGGACAGAGAGTAATGGGTCTCCTCCAGCATAGTTTCCGATGAGGGCTGCAGGAGGCCACATTTGTGCTGAGGCAAGGGTGCAATCTAAAATTTGTTACTACCGGTTCTGTGCATGTGGCTTGGTGGTGGTGGTGGTGGGGGGTGGTAATGTGACTGTGTGTTTTTTTTACTATTAAAACAATTTTTTCTACAACCTCTTCGGCAAAGAGAGAGGTTGTAAAAAATGCTTTCAAAAGGCTCTGATGATCCCAGCTGAGTTGCCTGATCGTTAGAGGCATTTAAAAGAAAAAAAGCCTCTGCCTTTTTTTCTTTTAAATGCCTCTAACGATCCCAGCTGAGCCAGTGCGATCATCAGAGGCTTTTTTTTTTTTTTTACTTTTAAAAGCATTTTTTTCTACAACTTCTTCGACCGGAAAAATGCTTTTAAAAGTAAAAAAAAAAAGCCTCTGATGATTGTGTGGCTCAGCTGGGCATGTGGGGGTGGGGGGTGGGGCAGGGATTTTTGCTACCCGTTCTCTGAACCACCCGCCTCCGTCGCTACCAGAGGTGGAAGAGAGCTTGGAGGTCTTCTAGTCCAACCCCTTACTCAAGCCTCAGACCCTAGACCAGTGTTTCTCAACCTTGGAAGATGGGTGGACTTCAACTGCCAGAATCCCCCAGCCAGTTGGCTGGGGGATTCTGGGAGTTGAAGTCCACCCATCTTCAAGCTTCCAAGGCTGAGAAACACTGCGCTAGACCATTCTGGACCAATGGCTGTCCAGTCTCTTCTCTCCATCCTCCAGCGATGGAGGGCCCACACATCCTGGACGTACGCTTTGCCATTGATTAATCGTTCTGATTGATAGCCAATTTCTCCTTAGTTCTAAGTTGGGTGTCCCTTTAATGAACTTCCACCTGCCCTCTAGTGATTTGATAGCAGCCTCCCAACTTTTGAGATGCTGCCACAGAGAAGAAGGGAGGTTAACTCTTTTCTCCAAGGCACCTGAAAGCAGAAAAGGAAGCAACTTATCAAGGAGAGACCCAACCTAGAAATAAGGAAAAAAATTCCTGACGATGGGAACAATTAATCAACGTAATGATTTGCCTCTGGAAGTCCTGGGGGCTCCATCATTGGAGGTTTTCAAAAGAGATTGGACAGCCATTTGTCTGAAGTGCCTCCTGCTTAAGCAGGGGGTTGGACTAGAAGACCTCCAAGGTCCCTTCCAACCATTATTATATTATTCTGTTGTCGCCTGGAATTCTGGGGGCTTCATCACTGGAGGTTTTCAAGAAGAGATTGGGCAGCCATTTGTCTGGGATGCTATAGGGTCACGATGGCAAACCTAATTTTCAGGATTTCCGGGCTCGGACTTCGGGAAACAGGCCATTTCCTGCCTTTGGAGGGATGGGGAAGGCCAATTTCTCCCTCCCCAGGTTCCAAGAAAGCCCCTGGAGCCTGGGGAGAGCGAAAAATGGGCCTAGTGGGCCCACCAGCAACCTTTTTGCTGTCGCGTGCCAAAAGTGGGGGGAGCGCGGGAGGTGGGGATGGGGGTGTTGCGTTCGCACGCACAGGGTGGCATTGAATTATGGGTGGGGGCACATGTGTGCGCGACACCCCTGCACTCCCCCCGCTTTTGGCACACGACGGCAAAAAGATTAGCCATCACTGCTATAGAGGTTGGACTAGAAGACCTCCCAAGGCCCCTTCCCACTCTATGATCCTGTCCTTTTGCATTTGCCAGAGCTTCAAAGCGTTTAAGGAAGGACACTCAGGAAGTGAGACCTTCTCCCGTTTTCCTCGATGCTCCTGCCTTGAGGCCGCAGAGCTCCAGTTTGTGTTTTTTTTTTTTTCCCCCAGCCCTGGCTTTTCCTTCAAGAAGACCCAAAAATGACAACAACCCACCAAGTTGAAACACAAGTCGCGGAAAGGGCTGAAGGCAACCCCGTTGCTTCTGGGCGTTTTGCCAGGGCTTGAGTGACAGGCTGCTTTCTTTCCGTGCAGCATTCCACTGGCTCCCTCCTTGCCCTGACTGACGCCAGCTTCTCAGCTCAACCCCAAAGCAAACATCGGCCCTTGGCACGGCTGCCTTGTTTTTCTCAGCTTCCCCATTCATGGTGCCTTCAAATGTTTGGTCCAATTAATTGGTTTAGCTCTCTCTCCCCCCCCCCCCTCTCTGTATTCGTGTAGGGTTGTGAGAATAGGAAGGAAAGAAAGCTCCTTTTCCAGAGACAAACTCTGCTCTCTCCGTCTCTTTCTAAGCAAACGCTTTAATAACAGAACGGCAGAGTAGGAAGGGGCCTTGGAGATCTTCTAGTCCAACCCCCTGCTCAAGGTGAAGACCTAGGCCATTCTTGACAAGTGGCTGTTCAATTTCTTCTTTAAAACCTCCATTGAGCACCCACAACTTCTGGTGGCAAGATGTTCCCCTGGTTAATTATTCTCTCTGTTAGGAAGTTTCTCCTTAATTCCAGGTTGCTTCTCTCCTGGATGAGTTTCCATCTGTTGTTTCTTGTCCTGCCTTCAGGGGCTTTGGAGAATAAGTTGTTCTTTGTGGCAGCCCCTCAGATATTGGAAAATGCTATCATGCCCGCCTCTAGCCTTTCTCTTCACTAGACTAGCCATGGCCCAGTTCCTGCAACCGTTCTTTGTATGTTTTATCCTCCAGCCCCCTAATCCTCTTTGTTGCTCTTCTCTGCACTCTTTCTAGAGTCTCCGCGTCTTTTTTTTTAAAAAAAACTTTTGAAAAAGCCATTTCAAATTCTTGTGGCCACACGAGTGCTATTTTCTGCTTAAAAGATCTAATTCCTTCTTTCGAAGGAGAACGCTTCCTCTCCGAATAACGGATCGATCGAAAACGATCGATCTGTACACTTGGAACCCCCTATGAATTCCATGCTTTTATCTTTTCCGATAGCCTCACTTTGATTTCCCTCCCCCCCACTTCTCTTCCGTCTGTAAATGTGTACACAAAGATGGGGGGACAGTTCAAAAGAGGTTTGTTGAGGGTTCCCCCCACAACCCCACACGGTGGAAAGAATGACGGTCTGTGGAGGCCACGGTGTCCTTGCCTGCCCGAAGGCCAGCCCTGGCTCCATGCTGGCGTGGCTGAAGGAACATCATGGCATTGGGAGGCCAGCCAAGAAGGAGGGAAACATCTGTTAAGATGATAGGAGGCAGGAGGATCGCCTCCAGGAATGTTCCAGGTCAAATTATAAGGAGACCATCAAAGCTTTTCATCGCTTCCCACCTGCCTGTTGTGCAGACAAGGGGCACGAGAAGTAAAATAATATAGGCATGACTGCTAAAGGCAAGGCTTTATATATGGATTGGCATTTGCTGCTCAGCCGTGGATAAAGGCAATATTTTCAGGGGCACAGATGCCCCTGAAAATGGTAGATGTCACCTTTGTTGGAAGAGTAAGTTGGTAGATGTCACCTTTGTTGGAAGAGTAAGTTTCTGAGAGATGCCACCGTTATAGGGGTTTGGGGTCCTTGCGGCCCAAATCAATCCTTCCATCTTGGACAAATGTTTGTGAGGAAAGAGAAGAAAAGTAGAGACAAGTGGCTTTACTCATTTCTCCTCCTTCTCTCTCCTTCTCCTCCATCTCCTTTTTCTCCTCCTTTCTCCTTTCTCCTTTCTCTTCCTGTTCCTTTTCCCTTTCTTTGTTCTCCTTCTCCTTCTCCTCCTCTTTCTCTTTCTTTCTCCTTCCCCTTTCTCCTTTCCTTTCTCCTTTCTCCTTTCTCTTCCTCTTTCTTCTTCTTCTTCCTCCTCCTCCCCTTCCCCTTCTCTTTCTTTCTCCTTTCCCTTCTCTTTTCCCCTTCCCCTTTCTTCTTCTTCCTCCTCCTCTTCCTCCCCTTTCCTTTCCCTTTCCCTTTCTTTCTCCTTCCCTGTTTTCCTTCCTCTCCCCCTTCCCCTTTTCCGTTCCCCTTCCTCCTTCCTTCCTCCTTCTCTTTCTCAATTCCCAATGACTCTGGGCAGTTATATAAATAAATTAATCAGCTGAAGAGCAGAAGAAGCAGGGCCAATTTTGAATTTCATCAGCAGCCTGGTCCGGAATGGTTACATCTCCAGTTCAAATCTCAGCATACGCACAGGAAATCTTTCAGATAAATTAGTAGCTGTATAGATTTTAGGGCTTGGACCTGTCATTTCCTTTTAACCCAACCAGTGGTGAATTTCAGAATTTTTTACTACCAGTTCTGTGGGTGTGGCTTGGTGGGCATGGCATGGTGGGTGTGGCAGGGGAAGGATACTGTAAAATCCCCATTTCCTCCTAATTCCTTCCTCCTGACTCGGGAGGCAGAGAATAAATAGATGGGGACGGGGCCAGTCAGAATTTTTACTACTGGTTCTCCAAACTACTCAAAATTTCTGCTACCAGTTTTCCAGAACTGGTCAGAACCTGCTGAAACCCACCTCTAAACCCAACATACATGCAATGACTCCCAATTTCCCATTCATCTTGAGCTGCCTTGCAAATACATCTTCTTCCAGCTGGTCTCACTTCCTGCGACAATATTGTGTCTGCATTTGTAAAAATGTCTTGTGCTCGAATTAAAGACGTTTTTCTTTCATTCCTCTTTAGTTGGCCTGATCTTACTCTCTCTCCAACATCCAACATTACAGGCAGCCTTTGACTTACAACAGCTTGTTTAGTGACCGTTCGACACTGAAAAAAGAGACTTATGACCAGTTTTCACACTTACGACCGTTGCAGAATCCTTAGGCCATCTCATCAAAATCCACAGAGTTGGCAACTGACAACCCATTTATGACGGTTGCAGTGTCCTGGGGTCACGTGATCCCTTTTTGTGACCTTTTGATGAGCAAATGTCAAGGGAGAAGACAGACTCATTTAATGACCATGTGACTAACTTAACAACTGCAGTTGATTCACTTATGGCAAGAACGGTCATCAAATGGGACAAAACTCACTTAACAGATGCCTTGCTTAGCAACAGAGATTTTGGGCTCCATTGCAGGTCATAAGTTGAGATCTGCCTGTACACATTTAATAAGGACAAACGACAATTTCCCAGGTAAGGTAGTTAATATTTGGCTGAGATTGTGGGCTGTTTTACAGGTGAGGTTGTTAGGAAATGATAGTTACCCAACTTGGGTTGGCAATATATAAAACCTCAATATAGCTTTAAGGCTGTATTGCTGTATTGCATCATACTGTGTCCTGATTGGTTAGCTCTGTAGCCAATGTCCTTAAGAGGGAGCTTGAAACATGGCTAGTCTCTCTCTCTCTCTGCTACTCTCTGCTGATCATTACGGCTCTTTGCTGTGTTTGCTACTGTTTGCAACTGTTTATTGTGTATGACTACGACAACTGGTAAGGACTTTGCTATTGGAATATCCCTGGACTATTGTTTTACTATCTATTGCTTTATCTGTGTATGACCTGGACTGTTTATTGGACTGTGCCTTATTACTATTTCCTAAAAGTAAACACAACTCAGTGTATCTGTGTGTTGGCTGTGATTATTCGCAACTGCTCTCAGTCCCTTTCATGTGCACACACCCTTGCTACTCTAGGGTTGCTCTGCTCTGCAAATTCCTCAACAGAGGTCACGATCCCAGCATGTCACGTCTGAATCCTTTCTACATCCTTTCTATCTGGATTAAATGTCAACAGCAAGAGAAAGATGGATATCGCCTTGAATATCAAAAAGGCCAAAAGTCACGGGCACTTCATAGCTTCTGTGGGGAAGAGAACAGCTTCAGTTGAATTTTATTTTTTTTTTCTGCTGCCTTTTATAGAATATTTACAAATTGGTTTCGTATCATAGATTTTCTTCAGCATGGGTATAGTAGTTCTAGAAAGCCACAATTCAATCCTCTGGCATCCTTGGGTAAAATCCAAATATTATGCTCCTTGGAAATCTGGAGGATATGGGGAGTCCTCGACGTACGACCAAAATTGGGACCAATACTTCCATAGCTACGTGAGGCGGTTGTTAAGTGAATCACACCAGATTTCACAACCATTTGTTTTGCCATGGTTGTTAAGTGAACCAGATGGTTGTTACTCAAATCTGGCTTTTCCTATTGACGTCGCTGGTTGGAAGCCAGCTGGGAGTCTCGAAAAGGGATAGTGTGACCCCAGGATGTGGCAGCTGTCATAAATATGTGCCAGTTGTACAAAGTGTCCAAATTTTGATTTAGGATGGTAATTTTAGGATGGTTACAAGAGCCTGGTGGCGCAGGGGACTAAGTGCTGTTAAAGTAGCACTTAGTTGCCAGCTGCCTGCAATTACTGCGAGTTCAAATCTCACCAGGCTCAAGGGTGACTCAGCCTTCCATCCTTCCGAGGAAGGTAAAATGAGGGCCCGGATTGTGAGGGCAATAAGCTGACTTTGTATAGAAAAGAACACCGCTTGGGGAGGCCGAAAGCCCTACTAAGCAGGTATATACAAAAGTATGAAGGCCATTGCTTAACGCATTGTAAGCCGCCCTGAGTCTCTGGAGAAGGGCGGCATATAATTCTAACTAACTAACTAACTAACTAACTAACTAACTAACTAACTAACTAACTAACTAACTAACTAGCAAGCAAGCAAGCAAGCAAGCAAGCAAGCAAGCAAGCAAGCAAGCAAGCAAGCAAGCAAGCAAGCAAGCAAACAAATAAATAACTGAATAAAGATACCCTTGGGGGAAAAAGTGGAAACATTGCCTACACAAGCTATCAATTTAATCGAATAATAGAGTTGGAAGGGACCTTGAAGGCTTTCTAGTCCAGCCCTGTGCTTAAGCAGGAGACCCTATATTATTCCCGATAAATGCTTGTCCTATCTCTTCTTGAAAACCTCCAATGATGGAGCATTCACAACTTCTTGTGGCAAGCCGTTCCACTGGTTAATTGTTCTCACTGTCAGGAAATTTCTCCTTCGTTCCAGGTTGCTTCTCTCCTTGGTTAGTTTCTTCTTGTCCTGCCTTCTGGCGCTTTGGAGAATAGGTGGACCCCTCCCCTCTTTTTTGTGGCGGCCCCTCAAATATTGGAAGACTGCTATCATGTCACCCCTCGTCCTTCTCTTCACTAGACGGGACTGCAATCATTCATCATATGGTGTCGGGAGAAATGTCCTTCTGGGCCCAGTTCCAAGTGGGGAGAAAGACCCTGGGAACATGGTGGCTGCTTGGAAAAGATGGTTTTAATGGTGGACAGGATCACATGCCTTGAAGATCTTGGATGAAGAAAGAAAAAAAAAAGGGAAGAGATGCTGAAAGTGCCTGGGTTTTAATCCCTCTCCGGGCTTTTAAATTTGAGTTTGTATTCTGATTGGTTGTCAGACTCCCATGGGGCCATGCAGGGGCAACTCTGTAGGCTGTGTTTTTGAGTCCCAAGTTTGGTTAACTCTTGCTGGGTGATGATGTAATGAAAGGGCTTTGGACTATCTCTATTATGGCTCTGCCTGAAGGAGGTAAAGCTTTGTTATGTAGAATAGACTGGCCCAGGCCTTAATGGCCCATTGACAAAGGGGGTGGGTGGGTGGTGAGTTTCTGCCTCCCTTTTAGGGAACATATTCTGCCCTTTTAATATTTCCTAAAATATCTCATTTTTCTAGGAAAGGGGTGGGTGCTCACTTCCTACAATGGTTTACCGGATTTCCAAGCAGCTTGCAACCCCCCCCCTCCCAATATTGCTTGAATCGTCTCCACTGTGAATCGGAATACTTTCCCCTAGTTGTTTTGGGCCATAAATCCTTGGAAAATATATTTGGGAAGCTGCTCTCTATTTTTCCAGAGTCCAGGTCAAAGAATGATGGATTGACAGTTATAGCAAGTCAGACTCCAGCTGAGTATTAGAAAACATTTTTGAAAAATAAGAGCAATTCAGTGGTGGAATGTTTAGTTTGAGAGGGGATGAGTTCCTTCCCCGCCCCCCTGGAAATGTTCAAGGATAAGTTTAATTTGATTTCTTGCCTTGAGCAGAATGTTTAGTCTTGATGGTCTAAATGAGTCCACTGAATTATGGTTCTAGGCATTTACTGCTTGTTTACAAGAGTTTTCCCCACGTTCTCTGGTAATTTCAGGGACACTGACTCTTCAGCACTGCATGACCTACTGACCAGAAGGACTGTGGGACATAAATAAGCTAGGATTTTCTTGGTACTCCATCCTTATTTAGAGAGCCAGTTTAGGTTAGGAAGCAGGAGGCTGTGAGTTCTAGTCCTTCTAGAGTTCTATAATTAAGGGTCTATTATTCTATGCTGCTTAGGCACAAAGCCAGATGGATGACTTTTGGACCAGCCTCTCTCTCTTGCCTCTAGGGAGGAATAACAGAATAACAGAGTTGGGCAGGACCTTGGAGGTCCTAGACCATTCTACAGTTCTGCAGAGGAATGATTGAGTCTGACATCTGCACCTCTATAACTGATTGGTTTGGCTCTGCAACCCAACAACACAGACAGAGACTTCAGAGGATAGTTAGAACTGCAGAAAAACAATGGCTACCAACCTGCCTTCCATTCAGGACCTGTATACTGCATGAACCAAAAAGAGGGCTGTGAAAATATCTGCAGACCCCTCGCATCCTGGACATAAATTGTTTCAACTCCTACCCTCAAAATGACACTATAGAGCACTGCACACCAGAACAACTAGACACAAGGACAGTTTTTTCCCGAATGCCATCACTCTGCTAAACAAACAATTCCGTCAACACTGTTAAACTATTTACTAAGTCTGCATTACTATTAGTCTTCTCATCGTTCCCACCACCCATCTCCTCCCACTTATGACTGCATGACTGTAACTGTTGTTTGTATCCTTGCAATTTAAATTGATATTGATTGTTTCCTAGTATGATTTTATTGCTTATTGTACCGTAAGACTGTCACTGGGTGTTGTGCCTTGTGGTTTGATGACTGTATCTTGTCTTTTTATCTACACTGAGAGCGTATGCACCAAAGACAAATTCCTTGTGTGTCCAATCACACTTGGCCAATAAAGAATTCTATTCTATTCTATTCTATTCTATTCTATTCTATTCTATTCTATTCTATTCCATTCCATTCCATTCCATTCCATTCCATTCCATTCCATTTCATATTTTCTATTCTATTCTATTCTATTCTATTCTATTCTATTCTATTCTATTCTATTCTATTCTATTCTATTCTATTCTATTCCATTTCATATTTTCTATTCTATTCTATTCTATTCTATTCTATTCTATTCTATTCTATTCTATTCTATTCTATTCTATTCTATTCTATTCCATTTCATATTTTCTATTCTATTCTATTCTATTCTATTCTATTCTATTCTATTCTATTCTATTCTATTCTATTCTATTCCATTCCATTCCATTCCATTTCATATTTTCTATTCTATTCTATTCTATTCTATTCTATTCTATTCTATTCTATTCTATTCTATTCTATTCTATTCTATTCTATTCTATTCCATTCCATTCCATTCCATTCCATTTCATATTTTCTGTTCTATTCTATTCTATTCTATTCTATTCTATTCTATTCTATTCTATTCTATTCTATTCTATTCTATTCTATTCCATTCCATTCCATTCCATTCCATTCCATTCCATATTTTCTATTCTATTCTATTCTATTCTATTCTATTCTATTCTATTCTATTCTATTCTATTCTATTCTATTCTATTCTATTCTATTCTATTCTATTCCATTCCATTCCATTCCATTTCATATTTTCTATTCTATTCTATTCTATTCTATTCTATTCTATTCTATTCTATTCTATTCTATTCTATTCTATTCCATTCCATTCCATTCCATTTCATATTTTCTATTCTATTCTATTCTATTCTATTCTATTCTATTCTATTCTATTCTATTCTATTCTATTCTATTCTATTCTATTCCATTCCATTCCATTTCATATTTTCTATTCTATTCTATTCTATTCTATTCTATTCTATTCTATTCTATTCTATTCTATTCTATTCTATTCTATTCTATTCTATTCTATTCCATTCCATTCCATTCCATTCCATTCCATTTCATATTTTCTATTCTATTCTATTCTATTCTATTCTATTCTATTCTATTCTATTCTATTCTATTCTATTCTATTCTATTCTATTCCATTCCATTCCATTCCATTCCATTCCATTTCAGACAAATGGCTTTCCAATCCCTTCTTGAAAACCACCAGCATTAGAGCATTCACAACTTCTGAAGGCAACTTCTGTTCCAGTGATTAACTGTTCTCACGATTAAGAAATTTCTCCTTGGTTCATGACGATCCTCAAATTTCACCAGAAAACCTTAACAGAAAACCTGTCCAGGCAGCCACTAAGATTCAACGGTGGCTCAAAAGGATAGAAATTTATTTATTTGTATGCTTTTGACTATTATTGTAGCGTCTCCTTGTATCCCAAAGTCTTAGGATCAGCAATGACATCCAACTTCGGACATGCATTTGAGGCATATATACTCTGTAAAAAACAGCCCAGAAGCCCCACCAATCTTTCCTCGGCCTTCCCGCTTGTGGGAGATGATTTTGTGCCTCAGTGGTCAACAATAAGGTGAATTCTTTCCTGCTTAGCCATCTGTCAAGGAACCACGAATGGGCATAATTAAGCTGGGGGGGGGAGAATGAGAGAGAGAGAGAGAGAGAGAGAGAGAAAAAAGAGGAAGAGAGAGAAAAGAGATCAAAAATATTATATTAAATTAATATATATATATATTAATTTAAATAAATATATATTAAAAACCCAAACAATTGATCAATCAGGATTGGCTGACAAATTCTTTTTGTTAGTAAGACTTTCTGGAATTTCTTTTAGGCAGCTGTTCTGGTGAATAATTCACTACGGTAGAGTAGAACAGAACAGAAGAATAATCTGGTTTATTTTAAACTCATTCTATGGTGCCATCTAGTGTTTTACCTTATAGTCTGAACAGTTAGCGTTTACTAAACAGATTCACAATATTGTTTTGGAACTCTATTTTAATGTGAATTTTCTACGTATCTCTGTATCAATTTTAGCACAGGGGGATATTTAAAACTACAATCCAGCTAAATCTTTAAAAAAAGTCCTAACTGTTATTTTGAGGGATCGATCGATTGATTTTGTGCCATCACATCATTTTCCGCTCCTGATAATCCCATAGATTTTCTGCTGGACCATCTATCTTTACTGCCGGTCCTTCTTGGAGGTGAGTACTCTTTTTTCACGCTTAATGACCATTCCGACATCCTGATCGAAATTCAGACGCTTGGCAACTGACTCGTACTTATGATGGGGTCACAGGATCCCCTTTTGCGACCTTCTGATAAGCAAAGATAGCGGGGAAGCCGGATTCACTTAACAACCATGCTACTGACTTAACGACCGGAATGATTCACTTAACAGCTGTGGTCATAAAATGGCGCAAAACTCACTCAATAAACATCTCACTTAACAAGATAAGTTTTTAGCTCAATTGTGGCCGTACATCGAGGACAGCCTACAGTAATACAGTAATATACAGTAATATATAATTTATGGACAACTTTTACTCTGAAGTGATACTTTTGAAAGCGTGGTAAATAACTCCTCTTTTTATTCTCTTTACTTGAGAATTAGGACAAAGCCTCATTCATTCGTAGCCTAAATTCACAGAGCATTATCAAGAGGGGCATTTCTCCAACTGACAGATTGATTCTTAGGGATTTATTTCTATATTATTTTCAAAGAGGCAAAACAACTCGTCTCTAACCACACCGTCATTTTGTCTCACTGGTGCAATTATACTTAAATTGTGCAGACATTTTATTCTTTTTTAAAGTTGCACAAAATTCAGGAGTCTTTAGTGAAACGAGACATCAGTTCTGGAAAACAACAGCAGAACATCTAAAAGAGTGTGATGGACGGAGGTGTTTTTGTCATTATTTTCTAAGCCCTGTGACATGATTTAGTGGTGCTGTAAAGGAAATTGGTGTGTTGTGTGTGTGTTCACATATGTGCAAACCTCTGGTTCTGGTTACTTTAAGAGAAACAGGAGTGAATTGTTCCAAAGTGGGACTTGATGGAAAAATTTTAGGGCCAAGTTAAAGTTTCCATTTAACTCAATTCCCTTAGCTGATAATTTGTTTCTACCATTAATAAATGCTATTTTTAAAATAAAAGTTTTAGCCCAAGAACAGTGTGTTAATTTTCTCTTAGAATAGAATAGAATTGAAGTCTTTATTGGCCAAGTGTGAATGGACACACAAGGAATTTGTCTTGGTGCATATACTCTCAGTATACATAAAAGAATAGATACGTTCGTCAAGAATCATAAAGTACAACACTTAATAACAGTCATAGGGTACCAATGGTACAAGCAACAAAATTACAATCATACAGTCATAAGTGGGAGGAGATGGGTGGTGGGACTCACAGGGTTGGAAGGGACCCTGGAGGTCTTCTAGTCCAACCCCCTGCTCAAGCAGGAAACCCTATACTATTTTGGACTCATGTAACTCATTTAACGCATCAGAAATGTTAGGCTCAATTGTGGTCATAAGTCGAGGACTATCTGTATATCTTAAGTCACAGGGAGAATACTGAGGGCCATTCCTACATTTAGCATTGATTATATTAAATAGATTTACTCTGAAAAGACAATCGCTCTTTTTTTTCCACTAGAGAATTAGCCTTAATTTTACTCTGAGCCATGAATTGACTAAACAGCAAGATTGCCACTGTGTAATTAGGTTAAATTACATGTGCTAAACTCAACACAAACCTATTTTGAGGATCGGCATGAGGAAAAGCTTTAATTATGGATCTCAAAGCTGCTAGGCAGGCTAGTGCAAGCATGGTAGACAGTTAAGGATTTTTGGAGGGAGATGAAGAACAAAAACCGTTTCTTCTGGTTTTTGAAGGTCATTTATTTACTGCAAAACCTTTATTTTACTTAGGGAGTCTCTCAGTAGGAGATTAGATATTGTTCCAAGAATTTGGGGTTGACTGATGGTGAGGGGGGCAGAATATAAATTTAATTGATGAATAAATAAAATAAAACTAATATATATATATATTTTGAAATTAATAGACTAGACTAGACCAGACTAGAATAGAATAGAATTTTTTATTGGCCAAGTGTGATTGGAATTTGTCTTGGTGCATACGCTCTCAGTGTACATAAAAGAAAAGATAAGTTCATCAAGAATCATAAGGTACAACACTTAATGATAGTCATAGGGTACAAATAAGCAATCAGGAAACAATATCAATATAAATTGTAAGGATACAAGCAACAAAGTTACAGTCATACAGTCATAAGTGGGAGGAGATGGGTGAGAGGAATGATGAGAAGACTAATAATAGTGCAGACTTAGTAAATAGTTTGACAGTGTTGAGGGAATTATTTGTTTAGCAGAGTGATGGCATTCGGGAATAAACTGTCCTTGTGTCTAGTTGTTCTGATGTGCAGTGCTCTATAGCCTTGTTGTGAGGGTAGACGTTGGAGCAGTTTATGTCCAGGATGCGAGGGATCTGTAGATACTTTCACAGAATAGAATTCAGAATTAGAATAGAAATAGAAATAGAAATAGAAATAGAAATAATGCAATGCAATGCAATGCAATACAATACAAAATACAATATTTTCTTGATCAAGTGTGATTAGGCACACAAGGAATTCGTCTCTGTTGCAGAAGCTCTCAGTGTACATGTGAAACAACAAAGTAACAATAATCATAATATCAAAATAATAATCATAATAATTATACCCATAAGAGAAGGTAGTGGAAAAGATGGGAAGGATAATAGTACTACAGCTACTAATCCATCGGTAAATAAACTTAGGCAGAAGAAGTCAACAGAGTGATAGCACAGGGAAAACAACTTGTCTCTATGTGAATTATCTGTTTTGGAAAAGGCAATTCTATGCTCCCTACTGCTCAAAAGAGCATGGTTAAATCAGCCTCTTTCCACAAGTATAAAATAAAAAGCTACATCTTGGCTGCCTTCATTGGGATCAATCGAATTTTTCTGTAGGATTCTGCTGCCCCCTATTGGCCGTCTCAGGTCATCTAATTGAACAAACTGGCAGCAACCTCATCTCTACCAAACTTTTTGAGTGTTTCTGAGTGTGTAATCCACAGCTGTTATTTGCAACCGGTTGAATTGAAATCCCACATTTCTCAGTTTAGGATCACAACTGAGTCCAAAATTTCTGTTGCTAAGCAAGGTTAGGTGCGTTTTGCCTCATTTTACGACCTTCCTTGCCCCAGTTGTTAAGTGAATCACTGCAGTTGTTAAATGAGTCACACGGTTGTTAAGTGAATCCGGCTTCCCCGTTGATTTTGGTTGTCAGAATGTTGCAAATGGAGATCACGTGACTTTGGGACACTGCAACGGTCATAAGTACATGCCAGTTGCCAATCCTCTGGATTTTGATCACATGACCAAAGGGATGCTGCCATAGTGGGGTGAAAAATGGTCATAGGTCACTTTTTTCAGTAACTTCGAACAGTCCCTAAACTTACTGTTGTAAGTCAAGGACCAAACACTGTTTTTAAGAGCTTGCATGTCAAATTTGCCCACCAGGTGGCGCTGTGGGGCTAGATATGGTAGCTGTAATTCTTATTTTGTTAAGATTCTGCCTAGCTAGGTATCAGAGCCATCTAGGAACTTAAAGATGAACAGTCTCAGTTTGTTTCTCACATTTTGTTTAATCAGGAAAAACAGCACATCTTTCTGGAAAGGATGAACCAGATCCTGAAAACTATGCTCAAGAAATATGCAGGCCAAGGCCCAAAACATTGGGGTATATGGTTGCTTTTCCTGTGGTTTGCATACAGGAAGTTCCCCAGATAGCTACAGGATTTAGCCCTTTTGAGTTGCTGTATGGGGGACAATCTTGTGGGATTTGGGGGGCTTTTAACTACAGGTGGGTTAATTTCTCACAGCCTCGTTTTTTTTTGAACCAGGTAATAAGGCTTACGTCTGGTGTGCCACAGCTAAAAATGTGCCTAGAACATAGAACAGAAAATCAAAGGGCTGGAGGAAACTTTGGAGGTGTTCTAGTCCAACCCCATGCTTAAGCAGGAGACCTTAACCATTCCAGAGACATGACTGTCCAATCTCTTCTTAAACACCTCCAGTGATGGAGCAGCCAAAGCTTCTGGAGGCAAGAAGATAATCACAAATACAAAGCTTTGAAGAGAAAGACTGACAATTTTTGAAAGGCTGTCACAGAGAAGAAGGGGTCAACCTATTCTCCAAACTACCAGAAGGCAGGACAAGAAGCAACAGATGGAAACTAATCAAGGAGAGAAGCAACCTGGGATTAAGGAGGAACTTCCTGACAGTGAGAAGAATTAATCAGTGGAACGACTTGCGGCTAGAAGTTGTGGGGGCTTCATCACTGGAGGTTTTCAAGAAGGGTCTGAAGAGCTATTTGTCCAGGATGGGATAAGGATTCCTACTTGAGCAGGGAATTGAGCTGGCTGGAGAATTCTGGGAGTTGAAGTCCACAAGTCTTAAAGCGGCCAAGTTTGAAGATCTCTGGTCTATGTTCTGTACTATCTGAATCAGGCTCCAAGCTACTTCCAAGCAAGCCAAGATTGTAAACTGCTGATTACTGTCTTTTTCACCTACTTCTCATTTCGGCTTGTAATTTTATTGGAAGTGTCTTGGCGACGTTTCGATGAAGTCTCATTCGTCATCTTCAGGCTGGTGTTTTCGGCTTTGTGCTTCTAGAAGCAATGTGTGATCGCAGCTGATTCTTCCTTTTAACTGCTAGTGGGGGTGTGAACTGATTGGGTGGGAGGAATATATATATATATATATTCCTTCAGGCACTACTTAGTTACAGAAATGCTTGATCTGCATTTTTAGTGACTTTTCGTAGCTGTGCACCGCAGTTTCAGTTTCCTACGAAATTAAATTGCATGTAAGCCAGGGAAATGCAGTTGTTTAACAGCTGGATTGGGATGTAGCCTGCTACTGTAAGTCTTTCTCTTGAATGGCCCAGCTTCCTGAACTGAAAACCCGAAATATTTTTCTAAGCTGGTCTTTCTCTCACCAGGAGCTAATACTGTTGAGCCAGCTAATCACAGCTGAGACAAAGATGTACGGTCTTCAGAAGTTAAATATGAAACTAATGGATAAGAAATCCTTGAACCGCTGGTTCACATTTGGAATCAATTTCCTTAAACTTCAGTGTGCAACAGATGGAAGCTTGTTCAACAGTTTGCTTGCACTTTCCGTGCCAAACACCTGTTGAAGTCTTCTAGGGATCTAGAGGTCAGGGGCCACCTTGTCATGAAATTAATCTGAATCAACTTTCATTTATGTAGGGAAGGAAAGCAGGAAGGCAGGGAGGGAGGGAGGGAGGGAAGGAAGGAAGGAAGGAAGCAAGCAAGCAAGCAAGCAAGGAAAGGAGGCAAGAATGAAGGAAGGAAGGAAAGAAGGAAAGAAAGAGAAGAGAAGGGAAGAGAAGAGAAGAGAAGAAAAGAGAAAGAAATCTTTAAAACTTCACTTTCCACCATTGAACAGTACTTCAAATGTGCTACAGAGAAGTACTTTTTAACCCTCTTTCGGCATTTCTCTCCACATTGGTGGCAATAAATATTCTTCAGCAAATGTGCTACATGAAAGAATTTAAAACCCCAATAAACTGAAGTTTTGCTGTTCTTGTTCAGTCACTAAGTTGTGTCTGATTCTTTGTGATTCCATGCCTTCCACTATCTCCTGAACTTTGCCCAAATTCCTGCTTGTTGCATTGATGACACTGTCTAACCATCTCCTCCTCTGCAGCCCCCTTCTCCTTTGGCCTTCCATCTTTCCCAACCTCAGAGTCTTCTCCAAGGGGTCCTCCTTTCTCATTTGGAGGCCCATTGAGCTTCAGCTTCAGGATCTGTCCTTCCAAAGGACAGCCAGGGTTGATTTCCTTCAGGATCGACCGATTGGATCTCCTTGCAATCCAAGAGAGTCACAAGAGTCTTCTCCAGCACCACAATTGGAAAGCATCAATGCTTCGGGGCTCAGCCTTCCTTGAGGTCCAACAGACAGATATTACTACTGGGAAAATCATAGCTTTGACTATATGCACCTTTCTTGGAAAGGCAATGTCTTTGATATATAGAATAAATGAGCTGGAAGAAAGCTTGGAGGTCTTCTAGTCCAGCTCCCATAGGAGAACCTATACCCATGATGGCGAACCTATGGCACGCTTGCCAGAGGTGGCATGCGGAGCCATATCTGTGGGCACGCGAGCATTGCCCTAGTTCGCACATGCGAAGACTGGCCAACTGATTTCTGGGCCTTCCTGGCCCACCGGAAGTCAGGAAACGGGCTGTTTCCGGCCTCCGGAGGCCCTCCAGGGGGACGGGGAAGGCCATTTTCATCCTCCCCAGGCTCCTAGAAAGCCTCTGGAGCCTGGGAAGGACGAAAACCGGCCTACCGGGCCCACTGGGCCATCACGTGCCAAAAACGGGAGCAGTGTGTGTGTGTGTGGGGGGGCACACATGCATGCATGAGGTATAGGGGGCTTTGAATTATGGGTGCGGGCATGTGCGCGCATGAAAAAAGCTTGTTCCCACGCTTTTGGCACACAAACCTATACCATTCCAGACAAATGGCTATCCAAACTCTTGTTTTATGCCTCCTGTGATGGAGCACCCATGATTTCTGGTGGCAAGCTGTTCCACTGATTAATTGTTAGGAAGTGTCTCCTTAATTCCAGGTTGCTTCTCTCCTTGCCTGCATACGTACCTGCTCTACCGTCATGTAAACAAGGGCAAGAGCCATACTGTTTTATACTTTGTATTTTATTATTATGGACATTATAAGGTAAAGGTAAAGGTTCCCCTTGCACACATGTGCTAGATGTTCCCGACTCTAGGGGGCGGTGTTCATCTCCATTTCAAAGCCGAAGAGCCAGCACTGTCCGGAGACGTCTCCGTGGTCATGTGGCTGGCATGACTCAACACCAAAGGCGCACGGAATGCTGTGAGCTTCCTACCAAAGGGGGTCCCTATTTTTCTACTTGCATTTTTTACGTGCTTTCGAATTGCTAGGTTGGCAGAAACTGGGACAAGTCACGGGAGCTCACCCCGTTATGTGGCACTAGGGATTCGAACCGCTGAACTGCCGACCTTTTGATCGACAAGTTCAGCATCTTAGCCACTGAGCCACCATGTCCCTATGGACATTATTACTTATTATTATTATCAATAATATCTTTTACCACTATTGAAGTGATTATTCCAATCTACTGCTGGCTTGGGACCGTAATAAAGTTTATTGTCTATTCTCAGACTTGACTTTGAACCGCAGATCTCATGGGTTGGAGCAGATGGACAAAGTATCTGAAGTTTGTTATGACTTCTTGAAAATTTCTGGAGACCAGAAAAGCTGCCCTCGTCTTTGGTGTGATTGTGATGAGTCCCAATAAAACTTTAGCTGGTTCAATCTGTGCATTTGCAACTCCTCCTCTCTCCCTAGATGAACCAGCATGGTTATGATTGGCTTTTAAAAAGACGGAACTACAAAAATTGGAATTGAGCAGGGTTGAGTCTCTCAAACTAGGTCTCAAAACTGAAGTCTGTAAGAAAAGAGGAGAAGCCATAAAACCAGTGATTCTTTCCTTTGTGATCTCTTCCGTATGTTTGTTGTCCTTATATCTCACATGGATTCTGAATGGTTTTTTTTTAAGTTCCATCATCACTGCTGATGTTGAACCAACAAATTTCTTATCTTGGCAATCCTAGGTTTTAAATTCTTTCTCGGCTATAAAATCACTTGGACACTCCTAGTACAATCTCTGCAACTATGTTGTAGCAACCCTGGAAAAGGACTAAGTGCAATGAGAGGAACCCCATCTGGTCTTCTTGAGTGAGGTCATGTTTGAGCTGATTTAGATGATTGCTGTAAAAGAATGCAGAATACAGAATAACAAGGTTGGAAAGGACCTTGGAAGTCTTCTAGTCCAGGGGTCTCCAAGAGTCGTGGGATTCAGCCAGTTCGTACCACTTCAGGAGAACCGGTTGCTAACTTTATGAGCAGTTTTCTGAGCAGGTTGTTGGAAGAAATCATTAGGGCAGGGAACCGGTTGTTAAATTATTTGAATTCCACCACAGGTCTCCAACCTTGGTAACTTTAAGACTTGTGGACTTCAACTCCCAGAGTTCCTCAGCCATCTTGAGGAACTCTGGGAGCTGAAGTCCACAAGTCTTAAAGTTATCAAGGTTAGAGACCCTTGTTCTAGACCCATCCTCAAGCAGGAGACCTTATGCCATCTTGGTCAAGTGGTTGTCCAGTCTATTTTTGAAAATCTCCAGTAATGGACCCACAACTTCTGGAGGCAAGCCATTCACTGATTAATTGTCCTCATTGTCAGGAAATATCATGAAATTTCAACGAAACTCCACAAAAGAACAACCACCAAACTTCAAATGAAATAAAAAGGAAGATGTACTTCCAGAAGGAAGAAAGAGATACATCTAGGAAACATGCTGAAATGGGCACAAAGGTCTTGCAGTATATCAAGAACGTTGCTTGCCCTAAAGATTAAAGATATAAAAGGCAAAACATCTTTGTGTGTGTGTGTGTGTGTGTGTGTGTTGAATTGTGCAGCCAGCAGATGGCAGCCTTATTGGCCTACCATATATTCATTTTAGAACTAATCTTCAGAAGATCGTCAGAGATGAACTTCACATATTAAGGCCTGGTGTGGCAACCAGTTCTGATGGGACAACCTTACAAACATTATAAAAAAGATGTTGAGACTTTGGAAAGAGTGCAGAAAAAAAGCAACCAAGATGATTAGGGGACTGGAGGCTAAAACATACAAAGAACAGTTGCAGGAATTAGGTATGTCTAGTCTGGAGAAAAGAAGGACTAGGGGTGACATGATAGCAGTCTTCCAATATTTGAGAGGCTGCTACAAAGAAGAGGTGGTCAGCTTATTTTCCAAAGGTGGAGAAAGTAAGACAAGAAGCAATGGATGGAAACTTATGACGGAGGGAGGCAACCTAGAACTAAGGAGAAATTTCCAGACAGTGAGGACAATTAACCAGTGGAACTGGTAGCCTCCAGAAGTTGTGAGTGCTCCATCACTAGAGGTTTTAAAGAAGAGACTGGACAGCCGTTTGTCTGAAATAGAAAAGGGTCTCCTGCAGGGGGTTGGACTAGAAGACCTCCAAGGTCCCTTCCAAATCTATTATTCTGTAAATTCTGTAAAACCGCCGATTGCCTAATTTTGTCCATACCTTCCTAGATGATGGATGGAGTTGCGACTTTGAACGAGGCTCAACTCTGCTGGCTGAAATGCTGCAATGCTGTGTAATTTTAACTATATTCCATAGCAATGTCATGAATGCTGAAAGCGATCTCTTACTTCCTTTTGCTCTCCGCACAGGTCAGAAGTGACTTGCCAAGAGAAAAACCACATTTTTGACAGGCGGATCATTTGTTTTGGCTTCTTCTGTAGATCCAAGAACATTAAGGTGGCAGGTGAACTGAAATGACGCCCCTCGGCAAATCGAATAAGCTCTTTTCCTGGAGAAAAAAAGTACGATTGGTTTGATCTCTGGGATCTCTTTCTTACCATCCAGGAGTGTGTCCAAAGCAAACAGGCTGACCGACCAGAGCAAGCAAACTCCCGTTATTTGAGAATGCAAAATCCAGAACTGCCCCCTCAAGAGAAGCCAAGTCCTTTGTGTCTTCTCCAGGAATTCAAGCTTCTCTTCTTCTACCGGATGCTTCTCTTAATCATGTGGCCTAACATCTTTTCCTAACGCCATAGGCCACAGGGTCTGATGAACAGGTTCTGCAGGCCATCCTCAGCTTATGACCAAAATAGGGACCATCATTTGCATCACTCAGGAAAGCAGCTGTTAAGTGAGAACTCCCGACTTTAGGACAATTTTTTTTTTGCCAGAGTTGTTAAGCGAATCTGGATTTCCTCAGTGACTTTATTTATTGAAAGTTGGCTGAGAAGGTTTCAAATGGTGATCCCATGACCTCAGGCTACCACACATGTTGTAAGTATAACACCTACATATTGACAGACGTAACCAATTTTGGATAGCTTTCTATGTGTATCCTATCACGTGGCCAAGAAGGTAATAGTGACTAATTATAGCTTTACAGTACATGGATTTTTAACAAAATATTATAGTGAGTCTATCTGAAAGATGGCTGTTGATTGGCACATTCAACTGGTCTTATTGCATGATACAAGGGCTCAGAATAAGAATTACAGAGCTGGGACCCTGGAGGTCTTCTAGTCCAAACCCCTCTCAAGCAAGAGACCCTTCAGACCACTTCAGACAAATGGTTGTCCAACCTCTTCTTAAAAACTTCCAGTGTTGGAGCATTTATAACTTCTGGAGGCAAGTCGTTCCACTGATTAATTGTTTTCATTGTCAGGAAGTTTCTTCTTGGTTCTAGGTTGTTTCTCTCCTTGATTTGTTTCCGTCCATTGCTTCTTGTCCTACCCTCAGGTGCTTTGGAGGATAGATTGACCCCCCTCTTCTTTGGGGCACCCCTTCAAATAGTGGAAGACTGCTATCACATCACCAGAGGGCAGGACAAGAAGTAACAGGTGGAAGATCATTAGAGATCCTACCTAGAACTGAGGAGAAATTTCCTGTCAGTGAGAACAATTAATCAATGGCGTAGCTAACCTCTAGAATGGGTGAGTGCTCCATTTCTGGAGGTCTTCAAGGTTGCTTCTCTTTTTGATTAGTTTTCATCCGTTGCTTCTCATCCTGCCTTCAGATGCTTTGGTCAATAAGTTGACCCCCTCTTCTTTGGGGCACCTTCTGAAATATTTTGACATCTATTCTGATCAGAGTGGGAGTCTGATTTCATTCACTATCGCCTTCCACAAATAACTGACAGAAAAAGTGTCAAGATAGTTGTGTACTTCACAACATAGAATTTGCGACGTGGATGGATTTATGCTTCGTGTTCTGAAGCTTGGAGAAGTCTACTCTTCATAGAAGCCCTCTAGCCAAAGGAAGCCTCTTCTGATCTCGAATGGAGAATTTGGCTTGGATCTCAGCAGGGAGTGCTTGGATCTCTTGAGGGGTGAGTTGTCATGCACCATCTGGCCAAATCAAGAATCCTTCAAATGTCAAGACAAGATCTAAACAATGGCATTGTTTCCAGAATCGGCGTTGAATCACTTGGTTCGTTCTTATCTTTGATAGTTTTGGCCCTGCATGAAAGCATGGATGGAGGAGAACAAAAATTTGTTGCGAGATGTTCTGGATCTTCAAATTTTTGGAGTGGGTGGAAAAAGTGGAAAAAGTGTTGTTTATTTGCACGTCCAAAAGAAATCATCAACATTTTTTTTCTCACTAATGGCTGCCAAGAAAGCTTAGCCAGCACGGAGTGGAAGTATAGAGATTTTCCAATGAATTATGGGCGGGTGAAACAATCGGAGAATATGGTTTGCAACTGGGAAAACCTGTGCTATTTAACTGGGTTTAAATGACATTATGACTCAGGATAGGTAGTCCTTGATTTCATTCAGTAACTTTTTGAAGTGACAATGCCCCTGAAAAAGGTGACTTATGTCAAGAAATGTTTCTTTATATAAAATATTGCTAGCAATGTAACTGTGAGATTTTGTGTATGAAATGGTAGCCTTCCTCTGCTTCCTTCCTCCTTCCCTTCCCTTCCCTTCCCTTCCCTTCCCTTCCCTTCCTTCCCTTCCCTTCCCTCCCCTCCCCTCCCCTCCCCTCCCCTTCCCTTTCTTTTCCTCTACTCTACTTTATCTCCCCGTCCCCTTTCCCTTCTCATTTTTTGTGTTTTCCACTCAAAGCCAAGACTTCATAGCTTCAGAAACTGTTCATTATTAAGTTTTCTGAACATCTCCCCACTTAGTCTCCACTCCCACACTTTATTCTGGCACTTCTGCAAAATCTTGTGGCCCAGACTCTTCCATTTGCTGAGCATAGACTCTCCATAGACTTGAGCAGTTGCTTCTTCTTTTGACTTCACTATCCTCATCTTTTAAAGCCAAATTCTATGCATTTAAGGAATGTGAAGCTTCAACAGTCTGTTGAGAAAGCAGGGGAAATGACATCATTATATAAGGCAAGGATGAATATTCTTCAGGTTACAACATCACCCACCTCATTTCCACTCCCACAAACTTTGATTTGCCAACTGTGAAAAGTTTTCCTCATCCATCCACAAAGTTCTATGCACAACCTTGCCAACAAGGATGAGAAAAGATGGAAACTATTTCCAAGAAGACTCATTCCTCCCAAAGTCACACTGAGGTGACATGCCACGGAATTGCTTGCCAAGACAAATCCGAAGACAAACAGATAAATAAAATCTGTCTGGATCCTTAAAAATGAATAGGGATAGTGTTGAGGTGGTCAGTTGGGCCAAACATACTGGCTGTAACTTGCAAAAATATGAGGTACAAGTTAATGTCAAAACATGTTTTCAAAAAGTCTCAAAGGTGCTTCCCTCCCCCCCCCCCGAAAGACAACTGGACTTTCTTGGTTTTTTTTCCTTGAAAATGTTTCACTTCTTTCTCATCCAAGAAGTGTCTTCAGTTCTTCATGAGAACTGATGAGAAGTGAAATGTTTTCAAGGAAAAACAACCAAGAAAGTCCAGTTGCCTTTTGGAAAAGCATATTTGGAACAACCATGACATGGATAATTGAGAATCTTCATAGACATGCTTTCAGAAAAGAAGATATAAGACAAATCTGAGTATGAACAGTCAAGATTAATGCATATTGATGTAGCATAATGATTTGAGAGATTGTCCATGAATTAGGAAGATTTTGAGACATATCTTAACTACTGCCATGAATTTACTATACTCTTTCAGTTCCCAACCCAACCCAACCCAACACAACCCAACACAACACAACACAACCCAACACAACACAACCCAACACAACCCAACACAACCCAAAACAACACAACCCAGCCCAGCCCAGCTCAGCTCAGCTCAGCTCAGCTCAGCTCAGCTCAGCTCAGTTCAGTTCAACTCAACTCAATTCTTCCATCTCCAATATGGGATGAATCATATCAACATATCTTCCAGACTTGTCGAAAGAATTATACAGTTGAATAGACTGTCAACAAAATCATAATAAATGAAAATATCTCTTTCACTCTATAGAGAGGACATTGAAGGTCTGAAATTTTGCTACCATATTTATTATGTTACTACATATTTGCAAAAAAACTCCAACCCAACACTAAAAAAACCCCAACATTGACTCTTCTGTTTCATCTCTTGGTGTTTTCCTTGGAAATGTTTCGCTTCTCATCCAAGAAGTTTCAGTGGCCTTTTGGGAAAGCACCTTTGGGACAACCATGATGTGGAGGGTTAAGCATTGACATTGAATAAGGATAATAATAGACATGTGCCTTAGTTTTATGAAGGTACTTAAGAACAATTTCTGACTATATTTATGTAGTTTCTCCTTTGCCTTTATTTCGATTTTCCTTCCAGGATTTTATTTTCCATGTTTTACAGTTTAATGCACATTAAAATGCATACTTAAAAATACATATTTCCCATCTGCAAACTTCCAAGGTCATCTCATGCACAAAATTGCCTTCTGATGAAAACTGCTAACCTATTCAACAGATGTACAGAAATACTCATGAATATCCTCTGGCTTCAATTTTACAAACCACGGCACTAGATTCATTTCCAGTAATCAATAAGGAATCCTGTAGTATTCCCTGTAAAAATACCCATGATTGGATTATGCAAATGAATAAATAAAAATAATAAAAATTGTCCCACGTGTGAAATATTGGCTTAATCAAACTAGCCAAGAAAGAAATTCGTAAAGAGCTGACATTAGAATATTCTGACAGCTTGCATAAATATTTACAGGATTTACATTTTAAAAATTGTATTTATATGTTTCATGGCTACCAGTGGCTGAATCAACAACAGCTGGACCTTATGCTAGAACATTTGCTGGGAAGGTGATGGAATCTAATTTGTTTTTCTAGCTATTGAGCAAGATGAGACCATTTTTCTTTGCTAATGAAATGTGCCTAAAACACAGTTATAATCTTCGTTATTGCATTGGTCCAAGACATGAGTTTTGCAGTAGAGTTTAACTGAAAGGACAGTGATATTTAGAAGTGATGCCTTCAACATGTATACGTTAAGTTCTCACCATTCCAAATCCATATTGATCCTTCTGAATTTTGGTGTTGGAGAAGACTTTTGAGAATACTATGGAATGATAAGAGGGAAAAAAAGGACACCAATATATACTGAGGATGGAAAACGGCGAACGAAACGCCTCTTCCTTTCTTGTGCTCATTTGAGACAATGATGAATCTGCACACAGATGGGAGATTGAACAATTAGCCTTGTGGTGTGACCGGAACAATCTTGAACTAAACACAACTTAAACATTGGGCGATATCTAACAAAATGAAATTCAACAGTGAAAACAGCAGGGTTCTACATTTAGGCAAGAAAAACAAAATGCACAGGTACCGTATATGTGGTACCTGGCTCAATAGTAGTAACTGTGAAAGGGATCTTGGAGTCCTAGTGGACAATCATTTAAATAGGAGCCAGCATTGTGCTGCAGCTGCCAAAAAGGCCAACACAGTTCTGGGCTGCATAAACAAAGGGATAGAATCAAGATCACGTGAAGTGTTAATACCACTTTATAATGCCTTGGTAAGGCCACACTCACTTTTGGTCACCACGATGTAAAAAAGATGTGGAGACTCTAGAAAGAGTGCAGAGAAGAGCAACAAAGAGGATTAGGGTACTGGAGGCTCAAACATATGAAGAACGGTTGCAGGAACTGGGTATGTCTAGTTTGATGAAAAGAAGGACTAGGGGAGACATGATAGCAGTCTTCCAATATCTCAGGGGCTGCCACAAAGAAGAGGGAGTCAAGGTATTCTCCAAAGCACCTGAAGGCAGGAGAAGAAGCAATGGGTGGAAACTCATAAAGGAGAAAAGCAACCTAGAACTAAGGAGAAATTTCTTGACAGTGAAAAAAAATAAATCAGTGGAACAACTGGCCCCCAGAAGTTGTGAATGCTCCAACACTGGACATTTTTAAGATGATGTTGGATAACATTTGTCTGAAGTGGTGTAGGGTTTCCTGCCTGGGCAGGGGGTTGGACTAGGAGACCTCCAAGGTCCCTTCCAACTCTTCTCTTCTCTTCTCTTCTCTTCTCTTCTCTTCTCTTCTCTTCTCTTCTCTTCTCTTCTCTTCTCTTCTCTTCTCTTCTCTTCTCTTCTCTTCTCTCCTCTCCTCTCCTCTCCTCTCCTCTCCTCTCCTCTCCTCTCCTCTCCTCTCTTCTCTTCTCTTCTCTTCTCTTCTCTTCTCTATAATTCAAAACTGTAGAAATGGTGATAGATTTTAGGAGAAACCCTCCTATACTACCACCTCTTACAATACTAGACAACACAGTATCAACTCAGGAAGCTCAAACTGCCCAAAGAGCTGCTGATCCAGTTCTACAGAGGAATTATTGAGTCTGTTATCTTCACCTCTATAACTGACTGGTTTGGCTCTGCGACCCAACAAGACAGACACAGACTTCAGAGGATAACTAGAACTGCAGAAAAAACCATGGCTACCAACCTGCCTTCCATGGAGGACCAGTATACTGCACGAGTCAAAAAGAGGGCTGGGAAAATATCTACAAATCCCTTGCATCCTGGACGTAAACTGTTTCAACTCCTACCCTTAAAACGATGCTCTGCACACCAGAACAACTAGACATAAGAACAGTTTTTTCCTGAACGCCATCACTCTGCTAAACAAATAATTCCCTCAACGCTGTCAAAACCAGTTACTAAGTCTGCACTACTATTAATCTTCTCATCTTTCCGATCTCCTTTTCTACTTATGACTATAACTTTGTTGCTTTTATCTTTATTATACTGTTTATTTAGTCTCCTAATTTGATTTGATTGCTTATTTAGTAACCTATGACTATAATTAAGTGTTGTACCTTATGATACTTGATGAATGCATTTTTTATGGACCCTGAGAGCTTCTACACCGAAGACAAATCCCTTGTGTGTCCGAACACACTTGGCCAATAAAGAAATCTATTCTATTCTAAAAATTCTATTCTATTCATCTGCCTTGTTCTGCTCACCATCACTGTAATTTTACTCATGCTAACGTTTACATTTTTACAGTAAAGAATCTCTTGAGCTTTGACATAAGGAAAAGATATTCTCAATCACACTTAGCAGAAAAAAATCACGAGGCTCCATATGTGTAACTTCCTGGCTAATTAAGAATTAAGGTATGGATTTGTCTCAGGTTACAGTAGTTCAATCCTGCAGTCACTCTCCCATATGGGGTCTGTTATAGTCAGATAAATATATATCTGTGGGGTGTGTTCATCACAAGAGATTGTTGTACCTAGAAGGATAAACTGAAATATTTTAAGAGCGATAATGCATGAGGTGGACTTCAAAAGCTTCTGATGGAGGCTCACAATGGATCGTCTGAAACAAGACCAGGAATGTAACCACCAAGAAATGTTGGCTTAGGATACGGCTCTGAAGACTTCTATAGCCTCTCTTGATCTCTGAGCTTTGGAGCAGTTCAGATCTAGAGCCAAGCTGGCTGTTTCTGGTCCACTATGGATATGAAAGTGGTAGGCTTAGCTGAACCTTTTCCCTTATCCCTGGGGGTGGGGAGAGAGAAGAGAAGAGAAGAGAAGAGAAGAGAAGAGAAGAGAAGAGAAGAGAAGAGAAGAGAAGAGAAGAGAAGAGAAGAGAAGAGAAGAAGAGGAGAGAAATCTGCTAATGTTGTAGGTGGCATTGTCATTCTTTTGCATTGTCAAGAAGAAGCACTTCTCATGAAATATTCATCCTGTGTTTTGATCTTGGTCATCCCACATTTCCACTTTCATCTCTGGAATGGCAGGCTATAAATAAAGATCACGCTCGGGCCTGACATTTGAACTGGCACAGAGGTATGACTGACATTTAGCCCAAGTAGGGGTTTTTGGATGGGTTTGTGGGGGTGTCCTGCTTTGTCCTTCATCGGAAAACCTTCTTCTACTAAATCCCATCCAGCTCTTTCCCCCAACACTTCAAAGGCAGATATGGGTGCCTCCAACTCTTCATTCTCGGATGATTTTTATTTATTTTGGTAGCAGATTATGACTCAACGGGGACAGGAAGTGGCATGTCCGTGAAAGGGGTTATTCCAAAGCTACCTATATATTTGAATTGTCCTTGAAAAGCTGCAATTCCCAAGTAACTTGGTTGCACCACCTTATCAACCGTATTATATCTGCAGAGAAATGCAATTTTTCTGCAAAAATAAGTATAAACTGTAAAAAAAAAATCAGTAAAAATGGTGAAAAGCAATCGCAAAATGCATAGGAGACATGATGGCGCAGTGGTTAGAATGCAGCATTGCAGGCTAATTCTGCCAACTGCCAGCAGTTCGATCCTGACCGGCTTGAGGTTGACTCAGCCTTTCATCCTTCCGAGGTGGGTAAAGTGAGGACCCAGATTGTTGGGGGAGCAAGATGCTGACTCTGTAAACCCCTTAGAGAGGGCTGTAAAGCACTGTGAAGCAGTTTATAAGTCTAAGTGCTGGTCTTATTGCTAGTGCTATTCAGTGTCTTGATTAGAGACGCTGTTGGACATTGGATGTTGAAGGTGTATTAAATGAAGATACAGAGGAAGATGTAGAATTGATTGGGTCTAAATCCACTGTTGAATTTATCTGATGTAGTAAGAGGGATGTCTACCTTTTTCAAGAAAATATTCAGAGAATGACACGTGTCAGAATAAAATACAAAGATGTAAGTCTAATTGCCTTCAAAATAAGCACATTTCATTTCTGTTTGAGAATTCTTAAAAGCATTCCAGAGATTTGATTTGATGTCGTGGTGAAAGCTACCAGATTAGAAACCAGGAGATTTTGAGGGGGCTTTTTTTCTGCTTTTGGCACAATGCTAGCTGGGTGACCTTGGGCCAGTCCTTCCCTCTCAGCCCTAGGAAGGAGACAATGGTAAATCACTTCCCCAAAAAACATCTCACCATGTGGAAACTGCAGAGGCTCAGGAAAACTGAGAGGAAAACTGCAGAGACTCATTCGGATGCTCAGTCGGACTCAGGATTGCATGGAGGGCACCAGCCTGCAGCAGTCAAATATGAATCTAATATTCTTCTAACAAAAATACAGTAAACAATTTTCACTCAAGATTTCTAACCCAGGAATTGAGAAATAGTAAGCATTGCACTGATTTTTTAAATGGGGCCTGAAGGATTTAAGCAGGAAATTCTGGGGCACTTAGCTTGAAATTCCATCTGGCCTGAAATGAAAACTTTCATCAAGTGAAAACAACCAGATATTTAGAAGATTTAACTGTAATTGAAAAGAATGATTACTGCTTTGGTAAACAGACATTTTAATGTAAGCCTCGAGGTTTTTTCAATGTTGAGGGACAGAGGGACAGAACAGAACAGAACAGAACAAACTAACAGAGTTGGAAGTGACCTTGGAAGTCTTATAGTCCAACTTCCTACTCATATAGGAAATCTTATACCATTCCTAAACAAATGGCTATCCCATCTCTTCTTGAAAATTTCCAGTATGGAGCACCCACAACTTCTGGAGGCCAGTTGTTCCACTGGTTAACTGTTCTCACTGTCAGAAAGTTTCTCCTTAACTGCAGGTTTCTTCTCTCCTTGATTGGTTTCCATCCATTGAGTCTTGTCCTGCCTTCTGGTGCTTTGGAGAATAGCTTGACTCCCTCTTCTTTGTGGAAGTCCCTGAGATATTGGAAGATGCTATCATGTCACCCCCAGTCCTTCTTTTCATCAAACTAGACATAATCAATTCCTGCCATCGTTCTTCGTATGTTTTAGCCTCCAGTCCCCTAAAGGATACAAGGATGACCAACATATCTTGACCACTTGACTTTCAGCCTCTTGACCTGAATGTCCAAGCAGATTCATCAGCCATGGAATAAAGAAAAAACAACCACGGTTACAGATCACTTATTAGGTTGGAAAAAAAAAACGCAGATGGAGAGAATAGGAAGAAATGAATAAATTATCACCTTGGAAAGTTGTCTGAAGTGAGGCCCTGCAGGGTTGGGAGTATTTTTAAACTTGTTTATAAAGGATTCAGGATTAAGAGAGAGCTGTGAGGTAGCCAAGCTTACTGATGATTTTACTGCTGGTGGTAATAAAATAAAAAAAGATATGACGAAGAGCTGCCAAGGGATTTTTTCCAACCTGAACGAGGAGGCTTTAAAATGGCATTTGTGGTGAAGTGTAAAAGGAAAAACACATCTGTGCCGGAAAAGGACCAAATTTCACATCTACATTAAGGGAGCATAAATTGGCAGGAAGCGATCAGGGTAAAGTTACGAAAACGCACATTGCGATGGGCAGGTAACACAGCAAAAGGTTGATATAATGGAGAACCATTGTGAAAAATGCAATTTTTTTCCTGCTAGGAATCATTACGAAGAAATTGAAAAGAAAACAGCCGGCTATATTGTATACATTTGGGATATGGTGCAGCCTTCTGGTTATTTATCCCATCTTGAACAGGATATTGTAAAACTAGGACAGAAACCAATAATATTGCAAAAATAACATTATAAAACGGACATTTGGGACTTTTAAATTTGGAGGAAAGGCCAGTTTGGGAGATGTAATAAAGATATATAGACTCACGCATGGTGCGGAAAATATGGATAAATTATTTCCTTTTTCAGGATGCTCTGCGTTTTGCTGGCAAATTCTAGACAAAAAAAGGACTTTTGGGGGGAGAATTTGATGCCATCAGATCCCACCTTAAACCGTTTTTCCAAAAGATTAAGCAGAATTATGAAAACTGGTGTTATTAGAGCTTACTCACCTCTTTCCTAACTCTAGGAACATTGTTCCCTATGCTAACCTTAGGAGCAAATGTATTTTTGGTTATGATCTTCTATGCAGATCAGTTGGGACCTTGGCTTAATCCCACCTGAGGAGACTCTTCTGATGTTTTTATGATTTAATAATTTCTTTGATTTGTATCTTGCCTTTTCTCCAGGCCTTCTCCAAGAGCTCTTTCATTTTATCCTCATGATAATAATAATAATAATAATAATAATAATAATAATAATAATAATAACTGTCATGAGATTAATTCTTTCTGGTAGAGTGGCCTGAGAGGCAACAATTGGCCAAAAGTCATCCATGGGGAAAGTGGTCTTGAACCCAGGTTCCCCAAGGATCTAATCCAACATCTTAACCATTGTTATTCTCTCAGGAAGTCTTCATGAAGTTGGGTTTCATAACTTTACATTTCTTTGAACACAAGATAGTATAAAATGCTGCAGAATGGAACCCTGCCTGGACCTCGTTTAGCTTTAATCTTTCCTTGGAGGATTAAGTGAAGTGTGCTGTATTTTTCCTGGTGTTGCATTACATGTCCAAAATATTCTAACTTTTGCTTTTTTATGGTTTTGATTATTTCCCTGGGCTTCCCCAGGCGGTTTATTTTTTGATCTTACAAATTCTTAAATCGGAAATTTAAAATCAATTTTCTATTTGTGTCTACCACATCCAAACCTAGTGACTTCTGTAGCAATGACAGCAGATCTGGCCTGCAAAACTCAACAGGATCTCTTGATGGCAGTATAAATAGACCTAGAAAAATCCTACCTATTTGCTGCCCTCTAGTGGCCATCTAAGTACATTTCAGACCAGAACTTCTAGCCCTAAAATATCTAGACAGCATACTAAAAAGCAGAGGCATTACCCTCCAAGAAAAGTGTGTAGACTATGGTTTTCCCAGTTGCAATGTATGGACTGCAAGGCAATCCAATCGGTCAGTTCTAGAGGAGATCAACCCTGACTGCTCTTTAGGAGGCCAGATGAAACTCAAAATACTAACAACAACATAAAGGCTCTTAGGCCACCTGATGAGAAGGAAGGTCTCACTGGAGAAGAGCCTAATGCTGGGAACGATGGAGGGCAAAAGAAGAAGGGACGACAGAGAACGAGGTGGCTGGATGGAGTCACGGAATCAGTTGGCGTGAGCTTAAATGGTCTCCAGAGGATGGTAGAGGACAGGAAGGCCTGGAGGAACATTGTCCACGGGGTCGCGATGGGTCGGACACGACTTCCCAACTAACAACAACATAAAGGCTCTTTCAGTGCTGACATGCAAACTGCATATTTAAAAGATCTTTTTCTTAAGATCTTAAAGTGCCAAGATGTGCTACAAATCTAACTGTGGTAACACAGTGCAGGAAGCTCATGCATCACTTTTGAATTCCATGTCTTCTGTTACACAAAGAGCAGCCACATTTTTCTCACATCCCAGCAACCTCTCTGTTCCAATGGTTTTCTGTTTCATCTTTAAACAGTGGCCAGAATATACACGGATTTTTTTCCAGGAAAGGTAAGAAGAGCAGCTGTTTTTTACTGGAGCAGTGAAGGTCAGCAAAACCTAAAGAGAAGGAGCTTGCAGTCTGAAGAATGCAGGTTACTGAGGAAAGAAGTCACACTCAGGTTGCTTATGGCTTTTTGAGGAAATGGGTGTCAGATTGAGCCGAGTGTGAGGGAAAACATGTTTGAGGTGCAGGGTGCAGAACTCCGTTCCAAGCTGTTGGCTCCTGGCAAATTCTGTTGAAAGTCTTTTCATCCATTTTCCAGAGAAAGGGATGCGTTAATTGATTATATTAAATTTAGAAGCCAGCCAGACTCAGACAAGGCTGGTTCTCAAAGTAAAGAACAATAAAATAGAGAAATTCTATTCCCCCACCATCCAGTCAGAGCTTGAAGAAGCTCCTTGGATGAGAAGAGAAACGTCTTCAAAGAAAAACCAGAAAGCCCAGTTGCCTTTTGAAAAAGCACCTTTGGGACAACCAGGACCTGGATGACGTAGAATCTCCATAGACATAAAATAGAGAAAACACATTTATCAAGAAAAGTGTCTCCTGTGTAGCAAGCCAATAAGAAACTGACAGAGGCTCACCTTCCATTTTATTCATTAAATTAAAAAAATGCTTTATTTAACCAATACATTGCCTTTTTGCTTCAAGATCTGGGAGAATGGCCAGTTTTTCAAGGACTTCAGGACAGGCGCCATGCAAATCTCTGGAAAAATGCTGTTCCAGAGGGCAGGCGCCACGATGGTTGAATGGGAAGGTTGCAATCTTGAGATGCTTTTAATGCTGAGCATATTCATGTGGCCACTTGGGCCTTGCCAACCCATTGAACTTCAGATGCTCACATCTCATTACGGATGATGGGAACTAAACCATCATAAACCTGGATGGAGACAAGCGGTGGGGGGGGGGGGGTGGAGGTTGGCATAATTTGTACATCACCACCATGCTAATTATAAGCGCCAGGTGATTACACAACTTACGGGCACGTGCAAATGTCCCCACACCCAATTACAGCGCATTTCAAACGCGTGAAGCAGCGTTCCCGAAAGTGCGAGCTCTCATCTCCCTAACGTCTATCAGTCAATGAAGTGTAGAGGACCACTAAGTCAGTATGTATTTATTAATGACTTCAATAAAAATATGAAAAATCTAATTTTAAACATTTTATGAACCGCTTAAGTCAACATTTATGAATGAGATGAATAAAACATCAAATCCAGTTTAAATGTTTCATTGAACCATTTTTGATGAAAGAATTGCACAAATGTTTATTAAGGGAATAAAATATCAAGTTAAATTTTAATTAAAACATTCAATGTTTATTTATTTCCAACCACTGTCTGCTTAATGTTGTGTTTATCTAGGTTAGAAAAAAGGAAAATAGGAAAATGACAGGTGCAAAAATTTGAACAATTTGGCAAAAAAGAATAAAAAAAAAAAACTTCTAAATATTTCCTGTCTAGGGTTTAAAGTCTTTTTATTTTTGTTCTTAAAAAATTTTCCCCCCTCACTTTTCCTTGCAGAAGTTGGTATTCTTAGCCCACCTTGAATTCACTGCATGTTTGAGGTCTCCTGATACATTTTCAATAATATTCTAATTTATAGACTGGAATGCAGGCCATTCTGAAATTTGTTTTTTTTTCTCTTCTTCTTCTCAACCTGTCCTGTCTTGAAAAAAAATGGTTGTATTGAAGAATGACCTGTTGTGGCCCCGCCAGCTGCCAGCAGAGCCGGTGGCAGACTCGGACAATGAGGAGGTTGGGGAGGAACTTGGGCCACTCCTGGAGTCTGGGAAAGGCTCTGATGGATGCTCTGCGTCAGATGCAAAGATAGAGCCAGGGCCGTCCGACATTTCCCAACCACTGGAGAGGCAGCTGCCTTTGGAGGCTGAGATGAGTGAGGAGGAAGAACAGCTGCGGCCTGTTCCAGATGCACATATGCACAGAGCTGTTAGGAGAGGAGAACAAGGGAGGACAGTGAGTTGATTCATGAGTTGAAGCAAAGCACACGGGATGCTGAATGGCTCCTCCCTGGCTGGGGAATAAATAGAAGGAAAAGGGAGTGGTTGTCCTAGGAGACAACCGTTCGTATTTCTGTTAACTCCTTGAAGGACTTTTGCCTGGACTTTTCGGTGGGTGAATGCAATTAATTCACAAGAGGTAAATGAAGAGGGTTTTTTTGCGACAAGGAGTCCGTTCCTCGCTTCTGCTAAGGCTGGGCCAGAACAGACCTTGCAGTACCATTTATTCATATACAAGTAGTCCTTGACTTACAACAGCTCATTCAGTGACCATTCAGTTATGACGACACTGAAAAAAGTGACTTATGATCATTTTTCACACTTATGACCATTTTAGCATCTCCATGGTCAAAATTCCAGCACTTGGCAACTGACTCATATTTATGACGGGTTGCAGAGTCCCAGGATCACGTGATCCAGTTTTGCGACCTTCTGACAAGCAAAGTCAATGGGGAAGCCAGATTCACTTAATGACTATGTCACTGATTTAACCGCTGCAATGATTCACTTAACAACTGTGGCAGGAAAGGTCATAAAGTGGGGAAAATTCACTTAACAAGTGCTTCACTTAGCGACAGAAATTTTGGGCTCTGTTGTGGCTGTACGTCAAGGACTCCCTCTATTGAAGAATGACCTTGTGATCCCACTTCTTCCTATACTTCCTCTTAAGCACATGGGGAGGCTCCCTGGATTTCTGTTAATTTAATAGAATAGAATAAGAGAGCTGGAAGGGACCTTGGAGGTCTTCTAGTCCAGCCCCCTGCTCAAGCAGGAGATCCTCTATACCAGTGATGGCTAACCTTTTTGCTGTCGCATACCAAAAGCGGGGGGAGCGGGGGGGGTCATGGGTACGAGTGCCCACATCCATAATTCAATGCACCACACCCTCCCGCACATGCACACGTGACCTCCCCCACACTTCCCCCTGCTTTTGGCACGCGATGGCCCGGTGGGTCCAGTAGGCCCCCCTCCCCAGGCTCCAGAGGCTTTCTAGGAGCCTGGGGAGGGCAAAAACAGCCTTCCCCATTCCCCCTGTAGGCCTTCCGGAGGCCGGAAACAGCCAGTTTCCCGACTTCCGGTAGAACCGGAATGCCTGAAAATCAGTTGACCAGCGCACACATGCGTGCTGGAGCTGAGCTAGGGCAGCTCCCTTCTCCTGACGGACTCAGGGCGGTCAACAGCCAAAAATTAAAATACATAAAATGTGAAAGTTAAAATAATTTAAAACATAATTAAATCAATTTTGGCTTCCCCAAATTTAAAACCCCTCACTAAAATTAATCCATTAAAATCTTTTTAAGCCAGCCTGGCTTGCTGAAATAGAAAAGTCTTCAGGGCCTTGCGGAAAGTACGGAGGTCGGGGATCAGTCGTATTCCGGGGGGGGGGGGGTAGCTCGTTCCAGAGGGTGGGAGCCCCCACAGAGAAGGCTCTCCCCCTGGGGGCTGCCAGCTGACATTGCCTGACCGACAGCACCCTGAGGAGGCCCTCTCTGTAGAGCGTATTGGCTGGTGGGAGGTTATCGGTGGCAGAAGGTGGTCTCGTAAATACCCAGGCCCTAAGCCATGGAGCGCTTTAAAGGTGAGAACCAAAACCTTGAAGCGCACCCGGAAGACCACTGGGAGCCAGTGCAGCTCGCGCAGGAGTGGTGTCACATGGGAGTGCCAAGTTGCCCCCATAATCACCTGCGCAGCCGCATTCTGGACCAATTGGAGACTCCGGGTGGTCCTCAAGGGGAGCCCCATGTAGAGAGCCAAGTGGCTGTCCAGAGTCTTCTTAAAAGCTTCCAGTGTTGGAGCATTCACCATTTCTGGTGGCAAGCCGTTCCACTGGTTAATTGTCCTCACTGTCTATTTAGTAATCATTCAAAGTTACAACAGCACTGAGGAAAGCAACTTATGACTTTCTTTGGGGCAGTCTGAGAATACTGTCGATTTAAGAAAAGTTCACAGCTTCTCCTGACACATCTGAGCTACGGCTGACTTTTTAACAGAATAACTGAGTTATTCTGCTCAGAGTTATCTCTGCCCTCTGCTCAACCAAGAGCCTTGGTGGCACAGCAGACTAAAGTACTGTTAAATAACACCAGCCGCCTGCAATTACTGTGAGTTCGAATCTCACCAGGCTCAAGGTTGACTCAGCCTTCCATCCATCCGAGGTAGGTAAAATGAGGACCCGGATTGTGGGGGCAATAAGCTGACTTTGTATAAAAAAGAACACCGCTTGGGGGGGGGCGAAAGCCCTACTAAGCAGGTATATACAAAAGTATGAAGGCTATTGCTTAACGCATTGTAAACCGCCCTGTGTCTCTGGAGAAGGGTGGCATATAAATTGAACCAATAAATAAATAATATAAACCAGGAAGCCATTTTAAGGATCTGCCTGTTGAATACAAAAATTAGAAAAAATATTGTCAAATGGGATTAAGAGTCAGGACTACCTGGGATTTTAAATGACATTTGCTCTGATGGTTTATGAATTCTACTTGTTTTCCTTTTTCTGGTTTGATAAAAATATGTTAAAAATGTGACTTAGTTGGAAGAACTTGGGAGTATTCCCTCTTTAATCACCCCGAATAAAAGGCGAGCTCTTCCAATGCTTTTAAGCCACTTTCACCAGCTCATTTTCAATGTAGCATTTATTCTTGGAAGCATCGAAAGCCTTCCTTAAGTGCAGCCCCATTCTTCTTTAAGAAATGAAGCTTTTAACCGCAGGGGGAAAAAAAAACTCCATTTACGTTCTGATGTAGTAAAGGGAATATTTTGTCTTTCTGCTTGGGCTTTGCCAGAATTATTACATTTTATCCAAACATGTCTTTTTATTTTTTAAACACAGTCCTCTTTATTTAGGTCAACGGGCAGTGTGGTAATCCATTATTTTTTTTCCACTGAATCGCATCCGTACAATAATTCTATTGCAAGGACTCTTGATGGACCGTCATGGTGGACAAGGACGATGGCAGCTGCTCATCAAACAGGGAGAAATAACATGGTTGTGAAGGCAGGAAAAGACTGCTCACAAAACGCCTTTGTTGTGGTTCATGGAAAAGAGAATAACAGAATTGGAAGGAGGCTGGAGGTCTTCTACTCCAACCTCCTCCTCAGACAGGAAGCCCTGGACCAGAGGTCTCCAATCTGGGGGATTCTGGGAGTTGAAGTCCTCCAGGCTTAAAGTGGCCAAGGTTGGAGACCCCTGGTCTAGACCATTTCAGACAAATGGTTATCCAATCTCTTCTTAAAAACTTCCAGTGTTGGAGCATTTACAACTTCTGGAGACAAGTAGTTCCACTGGTTAATTGTTCCATCAGGAAATTTCTCCTTAGTTCTAAGTTGCTTCTCTCCTTGATTAGCCTTAAAATGACAAATGAGAGTTTGTAGAAATGTTACCAAGGTACTTCCAATTTTACGCGGTAGAAAACCCGAATAACCAAAGACACACACACACACACCCACACACACACACACACACTTACTTTTCGTAGGTTTTATGTGTGTTTTTCCTTTAAGCCAGGTTTTTCCTATGTAACCAAGATTTTTCTGCAACCCTAATTGAGTGAAATCACATTCACTACTTTCTGGGGTGTTTTTTCTTCCTTCTTTTCATTCTGGCAGCCAGCAGATTTTATGCTGCATAGTGAGAGACTTATATAGCTATTTCTGGCTCATTAGCCATCATCAGTAAGCCACACCCACCTCATGTAGCCTCCCTGTAAAGGTACAATATCTATTTTCCTACTTTTCATAGGTTTTATGTGTGTTTTTCCTTTAAGCCAGGTTTTTCCTACGTAACCAAGATTTTTCTGCAACCCTAGTTGAGTGAAGTCACATCCACTAGTTTCTGGGCATTTTTTTCTTCTGGCAGCCAGCAGGCCTTATGCTGCCCATTGGGAGATTTAAGAAAATAAATAATGTACCTTTACAGGGAGGATACATGAGATGTGGGTGTGGCTCACTGATGAAGGCTAACGAGCCAGAAATAGATATATATAAGTCTCCCAATGGGCAGCATAAGGCCTGCTGGCTGCCAGAAGAAAAAAAGCCCAGAAACTAGTGGATGTGTACACAACAGAAATGATAAGTGTAAACAATAAGTCAATAATTTTCATGCGTGGGAAAAAACAAGCACATGAACGAAGGTCATGTATAGAGGAAAGGGTTGGGCTGAATAACCTTTCTGGTCCCTTCCAGCTGTATAACTCTATGATTCCACATTTGTCTCCCATCCTCCAGCTCACCTCTATGACTTGCAGACTATCCAGAGTTTCAGGAATCAAAATCAGGAACAGGAATGGGCAAAATGGCTTTTTTTCTTTGTTTTTCTATTTCAAAAAATTTCGTCCTTCCGTTCTCAGCACAAAAATCACTGCAGTAGGATGAACTAACCCATTTTTTGGGGTGTGTGTGTGGCACTGGTGAAGTCCATTTTTTTTACTACTTATTCTGTGGGTGTGGCTTGGTGGGCGTGGCAGGGGAAGGATACTGCAAAATCCCCATTCCCTCCCCACTCATAGGGGAAGGATATTGCAAAATATCCATTCCCTCTCCACCCTGGGGCCAGCCAGAGGTGGTATTTGCCGGTTCTCTGAACTGCTTAAAATTTTCGCTACCGGTTCTCCAGAACCTTTCAGAACCTGCTGGATTTCACCCCTGGATGATGGTCAAAAAAGTAAAACACATCTTATTTTTTGGGGAAAAAAGTCCTGTAAAAGTATTAAAAGAGGGGAACAGCTAGAAGAATCAATAAAAGGCAGAGCAGATTTTGGAAACCCTGAGTTCTTATTAAGATCCTTCCCTTACGAGTGAAATGTCAGGGTCAGGTTTTTCGAATCCGAAGGCAGGAAAGAGGTAAACGGAGACCATTTGGTTAAAACATAATCAGCCTTCCCGTGATTAACTGTCACAGACATGAACAATATAACAGATGCTGAAGAGGAAGCAAGAAAGTGCTTGGAGATTTATGTTAGGAAAAAATGCAATGTTTTTAATATTTGGGGGGGGGGGGAATGTCTCTGTGGTTGCGTATTCCAATTTTTTTTTCTTAAAAAGCAAAGCAAAACTTCAGCTTATGTCATTTGTGTGCCTGGGAGATTTTAACAGGATATTTTGAATTGTTTTCAGATTGTTTAGATAAAACGAAGCAAGATTTGTGCGTTTGCTTTTCACCCGTTCCAAATGGAAGCAACGTTCAATTTGTCACCTACTTAAGGACATTTGGACACTAGGCTAAGCCAACCTAACTACTTTTTGAGTTGAGCTGTTCGGAGAAGACGTTGCAGTGTGATTAGTTTCAAAAAGCTTAGTGTGTACAAAGGATATTTGGTGTGCACACAGGATGTGTGTTAATTCTTGCCTAGCTAGAGTAGATAGTTGTGGTTTTCAGAATGTTTGTTTAGGGCTCCCTTCTCTAGTTAGAAGATAGCAGAAGAAGCTTAAAATCCTGCCTAGATTAGAAAATATTAGCTACAATTCCTATGAGGAGGAATCTCATCTATCTTAAGATATTTTCATGGCTCTGGAAGAAAAATATGACATCTCCTTTCAACTGTGTAACATTTTGTAAATTCTAGACAAAGGGCCATACAGGATATCAGATGCAGGCGAGTGAATTCAAGCAAATTAGATCTGCTAAATTTAGGCTGGAAAAAAAAATATGTGCACGAAATCTGGAAATACAAACCCAAACCTCAAATCTCCAAAGTCCCAAACTCGAAACTCCAAACCCATCCACTTCTATAGAACTTCCCTCCATTATTCCTTTGGGATAATGTTTCATTTGTGTTGATCTTCTTAAATCTTCTCTTTTCTTTGACTTCTGGTGAAATTGGGAATTATTTTCTTGGTGCATATTTACATTTTGAATCTACAGTAAAGGCTGACTGTTGTTCCAAATGTGAAATGCTAGTTGGATTTTTTTTTTTTAAAAAAATCTAGACTTGAGAGGTAAGGACAATTTACTCAATCCTTATGGGAAAATGTGGGCTTTTCATTATTTAAAAGTAGCTTAATAATAAAAGGCAATATAAACAGATGTTAAAAAAACACAAAAGATTTGAAGTGGCTCATGAATATAATGGAAATCAGGATGTTTGCAGGACTAGAAAGGAATGTTAACGTACAATAAAAATTATTTATTTATTATTTATTTATTTATTAGTTCGATTTATATGCCGCCCTTCTCCGGAGACTCAGGGCGTCTTACAATGCATTAAGCAACAGCCTTCATACTTTCGTATATACCTGCTTAGTAGGGCTTTTGCCCCCCCCCCCAACCGGTGTTCTTTTTTATACAAAGTCAGCTTATTGCCCCCACAATCCGGGTCCTCATTTTACCTACCTTGAAAGGATTTGGAAGGCTGAGTCAACCTTGAGCCTGGTGAGATTCGAACTTGCAGTAATTGCAGGCAGCTGGCAGCTAAGTGCTACTTTAACAGCTGCAATTTAGTCCACTGCGCCACCAGGCTCTTATATTGGTGATGTATATACTATGTTTAGCTCTACATTCCCTTTCCTTGTTTCTTCTGTAGCAATTTTATTTGGGGTTTTAAAAATTGTATTACCAAAGTCATTTTTGACTCCTAGCAACTCCATGGATAAGGTAACTTGACTTTTCTTTGGAAGGACAAATACTGAAGATGATGCTGAAATACTTTGGTCTCCTAATGAGAAGAGAGGGCTCCTTGGAGAAGACCCTGATGTTGGGAAAGATGGAAGGCGAAAGGAGAAGGGGACGCCATAGGAGGAGATGGTTAGATGGTGTCATCAACGCAATGAACGTACAATTGGGGCAAATTTTGGGAGACAGTGGAAGGCAGGATCACAAGAACATAATGGATTTTCTTCATGCCACCTGCCCTCAGTCCGGTTCTTCAAATCTTTCAGTGGTGTACCTATCATTGCCACAAATGGTGTGGGGCAGGGGTGAAATCCAGCAGGTTCTGACAGGTTCTGGAGAACCAAGAGTGGAAATTTTGAGCAGTTAGGAGAACTGGCAAATACTACCTCTGGCTGGCCCCAGAGTGGGGAGAGAATGGGGATTTTGCAGTATCCTTCCCCTGCCATGCCCATCAAGCCATGCCCATCAAGACACACCCACAGAGATTCTAGAGATACTAGAATCTCTAGTAAAAAATTTGAATTTCACCACTGGTGTAGGGTCTACTGCTCGGGTGGGGGGTTGGACTTGAAGATGACCCTCAAGATCCCTTCCAACTCTGGGATGGGAGCTTCCTGAACTCCACAATGGAAAACATTACATTGAAAATGAATACAGCAATAGAGAGAGATGAAGGAATTGGAAGGGAGAATTGTAATTTATACAGTTCTTTCTCAGTCTATCTTAGCAAAGGCCCAAATTTGATGTGAATATTTAGGACTGTTTTTCCGCTTCTCCACTAGATGGCAGCCGACAAGAAACATTCAAAATCCTACATAAATCTGACTTTGCGCTGAGGATCAGAGCTACTGTCCAGGTAGTCCTTGACCAACAGTTCATTTGGTGACCCTTGAAAGTTACAAAGGAACTGGGACCATTTTTCATACTTACGACCTTTGCAGCATCCCCAGGGTCACATGATCAAAATTCGGATGCAAAATTTGACAAGTGACTCATATTTATGACGGCTGCAGTGTCCTAGGGTCATGTGATACCTTCTGACAAGTAAAATCAACCTGGGCACCCAGGTTCACTTAACAACGATGCTACTTACTCAACAAATGCAATGATTCACTTAACGACTGCAGCCAGAAGGGTCATAAAATGGAGCAAACTCATTTAACAACATAAATGTTGGGCTCAATTGTGGTCATAAGTCAAGTACTATCTGTAGAGCCTCATACTTACAAGTTCCATATTTAATATTTAACAGTGGACAATATATTATTATGTACCTTGTGCCACGTAGTGTTTATTAAAACATTTCTTTGAATTGTAATTTTTACAAGTCTAATTTTAAAAACAGAAGTCTTTTTTCTCTCTTACTATCAGCCTGGAGGGTGATTTGGTGGTGGCATCTAGCCAAACTTGGCTGATCTCAAAAAGATAAGCAGATTTCAACTTGGTTAATACCGTATTTGGGTAGAAAATCCCAGGAGCGCAGGGATCAGGCTAAAGTGTTTCAAAACTCTTCGTCAAACAAGGCACTTGCAAATTACTTCTGTATGTCTAGGGAAAACCTCATGAGTTTTTGCTCAATGAGATTATCTTCACCTTCAAGTGACACCCAACAAACCTCTGGAAAAAAAAACACACCCTAAAATACAAAATTGTAGTATTTTTACTGAGGGCTCTTGGAAAAAGACTGAACAGAGCTTCACTGTTAGTTGCCAAGAATTTTTTTTTTAAGGAAAACACGATTTCTACAACTTGTCTCATAGGTTCCTTGTCCTGAACTGCAGAAACCGCTGGAATGCTGCTGAGGATTTTGGCCCCAAAATGTGTCTGCTTACCAATTCATCACACAGAAGGCCTTTTTCCCAGGTACGAAACTGTTCTTAGTTCAAACAAGAAGTTGTTGAGAATCTAGAAAGAGTGCAGAGAAGAGGAACAAAGATGATTAGGGGGCTGGAGGATAAAACATAAGAAGAACAGTTGCTGGAACTGGGTACATCTAGGGTTTCCTGCCTAAGCTGGGGGTTGGACTAGAAGACCTCCAGGGTCCCCTCCAACTCTGTTATTCTATTCTATTCTAATTTAATGAAAGGAAGGATTAGGGGAGACATGAGAGCAGTCTTCCAATATTTGAGGGGCTGCCACAAAAAAAAAAAAAGACAAAAACAATATTTGAGGGGCTACCACAAAAAAGGACACAGTGGCTCAGTGGCTTGGATGCTGAGCTTGTCGATCGAAAGGTCAGCAGTTCAGTGGTTCGAATCCCTAGTGCTGCCTAACAGGGTGAGCTCCCGTGACTTGTCTCAGCTTCTGCCAACCTAGCAGTTCGAAAGCATGTGAAAAATACAAATTGAAAAATAGGGACCCCCTTTGGTGGGAAGGTAAGAGCGTTCCGTGCACCTTTGGCGTTTAGTCATGCTGGGCACATGACCACGGAGACGTCTTCGGACAGCTCTTTGGCTTTGAAATGGAGATGAGCAGCGCCCCCCTAGAGTCAGGAACGACTAGCACATATGTGCAAGGGGAACCTTTACCTTTACCTTTTACACAAAGAAGAGGGAGTCAAGCTCTTCTCCAAAGCATCTGAAGGCAGGACAAGAAACAACGGATGGAAATTTATCAAGGAGAGAAGCAATTTAGAACTAAGGAGAAATTTCCTGACAGTGAGAACAATTAATCAGTGGAACAACTTGCCTCCAGAAGTTGTAAATGCTCCAACACTGGAAGTTTTTAAGAAGATGTTGGATAACCATTTGTCTGAAGTGGAGTAGGGTTTCCTGTCTGAGCAGGGGGTTGGACTAGAAGACCTCCAAGGTCCCTTCCAACTCTGTTAATTCTGTTATTAACTGAAAATTAAGGTAGGTTTTTTTTCCCAGGCTACTTATTTATTTCCCGGTACTAGCAAGCTGTCTCCTTCCTTGCAGCTGGTTCTAATACTGGTTTGCTGTGTCGGCCCTTCATACTTTTCCCGTGTTAGAAAGCCATTCTGGCAGTTCTTGTGGTTTGGTCTTTCAAGAGTGACAATAAATGAACAAAGGAAGTGGATGAACGTGCTGGGACTGGCCTGATGCATTCATGATAGAGAAATTTAGCTCGGGGCTACATTTCGCTGGTCGCGTTGACTAAGGAACATGCTTTTACTGCAGGACGAGGAAAGAATCTCCATTGTGACAAGGATAGAGAGTAATGGCTTCCAACTGACTGGAGCAAGTGGTTGCTTGACTGCATCGTGCATCAGAACAATGCTTTAGTGAGAGTCCCGGGATGGGGAGGGTTCTGAACTCCTTAGTTATCAAGCATAAAATCATTGGCACGTCATGAGTGATTGAATGCTTAACCAGAGAGGAAAAGCAAGGCCTTTCAATCAAAAGATGATGCAATCGACTTCACAAGTCTATATATAGGATACAATGCAGAATAGGATAGGATAGGATAGGATAGGATAGGAAAGGATAGGATAGGATAGGATAGGATAGGGTAGGGTAAGGTAGGGTAGAGTAGAGTACAAGGGTGGGTTCTACTTACCTTTACTACCGGTTCGCAATGGGATCGCTCGTGTGCACGCCTTGCTTCTGTGCTTGCACAGGTCACTTCTGATGATGTCAGAGTCAGTGGGTGGAGCCTCCCACCAGTTTTACTACCGGCTCTATAGAACCGGTCCGAACTGGAGGCAACTCACCACTGGTAGAGTAGAATTATAGAATAGAATAAGAAATAGAATAGAATAGAATAGAATAGAATAGAATAGAATAGAATAGAATAGAATAGAATAGAATAGAATAGAATAGAGAACAGAGTAGGGTAGAGTAGAGTAGAGTAGAGTAGAGTAGAGTAGAGTAGAGTAGAATAGGAGTTGTAAGGAACCTTGGAGGACTTCTAGTCTAACCCTCTGCTTAGGCAGGAAACCCTATGCCATTTCAGAAAAAGAGTTCTCCAATCTCTTCTTAAAAATTTTCAGTGTTGGAGCATTCACAGCTTCTGGTTCCATTGGTTAATTGTTCTAACTGTCAGGAAGTTGCTCCTTAATTCTAGGTTGCTTCTCTCCTGAATTAGTTTCCATCAATGGATTCTTGTCCTGCTTTGAGGCGCTTTGAAGAATAGCTTGATCTTATTGATATTATATTACAACAGTCCATTCAACAGTTCCAAGAAGGTTCCACACCCATTTGCATTATTTAGGTGACCTAAGGCAGGGGTGTCAAACTCATGGCATCATGGCATCGCCATGTGACATATCATGACTTCCCCCCTTCACTAAACCTGGCATGGGCATGGCCAGGCGTGTGACACATCCAGCCTGTGGGCCGCGAGTTTGACAGCCCTGCCCTAAGGGCACAGATAAATCTCCAGGTCTCCTCTGCAATTCTCCGAAAGAGAGCTAATGACCAGATGACTGCAAGGAACATCAATCCTTCCATCCACCACCATTCAGTCAGAACTGAAGGAAGCTTCTTGGATGAGAGGCGAAAGGTCTTCAAGGAAAAACAAAGTCCTTGAAAAAGCACCTTTGGGACAAGTCTGCATATAAGGGGAAACAAGATGGAAACTCAACTTTTCACTAGGAAGAAGACTATGTTGACATGTTGATGGCCAATGCTGGGATTGTGGTTACTATTGTTGTTTTGTACACATGTCCTTCATTTGCTTCCGAGTGACGCCCTGTTCAGCATTAATTCAATGCTTAAAACAAGAAATGTGTTAATAAAAAAATGAAAAGCAATGTAAAAGATAAAAGAATAGCAACTACTAAATCAGAATGAACAAAGATTACGCTTCCAGTAGTTCTCCTTTAGCTGGAAGAAAAGGCTTAAATCGTATATTTGTAAAAAGTTTTGGCCTAGTTAGGGAATTTTTCATCAAATCATCAAAACCTCAAAGCAACAACAGTTATTTGTATGTCTTAACATGTATTTCCTTGTATTTAGTCTACTTTGTGAGTGTCTTTGGATAGGTTTACGTTATTCGGATTCAGATGGAACATGTCCATACAACGGTACGTGACACTACATTAACACGGACTATTACACGATATTCATTCCTACACGCAACACACATCACACACCATTCTCTTCAACAACAGATACTTTACTCCTACAGGGAGCCCATCCCACATAAATAATTTTTTCCTACTAGTGAGGCAAACTTTGCCATTTTGGGGGAAAGTCAGTTGGTGGACGGGGATCCCCTTCTCACTGGTGTCAGAAGCCGGGTGTGTGTGTGTGTGAGAAAAGCAGAAATGGCAAATTTGGGGGTAATTACAACTTTAAAAACAGATTTCTGATGGAAAAAAACAAAAGAAAAAAAAGGTTGGGGGGGATGCTAACTGCATAGAAGGATGTGCATGGAAGGTTATTTTCTAACTTTTTTAAAAAAAATTGATTTATATGCCGCCCTTCTCCGGAGACTCAGGGCAGCTTACAGTGCGTTAAGCAATAGCCTTCATACTTTTGTATATTTATACAAAGTCAGCTTATTGCCCCCACAAACTGGGTCCTCAATTTACCCACCTTAGAAAGGATGGAAGGCTGAGTTGACCTTGAGCCTGGGGAGATTCGAACTTACAGTAATTGCAGGCAGCTGAATGTTAATAACAGGCTTTAGTCTGCTGAGCTATCCAGGCTCCTTATTCTCCATTGCACCTGAAGACAGGAGAAGCAATGGGTGGAAACTAACCAAGGAAAGAAGCAACTTAGAACTAAGGAGGAATTTCCTGACAGTGAGAACAATTAAATCAGTGGAACAACTTGCCTCCAGAAGTTGTGAATGCTCCAACACTGGAAGTTTTTAAGAAGAGATTGGACAGCCACTTGTCTGAAATGGCGTAGAGTTTCCTGCCTAAGCAGGGGGTTGGACTAGAAGACCTCCAAGGTCCCTTCCCACTCTGTTATTCTATGTTCTAAAGTGGTTATCCTCAAACTCCTCATGCTTTGTACATTTCTTGTACAAAGAAATATCTTCTTTTAAAAAGATATTATGGGCATCGATAATGCAGATGACTGTTCACCACCTTGAGTCTTGCTGGAGAAGGGCGGTATAGAAATCAATCAATCAAACAAACAAACAATCAAACAAACAAACAAACAAACAAATAAATAAATAACACTCAGTTCTAATCCTCCTTTTCTTTTGATTCAAGGGAAGAGCAGAAGAGCTCGGTTAGGCTCAGAGGACCTGCAGGGGAAATGATCAATTGGAAAGTAATATAGACTGGAGGATGTTTATAGTGGGCTCCATCTGTCCGGTTACGCTGCTCAGCGCTGCACCTTAATTTTTTGGAAAGTTGATGCCGTTTTCCGACTTTTCGGGGTCTGCTTGCAAACCATGAACCGCCCCTTCCTTCTGTACAGTGGAACACGCACAAAATTCAGTGTGTATACTGATAACGGAGAACATTTGTAGCTCAGGGTTGAAATGAGGAGTCCTTGGTGGCCTCTGAGCTTGGAGGTCTCCTTGCAGATGTTTTATCACCCAGCTAGGTAACATCCTCAGTGCTAGAAGGGAGAGGGGTTTGCAGAGAGGAGGAGGCGGCTTTCCAGAAGAGACTGGACGACCACTTGTCAGAAATGGTATGGAGTCTCCTGCTAGAGCAGGGGGGTTGATCCCTTCCCACGCTGTTATTCTAAGTTATTCTAAGGAAGAGGAGAAGGACTGTAAATCCTTGGGGGTCTCTGAGCTTGGTTGTTTTCTTCCAGATGTTCCATCACCCAACTAGGTAACATCTTCCTGCCTCCTCCTCTCCACAATAATTTCTCCCTTCTAGCACTAATAATGTTACCTTGTTTGGGTCATGAATCATGAGAGCACCAAGGACCTCTCAATTCAACGTATGGTTATTATTTTTTTACGTATGTTGAACAAATGTAAGCAGGCCATTACTTTAAAAGAATTGAAGCTGGATGCCGGGCCAGGACATGAGCAAGCTTGCCTTTCAAACAGGATGCCAAAAGAAGCAAAGACATTCTCGTAGCTGGGGAAGGAGGAGAGGCAGGAAAAAAGGCACCAGATTTATCCTTTAAACCTCCAAAAGAAAGGAAGCAGGATGAAGGGTTTGATCTCGTCCACTTGGCAAGAAGATTCTAGCTGTTGCAAAAACAGGTGTTAGCAGGCTCTATGCAAACCCTGGAAATTATTATTATTTTTTTTCCTGCAGACCTGATATAATCAACTGTACATACGGGAATTCTCTTCCTTTGGGGGGAAAAAAAAAGACGTTTGCATCTGAAAACGTCGTTTTTCCAACAAGGCCAAAATATCCGCCCTGATCATCTTATTTGCCGAATTCTTTGAAATCTGTTGATTCTTGGACAAGATTTCTGTCTTTCTGAAAATAAAATACGTTCTCTGCGAGGTTTGTTCTTTTGGTGCTCTCTGAGCTTGGTTGTTTTCTTCCAGATGTTTCATGACCCAACTGGGTAACATCATCTGTGTTAGAAGGGAGGGGAAGTTGCAGAGAGGGTGAGGAAGAAGAAGAGGAGGAGGAGGAAGGGGAGGAGGACTGTGGAGTCTTCAGAATTCTCTGAGCTGGGTAGTTTTCTTCCAGATGTTTCATGACCCAACTGGGTAACCTCATCAGCATTGGTGGTGTTACCGGTCTGGCTAATGAAAACGACCAAGATCAGAGAGTACCAAGGAATGTTCACTTCAACTCTGAGCTATAAATATTCTTCTTTATCGATAAGTAAGAGATTCATACTTCTTAGCAAAAATGATGCTGGGATTCTGATGAGGACGGGTGACTTACTACAGGTGTTGTGTGAGTCTGTTCTTTGATGGGCCAATGATCTCCGAGAAAGAGGCCAATCCTTTGTGGGCTCCTTCAGATGGGGGGGGGGCAGTCCCTCCTTAAGCAAGTCTGAAGGCTTAGAATAACTTTATTGTCACTTTAAATGTACCCTTAACCGGCATACATTAAAATGAACTTTTCTTGTAGTTGTAAGACAACTACAGTCATCTCTTTTTCAGAAGAACCTGAAGCTTTATAATGCAACGGGACTAATGTCCTGTGTTACTTTTCTCTAAACCAGTCCTACTGCGTAAATAGTTATCGCTTCTGTCTGTCATTTTCCACATACGTGTTTCTGGAGGATTTGTGATTTGTGAACTGAAGGGAAGCAGCCAAGCCAGGGGTGTCAAACTCAATTTCATTGAGGGACGCATCAGGATTGTGTTTGACCTTGAGGAGGGGGGGCATGGTGGGCGTGGCAAGGGTGGGCGTGGCCAACTTGACATCACCTGTGTGAGGTGGGGGTGGGTGGTGTGTGCCTATGGTGGCCTGAGCGCTCTGCCAGTGAAAACGGGCTCCCGAGCTCCGTTTTCGGCTGCGACAGCCTCCTACAACCCTCTGCCAGGGAAAACAGAGATCCACTGTGGGTCAGTCCTTTGTTGTTTCCAGGGTGGTCCCGCGGACCAGATCTAAGCACCCCACGGACCGGATCCAGCCCCCCAGTCCTTGAGTTTGACACCCCTGGGCCAAGCTGTTCAAAAGGCTTTGGTGGACACTTTTGAGGCTGGAGAAGTCCTTGAGTTGACCTGAAGAACTTCCTCAAGGACAGCCCTGCAGCGTCATTTTAATTTTCCTGGTTTTGGAGAAATTGAGATCTTTAAGGGGCTTGCTTGGCTTTCTCAGCTGTTCCTCCAAACTTTCCAGAAATAATAATAATAATAATAATAATAAAAAACAGTTTACATCCTCTGAGAATACCTTAACAGTTCCTAGGTCCTTGGTTAGGACTGGAGCTGCTGAACTATTAACCAGCCTCAAAGGCTGGGAATCTCACTAAAGATTTAATAATAATAATAATAATAATAATGATAATGATAATAATAATAATAATAATAATAATAATAATAATAATAATAATAATAATAATAATAATAATAATAATAATAATAATAATAAAATGCTACAGTCTTCAGTTGAGCAGCCAAGGTGAAGTACGGGCGTTCTTTGGGGAGAAATGAGACCCCGAATTGATCCTCGAAAAGAAAAAGAGTTCAAAGAACGGGGGGGGGGGAGACAAAGCACAAACGTCTCATTTCCATCCGACCGAGATGTGTCACGGAGGAGGAGGAGGAGGAGGAGGAGGAGGAGGAGACAACTGCTAAATGCACTACTCGCTTTGGAGAGCCAGCCAGGGTCGGAGAAGCTGCTAGGAGAGCTGGTGGCGTCCACGAGAATCTCTTCAGCCCGCGAATGACAACGGGCACCCGAAGCGACAATCCCCGTCTGCCTTTCGGTCGAGCCTCCTCTTCTCGTGGCACTCTATCTGCCACCCAGGCTCGGAGGAGGAGGAGGAGGAGGAGGAGGAGAAAGTCCAGGTGTTTTTCTTCATTCTCTCTGGGAATCCTTTTCCTGGCCGGCCCGCGTTGCCGAGCGCTCGCCTTCTACCCGAGGGTCTCCCAGGAGGGTCTCCGGCCAAAGGGGGCGGTGGGGAGTCTCGGCCGCCTCGGCTCCCCCGCGGAGCAGACCCTCCCGCGGCAGTTGCGAGCGAAGCGGCGGGTAGTTGGGGGCGGGGGGGGGACGGGACCCTCGGAGGGGGGGGGGAAGACTCTGCAACGCCGAAAGCGTTAAATGGGGGGGGGGAAGGGAAGGGATGCAGCCCCCCCCAGCCCCCTGCAACTCCCGGCGGAGGAAGAGCTCCCGAATTGCAGCACGGCCGAGCCCAGCGGCTGCGTTCCCACGGCTCTTCCCTTCGCGCCCGTCACCTGCCAGGTCCGTTCCGGGCTCGGGCCGCGCAGGCTGCAGGGGCGGCGGCGGCGCCTCCCCCTCCTCCTCCCGCCGGGTCCCCCGAGAGGCTGGCGGGCGCTGGGGCGGGCGGGCGGGCGGGCGGCGATTGGAGGGCCGCGGGCGGGCGGGGGACGGGGCCGGGCGGCGCTCTCGGAGCTGCGAGCTGCCCTGGAGCCCCAGCCGGGAGGGGCGCTCAGTCGGCCACGCGCCCTCCAGCCCGGCTCAGCCGCTCCCCCTCGGCCCGGGCAGCGCCGGCAGGCAGCGGGCGGGCGGGCTCCTCCGGGGCGGCGCTGGGCGAGCGAGGGAGCTGTCAAGAGCCGACGGGGGCCATGGGGCGAGCGGCAGGCGGCGGCGCAGCGGTCCCGGGGAAGCCTCCGGCGCGGGAGGAGGCAGCGTGAGCCCGGCTGGCCGGCGCGGGATTGCCAGGAGGCGGCGGGCAGGTAGGCAGGCAGGCAGCCATCCCCGGCGGCCCCAGCCACTGGCCCGTCCGGGGCTGCAGGTGGGACGGGCGGACGGGCGGGCGGCTCCCACGTGGCGGCGGGCAGGGATGAGCTGGTTGCCCCGGGCTGCTTTTCCTTCCTTCCTTCCTTCCTTCCTTCCTTCCTTCCTTCCTTCCTTCCTTCCTTCCTTCCTATTACTCTCTCTCCCTCTCTCCCTCCCGTTTCCCCCCTTCACCTTCCTTTTCTCTTTTTCCTTCCTTCCTTCCTTTCCACTTTCATTTACTCTCTCCCTCCCTCCCGTTTTCCTCCCTTCACCCTTCTTTTCTGTCCTCCCTCCCTCCCTCCTTTCTTTTCTCTTTCTCCTTCCTTCCTTAATTCCTTCCCTCCGCATCCCTTTGGCGGACGCTCCTGCCTGGGACTTCGGGACTGGCGATCCGAGGCCGGCTGTCTTTCCCTTCGGCACGGCTGCAGCGGCCGTGGGGTCCGAGCGGCCCCGGCGGCGACCCCCAGGCGCTGGGCTTTGTTCGGCCGAGCGCGGAGCCGGGCGCTTCACCTCCCAGGCGAGAAGAGCCGCGCGGGCGGCCAACCTCGGGCCGCCGGCGGTTGCTTCTCTGGCGCTGCTCGGGCTCGTTGCGCTGGGCTCGGGAGGCGCGGAGCGGAGCCGCTTTCGAAAGGAAGGCTGCGCTCTTGGCTTGGGGGCCGGGGACGCTCCGGCCGCCGTTGGTTTCGCCGGGATCGGGGCGAAGCCTCCCCTCCGCCCCCCCCCCCCCAGCCGCCGGGTTCAAGTTTGTCGGCTAATGGCTCTTTGCTTCGCTTGAGGCTTGGCCGGAGTGGTTGGGCGTCCCGAGGGCAGGGAAGGGGGAGCCGTTGTTCCGGCCGCCTTCGGAGAGCTTGGCGGGCCGGGGCAGTCTACCTGGGAACGCCGCTCCCCACGCGGGTCTTGCCAGTCGGGGCTGCGGGAAGCCTTCGGGAGCCTCCAGCCGGAGGATGGCCTGATCCGGCCGTGCGACTCTGCTCCCCTCCCTCCCTCCCTCCCTCCGGCCGTCCGGCATTGGGGTACAGCGCAGGGGATGCCCGTTTCACCCAAAAGTGTCCCCCCCCCCCCGGCGGGAAGGGCTTTTGCACATCACGTCCTTCCACGGTTATTCCTGGGTTCAAAGTCGGGCTGCAGCCTTTCTCTCCTCCTCCTCCTCCTTCTGCTTCTTCTTCTCCTTCTGGCTGTTGTCTTGGGAGCCGACGAGGCTCGGGAAGGATTGGGCGCTCGGGGTTGACGCTTCGCGTCTCTTCATTTCCAGGCGTTAAGCGAGTCAACGGGGAGCGGCGTTCAAAATGGGAATCCGGATGGTGCTGCTTCTCCTGGGGACCTTTGCGTTGGCCGAGTCCGCCAGAGGTAAGGAGGCAAAGGACGTGGTCTACCAGTAGATGGTTTGTTTTGGGTTTTTGCCTGACGACTTTTCAGAAATTGCCTAATAGGGACCCTTGAGACAGACCCTTTTCTCTTCTCCCTCCCTCCCTCCTTTTCCTTCCTTCTTTTCTCTTTTCCTCCCTCCCTCCCTCCCTCCCTCCCTTCTTTCCTCTTTTTCCTTCCTTCCTCCCTCTTTCCTTCCTTCTTTTCTCTTTTTCCTCCCTTCCTTCTGTCATTTTCTCTCTTTCCTCCCTCCCTCCCTCCTTCCTTACCTTTCTCTTTTTCCTCCCTCCCTCCCTCTTTCCCCTTTTCCTTCCTTCTATCCCTCCTTTTCTCTTTTTTGTTCTTCCCTCCCTCCCTCTTTTCTTCCTTCCCTTTTCTCTTTTCCTCCCTCCCTCCTCCTTCCACCCTTTTCTCTCCTTTCTTCCTTCCTTCCTTCCCTCCCTCCCTCCCTCCTTCTCTTTTCTTTCCCTTCCCTCCCTCCCTCCCTTCCTGCAACTAAACTGTTGCCCCTCAATCACCCCTCCTGCCCCTCTTCTTGTATTTCTACCCTGCCCACGCAGGTGCGCTCTCTGGAGCTTTGCAAGGTTGTTCCGTCTGGGGTGTGAAAGCCGCAATGGGCTTCCAGTTTGCAGTCTGGCGGACAAGGAAAACAATTGCATTCCTGGGTGGATCAGGGCAGCCTCTCCCCTCCTCTAATCTCTTCCAGCCCTGCTCTGCCTAATTCTCCCAATCGGCTAACTAAACAAACGAATCCATTAATTTCCCGGGAGTGACAGACAAATGACAGCTCTCAACCACCAGTGAGCACAGCCTCCTTTAGCCCCGTGGCTCCAATCCACCATCCGATTCCCCTGAACCAGGTTGGGCCCTCAGAGAAGGAGGCTGGGGGCTGGGCTGTGGGTGGGTGGGTGGATGGGTCAAATGTGAGATTAAACTAACTAAGGTTTAAAGAACTGACGCAAGCCTAGTACTCTTACAGTCCTTTTCCTTATTGGAAGACCCAAAAAGGAGCTTTCTTAATACAGAACCCTTCTTCGTTGTTTTAAGCATAGGAACGGGGCCCGTTTCCTCCACTGCTCCAGCTGAAGTTATTTTAAAGTAGAGGTTTTCCCCGACTTAGGACATTTCATTTAGTGACCGATCGGAATTCCAACAGGCACTGAAAAAAATGACACTTTTTCATTCTTATGACCGTTGCAGCATACATGATCAAAATTCAGATGCTTGACAACTGACTCATATTTATGACGGTCGCAGTGTCCCAGGGGGAAGGGGCACCACGACCGTCTCACATGATCCCTTTTTGCAACCTCCTGATCAGCAAAGTCAATGGTGAAGCCAGGTTCACAATCCTATTAGTAACTTCTAAGCTGAATTACCGTCGTTAACCAAGGACTACCCAGAAGGTCTCTTCTGCAGGTTTCTGAGATTCTACAGGAAAGACCCATCTTCCCCTGGTAGGGAAGGGATTCAGCAGTTCATCACTGTGGGGTTGGCTGGTTCATCGGGATAAATATTGGAGCAAGGCCTTGGTCAACCGTGGGCGGAATCACCAGTGGGTTATAGCCATTGCGCCATTCTTTGAAGCTCCAGCTGACAGTTCCTCCCTCCCTCTCCCTTCTCTCTTTCTTTCTTTCCTTCCTCTCGTAATGATGGGATTATGAGTAGGCAGTCAAGCTGTCAGGCTCCCTACGCCAAGACTCAACAGTCATTTCCAACTCTCTTGACCCTACATGGCTTGGGACTTGACACAAGACCCAGCTTGGCAAGATAAGGGTTCTTCCTGCAGATAAGCATCAAGCCACAGAGGAGTAGATTGGCTTCCCATTGCTAGTGAGAGTGTGCAAATGCTTTGATGCCTTCGGGGAGTTTAAACTTTTGTTGTTTTTAACTCCCAGCCTTCCTACGAATTAGCAGAATCTTGGCAAGGTGCTTTTGTGCTGGAAACTGAATGGGTGTTATATGTTTATGTAGGCCTGAGAACTTCTGATTCCTCACCTCATCTGTCTCTCTCCCTCTCCCTACTTTCCTCCCTCCTTCTCTCTCTCCCGCTCTCTCCCTCCCTCCTTATCTCTCTCTCCCTCTTTCCCTCTCTCTCCCTCCTCCTTTCCCTTCCACTCTCTCTCCCTCCTTCTCTCCCTCCTTCCCTCCCTTTCCCTCCATCCTTCTCTCTCTCCCTCCCTTTCTCCCTCCCTCCTTCCCTCCCTCCTTCTCTCTCTCCCTCTCCCCACTCAGGGTTTAAGATGAGTGTTCAAATATTCAGATATAGATTCTTCTCTCAGGTCTTTCTCAACCTTGGCAAGTTTAAGATTGGGTGGACTTCAACTCTCAGAATTCCCCAGCCAGCATGCAGAATTCTGGGAGTTGAAGTCCACCCAATCTTAAACTTGCCAAGGTTGAGAAAGACCAGAGAGAAGCATCTCTATTTGAATGCAAACCAAAGGCTGCATTCTCTTGTGTATTGTTTAGCTTTCCCAGAGGTCAACCACAGAGTCTTGCCAGCAACATTATTATCCTGTTGTAACTACCTTGCCTGCAGCCTTAATCCAGCCAAGAGGTGATATATTTGGGATGCTTTGGGAATAGATGGCTGTTTCTCATGACAAACTGATCATGTCTAGCAGCGGAGGAGGAGCAGGAAAATGCTTGCAAGCCACAGGTGACAAAGCTCAGAATTTGAAACTGTTCTTTTGATAATGGCATAATGGAGAGTGACCATGTCCTTTGGCTGCAGATCAGAACGTTATTTTTCATCCAATATTCTACATGGAACAGGTGCAGAAAAAAGAAAAAAAGAAATTTTTTTGGAGAATGATCAGTGTCCCCAAAGTAAAGACTTGGAGAGCTTGGAAAACTGAGCCTTGAGAAAATTGAGTTTAAGGGGACCTGAGAACACTCTTCAAATACCCCAAAGGCTTCACAATGAAAATCATTATCTTGTCCTTTGTCCTCTCCAAATGAAGGGGGCTGAAATGGCTTTAAAATTGCTGGAAAGCCATTTCCAACTGATGGCTTTGAAAATGTGTTAATGGGATGGGGAACTTGACAATGTAGAGGGTGCTCAAGGGGTTGATTGATTCATTATGGACCATCAAGTCATTTGCAACTCTTTGTGATCAGATAGATTGTGGTTTTTTGTTTTTTTTTTCATGGTGATCTGTCCCTAACCTGTTCTTTCAACTAAGGATGTAGCCTTCCCTTAATTGGGCCTTTCCAAACTAAGCTGGATGAATATTCAAGGATGCTTTATTTGGAGCACGCTTGAATTGGCCAGCTATGATTCTCTTAATATATATATATGTTTAAAAGGACTATTCAGTGGTGAACTTTAAAAAGTATTTATATTTGATGTATTTGTTTGTGCAATTTTTACAGCTGCCCAACTCAACCAAGTGACTCTGTACAGCTTACAATTCTGAATTAATGAAACAATTCAAACAATAAAAAAAACAACAACCACCAAAATACGGTTTTCTTAAATTGTAATGCAGAAAAAACATACTACTTGGAAATATTTAAAGTCAGGTATTTCTAGACTTTTCATCAGAAAAATGAAAACTGCAGTGATGGGTCCAATTATTTAATCTGGCCAATTGGTCCTCAAATTTTCTCATATGCTTTCTCAAACCCCCAGTTCTCTTTATTTGACTGTCCGAGATAAGAGCATCTTTCAATATTCACCGGATGTTAACATTAGTTAAGTTTTTCCTGCAATGAAGTCTTATCAACCTGACAGCTGTTTTACACAGTGCATAGCAGCCAATAACAATAGCAATTGCTCTTAGACTTATATACTGCTTTACAGTGCTTTACAGCCCTCTCTAAGCCGTTTACAGAATTAGCCTATCGCCCCCAACAATTTGGGTCCTCATTTTACTGATCTTGGAAGGACGGAAGGCTGAGTCAACCTTGAGCCTGGTGAGATTCGAACTGCCAAATTGCAGGCAACCGGCAGTCAGCAGAAGAAGTTAAGCAGCTGGCTTAACACTTTGAAATGTTTTCATTGGTTTGTCCTTGTTTTTTAATTACGGGGCCCAATTTATATATATCTTTTTAATAGTATTTTAATGTTTGTAGTCTATGTTTCTACTCGGCTGTACACCGAGTCCCCAGGGAGAAGAGCGGTATATAAATTTGATATAAATAAATAAATAAATAAATAAATAAATAAATAAATAAATAAATAAATAAATAAATAAAATAAAATAAAAAGCCTGCAGTACTTACTCTAACCACTGTGCCACCATAGCTCAGTCAATCAATCAGAATCGAGCTGGAAGGGACCCTGGTGGTCTTCTAGTCCAGCCCCCTGCTCAGGCAGGAGACCTTATACCATTTCAGGCAAATGGTTGTCCAATCTCTTCTTAAAAACCTCCAGTGATGGAGTACCCACAACTTCTGGTGGCAAGCTGTTCCACTGGTTAATTGTTTTCACTGTTAGGAAGTTTCTCCTTAATTCCAGATTGCTTCTCTCCTTGATTAGTTTCCATCCTTTGTTTCTTGTCCTGCCTTCAGGTGCTTTGCTAAATAATTTGACCCTTCTTCTCTGTGGAAGACTCTCAAATACTGGAAAACTGCTATCATATCCCCCCTAATCCTTCTTTTCTCCAGACTAGCCAAACCCAATTCCCGCAACCGTTCTTCATATACAGAAGATGTTTTAGTCTCCAGGGCTTTAATCATCCTAGTTGCTCTCCTTTGCACTTTTCCCAGAGTCTCTACATCTTTTTTGTAATGTGGTGACTGAAACGGGATGCAGAATTCCCAGCGGGGCCTTACTGAGGCTTTATAAAACGGTAATAATATTTCACGTGATTTTGATTCCGTGCCTCTTGTTTCCTGAACCAAGGATTATATTAGCTTTAGACAAAACTTTTCGACCCATTTATACTGTGTGTTTTACAACATGCTCAGCATAAAATGGAAGCTACGAATTCTGCATTTCCAGACATTGGCTCGTCACTACGTTCGCTCTTGATTTGCTCCGTCTACCTTTATAAAAACACCCCAAAGGAAACAAAACCCAAACGAGTAACTCTGTGTGTGTGTGTGTGTGTGTGTGTGTGTGTGTATGTGAACAGACTCGCAATTCACCAACGATCTGGATGGAGAAAACATCTGTGCGCTCCCCAAATCTGTGATTTTTATTTGGCCCACTGGAGCGAAAGGGCGATGAATTCTTGCTTTATATTCCGAAGCGAAGGCCGTGAATATATGGGATAGTTGCAAGGCCTGACATGGTGCCGGTGTGTTTGCACAGACAGTGCTCTCCAAATGCACCTCCTGGGTTCACAAGTCAGATAAACATCGGCTGTCTCGCATTTGGTGTGTTGCCTTGATTGCACAGCCTCCTCATTGTAGTTTTGTAAACATGGCAAGGAGCGCTTTGACTAATCTAACGATTCCATTTCATCAAAATCCATCCAGTTTTCAGGAAGAAATCCAGCCAATAACTGCAGGCTACTTCTTACATTAAGTGCTTAAACTTAATTTTGAGCTTCGGGGAAAGGAAGAAAAATGTAAATTGGGAACAGAGGCCTCTTGGTATATAAGCTTGGATTTGTCTCCTGTTCTGCCCTTTTTTAGTCCTCTCTTTTGCTCTTTCCCTCTCTCCCTCTCCCCCTCCCTTTCATAGCCGCTGAAGAAAAGGTTCATTCTTGGCTAGAAGGGAATATATGGGCCTGGTAAATTTATTTTATGAAAGATTTACACAATCTTCGGTTTTTGGTTATGCAGCTCTGGAAGGACTATTGGGAGACATGCCACAAAGCCATCAGGTTCTCGTTCATTTAAGGGGCTCAATCTTGGAAATTCCTGCATTTGAATATAAGAGGTCAGATCACTAATAGTTCCGGATACAATTTGGGAAAACCTTACTTTATTTAAACATGGCAGGATCTCACCACTGTTATCCTTTTGGCCAGGTTTATGGGTCTCGTATAAAAACCTAAGTTTTGGAAAGCTTAGCAAATTTGTACGTACTTGTGTTCCATCACTTAAGTGATTCATGCAAGACTCATTCTGGATTTCTTTCAAAAAATAACCGAGCGAACCTTGACTTATGATGGTCCCTTTGAAAATATCCCATTACAACCCCAAATTTCTCCTCCTTGGTACAACTGAAATACGGTAGAAAAAAAAAAGTTGGGTAGCTGTCAAAAGTATTTAAAGATGATATCTATAAATGAAATTCTTGAAAAATGTATATCCTTGGTAGCATGGAACCAAGTAAAGGGGGTTTATGTACAGTAGGTGGGTTTTTTAATCCTCTCCTTAACAAAACTGAATTTGACTACAGTAGCCCTCAACTTTTGACCACAATTGAGCCAAAAATTTATGTTGCTAAGCGAGATGTTTGTTCAGTGAGTTTTGCCTCACTTTATGACCTTTCTTGCCGTGGCTGTTATGTGAATCATTGCAGCTGTTAAATTAGTAACCTGGTTGTTAAGTGAATCTGGCTTTCCTGTTGACTTTTGCTTGTCAAAAGGTTGCAAAAGGCTGTGACCGTCTGTTAGGAAATGAGTATTACCTACTTTGTTGGGTTTGGCAATATATAAACCATCAATATAGGTTTAAGACTGCTGTATTGCATCATACTGTGTCCTGATTGGTTAGCTCTGTAGCCAATCTCCTTAGGAGGGAGCTAGAAACATGGTTTGTTTCTCTTTGCTGTTCTTGCTCTCTGATATCTCTGTATGCTACTGTTTGCAAATCCAGAAGAACTGTTTATTGTGAATGACTACGACGACTGGTAAGAAGACTTTGTTATTGGATTATCCCTGGATTGTCGTTTTGCTATCTCCTGCTTTATATGTATGACCTGGACACACCCTTGCTATTCAAGGGTTACTCTGCAAATTCCTTAACACCGTCATAAATATGAGACAGTCAATTTTGATCGCATGACCATGGGGACGTTGCAACTGTCGTTAAGAAAACAATCATAAATCACTCCTTCAAGTGTCATAACTTTGAATGGTCAGTAAAAACATGGTTGTAAGTCAGACTAGCTGTATCTCCTCTAAATCATACATTATCCAGACTCCGTCCCAAAAGGTGATTGTTTTGATCATGTGACATGGAGATGCTGAAACGGTCGTAGGTGTGATAAATGGCTATCAGTCATATTTTTCAGTGCCTTGTAACTTTGAAACAAATGATTGTAACTCGAGAACTACCTGTATGCTAATGGGGATGATGGCCTTTGGAGTCTAAGATGGTTAGAAGATGCTTCCTTCTTCAGGAAGCAAAAAGGTGACCTTGAGGACACAGGGGCCTCAAGGGGCCTCTAAAACCAATGCAAATGACCAGCTGTCTTCAAGGAGTATCAATCCTTCCATCCTTCACCATTTAGCCAGAGCTGAAGAAGCTCCATGGATGAGAAGTGAAATGTCTTCAAAGAAAAACGAAGAAAGTCCATTTGCCTCTTGAAAAAGCACTTTTGGGACAACCTTGACCTGGATGATGGAGAATCTCCAGAGACATTCCTTTGAAGTTGTTTCGCTTCTCATCCAAGTAGCTTCTTCCGTTCCTCTTCTTGAGAACTGAAGAACTTCTTGGATGAGAAGCAAAACATCTTCAAAGAAAAACAAGAAAGCCCAGTTGCCTCTTAAAAAAAAAAAAACACGTGTGGGACAACCATGACCTGGATGTCTGAGAATCTCCAGAGACATTTAAGACAGGGGTATGGTTGACGGCACAAGCCAACTTCCGCATTGTGGGTTTGTGTGACGCTGCCTTCCGAAATATGCAAGATGTGGAACGTGGGTCATCTAAACAATGTCTCCTTTTCAATTTTCCCCGTTCTTTGGCTCCGGTGCAAGAAAATAGACCCGGTAGAGATCATAATGAAGACTTACAGTAACGTGTCTGTGCTTGTGGTCAAGAGAATTAATGGAGTCAATTGGAAACGCATCCGGATTTATTTTTGTCAGGGATTATTATTTGGGCTTGCTGCAAATAGGAGCCACAGAAAAAGCTTTTGTTTTTTCCTGGGTGGAAATTATATCAGGAGAGTGGAATCAGTTCCTTGTATGGCTCATCTGGGGGTGAGGCACGTTAGCTGCCAGCCTCTGTTTAATGTCCAGGATTTATGCTTTCCTTACCTTGAGGCAAAGAAATGGGATGATTCTGACTTGACAGATTAACAGAGTTGGAAGGGACCTTGGAGGTCATCTAGTCTAACCCCCTGCGCAAAGAGGAGACCCTAACCATTTCTGACCGATGGCAGTCCAGTCTCTTCTTGAAAGCCTCCAGGGATGAAGCTCCCACAACTTCTGAAGGCAACTTCTGTTCCATGGGTTGATGGCTCTCACTGTCAGAAAATGTCTCCTTATTTCTATGTTGAATCTCTCCTTGTTCAGTTTCCCTCCATTGTTTCTTCTGGCCTCCAGGTGCTTTGGAAAATAGCTTGACCCCTTCGTCTCTGGGGCAGCCCCTCAAATATTGGAACATGGCTCTCATGTCTCCCCTGGTCCTTCTCTTCACTAGACCAGCCACGCCCAGTTCCTGCAACTGTTCTTCATATGTTTTAGCCTCCAGTCCCCTCATCATCTTCTCTGCACTCTAGAGTCTCAACCTCTTTTTTACTGTGTGGTGACCAAAACTTTAGATTCTAGGTGTGGTCTTACTAAGGCTTTATAGAGTGGTATTAGTTGATCTTGAATGTATCCGTCTGTTAATGCATTTTAGGATTGCATTGGCTTTTTTGGCTGCCGCCATCTTAGTTGCTCTTTGAACTTTTTATGAAGTCTCAACCTCTTTTTTGTAATGTGGTGACCAAAACTGCATGCAGACTTCTCCATGACCACGGGGACTCTGTAACAAGACAGGATAGCAGTCTTCCAATATTTGAGGGGCTGCCACAGAAAGGAGGGGGGGGGGGTCCAAGGCACCTGAAGGCCAGACAAGGAATAATGGATGGAAGCTGATCAAGGAGAGATTCAACTAGAAATAAGGAGGAATTTTTTTGACAGTGAGAACAATCAACCCATGGAACAGAAGTTGCCTTCAGAAGTTGTGGGAGCTTCATCCCTGGAGGCTTTCAAGAAGAGACTGGATTGCCATCTGTCAGAAATGGTGTAGGGTCTCCTGCTTGGATGGGTGGGAAGAGGGTTGGACTAGATGACCTACAAGGTCATCTAGTCCAACCCTCTTCCCACCCATCCAAGCAGGAGACCTGTTAATCTGTTAATCATAAGTGAGACCTGATTGGAAACCACTTTTTTCAGCACAGTGGTAACTGGGAACAGTGATTAAACTGTCCTCATGTAAATTGAGGACTACTGCACTGTATTGGTTAATGTGAGCTAAATGTTGCAAATATTTAATGTTAGTCCACTTTTCAAGGCAATCCTAGTTTCTTGAAGGGTTTTCTCATCTGGGTTGGCGTTTTTTCTGATGTAGCAATAACCTTTGGTAGCTTTTGGCTCAGCTACATCCTGTAATCGCACCGATATATTAATATATTACATTTGAATCAGGGATCTGGTTGAACAGGTTCTGATTGCAGCTATTTTAACCCGGTAACTGAGTAGGGGAGACCGTATTTCACATCAAGCTTGCTGTATTTCCTTCCTGGGGTGAATAATAATGTTGAAATTCAGGCCATTGATCAACTGATAAACCGCCTACATTTTCCCCTTAGAATATTTGATGATTGCTTGATGCTACCAGAGTTACAAAGGTGCAACTTTGAAGCCCTGAGCATTGTATGAAGACCACGGTGGGGAGATGGGTTTTTTTGTGGGGGGTAGGGGAGAGGGTCATTCGCTAGCTGTTTATGAGAACATTAAAATTGTATGTAGACTCCACAGGGAATTAAGAATAGCATCTCTAGCCTATACAGTTTTGTACCCTTAATTGATAATTAGCTTTATTTGGGAGCCAGGAACCAAATTGCAGTTACCATACCCAAATTATCTTCACATTTCTATTTTAAAGAGTGAAAGCTTTGTAAGAGGAATCAAGGAAGATTTTTCTTTAATCTTCTATAGACTTCCTTCCTCGCTTCCTCCCTTGCTTTCTCTCTCTTTTCTTTCCTTCCTTCCTTCACTCCCTCCTCTTTGCCTTCCTTCCTTCCTCCCTCCTCTTTTTTCTTCCTTCCCTCCCTTCCTTTTCCCCACCCTCTTTTCCTTCCTTCCTTCCCTCCCTCCCTCTGCTTTTCCTTCCTTCCCTCCCTCCCTTTTACCCTTTCTCTTTTCCTTCCTTCCTTCCCTCCCTCCCTTCCCTCCCTCCCTCCTCTTTTCCTTCCTCCCTCCCTCCCTCCCTCCCTTCTTCCTTTCTCACTCCCTCCTTCCTTCTTCCCTCTCTCTGTCCCTCCATCCCTCCTTTCTCCCTCCCTGTTTTCCTCCCTCCCTCCTTCTCCAAAGCAGAAGAATTTGATAAAGCTCTTTCCTCCAACAATACACAGCCATTTTTTGGGGGAAAAGCTTTGTTTTGGATCTGGGCTAGATGGGGTCTAAAGATTTTGTCCAAAGAAACATCTAACTGGCCCCCTCTTTAGATCTTGTTTGAAGTTGGCATTCCGTTCCTATAACATGTGGGTGAAAACTCCTGAGATGACAGAAAAGGCTTCTGAGAAATGCACTCTTTCGTTTTCTGGATTCCCTGATTTCACCAGCTGTCCATCAAGTCAAAAACCGGGGAAACGTTTCCATTCAGGCTTCTCCCAGAGAATTCCAGGTGTCAAGTGCAGCAGGGGATACTTCTGAGTTCTTGAAACCAAGATTTGCCTGTTCCCTCCTCCTTCTCCTCCTGCTTCCTTGTTACAGACTCCTGTTTACATTTCTCTCCTCTCCTTGCCGTTTATGGCTGCTGGTTTGGCCAGAGGAAATGAATTAACATAATTTACTGTTTTAAAAACAAGACACACGCCCTGCCCAGGCCGCTATGCGGGAGAAGCCCTCCGGTGGGTCCATTGAAGGAGAACAAAGCCTCGATTATGGAATGCAAGTTTTCGATTCACACCCTCCGTCCCCGTTTTAAAAGGAGCTGCCAGGATGGTGCCCAGGAGCCTGTAACAAACCTCAAACCGCTGTTGACACAAAATGGGTAGGCATTGTTCTTGGTGGAAGTTGGGGATTTGTTTTTTTTGTTTTGTTTTGTTTTTTTGAGCAAGAGAGTCTGGAGCCAAGTCTCTGAGCTGGCAAAGTTTTGTCACAACCTACAGTTTTGGAGTCTCAAGAAGAATTTCTGGAAAGAGAGTTGACTTTTGGGAGATGGAAGCAGGAACCGGGAGAAAGTTGGAGGAGTAGGAAAAATGCAATGAAATGGATACGGAAAATCTCATTAAAAAAAAAAGAGCAAATTTTCCATGATGTTTTTAATAACTGCAACAGCTCTGCAGCGGCAGAGGCTCGTGTCATGTGATGGGCCTCCTTAATTAAAACTCCTTAAAAAGCTCCTTGCCTTCCTACAAACAGAATTGGATTCTTAGGAGGGTATAATCAGAGCTAGGTTGCTACCGATTCAGACCGGTTTGCCGTACTGGAAGTTCTGACCACTGGCTGGGCTCGCCCAACTGCGCCAGTACTCTCCCCCTGTCCTATATATCTCACTCTCTGGCTCACTTGCCCCGCCCACACCGCCCAGCTGATTTCCGGGCCTCACTCACTCTACTCACCACAGCTGCCTGAGAAGATGTGCTGGAAGCTGTATGCATGAAGTCGCCATGTGTTTGGAAGGCACACATACATTTTTGGTTCTGCACTAGGTGGACCGGTTGTTAAATAATGTGAAGCCTACTTCTGGTTATAATGTAGAGCAGAGGTCTTCAAACGTGGCAGCTTTAAGACTTGTGGACTTCAACTCCCACTTCAACTTCACAAGTTGAAGTCACAACTTCAACTTGTGGCAAAGAGTGCAGAGAAGAGCAACAAAGATGTGGAGGCTAAAACATATGAAGAATGGCTGCAGGAACTGGGTATGTCTAGTTTAATGAAGAGAAGGACTAGGGATGACATGTTAGCAATGTTCCAATATCTCAGGGGCTGCCACAAAAAAGAGGGAGTCAAACTATTCTTCAAAGCACCTGAGGGCAGGACAAGAAGCAATGGGTGGAAACTAATCTAGGAGAGAAGCAACTTAGAACTAGGGAGAAATTTCTTGACAGTGAGAAAAATTAATCAGTGGAACAACTGGCCTCCAGAAGTTGTGAATGCTCCAACACTGGAAGTTTTGAAGAAGATGATGGATAATCATTTGTCTGAAGGGGTGTAGGGTTTCCTGCCTCAGCAGGGGGTTGGACTAGAAGACCTCCAAGGTCCCTTGAAACTCTGTTTTTCCGTTACGAGAGATATAACGGAATGGGGAAGAGGAGAACAGAAAAAATATCTTGCGATCTTGGAGAAATGCAACTCAGTGGCTAGGAGCTGTGAAAAAACCAGCGCTTTTATGAACATTTCAATGTGGCCTGTTTTAAATGGTTTCTTTTTTTTTCATTTGAGGTTGTGGCATGTAACGTTGGTTTTAATGCTTTGTTTAAAACCTGTGATTGTTTGTTTTAGCGGTTCATTTTATTTTATTTTGTTCAGCTGAAAGCTCTTGGATGCCTTTTTCGGGGGATGTAAAACCAAACGGAACCAAAAGAGCTGTTAAATTTATTCCAAAACAATTCGGTTTGTTTTAGCAGGCAAGGGATTTCCCCTCCCCCCCTTAAAAGTACATTAGTGTCTGTTGGGAAATAGTGCTTCCTTCAAAAACCTTGAAAAGGAAAAAAAAATTAAAGGGAATGATTAAACACAGGTGGCTTTCCGAGGGCTTTTGAGAGTCAAAATATTTCTCTAAATAAAATTAAAATACGTAAGAAAAGGTTTGAAAATTTAAAAAAATACTATACCAGTATTTTAATATAATTCAATGATACAGCTACTTTGGAAGGTGGTATAAAGTGACATAGAGATAACTCAAAATAGCAACAACAGTCCAAATTTAGGTAGTCCTTGACTTATGACCACAACTGAGCCCAACATTTCTGTTGCTAAGTGAGACATTTGTTAAGTGAGTTTTGCCCCATTTTTCAACCTTTCTGCTACTTATTTAGTTTATTTTTATTTTTATTTTTTTAAAGAGAAAGGCCTTAAACTGCTGCAGTTTTGCACTTGGGATGAAAGATTTAGAGTCCTGTCTTCATATAATTAACATTGCCTACATTGTGGACTTGTGTCTCACCTAGAGCAGGGGTCTCCAGCCTTGGCAACTTTAAGACTTGTGGACTTCAATTCCCAGAATTCCCCAGGCAGTAAAGTAAAGCTGGCTGAGGAACTCTGGGAGTTGAAGTCCACAAGTCTTAAAGTTGCCAAGTTTGGAGACCCCGACCTAGAGAGTGGATTGCAGTGAATTGCTACAAGAAACAGATCTTCTCCAAGGCTGCTTCCTTCCTTCCTTCCTTCCGTTCAGATTTTCCCAAGATTTATTTGCTTGCCTCCTTTTTTTTTTTTTTTTTTTGCAGAAATCCATATTTTTTTTGGCCATTTGTAGAATGAATGTACTATTAATGGGTAGAACCTCACTAAAAAAAATTTTGGGCTCTTTATTGGAACATGCGTTCTTCTCCACTCGTGCATCTTATGAATTCTGTGAAGATCCTGCCTCCTTGCTACATTCCCTAACCATAGTTCCTTCAGGGTTGATGGAAAGAGACCTCACTTCTCAACGTTTTGGTCCACCTTAACTGGCTAGGAGTCTTGAGTGGGTAGATGAGACCTTTGGAAGTCCCCTTTAACTCAAGTGCTCTGCTGCAACCCCTTTGAGAGATTTCCAAAATATCATTGAATAAGAAAAGTAAGCTTGAAGCACCGACAGCTTGGATTAAGGTCAACCCCTACCATGCCTGACGTAGAAACCTGACAGCTGGTTTAGTTAAGGGAGTTGAAGTGAGAAAATGTCAGGAAGAAATGAGTGAGGTCTTAACCCTTTAACCTACCCGCCTTCCAAGTTCTCACTCAAAAAGGTCCATCCAGACGTTTCTATCCAAGCATGAAGTTGGAGGAATGAGGGGGGCCTTTCTGGACCTTTATGGAGAAGATGACCACCTGGAGCAACAAAATGGGGGTTGAGGAGAGGAGAAAGCTCTTTCCTAACAGAATAACAGAATTCGAAGGGACCTTGGAGGTCTTCTAGTCCAACCCCTGCTCAAACAGGAGAACCATGTACCATTTTAGACAAATGGTTGTCCAATCTCTTGAAAACCTCCATTGATGGAGCATTCACAACTTCTGGTGGCAAGCCGTTCCACTGGTTAATTGTTCTCACTATCGGGAAATTCCTCCTTAGTTCTCCTTTTTGTGGCAGCCCCTCAAATATTGGAAGACTGCTATCATGTCCCCCCTGGTCCTTCTTTTCACTAGGCTAGCCATACCCAAATCCTGCAACCATTCTTCATGTGTTTTAGCAATTATGGACCATCCATCTCTAGGCTAAATCCCCTTCCCCCAACTCTTCGTCTCTAACAAAACCTGTTATCAAACTTCTCTTGCCCTTATCTGAATATCACCTCCATGTATAATGGTTTTATTCCTTCTTGTCACCTGTGCAATTGAAGGTTTTTCTCTCTCAATTTGGAGAACACTGTATAACTCCATCCTGCTTGCTTTGAGATCGCTTATTCCCTCAGTTTCCCCGTTGTTAGCTCTTGACCTTCCATTATATATTTCTTTTCGTAATTAGGGTCAGCACATGGGATTGATTTAAAGAACACATTTTTAACAGAGGTAAATGGATTGATAGTCTAATGGAGAAAAGGAGGAAGGGAAGAGAAAGGGACACATGCCTGCATTTTTTACAGCAAACTGTCTATTACAGTATTATTATGGCTGCAAAAATTGTATACACTTACCAAGGAAGGGTTAGGGTTATAAAGAGAAATGTAGTAATTTAGCTGTTATCACCGGCATTATTTCTTCATAACATGTATTTTTAAGATTAGCAGAGCATAATTCCCTCTCGCTAATTTCTAACTCCTGGTGCTACTTTGACCTCTTGAAACTTTCTGTATCGTTCACAGTTAAAATTACCTTTGTCTCAGAAGGAAGCCAACATGACTGACAATATAAATAAAATGTATGAGGCTCCAAGTAACACAAAACTCACGGATAGCTTTCGATTTAAGACTATTTATTTGTGACCGTTTGAAGTTAAAAAAAAAGCGACTTTCCAACTGGTCCTCGCACTTATATCCATTGTAGATTCCACGGTCACATGATATAAATTTGGGCAGTTGGCAATGGGCAGGTACTTATGACGGTTTCCGCATCTTGGGTCATGTGACCTTCCTAGCTGGCTTTGGAGGAGCAAAATCAATGGGGGGGGGAGCCAGATTTGTTTAACAACCACATGATTCGCTTAACAACTGGCAAAAAAGATCGTAAAATGGGGCCAATTCATTTAATAATTGCCTTGTTTAAATTTTGGGGTTAATTTGTGCTTACAAGTTGGGATCTCCTTAAAAGTCTGTAGAGATTCTCAATCATCTGAGTCCTGGTTGTCCCAAAGGTGCTTTTTCTGGAGGCAACTGGACTTCCTTGGTTTTTATTCGAAGACGTTTCGCTTCTCATCCAAGAAGCTTCTTCAGTTCTGACATTCCCCACTATTCAAGAGATGAAGAAGCTTCTTGGATGAGAAGCAAAACATCTTCAAAGCAAATAACAAGAAAGTCCAGTTGGCTTCTGAAAAAGCACCTTTGGGTCAAGATCTCCCTATATTTTTGGTGCATTTTTTTAGCGCTGTGGAAACAGGAGGAATTTACGAACACTGGGAAAGGACATGTGCATGTTCCTAAAACAGCCCGTGTCTTCAACCAAATTCTCTCTTTTTTTGCAATCCTTTTGCCATCTACTTGAGGCATTTCTCCTTCCATCTTAGTCATTGAATTTACAGGGACCGCCTGATGGAATTATATCATTAAATCCACCCAGCTGATGGATGAGAAGCATTCTTTGGCTGTGTTGAGACAAAGGATTAGACAAAAGATAGTTAGGATAGAATCACAAAGAGAACAACAGAGTTGGAAGGGACCTTGGAGGTCATCTAGTCCAAGCCCCTGCTTAGGCAGGAGACCCTAATACCATTTCAGACAAATGGTTATCTAATCTCTTCTTAAAAACTTCCAGTGTTGGAGCATTCACAACTTCTGGAGGCAGGTTGTTCCTCAGATTCATTGTTCTAACTATCATGAAATTTCTCCTTAGTTCTAAGTTTCCATCCATTGTTTCTTGTCCTGCCCTCAGGTGCTTTGGAGAAGAGCTTGACTCCCTCTTCTTTGGGGCAACCCCTGAGCTATTGGAAGGCTGCTATCATGTCTCCTTTAGTCCTTTTTTTCATTAAACTAAACATAACACATTCCAGCAACCGTTCTTTAAATGTTTTAGCCTCCAGTCCCCTCATCCTCTTTGTTGCTCTTCTCTGCACTCTTTCTAGAGTCTCCACATCTTTTTTACATCTTGGTGACCAAAACTGGAGGCAGTATTCCAAGTGTGGCTTTACCAAGGCATTGTAAAGTAGGATTAACCTCGATTCTATCCCTCTGTTATAAGGATCAGAGCAGTTGCTTACGTACTTCCCACTTCCTACTTCCCTGCAATTCTAATTTTTCTCCCCTCTGAAAAGGGAGATATACCATTCAGCGCCATCTACCCCCTCCCGCCCCATCAGAATACAAAAAAGCAGTAAATGTGATTGGATTCTTATCAGATTCCCAGAGAAGAGATTCAAAAAAGGAGATCATTTTGGTAGATTCTGGGAAGGGATTAATTTGGTTGTTCACCAGGTTTACTCTAGGCTGATCAAACTTATAAACAAAAGAAATGTTTCTTTGAGGTCATTCACTCGGGGAGCCCGCTTGGCTAATCTTCCAGATCTGCAAATCAAGTTAATTGGTTTATGTCTGACTACTTTGCTGGAGCAGGGAACCATCAGGTGGGAGCCGGCCTTCCGTGTTTCCCTCCCCAAATAGCTTTGACACACATGTATACATTATCCTCCTCCCATGTTTTACTAATGGTAGAAACAATCTCTGTGTCCCCATGTCAGTGTTTCCCAGGAGACAGGCAGGCTGTGTGATTTTAATGAAATGGAAAAAGTTTAGCGGAAAAGATTCTATCAGAGGTTTGGAGAGAAAGGAGGGATTTTATGTTGTGGATTAGAAGGCCAAAGTTTGACACAGTTTGCCTTGCATTTGGGGGGCGGGGGGACCACTTGGATCTTTTTTGTTAGTGTGGCAACCAAAACTGGATGTGATATTCCAAGAATGGTTCTACTAAGTCTTTATAAAGCGATACAAATACTTTACATGATCTTGATTCTATCCCTCTGTTAATGTAGCCTAGGACTGTATTGGCTATTTTGGCAGCTGCAGCACACGGCTGGCTCCTGTTTAAGCAATTGTCCACTAAGACTGCAAGATCCTTTTCACAATTACTACTATCTACCCAGGTACCACCTATTCTAAGCCAGGTGCCTTCCATTATTTAGTTTAGCACTTCTCTACCAACTTTGGAAAGTTTGATAGTGAAAATTGAAGCTACGCATGCTTGAAAGGTATAGATTTGCTGTGAATTCAGTATGCATTTGAACACGTCAATGCTCTGTGCTTTGTGGTTTGGCTACAGATTGATGCATAAATGTTGCTCACTGAAGATGCTGAATTGAACTTATTCCATAATTGAATTATTTATGCATTGAACTCCTGGCATCGACTAGATAAAAACATTTCCGCCCCCCCTCTGCAGCCATTCCCTTCCTCAGAACCAGAGACCCGATGAAAGGCTAGTAAGAAACCAGGTTTAAAAAACCCCATCTCTTTTGTCGTCCTCTCTGCTCCATCCCTTAAAAAAAAGGATTGTTGAGTATTCATTGGAAATCTCCCATGGATTTAACTTCTTCCTTTGTTTTGTTTCCCAGTAAAAAGCTTGATGGAAAGTGAGGGTGGCAGCAGCGATGGCTGGCTGGTTTTGGAAAAAGAAAAGAAAAGAAAGAAAAGAAAGAAAGAAAGAAAGAAAAGAAAGAAAGAAAGAAAAAGAAAAAGAACTCTATCTTTTGAGACAAGTTTTTGTTTCAAAGAGAGAAGTAAGTGTCCATGATCTCCCATTAGAATTATTAGCAGGAAGGGATTCTTTGTCTAGGAGCTTTGGATATCGTTTAATCAGAGGGGTTTTATTCCCCTTCCCCAAAATATTTAAACTTTAAAGCCCTCGTTAATTTCTCCTGGTAATGAGGTAGACATTTGCAGGGTTTTTGAAATAAAGTCTTTTGATTCTCTGCTTTTGGCAACTGGTGGATTTACATCCATCCATAAGCCGTTTTATCCATGGAGCGTTTTCCTGGCTAATTTTTGCTTTTCAGGCAAGCTTTTCTTTTTAACTCAATATTTGTCCTTTTTCTCTTCTTCCTGGTACTGTGTAGCAGGGGGTTGCATAGATTTTCCCTTGGCATTTTGTAACCCTGATGGCTTTGAACAGCTGTTTGCAGCTTTTAAATACACCATTTACCTGCAGGGAATTAAATGTGTCTCGTGGTTAGAGATTCGTAGCTTGGGGATTAAATAGTTAGATGAAGGGAGTGGGCTTAGCGGTACAGGCATTGTAAGGAACCCCCCCCCCCAATTTTTCTTCCTGACAACCCCATAATAGACCTCAATTTACAACGGTTCATTTAGTGACTGTTCAAAGTTACAACAGCAGTGGGGAAAAAACCCTTATGACCATTTTTCACACTTAAGATTGTTGCAGCCGCCCCCTGCTCACATAATCAAAATTCAGATGCTCAGTGACTGATTCATATTTATGACGGTTGCAATGTCCCGGACTCACGTGGTCCCTTTTTGTGACCTTCTGACAAGCAAGTCAACGAAGAAGCCAGATTCATTTAACAAGCATGTTCCTAATTTAATAACGGCAGCAATTCAACTTGACAACGGTGGCAAGAAAAATGGGCCAAAATTCACTTAACGACGGTCTCACTTGGCCCCAGAAATTTTGGGCTCCGTTGTGGTTGTATGTTGAAGAGTTATGCTGCCTTCTTGCTCTTTCCTAGTCAAGGGAAACTTGTCCCCATACCTACTAGTGGTAGTGAATATCAGGTTAACACATCCATCATCCATGCTCAATCACGCGTGAAGTTAAGGTCCATGGACTTGGGTCAGTGAGCTGGAGGAAATGAACCAGCTGAGGTGTGTCTCTTAGTCACAGATTTGCAGTAGCCAAGAAGGAGGAATCTCAATGGTTTCCCCTGTCTAGAAGTACTTGGTCTTCCAAATCAGAAGGTAATCAGATACCTGAAGAAGTAGAGTTACTGACCAAAATTAAGCTGACTACTTATTTTAATTTAATTCTGATTTATTTTTAATTCATCAGAAGTTCCATGTCCCAAAGGTGCTTTTTTCAAAAAGCAAATGGACTGTTTTTTTTTTTTGAAGATGTTTCGCTTTTCATCCAAGAAACTTCTTCAGTTCTGAAGAAGCTTCTTGGATGAGAAGAGAAACATCTTCAAGGGAAAAAACCAAAGTCCATTTGCCTTTTGAAAAAAACACCTTTGGGACAACCATGACCTGGATGACTGAGAATCTCCATAATTTTGTCTACCACTGTTTATTTTCACTCCTCACTCTGGGGAAATGTATTTTTTAATTTTGAATTTATTCTGAAGTGGTTTGTTATGACTATCATAGAATAAACCGAACTGAAAATACCTGAATATAACTCCAAGCCCCTCAATTCCGATTTAAACAAGCCATTTCTAAGATCTAAATCAACCAAGGCTCATTTATGTAGCAAAATCTAATGTGTACGAGAAGATCTCCCTTCCAATAGGCCTTCCCACTTGTAGGGAGTTTGGCCATGAAATCCAAAAATTTGAGCATGTAATGTCTCTCTATTGTGCTTAATCTTTGAGGCAAAGTCGAGCGTGCAGAAGTAGGCAGAATCCTGCTGTAATTACAAAGCTACGATTACTTGGCCCAGCTGTTGTTCCTACCTCTTGTTTCTCCTGCTGGCCTTTTAGTAAGGAGACTACAGCTTGTGTTGTGACTCGGCCTTCTGTGGAAGCATAAGTTCTAGTACCGCTTTATAAAGTCTTGGGAAGACCACACTTGGAATATGCCATCCAGTTCTGGTCACCACAATATTAAAAAAAAGATGTTGAGACTCTGGAAAGAGTGCAGAGAAAAGCAACAAAGATGATTAAGAGGCTGGAAGCTAACACATACGAAGAACGGTTGCAGGAATTGAGTAGGTCTAGTTTCATGAAAAGAAGGACTAGGAGTGACACATGATAGCTGTGTTCCAATATTTGAGGGGTTGCCACAAAGAAGAGGGAGTCTAGCTATTCTCCAAAGCATCTGAAGGCAGGACAAGAAGCAATGGTTGGGAACTCATCAAGGAGAGAAGCAACCTGGAATTAAGGAGGAATTTCCTGACTATGAGAAGAACAATTAATCAGTGGAACAGCTTGCCACCAGAAGTTGTGGGGGCTGCAACACTAGAGGTTTTTAAGAAGGGACTGTACCAACCATTTGTCTAAAATGGTTTAGGGTGGGACTAGAGGACCTCCAAGGGCCCTTCCAGCTCTTCTCTTCTCTTCTCTTCTCTTCTCTTCTCTTCTCTTCTCTTCTCTTCTCTTCTCTTCTCTTCTCTTCTCTTCCTAATTCTAATTTCACTCTACTCTACTCTACTCTACTCTACTCTACTCTACTCTACTCTACTCTACTCTACTCTACTCTACTCTACTCTACACCCTACCCTACCCTACCCTATCCTACCCTACTCTATTCTACTCTACCCTACTCTCCTATACCCCTTCTCAGTAGGGCTAGGTTTCCAGATCCCTTATCATCCTGATAGCTTTAATCTCAATTTCCTCTGTCTCCTCCATGTGTTTTTCAAAATGCAGAGCCCAGGTGTGGATGCAGTACTTCAACTATGTTCTATCTAACCAGTACGGAATACAACGGAGCTCTTGTCTTCCAAAGAACTGACCGCAGGGCTTCTGAGCATGTAACTCATGTTTGCCTTAGCCTTTGAAAGGGCTGCATTAGTCACTGCCTTGTCCTGTTCAACTGGCGATCCATTAGTTGATCTCCTGATCGCTGACCCCAAATGGTATTATTTCCCCCCTGCTGAGATGGAGGATATTGGCGCTTGTCAGAGGAACAAGTCAGCCTGTGAAGTTTAAGTGGCGTTCAAGTCTCCTAGGCGGTTTTGAATTGTGACGTTTGTCTTCTGTTGAGTAGTCTCCATCCCTTGGAAGGTGACTTAGATATCTCCATGTATCTGATGCAGAAGCCGGGTTCTGCCATCCTCTTGAACCTTCAAGCAAGAGTTCTTCTTCCCTCTTTCTTTCCTACCAGCCTTCCCCACCTGTGTCTCATTTTCTCACTTTGTTCCCATCCTTCAAAGTGAGAATCTTTATGAGATCCGCTTTGAACAATTGGAACCAACCTCTGCCCTATTCTGACCCTTTCAAGACTTTCCTTAAATCTGAAGAGGAGGCTAGTCCACTTGGCTTGGGGAGGGAAGGAGGTTTGCCCTTGCACTTTAGCATCCTCCCTATTCCAAGAGAAGGAAGAATAGAATAGAGTAGAGTAGAGTAGAGTAGAGTAGAGTAGAGTAGAGTAGAGTAGAGTACAACAGAATAGAATAGATTGCAATAGAGTAGAGTAGGATAGGATAGGATAGGATAGGATAGGATAGAATAGAAGAACAGAGTTGGAAGGGACCTTGGAGGTCTTCTAGTCCAACCCCCTGCTTAGGAAACCCTGCACCACTTCAGACAAAGGGTTGTCCAATCCCTTCTTAAAAGTCAGTGGACGTCTGTGCAAAGCGCACCTTCTCCTCCTCACAACCAGCTAGATTGGCCTCCTTTGTGTAGTTATAGCCAAGGTTTGTCACCCAGGAAAAAAGGACGCAGCCAAGGACCTGGGGGTGGGGGTGGGGACATTGAAAGCCTCTGGGGAGAAGGTCCAGAGTCATCGTCCTTGAGGAAAGCTTCCCAGAATCCAGAAGAAAAGGAGTGAAGCAGGAAAAGCCATTGGAAGGGATAGTTGTAGTTTCTGGTGGCTTGGGGAAGAGGGCGAGATGGAAAGAACATTTCCTGGACAGATTCAACAAAGGCTAGGCCTTCCTTGGGGTTCTGCAAAAGATGCAAATGGGTCTAAGCACCAACATGACTGACCATTCTTCTTCCTTCTCTTTGGATTTTCATTCTTCTCATTGGTTAGTTGCTTGAATTCTCATGTGCTTTGATATCACATGTTGGTAATATCCCTTCTCTCCCCTCTCCTTCTTCTTTCCCCTCTTCCCCTCTCTCTTGCCCCCTTCCCTCTGCTTCCTTCTCCTTCTCCTTCCCCTCTCCCCTCTCCCTTCTCCTCCGCTCCCCTCTCCTTCCCCTCTCCTCTTCTCCCCTCTTCTCCCCTTCTCCTCCTCTCCCCTCCGCTTAATCTCTCTCCTTCTTCTCTCCTCCTCTCTCCCTTCCCCTCTCCCCTCTGCTTCCCTCTCCTCTCCTCTCCTCTCCTCCCCTCCCTTCTCCTTTCCCCTCTGCTTCCCTTTCCTTCTCCTTTCCTCCTCCCTTCTTCCTTGCCCTCTCCCCCCTCCACTTCCCTCTCTCCTCTCCCCCTCCTCCTCCCCCTCCCCCTCCTCCTTTCCTGAATAAAAGAAGACGAGAATATTTTCACCAAGCTATATGGAAGTGCTGTTACTGTAGTGTTACTGTGGCTATAAACTCCAGAGTTACTGTATTGGGAGCACTTAGGTGTAGCCAGTGGTAGCAAGTGACCCTTTCTAAGTGACAGTAAATTGGTCATCAGGAAAATGAATGCATGGTATAGGGCTCTGTAGAGTGTGTGGTTTTCTCTAAGGATCAAGTAGACGGAATCTCGCACAGGATCATCAAATTACATTCTCTGATTTTCAGTCTACAGATGGATCTACTCACTGGGAATTTACATGTCTAATCGAAAACACTTGCAGACTAGCTCAGAGGATATTTCTCCAAAAGGAAAACCAAAATAATAATAGTGTAACAACTGAAGCTTGGTTCCCCCCCCTTTATATTATTGTTTTAATGTTTCACACAAGTTGCTTACATTGCCTTAACTGTCTTACTTTGCTTTCCTCTATAATATTTAGCGTGTATTTATCATAAGTGCTATGAAGCCTAATGTGGGGCCAGCTAAAGATTTAAATTACAGGGTGTTTCCTCCCCCACATGTGAGCAGAGGTGGAGAAATTCCGTACTCCAATTTCATCAGGTAGCTCTGGGCACTTAGCTGATAAGAGCTGTGGTGACCCCAGTGGTCAGAATGCAGTATTGCAGGCTGATCTCTGAATTCCACTGCCAACAGTTCGATCCTGATCAGTTCAAAGTTGACTCAGCCTTCTTCTGTCCTTCTGAGATCGGTAAAACAAGGATCCAGATTGCTGGAAATTGAAGAAGTATATAAGTCTTAAGTGCTATTGCTATAAAAACCATTCCCACTGCCAACAGTTTGATCCTGACCAGCTCAAGGTTGACTCAGCCTTCTTCTGTGCTTCCAAGGTCGGTAAAACAAGGACCCAGATTGTTGGGGGCAATACGCTGACTCTATAAACCGCTTTTGTAGCCTTTTGACAAGCCAAATCAATGGGGAAAAACAGGTTCACTTAATAACCAGGTTGCTAATTTAACATCTGTGGTGATTCAGTTAATGGAGGCAAGACAGGGGGCAAAATGGGGCAAAATGCACTTAACCAAAGTTTCACTTAGCAACACAAATGTTGGGTTCCATTGTGGTTGTAAGTCGAGGTTGTAAGTTGATGCAATAAGCCTTAAGTGCTATTGCTATTGCTATCTTTACTTTTCCTGATGTTATTCATGGTGGACAGTGCAAGATCTCCCACTTACTGTATGCCTTTTGATCTCAGGGCTGCAATCACTACATTGGTGGGTCTTAGAGCCCAGGAAGATGAATTTCTTCTAACATCTAGTATTTAGAATAGAGTAGAGTAGAGTAGAGTAGAGTAGAGTAGAGTAGAATAGAATAGAAAGTAGAGAGTAGAGTAGAGTAGAGTACAATACAGTAGAGTACAGTAGAGTTGAATTGAATTGAATTGAATTGAATTCATTATTGGCCAAGTGTGATTGGACATACAAGGAATTTGTCTTGGTACATATGCTCTCAGTGTACATAAAAGAAAAGATACATTCGTCAAGAATCATAAGGTGCAACACTTAATGATAGTCATAGACTAGACTAGACTAGACTTGACTTGACTTGACTTGACTTGACTTGAATTCTTTATTGGCCAAATGTGATTGGACACACAAGGAATTTGTCTTGGTGCATATGCTCTCAGTGTACATAAAAGAAAAGATAACATTTGTTAAGAATCATAAGGTGCAACACTTAATGATAGTCATAGACTTGACTTGACTTGACTTGACTTGACTTGACTTGAATTCTTTATTGGCCAAATGTGATTGGACACACAAGGAATTTGTCTTGGTGCATATGCTCTCAGTGTACATAAAAGAAAAGATAACATTTGTTAAGAATCATAAGGTGCAACACTTAATGATAGTCATAGGATAATCATAAGCAATCAGGAAACAATATCACCATAAATCATAAGGATACCAGCAACAAGGTTACAGTCATACAGTCATAAGTGGAAGGAGATGGGTGGTGGGAACAATGGGAAGGTTAATAGTAGTGCAGACTTAGTAAATAGTTTGACAGTGTTGAGGGAATTATTTGTTTAGCAGAGTGATGGCATTGGGGAAAAAACTGTCCTTGTGTCTAATTGTTCTAGTGTGCAGTGCTCTATAGCGTCGTTTTGAGAGTAGGAGTTGAAACAGTTTATGTCCAGGGTGGGAGGGTTCTGTAAATATTTTCACAGCCCTCTTTTTGACTCGTGCAGTATACAGGTCCTCAGTGGAAGGCAGGTTGGTAGCCATTGTTTTTTCTGCCGTTCTAATTTTACTATGAAGTCTGTGTCTGTCTTGTTGGGTTGCAGAGCCAAACCAGACAGTTATGGAGGTGTGATAAATTTATTTATTCTAAAATCTAGGGAATCCCAGCACCTGCGAAGGTGATTTTTGTCATTCATTCCGGAGATGGGGTGGCTACCGCGGAGACAGGTGCTGGCAGTTGTTCTCGCTCTCGCTCTCCCTCTTTCTCTCTCTCTCTCCAGCTGCAGGCATGATAAATGATGTCTTTTAAGTGGTTTCCAAGGGCTGAACATTCACTCTCAGAAATTCTAGATGGCAAACTGGTCTTCCCCCCTCCCCCTCTCCAGGGAATTAAGGAAATTGGATTCCCTTGGTGTTCCCCAGCTGGTAAATTTGGTGTGACTCAAGAAAAGGGGAAATTGCTGAAACGGGCCCTACCTGGAGAGCTGAACAGATCGCTTGGATGTTGAGCTCAACTGAAATCAATGAGATTTCCTTCCAAAGAAGTCTGGGTAAAATGGGAGCGAAGCTGGATGCAGACCAAAAGAAATAAAAATTTTTGCGGAGAATGTTTTGTTCTCAGTCTCTGAATGGACAAGAATAACAGAGAATGAGAGAATAACAGAGTTGGAAGGGACCTTGGAGGTCTTCTAGTCCAACCCCCTTCTCAAGCGGGAGACTCTGTACCATTCTAGATAGGTGGGTGTCCAGTTTCAAAAACCTCCATTGATGGAGCTTTCACAGCTTCTGGTGGCAAGCCGTTCCACTAGTTAATTGTTTTCACTGTTAGGAAATTCCTCCTTAGTTCTAGGTTGCTTCTCTCGTTTAATTTCCATCCATTGCTTGTTGTATTGTCCTGTCTCTTCTTGAAAACCTCCCATGATGGAGCACTCACAACTTCTGGTGGCAAGTTGTTCCACTGGTGAATTGTTCTTCTCACTGTCAGGAAATTCCTCCTCAATTCCAGGTTGCTTCTCTCCTTGATTAGTTTGCATCCATTGCTTCTTGTCTGACCTTCTGGTGCCTTGGAAAATAGCTTGACCCCTTCCTCTTTGGGGCAGCCCCTCAACTATTGGAAGACTGCTATCATGTCCCCTCTAATCCTTCTGTTCATTAGACTAGACCTACCCTATTCCTGCAACCGTTCATCATATGTTTTAACTTCCAGCCCTCTAATCCTCTCTGCCCTCTTTCTAGAGACTCAACATCTTTTTTATATCATGGCGACCAAAACTGGGTGAGATATTCCAAGCATTCTCCAAGAAAAACCATGGCTGACTTGTGCTTCCAGATTTGATGAAATGAAATGGGATTAAAAAATCGCCGTGGCTCCACTACTTTGCTTGATAGGCTTTGGGTCTTTTGAAAGCCTTCTCCCGTTCTGACCTACCCTGGTTTCATCTCTGGTGGGCTCCTCTTTGGTTGCCCACAACCCCTCTGTAATCTTGCGGTCCTTCTCTAATGCTAGACCTTCGCAAACTACTTTCCGTAATTACAAAGTGCGCAAGGCAGAAACATCAGCTTAGAAAAATTCTGCATTTATAGCTCAGCTCGTCTAAAAGAACCAAGGGTTCTTCAGCTGGTTAAGTAAGGATGGTGGTAAGGGGATGAGAACACACACACACTTAGTAAATTCAGAACAGATGCATGGTGTTTTTTGATCCAAACCGTAGGATTTGAAAACACCAGTTTCTTTTTTTAAAAAATAAATTTTATTAATTTTTTCCAATTATAATCAACACAAGACAAAAACACTGCTTATACATACCAACAAAAACCGTACATTCCCCTCCCTCCCTCCCCCATTCATAACACTAAACATAAAAAAAACCCCACGTCTATCCCGGCAGGTATTATTCCTGCCCTCATTAGTAAATAATTATGCCCACAACACAGAATCCCCAAATATGATTTTCATACAATTGTCTTTCAATCTAAATAAGTATATCTCTCTTCATATTAACATAGATCCTCACTTCATCTCAATTCTTCTATTCAACGACCGATACCAACTGTCCCAACTTTGAAAAAATTCAGAATCCTCTTTTTCTTTCAACCTATACGTCATTCTGTCTGCCTCAGTGCACGTTAATGCTTTGTTTATAATTTGGGCACTAGCTGCTATCTCTTTTCCTTTCCACTGTTGGGCGAACACTATTCTAGCTGCAACTAAAATATGTGGAGTGAGATACCATTTTTTTCTTGCTTAGTTCCTCTGGGCGAATACCTAGTAAATATATCTCAGGTTTCCATTGGAGGTCCTCATTAGTAATTTCCTTAATCCAGTTTTGTTTTTGTTCTTTTAATTAGATTTCTATGCCGCCCTTCTCCGGAGACTCAGGGTGGCTTACAATGCGTTAAGCAATAACCTTCATACTTTTGTATATTTTATACAAAGTCAGCTTATTTCCCCCACAAACTGGGTCCTCAGTTTACCTACCATAGAAAGGATGGAAGGCTGAGTCAACCTCGAGCCTGGTGAGATTCGAACTTACAATAATTGCAGACAGCTGAATGTTAATAACAGGCTTTAGTCTGCTTTTAGCCTGTTGAGCTATCTTGGCTCTTAATCCTTCTCCAATACTTGCCATTATACAAGTCCACCATTGGTGGAAATACGTACCTCTGGTTTTCCAACATTTCCAACATAACTCCCAACAGTGCTCGTCACATCCCGTCTGGACTACTGTAATGCTCTCTACATGGGGCTCCCCTTGAAGAGCACTCAGAGGCTCCAACTGGTCCAGAATGCGGCCACGCGGATGATTATAGGAGTGACTTGGCGCATCCATGTGACACCTCTCCTGCGCGAGTTGCACTGGCTCCCAGTGGTCTTCCAGGTGCGATTCAAGATGGTGGTGACCATCTTCAAAGCGCTCCATAGCTTAGGACCCGGATACTCACGGGATCGCCTTCTGCCACCAATGGCCTCCCACCGACCAACACGCTCCCACAGAGAGGGACTCCTCAGGGTGCCGTCAGTCAAACAATGTCGACTGGCGACCCCCAGGGGGAGAGCCTTCTCTGTGGGGGCATCCGCCCTCTGGAATGAACTGCCCCGGGGATACGTATGATTCCTGACCTGCGTACCTTTCGCCGTGTCCTTAAGACCCTGCTATTCCAACAGGCTGGCCTGGCTTAATGAGAATTTGGATGGGGTGTTTTAATTTTGGGGTTTTTAACTGGGGGGGGGGGCAAAATATTTAATTTGTTTTTAAATTGCTCTTAAATTTTGTATTTCATGTTATTTTATTGTGGCTGTACACTGCCCTGAGTCCTTCGGGAGAAGGGCGGTATAAAAATTAAACAAACAAACAAACAAACTCTGATGCACCTGGAAACATTTTAGCAATTCTTGCTTGTGGGAGGTGCCACCTATACAACAAAACACCAGTTTCATAGATTTTATTTTTCCTTTTAGTCCTTCAGTTGCCCAGATCCTAAGCAGTCCATCACTCTCTGGGCCTTCATTTCTTGTACCCAGGCAGCGATCAACACTGATCTGAATCAAAGTATTGTACAACCTTACAACCATTTGTTTACCCATTCAAAGTTGCAATAGCATTGAAAAAAGTGATTGACAACTGGAACTCACATTTATAACTATTGGGACATCCCCATTGTCACGTGATCTGGAAATTGGTATACATTTATGACGGTTGCTGCATCCTGGGCTGCTGGGCTCCGCATACCTGTCACGTCACCCCTAGTTCTTTTCAGGCTAGACATAATGTAGCTCCCTCAATTGTTCTTCATACAATTTAGCCTCCAGACTCTTCATCATCCTTGTTGCTCTTCTCTGCACATTTTCTAGGGTTTCCACTTTTTTTTTTTTGTATCGTGGTGACCAGAACTGGACACCGTCTTCCAAGGTGCCTGGTGGCTCAGCAGACTAAAAGCATTGTGATTAATACCAGCTGTCTGCAATTACTGTAAGTTTGAATCTCATCAGGCTCAAGGTTGACTCAGCCTTCCATCCTTTCTAAGGTAGGTAAACTGAGGACCCAGTTTGTGGGGGCAATAAGCTGACTTTGTAAAATATACAAAAGTATGAAGGCTATTGCTTAACGCATTGTAAGCCGCCCTGAGTCTCCGGAGAAGAGCGGCGTATAAATCTAATAAAAAAAAAAGTGTGGTCTCGTGTAGGATTACAGATGATGGCCTGTCTATTCTCAAATGCATTTTATTCAGAAAACTCCTCTGTATTGTACACTACAGTGGTGATGTGGGGTTGCTAGAAGTTCCACCAAGAAGCGGTCTTGGAAAGAGATTTTATTTATTTATTAGACTTTTCTCCCATGTGTATCACTTTACAAGTAACTCAAGGTGGCAAATGTGTCTAAAATTCCTTCGTCCTCCTATTTTCCCAGCAACAACAATCCTGTGAGGTGGGTTGGATTGAAAAGGGAGAGTCTAGCTAAGAGTCACCCAGATGGCTTTCATACTTAAGGTGGGACTAGAATTCCTAGTTTCTTGGTGATTGGCCCAAAGTCACCTAGCTGGCTTTCATGCCTAAGGCGGGACTAGAACTCACCATCTCCTGGTGATTGGCTCACCCAGCCAGCTTTCATGGCTAAGGTAGAACTAGAACTCACAGTCTCTGGGTGATTGGCCCAAAGTCACCCAGCTGGCTTTCCTGCCTAAAATGGGACTAGAACTCACTGTTTCCTGGTGATTGGCCCAAAGTCACCCAGTTGGCTTTCATGGTTAAAGACAGAACTAGAATTTACAATCTCCAGGTGATTTGCCCAGTCACCCAGCTGGCTTTCCTGCCTAAAATGGGACTAGAACTCCCAGTCTCCTGGTTTCTAAGACCAACCCTTTAACCACTACACCAGACCAACTCTCCTGTGCCAGCCTTAATTAAAACTATCCCAAGGATCCCCTTTCTCAAAGCAGATAACGGGAGTTGGTTCTATTCTTCTGTCTAGAATCCAGGCTTTTTAATCTGAAAATTTTAATGCTCCAAAGTTGGATCATTTAAAAAGAAAAAAAGAAAACCCAGACAGAGAAACACATTTGTGCATCTCAGGAAGGGAGCCAAGTTTGAGGCAATTTCATTTGGTGATGACAAAGCAGCTTTCAAGAAATGTAACTCTCTTTTTTCAGAGATAATTCCCAATCGCTCGGTTTGGTTTTCGGGGCCACTCTTACTACTCCCTCCCCCTCATCGAGTTAGCAAGATAAACACTTGTTTGATTGAAGGTGAAAATCCTGGCGGGGGAAGAAGTAGAGACAGTGGAGGCCCTTTTGGCCAGGTTCCTAATCCCTGCCTGGTGTCTTGAAGTTGCTGTTTAGAAGAATGAATGAACCCATTCACTCTTCTAGCTTGGCCCTCCGCGGAGATCACCAAGGAGTTGTAGTACAACGGGTCACAGAGAAATATCATTTACACCAGGGGTGGGGAATTTGTCACCAGCCAGATACGTTGGCCTCCCATCTCCCAGAATTCTTCATCATTAGCCATGCTTCTTGGGACTTTTTTTGGATATCTCGGCAACATCTGGAAAGCTGGAGTTGATTCTTCACTCCTGTGTGTGGCCCCTGTCTTTGGAAGCACAGGCCGTCCTTGAAGTACGATCACAATCGAGCCCAGCATTTCTGCTGCTAAGCGAGACAGCTGTTAGGGGAATTTTGCCCCGTTTTGAACAGCCTTTCTTCCCACTGTTGTGAATTTGGTTTCCTCGTTTGTCTTGTCTTCTCAGAAGGCTGCAAAAGAGTTAAAATGAGTTCCCAGCTGCAGCTTGCAAGCTTTTTCCATTAGATATTTTAGAAGGAACATCTGAATTGGCACTCTGTACTGCCTCTACCTTGAACCCATGTTTCAGGGCCAAAGAAATTGCAGGAATCGGGTATGTCTAGTTTCATGAAAAGACGGACCGGGGATGGACGGACATGATAGCATCTTCCAGTATTTGAGGGCTTGCCACAAAGAGAAGGGGTCAACCTGTTCTCCCAAGCCCCTGAAGACAGGAGAAGAAGCAATGGATGGAAACTAATTAAGGAGAGAAGCAACCTGGAATTGAGGAGGAACTTCCTAACAGTGAGCAAAACTAACCAGTGGAACCACTTGCCACCAGACATTGTGGCTGCTCCATCACTGGAGGTTTTTAAGAAGAGTCTGACAGCCATTTGACTGTGATGGTAGAGAGCAGTGATGGCTAACCTTTTCGGCACCGAGTGCCCAAACCGGAACACGCGTGTATGTGTGTGGATGCGTGCGTGCCAGAGCACCAGAAACCCAAAGACCAGCTGGCCAGTGCACGCATGTCTGGGGTTTTCAGGCCTTTTTTGAGCCGTGTTTTTCAGCTGTTTTTGGCCCAAAAAACAGCCAGGAAAAAAAAAACAGCCTAAAAATGGCTCGAAAAATGGCCTGGCTTTTTGCTGTTTTTCGAGCCATGTTACGGCCGTTTTTTGGGGCATTTTCAGGCTGTTTTTTGGGCTGTTTTCAGGACATTTTTTAGATAGCAGAAGAGCAGCTGGTGATGGCCTGTGTGCCCACAGAGAGGGCTCTAAATGCCACCTCTGGCGCGCAGCTTGAGCAGGCGGTTGGACGAGAAGACCGATGAGGTCCCTTCCAATTCTGTTATTCTGTAATTTTGTTAAGAGAAGTCTGTAGAGATTCTCCAACCTCCAGATCACAGTTGTCCCAAAGGTGCTTTTTTCAGGAGGCAACAGGACTTCCTTGTTTGTTTGTTTTTTTTGAAGGCATTTCGCTTCTCATCCCAGAAGCTTCTTCAGCTCTGGCTGGATGGTGGGGAAGGGAAGGATTTGTTAAGAGAAGTAACTTTAAACAAGAGTCAGATACTGTAAAGACGCTGCTGGAGCTTTTCTGGATTTGCCAGAGGCCTTGACGAGTTAAACAGAGGCCGTGATTAAACTCTGAATGGGGCCTGTTGTAGGAAGATCAATCTTGGGAGACCGTAAAAAAATGTTAAATCAACACAGAGGTCAGCTGACTAATGAGAAGAGAATCTAGGCATGTGCTGCTGCTACTACCACCACGTCAGAGCAAAGCAGACTGAGAAGGGAGAGATTTCCACAATGGAGCTACTATTCTAACAGGGAAGGCCTGGAGAAATGACAGGGGGACAACAAGACCCATGATCCTGAGCAGAAAAATCGGCACTGAGCATTTAGATTCGCCCGCCCACCCATACGCTCTTCTCTGGTGTGTCTACAAAGTTAAGAGCAGCTTTAATTTCCTACTGTTCAGCTAGCAAGGTTTGTGATAGTTTGTTTAGTGACTTTCGCTCGAAGTTACAACAGCAAAACAAAGCGACTTAGGAGCATTTTTCACATTTAGGAAGGTTGCAGCCTCCCCGTGGTCACGTGACCAAAATTCAGACACTTGGCAACTGACATGTACTTATGACGGTTGCAGTGTCCCGGGGGTGATGTGATCTTCTTTTGTGACCTTCCCTGTGGACAAACTAAGTCCACAGTGAAGCCAGATTCCCCTAATAACCGTGTCACTAACTTAGAATTGCAGTGATTCGCTTAACAACTGTGGGAAATTCCTGGTCTCAATTGTGGTCTTAAGTCCGTATATCATATTCAGCGACCTAGGGAGCTAGTTGAAGAAGGGAAGTTTATAGGAATTGATGTGAAATTCAAGAAGTAAGAAATACTTCTTCTTCTTCTTCTTCTTCTTCTTCTTCTTCTTCTTCTTCTTCTTCTTCTTCTTCTTCTTCTTCTTCTTCTTCTTCTTCTTCTTCTTCTTCCACTACTACTACTCCCCCCCCTCCTCCCCATCCTCCTCCTCCTCCTCCTCCTCCTCCTCCTCCTCCTCCTCCTCCTCCTCCTCTCCTTGCTCCCCCTCCCTCCTCATTGTTTCGCTTCCCTGCCTGCTTTTTCCTGCTTCCTTCTCTGCTCTTTAGAATCCCATTATCGTCTGCACAAAATTCCATTGGGAACAACACATTGTCCATCTTTATTTTGCCTGGGTCAGCCGAGCAAGAATTAAACCATAGTTTATGAGCCTGGCTTGTTCACTCACCAGAGTGAGGACATAAGAGTGAATTCTGGTTAGTTTAAAAGTCGAAGTGGTTCTTAACAGGTTTTTTTTTCTTTTGGTTCCGTCCAAAATGAGAGTGTGTGTTGTCCAGACTCCTTCTGGATGCTGTCATTATCCAGAAATTGTTCCTGTGAAAATTGCTGCCAGGAAGTTGCGTGCCTTTCATATGTGAATTTCTCCCTGGGGAAAGCCAGAGTGCATTGTATGTATATCTGGAATGTGAAGTAACAAAAATAGACTTTCTAAAGTCAATTATCTTACTTTGCTTAGGCTGATTGCATAGGAAGCTGTTAGCCGATCTGATGCATATCTATGGCTTGTTGATTGCCACATGCTGTTTTTGATCCATGCTTATCATCATCAGTCCCTGATTTAATGTGATGTCATAAATTCGTAGCCCAATCTCTTTTGATAGTTAGCAACTCTGTTTAGTCCATCTGGGTTAACCAAGAGTGAGTTTGCATTTGTGTCTGGCAGGAAGAGTCTGTGAAAAATTGAATATTCTCCTATTTTTAAATGTCAGTGGTCAAAATTCTCTGTCTAGTTGTTCTCTTTTTCTCCCCTTCTCTCAGGTGGGAAGAATTAGGGCCGCATGGTTAAGTTCCAGGTGAAGCTGATTTATTGCCCATGCCTAGGCAGAAGAATCTAGTCAATTAATGGTCAGGACTAAATTGAATTTAGATAACAGTGAATGGAATTCAAGTTAGACCATTTGTGGGCTTGTAATGATTCCAAGCTAATTCCTGTCTTGACTCTGATCCCAGGTTCTGTCTATCCCTCTCCTACATCTTCAGGATTTCCCCCTTTTAAATCTCAGCTACAAAAATACACATTGATGATAAGTTTTTTAAAATTATTGTCGAAGGGTAGGGAGAAAATTACTCTACTAGTTGGTCACTGAAAGTCTCCCTAGCAAAAGTTCAAAAACCTGTGAGCATTTGGTTAAGTGATTTTACAACTAGATAAAGAAGGATTAGACGAGCATCTGTGACTACAGAGACAGAATATTGTTAGTTAGAACTTGGCAGAGTAAAATTAATTAGGAAGAAAAACAAACCCAATACATTTAAAGCTGAAGGAAGAACAGGTAAGGGATAAGTTTGAGAGGGGAAAAAAACAGCGAACTATGCACAGCTTAAAAGATAACATTACCCAGTACTCCAGTTCATTGTTGAATAATAGGTATACAAAAAAGTTAATTGGGTTTGCCTTCTGAGAGTCACTTATTACTGTACATTTTAATTTTAGGAAGAAATCAATCATTAGTTCATATCCTGTTGGCACGATCTCCCATCATTGTTCCAAACAGAAACTTTAACTTCTTCATAAAATATTTAAATGCTTAAAGAAAGTGAGCAAAGCTGCCATTGGCTCTTATCCCAGGAATTGTGAGCAATTTGTAGAAATGAGTACAAATGTCAAAGTTTTTTTTTTCATTAACAGTATTTCCAGGAAACAGATAGTAAAAAAAATTGATGGGAAAATTAACCACTTTTGTTAGTTCAGATAAATTTAACACTGAGATCAGCAAATGCTTAGAAAACCACAGTCTTAACAGCAGAAAATCTTTAGATAGTGTACAGGATGTATTTAAATTGGTTGTTGGAGTTATTGAGACCAAGTTTAAAGACTGAAAAGGAAAAAGCAGATTATGAATCATTGCTCTAAAATCGTAGTAATTACACATGGATGATACAGCTTAATTTTAAGAGGAAGAAATAAAGCTGCTAACCAATAACACATTGGAACCTCGGCTTAAAAAAATTCAAAATAGGGCACAGTTGAAAGAAAGCTTCCTTAGAAAATTAGTAAAGAATGGCTGTTTTAATTAAAAGCTCATGAGTACTTGTAATGCTTTCTTCTAGATAGGCTGCATAGAATCTCACTTTAAGGATATAATCCTGTGTAGTATTTATACCTGAAGAAAACCCAAATTTTATTTCAGTAAGAGAAGTTAAATTTAGGGAAAATGATGGTTCTGTCCATATTTTATTTACAACCAAGAGCTATTTACATTTATCCTGGAAAGTTTAAGCCTATGCTACACATAAAACTACAGGAAACTGTCAATAAACCATGTTTGTGGCTGAGACAGACATATGGGGTTGGTTGTTCCAGACCAGAATAGCTCCGGATTTGCAGTGAAAGTCTCCAAGGTCAACAGTCTCAAAATAACAGTACATGTGAGAAGAAGACAATCATAGCTGGAACAAAACTAGAGGTTACAAGGACAGAACTGACAGTAATAATAGAAATAATGAATGATATTTCTTTCAGTGCTGTCTCTTTCAATTTATCAGTGCATCTTCCTGCTTACCCACCAGTTGGAGGTAAGTCGAGCAAGAGTGATACTAATCCTCACCCACGTGTCCCAATTCAACAGTTTGAGGTGTGTGCTATTTTGGAAAATAAGAGGCACGTAAGATTTATGTCTCAGAGTAAATTTCTCAACTTGTCCTGATCTTGCTTTCCAGTGTAGGTAATATGCAAAGCAGAAGACGGAAATGTTTTCTCTCACTTTAATTCTCCTATTAACTTAATGGACCGATCATCTAGTCAAAATCAAGTCTCAATTCCTGGAGATGATTCCATGACTGCATATAGTTTCACCATTAACAGCACAGAAGTGCCCCTTTTTTGCCTGTGTCTTCTCAAGGAGGCTTTATTATTTATTTATTTTACAGCTCAGATTTGGAGACTGCCCGTTTCCCTCCTAGTGTGGCTCTTTGTGACTTGAGGACTTACAGACTTAAGCCTGTAAGTCATTGGTTTCATTTTGTAGATGTTTCTTATCTAAGTATTATTCAGGCCCAGAGTCAATGATGTGATACTACTTAGTTGGAGTGAGGAAGGGAAGCATGACCCAAGAGTGACAAAAGAACATAACTAAGGTCTTGACCGTAACCTTGGATGAATGTTCACCTGCTTACAAATACAGTGAAGGTGGACTCAGAAGAACTAAGCTGATGAGATAAGCTTTCTCATCAGGAATGTGTTCAGGGGAATTACGAGTACTAATTTTTTTTTTTGTAGATCTTTGATTCAGGTTGCATGCTCTAGGACATTGAGCTGTATGCTCTATGATATCGGGAGGCGGAGCTTGAGTGTTTTCCCACACCCTCTACTCAGTCATATTCCATTGAACTCTTGAAGAGGGCTCTGATGGAGCTATCCAAGGTCCTGTAACTCAAATCTAACCCTGCAGTCTCTTTTCTTGAACAAACCACCTCTTCTTCCTCACTCTTATATAAATCTTCTGTTTAGAGAGATCTCATGACAATGGAGTTAAAATACTGCCTTCTGTAGCAGGAGAACCAGGAAACCCTGTACCATTTCAGACAAATGGCTGTCCAATCTCTTCTTAAAAACTTCCAGTGATGGAGCACCCACAACTTCTGGAGAACAATTGATTAATTGTTCTCATTGTCAGGGAATTTCTCCTTACTTCTTGGTTCTTGGATTTCTCTCTGATTACTTTCCATCCACTGTTTCTTGTCTTGCTTTGTCTGCTTTGGAGAATAGGTTGATTCCCTCTTCTTTGACCTTCTCCAGGTAGAGTCCAAAACCACTGCTTTTTCTACAAGCATCCTGCTATGTATCCATCAGCCCAGGATGCTAGGTTTGGGATATGGAAGCCAAAACTGTGCACCACTATAGCTAAAGAAGACACACTTTACATGAAGTTACATTATAAAACTTTATATGAAGTTACATTGGGACTCAGTGGCTAAGATACTGAACTTGTCAATCAAAAGGTCGGCAGTTCAGCAGTTCAAATTCCTAGTGCTGTGTAATGGGATGAGCTCCTGTTACGTATCCCAGCTTCTGCCAACCTAGCAGTTCTAAATCATGTAAAAAATGCAAGTAGAAAAATAGGGACCACTTTTGATAGGAAGGTAACTGTTTCGTGCACCATTGGCATTGAGTCATGCTGGTCATATGACCACGGAGACATCTTCGGACAGCGCTGGCTCTTTGGCTTTGAAACGGAGATGAGCACTGCTCCCTAGAGTCGGGAACGATTAGCACATACAGTATATGCGAGGGGAACCTTTACCTTTACATTATAAGATGTAAGTCAGCCATTCTTGGACCCTGTTTTTTCTTTCTCTGCTGGATGTATTGGAAAAAACCATGCAGGTTACACTTTGGGGAAGGTTTTAGAAATACACAGGGCCCTTCTTAATCATCGGAAAGAGCCAGTGGCCACTGTGTGCAGCATTGTGTGCATAATTCCTGGATCTCTGGCATTCTTGAGGCCTTCTCAACCTCTGCTTAATCTCTTCTGGCCTCTGAAGGTTTCCACGAATTCTCAGCCCTCGTGCCCCTCTTGCGCCTGATAAACGGTGTCATTGCTTGGATTCCAGCGAGTCTGCTTTTTGCATAGTTTAGCTATCGACAGAAATATAGCAAGATAATAGCCATGGTTTGGAGTCCCTATCAGGGCAATTTAGATGCCGGGGATACACAACAGGCTCGGCTGGAAGGCGAGGAAATTTAAATATATCTACTGTTGTTTGTGAAAGATAACGGAGCATCTTAGAAATGGCTGCGCCGAGGACCTTGTTTTTGTTTAAAACAGGCTGAATGTTGACGGCTCTCCCAAGGCCTAAAAGTATGTTGTCTTTTGCAAATTACAAAAACATGTTTGTAAAACATTTTAAGGAACACGGAGCAAGGAGGTTAAGATGATAAGAACCAATCCCGCGTTCTGAAACAGATGTAGCACCGTGAATATTGCATTAGGAGGTGTTTTGATTTTATTACTATTGTGCCTTGCTGATTATTTTACTAATAATCAGCAATAAGGCACAATATCTATCAACTGATTATCCCAAAGTGGGGAGGGAAGGAGGGAGAGGGAGGGAGGGAGAGAGAGAATTTTAAAAGGATTTTCCAAAGCAAATACAGTACACTCAGCTAAGTGCATTAAAACATATAAAAGCTAGATAGGAATTAGAGGAAAAAAGACTATGAATGTCTATATTAAAAGAGAGATAGTTTTTAACCATAAGTATGATAATTTACAAAATGTAAATAGGCTAATATATAAGAAAACCCAGTTTAAACTATTTGGTTACACTATTACAATTATATTTAATACAAGTGTTACCATATTATAGTTACTGTTATTAGTTCATGTTTTAATATTTACCACATTTTTTTCTATTCTGGTGTTCGTCTGTGTAACCGATATATCCTGTATTCATACACTGTATTCAAAAATTGCTTATGAATAAAAATATAATTTAAAAAACATATAAAAGCTACAGAACTGGGCATCTCAATTTGTTTACCTGGATACTTCCTAAAATTTCTCCCTCACCCCAATACAATATCTAGAATTTCAGAAATATTTCCAGCACACAAATCTTTTTCAAGGTCCAAGTGGAAACATATCACCATTCTTTAAAAAAACCCGTAGGCATTGATTTTTTTAGTGTTAATACCCTTTCAGAAATGATGTAGGGACCTCTCGTTTATTCTCCTGAGGGCTACAGGTTATTTTCAGCATAGTCTTAAAACGACAAAGAAACGCTACCGCTTCTCATTTGGGAACTCTTCTTTCCTCCTTTTATTCTGTTCCTAAAAACAAAAAAAAACAACCCGTAGAAAACTTTATAAACAAAAGAACTGTGTGTGTAGTTGCCAGGTTGTTACGCAAGGCTGGGACCAATGGGGAGTCCTGTTTTATCAATCAAAACGTTTGGGCAAAGTGGGGTAGGGGGGGCGGTGGAGGGAAAGAGCATTTTAGAGCTTCTCTTGTGGTTAGACACTTGTCCTGGAATCTATTCAAGTTACAGCACAGCGTAGGAATGGGAACGGAAAGCCCTTTAGAATTGTGAGTGGTTTCTACACACACACACACACACACACACACACACACTCATGCAACCACAGGGAAATGTCTTTCTCATGATGCTCCCCCTCATGTGATGTTGTGACTGTGGGGGTGTTAAACCAGAAGAGAAGACAAGGAGTGCCCATTGCACAATCTCTTTCATTGCAATCTCTAACTCAGAGGTCTTCAAACCTGGCCCCTTTAAGACGTGTGGACTTCAACTCCCAGAATTCTCCAGCCAGCATAGCTGGCTGGAGAATTCTGGGAGTTGAAGTCCACACGTCTTAAAGGGGCCAGGTTTGAAGACCTCTGCTCTAACTTGTTCTGACATTCCCTCTTTGGGAATTTCTGTTGGGTTTCTCTTCTGTTAGCTAAGCTTTCCTCATTTCAGGAAAGCAGTTAGCTTTCAAACAATGTAGATTGTGAGGAAAGATAGAGATGGGAAGAAGCAGATTTTTCCCCCCCAGCTGACATTGTTATGTGATTATTGGGTTCCACCAACACTTAACAGGGCAAACCACTAGTATATAAAATGACAGCAAACCCTAGTGCCTACTAGAACTGATGACGTTACCTAGTTTGGTAATGAAAAGTCTGCAAGAAAGCAGACCAGATATCCCCAAGCCCCCCCCTCCTCCATCATCATCATCTTCTTCTTCTTCTTCTTCTTCTTCTTCTTCTTCTTCTTCTTCTTCTTCTTCTTCTTCTTCTTCTTCTTCTTCTTCTTCTTCTTCTTCTTCCACTACTACTACTCCCCCTCCTCCTCCCCGTCCTCCTCCTCCTCCTCCTCCCCCTCCCCCTTCCTTCTCCTTCTCCTTCTCCTCCACCTCCTCCTCCTCTTCTTCTTCTTCTTCTTCCACTACTACTATTCCCCCTCCTCCTCCCCGTCCTCCTTCTCCTTCTCCTTCTCCTTCTCCTTCTCCTCCTTCTTCCTCTTCCACTACTACTACTACTACTACTACTACTACTACTACTTTTCCTCCTCCTCCTCCTCCCCGTCCTCCTCCTCCTCCTCCTCCTCCTCCTCCTCCTCCCAGGCCCTACTTCTTTCTAGCACTGAGTATGTTCCCTACATTGATACTGAAACATCTACAAGACAACAACCAAGCTCAGAGAGCTCCCATAATTACTCCATAATTCAACCCTGAGCTACCAATATTCTATCTATCATCGTGTAAAGAGTCGGTGTGAAATTCTGGACAGGCTCAGGTGTTCAGTTGGAACAGAAATGGTCCAAGACAGGTATTTCCACAGCTTTAGAACGATGTTTCTCAACATTGGTGTAGGGTAGCTGGGGTAGGGTTTGGTTTAACAAGCGTGACAACTGCACATCTGGAATGGATGCTTTAACTGAAAATCGGTGCAGCATTTCCGATTCAGAAAGCAAAACTGCATTTTCTGAAGACAAAAATCTCTACAGCAGAAGCTGTTTGATTTTGGGGGAAGATTTAGGCGATTTAGGCACTTCAGAAAATGCCGCAGGTATCCCAAAATATCTTCCTGCCTTTGCATGAAAAACGTGGCCTTCTTGACAGATGTGGCTTAATTTTTCGCATCCTAGTAAAGCAGCTCTTTGTCCTTCCAGCCTATGCCGTTGCCGGTGCCTGCGTGTGCATGCTTATTACCAGCCTAGATTTTCAAGGATCATCCTGCACAGGAAGATTCAAAATCGCTTTTGGGTTTACTGAAAGGTCTGAAGTATGAAAGAAAAAGAATAATACAAAGTCACGGAAGCCTCGTGCAATTTTAAACGTAAGAATCCACGTCAAAAGCACCAAGAAAAAGCAGAGCGGACTGAACGGAGCTGTCTGGCTTTTTCACCTTTGATTTTGACTATTCCCAGATAAGATTTAAGAATGTAGGTAGGTCTCAACCTACAACCTTCATTTAGCAACCTCGTTACATAGAGGTGTCTCATTAAAATAAGTCCTCGACTTAACAACAGTTCATTTAGTGAAAGGTTGAAGTTAGAAAAAGTAACTTATGACCATTTTTCACATTTCTGTCCATTGCAGCGTCCCCATGGTCATGTGATGAAAATTCAGACATTTCACTTAACAACTGGAGTAAGAAAGGTTGCAAAATGGAGCAAAAATCACTTGTCTCGCTTAGCAGCTGAGACTTCGGCTGAGATCCCAGCCAAGGATTACCTGTATGGAAAAAAGAGCAAACGGTTTTTATACAGGTTTATCTAACAACTATGAATTTCTGCAAACCCCAAGTTGATCTTTCTGGGTAAATACGCCAATTGCTAAATATTTTATTACTATATTTCTGTTGGATTTTTGTAGATTTTGAAAAACGGGCTTGCCCCTTTCTTCCTGGGCCTGGCAGACAGTGGCTGGCCCAACATCCCCTAGCTGGCTTTGTGCCAAGAGCACAAACTAGAATTCACAGTTGCCTGGTTTCTAACTTGACGCCTCAATCATCACACCAAGTCGCCTCTCATTAAAATATTGGGTTTTTTATCCCTTAGTTTCATATGCCAAGGTGACTTTTCCTACATTTCTTGCCTTTATTTAATAAAACAGAAAAAAATTTCAAAAACAATAATGCAAAACACAAAGAAAACAACACGTTATTAGATAGCTGTGGTGGCATAGTGGTTAGAGTGCTGTACTGCAGGCTACTTCTGCTACTGCCGGCTGCCTGAAAATGGAATGACTCAGCCTTCCATCCTTCTGAGGTCGGTAAAATGAGGACCCAGATTGGGGGCCAAAAGGCTGATTCTGTAAACTGCTTAGAGAGGGCTGTAAAAGACTATGAAGCAGTATATAAGTCTAACTGTTATTGCCCTTCCTTCCTTCCTTCCTTCCTTCCTTCCTTCCTTCCCTCCCTCCCTCCCTCCCTCCCTCCCTCCCTCCCTCCCGTTAGAATGCAGTATTGCAGGCTAATTCTGTCAATTGCCAGTTTGATTCTGACTGGCTCAAGGTTGACTCAGCGTTCCGTCCTTCCGAGGTGGGTAAAATGAGGAGCCAGGTTGGGGGCCAAAATGCTGATTCTGTAAACTGCTTAGGGAGGTCTTGAAAGTGGCATATAATTCTAAATACTATTGCTATTGCTATTTAAGGGCTTCTCATGCGGAATTAGAAGTGGCAACTTTTCACACATTGGAAGAATGCGCGACTTGCATTGGTTACCGGTTGGCCTCCGGGTGAGATTCAAGGTGCTGGTGATGACCTATAAAGCCCTACATGGCTTAGGCCCAGGATATTTGGCGGACCACCTGCAGCCAGCAACGACATCCCATCGCCCAGTTCGTGCCCATAGAGAGGGCCTGTTCAGGGTGCCGTCGGCTAGACAGTGTCGGCTGGTGGCCCCCAGGGGTAGACCCTTCTCTGGGTGTGCCCTCCCACTGGAATCGACTCCCCGTGGAGCTCCGGTTGGTTCCTGACCTCCGCACCTTCCGCCACGAATTAAAAACTTGGTTATTCAAGTTCCCCGACCTGGATTGATGGGGTTTTAAGGGGTTTTAAATTTTAGTGGGTCTAATTAAATTTTAATTTTGTATTATGGCTTTGTGAATTTTATTATTGTGAGCCGCCCTGAGTCCATTGGAAATAGGGTGGCATATAAGCCAAATAAAATAAATAAAATAAAATAAAATAAATAAATAAAGAAGAGAGAAGATGAACAGCTTAGAAGAAAAGGTTAAAAGATGCGTAGGAAATAGTCCCTTTGTGAGTGTGGGAGTTTGGGGGTGGGGATTATGGGATACCCAGCTAATATTTCCTTCCCTGTTATGGACCTTCTGCTTTCATTGTTCCAATGGGGCATTGTTAAGAGAAGCCTTACTTAGCATTGCAAATCAGGAGGGATTCTTCTCCAGCAGACGTTGGAGGTTATCAGTTCTTTGCTTCCCTAGAGATGGTGAATTTCGGGGCCCTGATCGGTTTTCTCCGGATGGACCCGACCGATGACAAAAAGACCTTTCTTTATTCTTCTCCTGATTATTTTAAAAGCTAATTCTCCAGGAAGGGCCAGGCCTCCGTGCTGTACGGGAGTCCTATCAGGTAACGCTAATGTTCAGCTGAGATACGGACCCCATCTCTGAGCGAGAGAGACGCACTTTGAAGAACCGAATTTTTGCACAATAGCAAATGCAAAATGGGCTCCTCCGGTTACTTTTCGGTAAAGCGTAGCCGGCTCTTTATCAGGAGGCTTGAGGTGTATTATGGATTCGAGAGGTAATGGCAGAGAATACGAAACGCATTGTCTTTTCAAAGGAAGGAGGAAACCAGCAAAGGAGAGCTTCAGTTTCCTTGGTTCACATTAAGTCTGCCCGTTTCTCTTTGTTTCCGCGAAAAGAAAAAATTTAGAATAACTTAATGGTCACTTTGAAGGTACACCAATCGGCATACATTAAAATGAAATTTCGTTGCATACAGCACTCAAAGGGTCACCACCTCCAATAGACACTACAAAAATAGGACAAAATAAATGAACACGAAATTATGTATATAGAATAGAATAACAGACTTGGAAGGAACCTTGGAGATCTTCTAGTCCAACCCACTCCTTAGGCAGGAAACCCTATTGATTGATTGATTGATTGGTTCGATTTATATGCCGCCCTTCTCTGGAGATTCAGGGCAGCTTACAATGCGTTAAGCAATAGCCTTCATACTTTTGTATATACCTGCTTAGTAGGGCTTTCGGCCCACTTTAAGCGGTGTTCTTTTTTTTTTTTTACACAAAGTCAGCTTATAGCCCCCACAATCTGGGTCCTCAATTTACCTACCTCAGAAGGATGGAAGTCTGAGTCAACTTTGAGCCTGGCGAGATTTGAACTCGCACTAATTGCAGGCAGCTGGCAGCTAAGTGCTACTTAACAGCACTTTAGTCCCCTGCACCACCAAGGCTCTTGATACCAGTGATGGTGAACCTTTTAGGAACAGAGTGCACCAGAGCACTGGAAACCCGACAACCAGCTGGCTGAGCTGGGGCAATGGCACGCCACCCCTGGCATGCCATCATGGCCCTATATCATTTCACACAAATGATTATCCAATCTCTTCTTAAAAACTTCCAGTGTTGGAGCATTCACAACTTCGGGAGGCAAGCTGTACCACTGGCAAATTGTTCTAACTGTCAGAAAATTTCTCCTTAGTTTTATGTTGTTTCTCTCCTTGATTTGTTTCCATCCGTTGCTTCTTATCCTGCCTTCAGGTGCTTTGCAGAATAGATGGACCCCCTTTTCTCTGTGGCAGCCCCTCAAATATTGGAAGACTGCTATCCTGTCTTCCATGGTCCTTCTCCTCACTAGACTAGCCAGGCCCAGTTCCTGCAACCGTTCATTGTATGTTTTAGCCTCCAGTCCCCTCATCATCCCGGTTGCTCTTCTCTGCATTCTTTCCAGAGTCTCCACATCTTTTTTACATCATGGCGACCAAAACTGGATGCCGTATTCCAAGTGTGGCCTTCCAAGGCCTTATAAAGTGGTATTAACACTTCACGTGATCTTGATTCTATCCCTCTGTTTATGCAGCCTAGAACTGTGTTGGCTTTTTTGGCAGCTGCTGCACATTACTGGCTCCTATTTAAATGGTTGTGCACTAGGACTCCAAGATCCCTCTCACAGTTACTACTATTGAGCAAGGTACCACCTATACTCTACCTGTGCATTTGTTTTTCCTCCCGTAAATGTAGAACCTTGCTTGCATTATATGACAGGAAAGAAAGAAAAATAACTCCCAGAGCATTGACTCCTTTGGTTTCTGATTCTCCTGCTTTCAGTTCCTAATTGCTTTTCGGGTTGAATAGAGAGAGTCCTCGATTTACAGCAGTTCATTTAGTGACCCAAGTTACAACGGCATGGAAAAAAGTTGTCTTATGGCCATTTTTCACACTTATGACAGTTGCAGCATCCCCATGGCCAGGGGTGAAATCCGGCAGGTTCTGACAGGTTCTTGAGAACTGGTAGCGGAAATTTTGAGTAGTTTGGAAAACCAGCTAATACCAGCTCTGGCTGGTCCCAGAGTGGGGTGGGAATGGGAATTTTGCAGTATCCTTCCCCTGCCACGCCCACCAAGCCACGCCCACAGAACCGGTAGTGAAAAAATTTGAATTTCACCATTGACCCTGGCCACGTGATTTGTATTCAGATGCTTGACAACTGGCTCAGATTTAGGACATTCGTAGCATCCTGAGGTCACACGATCCGGTTTTGCGAACTTCCGATGAACAATTGCAGTGATTCGGTTAACTAGCCTGGCAAGAAAGGCTGTAAAATGGGGCAAAAGCTCTCTGAACAAATTCCTCACTTAGCAACGTAAATGTTGTGCTCCGTTGTTGTGACTCGATGGCCTCATGGTACTCGGAGAGGTTTTCCTGTCCTGCTCTGTACCCCTGGACACTTTTTGGACAGTCATCTGGTGAGGGTGGCCTTTGAGGAAGGCCGAAGAAGCCAATCCATACAATTGCTGACTTTCCTCGTTGTACAGGGAGTCCTCAACTTACGATGGTTCATTTAGCGACCATTTGTAGTTACAGTGGCACCGTCAGGCGAATGTCCGAACAGGGTTATGTCACCCCTTTCTCTACGCAAAGCAAAAACCGAATACTATTTCCCATTCCAGAACACAAAAACATATGGTGATTTCTCCCAGAGAAATCAAAATAATACTTGAGAATGTTTTCTGGATGTTTATTGTTGTTACTTAGAAAATAAGGTTAAAATGAGGTTAAAGCATTTCGAACGTGCTTAAAATGTGTTCTTCAAAGGGAGAAGGCTTTGTCACTTGCGGTTAACTGCAGTTTCAACCATGTTTTGATGCATAAACCACAATCGTCTGGGCTCAATCAGCATCCGAACCCATTAAGCATAATTTACAGACCTCAGTGACTGAGTTCCCACAACGGGCTAATCCTAAATGAAACAAACAATACAAGATTTAATACAAGATACGAACTCAGTGAAAATGCCTCTAAACCTTGAGCTGTGCCAGACAACCAATTCACTACGAAAACCGACTGTCTCCTTCTTAGCTACCTGGACCTTGGAAAGGGGTGGCAGGGAAGTTGATGGAGAAGAAGAGGAACACAATTTGGGTGCCGTCACAAACTTATGAGCTCTTTCCATAAGTTGCTTGTTCTCAAGCAAGCTATGAATTTTAATGAAATTTGAGGAGAAATTTCATGTGCTACTCATGTGCTGTCTAGATTGGGGTTTCTCAACCGTGGAGACCTGAAGATTTGCGGACTGGTTGTGAAGGTTGAAGTCCATCCATCTTGAAGTCTCCTAAGATGAGTATCACTGGTCTCTAGATGTCTATGGAGATTCTCTGTCATCCAGGTCAGGGTTGTCTCAAGGGTGCTTATTTTTCAAGAGGCAACTGGACTTTCTTGTTTTTCTTTGAAGACGTTCTGTTTCTCATCTAAGAAGCTTCTTCAGTTCTGAAGGAGAAGAATTGAAGAAGCTGCTTGGATGAGAAGCGAAACATTTTCAAAGGAATGTCTCTGGAGATTCTCAGTCATCCAAGTCATGATTGTCCCAAAGGTGCTTTTTCAAGAGGCAACTGGACTTTCTTGGTTTTTCCTTGAAGACGTTTCGCTTCTCATCTAAGAAGCTTCTTCAGCTCTGAGCTGAAGAGCTGAAGAAGCTCTTCTGTGGGCGGGGTTGCATACACGTGCTCTTCTGCGCATGCGCAGAAGCATTTTGATGATGTCAGTGGGCGGAGCCTCCCGCCAGTTTTATTAACGGTTCTATAGAACCGATGCAAACCGGGTGGGGGGGGGGAACCCACGACTGGAGATTGGTGGTGGGAACGATGAGAAGATGAATAGTAGTGCAGACTTAGTGAATAGTTTGACAGTATTGAGGGAATTATTTGTTTAGCAGAGTGATGGCGTTCGGGAAAAAACTGTCCTTGTGTCTAGTTATTCTGGTGTGCAGTGCTCTATAGCCTCGTTTTGAGGGTAGGAGCTGAAACAGTTTATATCCAGGATGCGAGGGGTCTGTAGATATTTTCACAGCCCTCTTTTTGACTCGTGCAGTATACAGGTCCTCAGTGGAAGGCAGGTTGGTAGCCGTGGTTTTTTCTGCAGTTCTAATTATCCTCTGAAGTCTGTGTCTGTCTTGTTGGGTTGCAGAACCAAACCAGACAGTTATAGAGGTGCAGATGACAGACTCAATCATTCCTCTGTAGAACTAGATCAGCAGCTCCTTGGACAGTTTGAGCTTTCTGAGTTGGCACAGAAAGAACATTCTTTGTTGTGCTTTTTCGATGACTTTTTTGATGTTAGCTGTCCATTTTAGGTCTTGTGAATTGTCCCTAAAAAAAGGAGAAAATAGGGAAATTGTAAGACTACGTTTTGTGCCCCTTCTCTCAAAGTAGAGTTTGGAGGCCTTGTTTTCTGTGTGTCTGTCATATTTCCCCGCCTTGCTCGGTGTGTGGCCTTCCCTTCCCAATTAACCCGAGGGCTACTTTCCTTTTCTAATTTGTAGGAAGTGGCTCATGACATCTCTTTGGGCCCTGGGGCTACTTTTGGAAAACATTTAGCTGTTCCCAGGTTCCCTCTCTCTCCCCCGCCCTCTTTCTCCTCCAGAGCAAAAAGAGAGTCAAGTTGTATAGCAATGGAAAGATTCAATTTAGGAACAACCCCCCCCCCTTTTTTTTCAGATTGTAAAGGAACTAATAAAAATAAACCCTAAACGCCTCTTTTATTGGAATGAAATACAGAGAGAGGGCAATTTGTCTCTTGCTTAAAAGGTCTTTGAGGGGAAAATCTCCAAGAAGAATGGCTGGAGCATGTTGGTTGATATAGAACAGAACAGAATAACAGAGTTGGAAGGGACCTTGGAGGTCATCTAGTCCAACCCCCCGACCAACCAGGGGACCCTGCACCATTTCTGACAGATGACAGTCCGGTCTCTTCTTGAAAGCTTCCAGGGATGAAGCTCTCACAACTTCTGTTCCATGGGTTGATTGCTGTCTACTGTCTACTGAAATTTCTCCTTATTTCTTATTCTTCTTATTTAAATTCGGGGAACCTGATAGGGTTTTGAGGATTGTCTGCAACTTCTTAGAACTTCAGTCCAGAAAGAAAGAGAGAGAGAGAGAGAGAGAGAGAGAGAGAGAGAGAGAGAGAGAGAGAGAAAGAAAAAGAAAGAGAGAGAGAAAGGAAGAGAGAGAGGGAAAGAAAGAGAGAATGAAAGAAAGAAAGAAAGGAGAGAGAGAGAGAGAGAGAGAGAGAGAGAGAGAGAGAGAGAGAGAGAGAGAGAGAGAGAGATGAAACCAGAAGTCCCAAGGGTGCTTTTTCAAGAGGCAACAAGACTTTCTGTTTTTCTTTGAAGACGTTTTCACTTCTCATTCAAGAAGCTTCTTCAGCTTTGGCTGGGTGGTGGGGAAGGGAAGGATTTATAAGGAGCTGAAGAAGCTTCTTGGACGAGAAGCGAAACATCTTCAAAGAAAAACCAGGAAAGTCCAGTTGCCTCTTGAAAAAGCACCCTTGGGACCACCATGGCCTGGAGGACTCCATAGACACTGAACCACAAGTTCAGTGCTTGTTTCATGCTTGTTTTGTACTCTATGCTCTCTGAATTCAGCTCCCATGTCAGCTGTGCATGAATCAAAAATACCAACTCTGGATAGAATTTGCATCGTCTGTCACAGCTTCCAACACTTCAGCAAAAACGCGGCAATATCTGCGAGCCCAGGAGTTAGATGATTAGAAAAGATTTCTGGCGGTAGTTAACTTTCTTTGAAAGAACCATGAAGTCCACTGACGGAGGCTAAAGGAAGCAAGGAGATTTCTTCTGACAGCCTGGCAAAAATTGGTGGGGGGAAGGGAAGGGGAATAAAGCCTAATCCCTGTTAAACGACTTGAAAAGAATGCTATAATTCCCAATTTTAGAGTAATGGTTATGATGAACGATCTGCTGGCGCCTTGCCAACTCTTGAATTTTGCCCTGTGAGACAAAAAGGGAATTCTAGCTGACAGTGAAACGTTACCCATTTGGTTCGATCCTATGTGGGCATTTTTGGCTGAAATAAGTGGGACCTATTTCTATCGGGGGCACCCGTAGCAACTGGAAATAATGATAGGGTTGCATCTCTCAGCAAAAAAATAAAAATAAAAAATAATCTTTTATTTTCTTTGCAAACAGAATTGGGAACCCAAAGAAGCTCCTTGTTCAATCAATCAATCAATCAATCAATCAGAATAGAGCTGGAAGAGACCTTGGTGGTCTTCTAGTCCAACTCCCTTCTCAGGCAGGAGACCCTATACCAAAAATAGAGCCCTGGTGGTGCAGTTGTTAGAACGCAGTATTACAAGTGGACTCTGCCCTCTGCCAGCAGTTCGATCCTGACTGGCTCAAGGTTGACTCAGCATTCCGTCCTTCCGAGGTCAGTAAAGTGAGGAACCAAATTGTTGGGGGCAAATATGCTGACTCTGTAAACTGCTTAAAGTGGGTTATAAAGCCCTATGAAGTGCTATATAAGTCTATGTGCTATTACTATTTCAGACAAGTGGCTGTCCAGTCTCTTCTTAAAAATCTCCAGTGATGGAGCACCCACAACTTCTGGAGGGAAGTCATTCCACCGGTTGATTGTTCTCACTGTCAGGAGATTTCTCCTTGGTTCCAGGTTGCTTCTCTCCTTGATTGGTCTCCATCCATTGTTTCTTGTCTTGCCTTCTCATTCTTTGCTAAATAATTTGACCCCCTCTTCTTTGTGGCAGCTCCTCAAATACTAAAATACTGCTATCATGTCCCCCCCTAGTCCTTCTTTTCTCTAGACTGGCCATAACTGATTCCTTCATCCAAGAAGCTTCTCCACCATTCAGTCAGAACTGAAGAAGCTTCTTGGATGAGAAGCGAAATGTTTTCAAGGAGAAAAATGCCCTGAGAAAGTTCAGTTGCCTTTCGGAAAAGACTTTTGGGATCAGAGCTTTGTATGGTTGAAACCAACTATGGTCCACATAAGATGAATGTCCTCCCCAAATGACAGAAGCCAGCTATGATGGCAATCAACTGTGATGAGGAGGCAGATCTTCCATCTTCCACACGACAGCAGTCCAGCATATTGAGGAAACAGAACCGACCTCCAACTGTGGGGAGATCCAACCACTGTTGCTCTCCCCACAACCAGACAGCTGCTCTTGAAGGCAATCGCTGCTCACTCCCCAAACTTGGGAGAGCTGTATATTTTATTACTGAAAAAGCTACTTTCAAATGTTCAAAAAAAGGACTTCTGTTTGGCTCAGGAACAGCACAGAAATTGGTGCCAGAGTTAAAAAGTGGTCAGAAGATAACAACGACAATGCTCGCTATTGTTTTCACGGCTTTTGAGCAGGTGTTTCGTAGGGTTTGATGGAAGTCTATGTTCTCAAGAAGGTGATAAAATCCTTCTCCTTGTGCCCAAGTAAACAAAGATGATGCAAGAGACAATTTCACCTGCTTGACTTATAGGTCCTATACTTCTAGAAGACCTCAAATGACTTTTATTGTTTATGATGACTCATAAACAATAAAATGAGATGACCCCATCTGCAGGCCTTTTCATCCTTGGGAATTGCACAGTCAGTCTTGAAAAAAGCAATTACCGTATTTTCCGGCGTATAAGACGACCCTCCTCAGAGCCATTTAAGGCTCGTCAGAGCCTTATGGGCTGGTCTGCCTGGTTACAGGAGAATGAGACCCGGCGTATAAGACGACCCCTGACTTTTGAGAAGATTTTTGTGTGTTAGAAAGTAGTCTTATACGCAGGAAAATACAGTAGTTTCCTGACTTCCCTTCAAAATATTTTGGGTCTTTCTTTTTTCTTTTTTCAAAAAAAGTATTCAAAGTAATTTTTTGAAAGGGTAAGATTTATTTCTCCTCCAGTAGTAAAAGGCAAGTCAGAGAGACCTGGAGGAGTGAGGGGTAGAGTTAAGGGCAAACGGTATTAAAAGTTCTTCTTGCTTATTCGCATTTTCCTCTCTGCATACTTAGGATGAGTTGGAGTAGACGGAGCTGACACCAAATAACACATCCAACACAAACAGATTGGGAGGTGTGTGTACTTGGACATGTCTCAAGGAATCCCCAAGTTGGATCTTCTCAGCATTGTTCTTCACCTCCTCACTGCTGCTTTGCAAAAATACTAAATAAAACAAGCTTCTGATTTCAGAAGAATTTGCAAGAGCCAGCTTTACAATTCCCTCCCCCCCAATGGTTGTGTTGTGTTGTGTTGTTGTTTTCTCTTACCGCAAACTGGCAATAAGGAATGACTCATCCATGAGGCCTTCTCCTGTACTGAACGGCCACCATTCAGGCCTCACAACCTACTATTTTGAGTTGAGGATTTAAATTCTCTTCTCCAAAAACATTATAATTTTAGAAGAAGCATTCCCAGCCCATAGGTCAACAACAAGCAGACAGCACGTTTCTGGTTTGGAGGTGAAATTGCATGTTGCCGTTTTAAAGAATGCATTTTTTAAAAGAAGAAAATTTGCTTTTGTTTCTTTGTTTTGAGAAAAAAGTTAGACCCAAATTATCCTGCTGTCAATTGTGAGTGTAAGTATATACTGGCAGGGAGGAAGTTTCATTCTTCAGTTATTTGTTCCCATATCCCTTGAAGAAGCACTCCAATGGAAAGAGTGTCTTTTATATTGATCATATAAATTTATTGAGCTGTGGTACCCCGGTGGTCAGAATGCAGTATTGCAGGCTAATTCACTGCTCACTGCCAACAATTCGATTCTTACCTGTTTAAGATTGACTCAGCTTTCCATCCTTCCAAGGTTGGTATGATAAGGACCCAGATTGTTGGGGGAAAGAAGCTGACTCTATAAACTGCTTAGAGAGGTGAAGCAGTATATAAGTCTAATGCTATTGCTATAAAAACTATTCCCACTGCCAGCAGTTCGATTCTTACCTGCTCAAGGTTGACTGAGCCTTCCATCCTTCCAAGGGCAGTAAAATGAGGACCTGGATTTTTGGTGGCAATATGCTGACTCTGTAAATCGCTTAGAGAGGGCTGTAAAAGCACCGTGAAGCTGTATATAAATATAAGTGTTATTGCTATTATATTGATAATATATATTGATAAGAGTGAGCGAGTCCAGAGACAGGCAGCAAAAAGGGAGTTTGGAAGAACTGAATCTGTACAACCCGGAGGATAGTAGGGAAGGGAGGACATGATTGACACTTTTAAATATATTAAGGGTGTTGAAAAGGTTCTAGAAGACAATATTTGGCAACTTCCAACTGACAGGAAGGGAGTTCAAAAGTCATATTAGAAAGGGTGACTTCACAGAAAGAGTAGAGAAAGCTTGGAACCAACTTGCAAGGGTGGTAGTAGGTCAATCATCAGGAACTGAGTTTAAGCATGTTTGGGATTACGTTGGATGTCCATCATCCAACAAAGATTAAAACAAATTAAATAAATACACTCAAAGGGAAGGCTCAGTGGACCACTAGGTCTTTTCCTGCTGCCAGTTTTCTGTGTAAGAAATTGTGGTTGGAGGCAGGTTTTGCAGAAGGCAAACAATTAAATCCCATCCCTTTTATATATAACGATTTGGTCTTTTCTCAAAAATTCCTGCTTAATGTTTTATGGCCACTTTATACAAGGAAGTTTGGCTTTTGAAGAAGCAAGAAGTACAAAATGGGTTGAACTCACAAGATTGTAAGTGGATTGTTACTGAAACAGAGTACATGTCTTGTGTCTACGTGGGGTGAAGGAGACCAGAGATGACCCTGAAAAAAAATAGATGGCCAGATAATCCTCCTCCTTTTTCAAAAATGCCAGATAAATGACAGGTTACGTGAATGTGAGATTCTCAAATAAGAGAGTGAGGGATGTGAGAAGAAGATCAGGAATGGTAGCCTGGTTCTTGATATAGAATTAGAAGCAGAATATCTCCAGATGTTACTTAGAGCTTAATTGGATCTCTGTAGCACTTAGTTCTCTCTTTCTTTTTCCTTTCTGCTTTCTCTCTCTCTCTCTCTCTCTCTCTCCCCCTCATGTTCTCATTATATCAAACAGGAACTACTTGTTGGAGATTTGATTTGGCCTCAGGCCAGTGCCAGTTTGCCAGCAACAATATCAACAAAAGAGATTGATTTGTAGGTGAATCCTTATTTCCTGGAGGGGACGGAGGCAGTGATCCACGCTCCTAGCCGTCTGCAAGATTACACAACCTAGATAAAGAAGAGATTTATTTAGAAACGCTTTCAAAATAAGCCTGAAATCATGTTTCAAAGAAACGCAGAACATTTAAACAAATTCACATTTGTTTATGGAGATTCTCAGCCCTCCAGGATATGGTTGTCCCAAATCTGCTTTTTTTTTTCCAATAGGCAACTCGACTTTCTTGGTTTTTCCTTTGAAGGCGTTTCGCTTCTCATCCAAGAAGCTTCTTCAGCTCTTTATAAATCCTTCCCCTCCCCACCATCCAGCCAGAACTGAAGAAGCTTCTTGGATGAGAAGCGAAATGTCTTCAAAGAAAAATGGAGAAAGTCCAGTTGCCTCTTGAAAGAAAAACAGCTTTGGGACAAGTTCACATTTGGTTCCATCTCGGTGCAACCAACTTGAAACTCTTCAACAAACTAATTTTCCAGCTCATGCAAACTGTAGTTTTGAACATTTTGGGAAGTATTTGGAGAAGACGGTTTCACCTGGATTTCTGAGTCTTTGCTACTCTTCTGCAAAGATTTGGTGTTTTTGCTACTATATTACATCTTTCTATAGTGCTAGCAGCCCTCCTACTATCTGGTTAATGGGAGAACGGAAAAAAAAATATGGCTGCTAGATGCTACTAGTCAGTGGTGGGATTCAGCCGGTTAGCACCACTTCGGGAGAACTGGTTGTTAACTTCTGAGCAGTTTGGCAAACTAGTTTTTTGAAGAAATCATTAGGGCAGAGAACTGAATCCCACCACTGCTACTAGCTCTTTGCTTTCATTGTTTTGCTTAATGATTGATTTTCAACCAGTCTGCCTTCAGGAAGGAGCTGGGAATGAGGGGAGTTGGAACAAAGCACCCAGATACCTTGGCTATAGAAAGTCATGGGACCATCCCAAAGTGGTACAAGAGTGGGATTGTTACCACTGAGTAGCCACCTGTCTCATGCTCCAGAGAAAACTCTACAACCTTGGGGCCTCCAACTTTGGCAACTTTAAGACTTGTGACTGGGTGGGGAATTCTGGGAATTGAAGTCCCCAAGTCTTAAAGTTTCAATGTTGGAGAGCCCTCCTCTACAAAACAAGCTTTGGGTTAGGGTCTGAGTGGATTGTTCTAGGCCCTAGCTTTGTCCACTCTTCTTCCTGCTGTAGGAATCTGCTGTAGGGTTGAGCTACCACAAGGGAGGTATCTGTCATTTGTAAACCCAGCTCTCTCACTGACCCTTTCGGTAGTCTGTTGGCAGGATTAAAGTCAGTAGTAGTCCAGTTCTCCACACTTAAGTGAAAAGTGCGAGGGAGTCAGCAGAATGACCTTGAAGGCAACTTATTCAAGTTCTTACTATGGTCCTTCTAAAGGTTGTCCAGGAATACTGAAGAAGAGATGGGCAGTGGGTAAAGCTGTGGAAGTTTCCTCTTGCATACATCTGCTTGCTGAGTTATTGGGTGGGGGGATTATTAGGCCTCTCACTAGACCAGGGGTCTGCAACCTTAAACACCCAAAGAGTCATTTGGACCCGTTTCCCACAGAAAAGAAAACACCGGGAACCACAAAACCCTTCCCCTGCCTGACTATTTCTTGAGCGGCTACAAAACTAGCATCTGTAGTTGAGTTAAATGTTCTGTTTTCTTCTGAAACTTTTCTTTTCCTGGATTTATCCATGGTTGCCCTACTGGGGGTTGAAAATCTCCATAAATTGTGTGCAGGCGGGTGTCGTACATAGGCGGTTGTGACGCATATTTTGAGCCGCGGCAGAGGACTGAGAGCCACATGTGGCTCCAGAGATGCAGGTGGCTGAACCCCTGAACTAGACCGACATTTCTCAACATTGGAAATGTTAAGATACGTAGACTTCAACTCCCAGCTCCTTCTGGTTTATTTCATGGAAATCCAAAACCAGATCTCCGACTTGTTTCCATCCAAACAAATGAGACTTAGAAGCCCCTGTTAGGTCCGGCCTTCCAGTGCAGGCTTCTTAGAGCCAGAAGAAATGATGATGTTTAAATGCTTTGCAACATCCCCATTTAGGGTATCGCCGTTCTCTCTTCAAAGGGGAAACTAACTGATTAGGTACACGAGCAGGGATGTGATTCCAATTAGTTTTTGCCTCTTGTTAATGTGTTTCAAATTCCTGTGCAGTAACAAGATCTGCAGCAAATAAACAGGAACCAGATCATAACGACCTGCTGAAGGCTTCTTCCACCTCTTACATGAAGAGCCCTGGAACACCATAGAACATATTTTTCTTTTTGCTGATTTCTCTGCTCTACTTGCAAACTCGGACAAGGTCACCGGGGTGGTGGTGGTGGTGGTGGTGGTGGTGGTGGTGGTGGGGTGGAGAGAGACGTTCTCTTTGGCGTTTTCCATAACGACCCCAATTCAGAAGTGTTGTTATTAGCCTTCAAGAAATCATGATGGGTCCTCTGCTTTCTAGCTACTGTAAGAGAGACAGAGAGAGACAGACAGGCACATACACACACAGAGAGACAGAGACAACACAGAGAGAGAGAGAGAGAGAGAGAGAGAGAGACAGAAAGAGAGAGAGAGACACACACACAGAGAGACAGAGACACACAGAGTGAGAGAGACACAGAGAGAGTGAGAGACAGACAGAGACAGAGGCACACAGAGAGACAGAGACAGAGAGACAAAGACAGAGTGAGAGAGACAGAGAGAGAGAGTGAGAGACAGACAGAGAGACAGAGACACACAGAGACAGAGAGAGACAGAGACACAAAGACACAGAGTGAGAGAGACAGAGAGAGAGAGTGAGAGACAGACAGAGAAACAGAGAGAGACAGAGACACAAAGACACAGAGTGAGAGAGACAGAGAGAGAGAGAGACACAGACACACACAGAGACAGAGACACACACAAACATACAGAGAGACACAGAAAGAGAGAGAGCGAAAGAGAGACACATAGAGAGAGAGGGGAGAGGGCTTAGCAGTCTGCTGAAAGTGCTCTGGTGTGACAAGTCATGAATGTGACAAGTGGGGGAATGATGGGAACTGGAAGACCCATCGAAGTTTCCCATCGGATCTCAACGGTGTCTGAGAAACAGCAGCCTTTCCTTGAATTTTGCATCTGCTGGTCCCAAAGGCAGCTCCATGATGTCACCGTGCTGCCAAAACACACTGCAGGACCTGCCTACCTGATGAATGGGGAAACACCGGCAAACTGGAATCCCACTTAACGGAGCTTACTTACCTCACAGTCTAGCAATGTGAAATCCCTGGAGCTCCTTTTTTTGAAGGAGGCACGGGAAGTTTGCAACAAAGAACTCCTAAAAAAAAACAAACCCACAAACTCCATCTGGAAATCTAAGAATGAATTGAAATGGGCCTTCTAACCGCTTCGCGGACAACAGACAAAGGAACACTCACTTCCGCTGGCTGGCTGGCTGGCTGCGCGGGATCGGTCATGCGAGAAGCAGCAGCTGCCTCAGTCTCCCTAGCTGGCTCTCTTGAATGACTACAGTGGCAGCAAGATTTTGGTTGAGGGATCCAGACCTTCCCCAGAGGATGAAGCAGAAGGGAGGGTAGTTCAGTGTTTCCCAGCGTTGGCAACTTGTAAGATGTGAGGACTGCAACTTTAGCCATCCCTGCTCCTGGGAGAATCAAGCAAAAGTAATCAAAACAAGAACGGATTGGACAATCATTTTGTCTGGAATGGTATAGGGCTGTGAAGGCGAAGCTATGGACGTGTGCCAAAGGTGGCATGCAGTGCCCTCTATGTGGGCACGTGAGCCGTCACCCCAGTTCAGTTCTGGCGCGCATGTGGGCACGCCTCCCACCAACCAGCTTGTCATGAGGTCTCTGCTGTGCATACACGGGGGGAGGGGTGTGTGCAGGGGGCGTGCATGCATGTGGGGTGCGGTGGGGCGCATGCTAGGGCCATATCAGATCTCCGGGCCTTTCGCCGTGCCCTAAAAACTTTTCTTTTCCATCAAGCAAGGCTGACGTAACCCCCCCCCCCTCACCTTGTTAGCTTTTTAAATTGTCAATGGGTTTCAGTTTGAATGTTTTAAATTTTGGGCCAAAGTTATGTAATTCTTTTAAAATTTAAAATTTTAAATTTGGTATGTGTTTTAGTTCTGGCTGTGCACCGCCCTGAGTCCACGAGGAGAAGGGCGGTATACAAATTGAATAAAATAAATAAATAAATAAATGTGTGCATGCATGGAGAGCGTGTGCAAACTGGGTGCATGCAGAGGTGGGGCGGGACATGTGTAGGGGCACACGTGCATGCATGGGGTGGGACACATGCGCGGGGCCTGCACATGCATTGCATTTTGGGGGTTCGGGCACTCAGTCCGGAAAACGTTGCCCATCACTGGTATAGGGTTTCCTGCTGGATTAAGGGTTTGGACTAGAAGACTTCCAAGCAGTGGTGGGTTCCTCCTGGTTTGGCCCGGTTCGGCTGAGCCGGTAGTGGTGACGATATTACATCACCAAACAGGTTCTCTTTGTCCGGGAATTGGACCATCCCGCCCGCCCCCGTGTTATTCTTACCTTTTATTTCTTCTTTTTTAGCCCAGCTGATAGGTGCAGCAGAGTGGATTACCGCACCTATCAGCTAGGCAGATTCCTAATGTGCTTGCGAAGCGCGTGCACAAAGAGAACCGATAGAAAAGCTGGTTGAAACCCACCACTGCCTCCAAGATCCCTTCCAAATCTGTTATTCAGTTGTTCTCTTATTCTGTGAGTCTCTTATTCTGTTAACAACGAAAAGGGAATTCAGGGGACTGTGGTTTGCAAGCCTTCTGAACGCAACCAAGCACTCCAGGAGTTCCTTGGCTCCTTATGTGCTTAAGGTCACAGAGTATTTTATCTAGCCCCTGATTGTTGAGTTAAAATTTAATCAAACCATGCAATGGTGGAAACCTAGCTCCATGCAGAACACGGGCAGTGAAAGTTTCGATTTAGCTGTTGAATAATTACGATTAAATCCGATATTTCCATGCTTCGAGCATCACACAAACATAGCACCCTTTCTATTATCTGGGCTGCTTTAAGGAAGGGTCTCTGTTGTGAACTCTGAAACAGTTCATCCTAAATCTTTCCAAAGTTTCCACCACTCCCTTTTGCAAACTTCTGCATGCAGGCAGGGCCTTCAAAAGGAAGAGAACCCCCCCCCCCACAACACACATTTAGTATAAAAGAAATAGTTTAGCCCAGCATTTTATTGTAATTATAATAATAGTGGTAGATTAATTTACCTCCTTTTTTGGGGGGAAGGGGGTCATTTCAGGAATGGTATCTCTCTTTGGAATTTCCACTCTTGTTAGGCTGAGATGTTTGTGTAAAAAGCACTTGGAACTCAATCAGGGCTAAATGGTCTCCTCGGATGTGGTTCAATAATTGTGCGAGGGTCCCGTGTGAAGATAATAGCTCTTTTGCAGTAAAAATAACAAGGCTGAATCGAAACAATTGTTGATAGGGCCCTCCTGGCCGCCTCCACAGAACAATAAAACAAGTTCTCCGTGCATTTCTGGAATGTGTGGGGCGGTAAAGTACTTAACCTTCAATTTCAGAGTGTTACTAAACTGTTTCCCTCCGTTCGAGTCCCTGTCAAACCTCATAGATCTGAAGAGACGTTTCCTGCAGCATCGTAAATTGCGTTTTATATCCTGGCCCAAACTGGACGGCAGGGCTGCCTGAACTCTACAATTCAGTTCAGAGGATGTGTGAGGCGTTGCGGATTTTCTGAGAGGAGAAAGGGGGCAGAGGCTCCAGCTGATAAAATGGATTTAAAAGAGCTTTTCTTCTTCTGGAACAACAAGAAGAAAATGTCTAGCAGAGCTGGTTTGGATCTTTTGGGGTCGAATAGCCAGGTTTCACTGCCTACCTGGTTGCACCAGCAGTTTAAACCGAAGTGGCGATGGTTTCAGAACTACACCCCTATAAAATAGGCTTTGTTGTTTGGCATGAGTGTTTGTGAAGGATGAGAAATGATCTTTCCAGGAAGCCGCCCTTTTATAAAGGTCCTGGGAAATCCTCTTCGGACCGTCTCATATTCACACACAGCCAAAAGAAAGTTTCAAAGTCTTTTTCCTCCCCTTCTTCCTTCACCTTGTTTTAAGATTGAACCACAAACTTGAGAATAATCCATTTTATTTTCCAAAGCAGCAGAAGTCAAGACAAGGGACAAGGGATGGAAACTAACCAAGGAGAGAAGCAATGTAGAACTAAGGACCCCAAAGAGGCAACTGGACTTTCTGGTTTTTCTTTGAAGACGTTTCGCTTTTCATCCAAGAAGCTTCTTCAGCTCTGACTGGATGGTGGGGGAGGGAAGGATTTATATGACTCATTGCGAAAAGGATGCAAATGGCCAGCTGTCTGCAAGGAGTGTAAATCCTACCATTTCCCTTCATCCAGTCAGACCCGAAGAAGCTTCTTGGATGAGAAGCGAAACATCTTCAGAGAAAAACCAGAGAGTCCAGTTGCTTCTTGAAAAAGCACCTTTGGGGCAACCATGACATGGATGATGGAGAATCTCCATAGACTTCTAGAACTAATGACCAATTTCCTGATATGAGAACAATTAATCTAGAGAACTTCCCTCTAGAAGTTATGGGTGCTCCATCATTGGAGGTTTTTACAAAGAGTCTGGACAACCATTTATCTGGACTAGAAGGCCTGCAATATTCTGAGTTCTTAGAATTTATTTCTGGTTTCTGCTACAATTTTAGATCTGAAAAGACTCTTAACACATCTCAGGAAGTTTTCTTTTGAAGGAAATTAGGAGAAGGATAACTGGGGGGGGGGGTATTTTGTGAGAGTTGTGAGCTATTGTAGAAGAGGGTGAAGGCCTTTTGCAAGCCATCCATCATAAATATGGCACAAGGCGCCTGTGTGATGGATGTTGTAGTCTGGAAACAGAAGGTCAGGGACTCATTTCAACAAAAAGGACTTTATATGCGCCTGATGTACTCCACTGAAGCTCTCTGGATGATCTCTTAAATTTGCAAATTAAGCATTTTAAAATCTCTCTTCTAAGCAGTGAATGTAACCAATGGGCCCATTATTGTGGTCTGAATTAGCTAACACTTGCTGAAGATTCCACTTAGATGGATGGAAAACGTTCCTTCCTTCCTTCCCATCCACCTACCTACTTACCTACTTACCTATCTAGCTACCTACTGATTTTTCCTTTGAATCATTTTTTCCAATGTTTTGCCAGGAAACCTCTGTGCTGTGATTCTCTGGCTCTTATGAGCAAGGGTCTTAAGTCCACAATTTCTCCCTTCACATTCCACAGATGCTGAACCTCTTGTCTTCCTTCCTTAGAGTTTTTCTCCTTCTGCCTGATATAGCAACATGCAGGCAAGGTCTTAGGTCCTGGAAATAGTTCCTGGTCTCAGAATCTCTGGCCTGGTGCCATGCTATTGTCATAAGTCAAGGACGCTCAGAAAGACATTGAGATCTGACCTTGTGGTAAACATTAGAAAATTTCAGGGCGTTTCTTGACATATTTTTTTACACTTAGATTTGTGAAAATGGAGGAAGGGGAGGACTATGGATTGATTTCAATTATGTATGGAGTGGGAATGGGATGCTTGTTACTAGTGAGCGCTGGTAATACAAGGGAAGGTCATTTGGCTAATGAAGAGCATTGAGTGAGGAAGAAAGAACAATGATATAGTGTTTTCCCGAAAATAAGACCCTGTCTTATACTTTTTGAACCCTGAAATAAATGCTTGGCCTTATTTTCGGGGAGGTCTTATTATTTTGGGGTGTGTGGAGCAAGATGGGGATCCTCTTGCCCTCTTACCTGATTTCCAGCTCTATCTCCCTAACCCTAACCAGAGGAAATGGTGGGGACTGGCTGCCCATGCGTTTAAATATTTTTGGAGAGGGTTTATTTTTTGGGGAGGGGGGGAGCTTATTTTAGCGCATGCGCTCAAAAGCCTGACTGGGCTTATTATCTGGGGAGGTCTTATTTTCGGGGAAACATGGTAGTTGATGTCCTTTGCCTATGTACTTGTTGGTCAACTTGGTTGGAGAGAGATGGAGCCTTGTACCAGTGTCTGATGTTGAGACAAGCCTGGGTCCATGATGTCACCACGTGCCTGCAATTTCTTCAACATTGTGATAACCTGCAGATGTCTACAATTAGATATGACAGTTCAATTCGGTATAAGAAGGCTCTGCCAATAGAGAAGACAAGGTGGACAAAACCGCAGTTATGTTTAACTAGCTTGTGAGTATCGGGAGACCGAAGCACAGGGCTAGAAGCAGTGGTGAAATCCAAATGTCTTTACTACCAGTTCTGTGGGCGGGGCTTAGTGGGTGTGGCATGGTGGGCGTGGCAGGGGAAGGATACTTGCAAAATCTTCATTCCCACCCCACTCCAGGGGAAGGATGCTGCAAAATTCCCATTCCCTCCCCACTCCTGAGGCCAGCCAGAGGTGGTATTTGTCGGTTCTCCGAACTGCTCAAAATTTCCGCTACTGGTTCTCCAGAACCTGTCAGAATATGCTGGATTTCACCCCTGGCTAGAAGGGACTTCGGAAGTCTTCTAGTCCACCCCACTGTTTAAGCAAGAGACCCTATAACATCCCAGATAAATGGCTGTCCAATGTCTTCTTAAAAGCCTCCAATGATGGAGTCACAACTTCTGAAGACAAGGCTTTCCAGTGGTTGATTTTGAAGAGATTTCTCCCTAACTTTAACTTTAACTTTATTTGAATTTATATACCGCCCTTCTCCTTGCGGATTCAGGGCGGTGTACAGCCAATTAAAAAACAAACATACAAAAGTTAAAATTCTATAAAATAATAATTTAAGTGGCCATAGAATTAAAAACTAACTTCATATTTAAAATACAACTCTAAAATGATAAAATGTTATAGGAATCAGGCTAGGCCGGCGAGCTGAAAGAGATGGGTTTTTAAAGCCCGCCGAAAGGTTGGGAGGTCAGAGATTGTTCTTAACTCTGGAGGCAGATCATTCCAAAGGGTGGGTGCTGCCACAGAGAAGGCTCTCCCCCTGGGGGTCGCCAGCCGGCATTGTCTGGCTGACGGCACCCTGAGGAGGCCCTCTCTGTGGGAGCGAACCGGCCGGTGGGAGGCAATTGGCGGCAGAAGGCGGTCCCGTAAGTACCCTGGCCCTAAGCCATGGAGCGCTTTAAAGGTGATTACCAACACCTTGAAACGCACCCGAAAGTCCACCGGCAGCCAATGCAGCTCGCGCAGGAGAGGTGTCACGTGGGAGCGTCCCGTCGCTCCCATAATCCCCCGCGCGGCCGCATTCTGCACCAGTTGGAGCCTCCGGGTGCACCCCAAGGGGAGCCCCAAGGGGTGCACCCGGAGTTGGAGCCTCCGGGTGCACCCCAAAGAGAGCATTACAGTAGTCCAGACGGGAAGTGACAAGAGCATGAGTGACCGTGCGTAGGGAGTCCCGATCTAGAAAGGGTCGCAGCTGGTGAATCAGGCGGACCTGATAAAAAGCCCCCCTGGCCACGGCTGTCATATGATCCTCTAAAGACAGCCGCAAGTCCAGGAGGATGCCCAAGTTGCGAACCCTTTCCGTGGGGGCCAATGACTCGCCCCCAATAACCAGCGATGGAGTCAGCTGGCTATATTGGGACGCCGGCAGCCACAGCCACTCGGTCTTGGAGGGGTTGAGTCGAAGCCTGTTTCTCCCCATCCAGTTCTAGACTGCTTCTCTCCTTGGTTTAGTTTTCATCTAATGCTTCTTGTTCTGCCTTCAAGTTTTTTGGAGAACAGGTTGACCCCCTCTTCTCTGTGGCAACCCCTCAGATATTGGAAGGCTGCTATCATGTCACCCCTAGTCCTTCTTTACACTAGACTTGACGTACTCAAATCCTGCAACCGTTCTTCGTCTGAACCATAGATGAGGAAATTCAATTCAATAATAATTAAAAGAGATGTTCCTTTGAAATACCATATGACTTAATGAGTTGATCCTGATAGCTAGGAAATTTCTATCTGGTATCGACCGATCACCATTCTCATTTGATTTCAGAAGTCTCCTCATGTCAAGTTTTTTGTCTTTTTTAAATGCATTTTTAAAGAATTGTGTCCCATGAAGTGGCTACATCTAGTGGGTAAGAAACAGGGAAAGTCATCTGTACGCTTTTAATATTTCAACATAGAAAGCAGCTAAATTCCTCCATCTGTGGTAGAGGAGCAGAAATTAAATTCAAGATGGGTCAGCTGTTCCTTGTAACAGGTGGACTCCCCCTCCTCTCTTTTTAAATAACCGGACTATGCAAGTATTCCAGTTATAGTCCCAACTAAGGGAAATAAATCAGTCCATTTGTCTGCTTCTCTTTAAGCAGAGGCATTGAAACAAATTGAATGATCTTAAACCTTTGCTTGTTATGTTCTGTCAAATTTATAAAAGCTTCCAAGTTGCTTACCCTTCTACTGGGTAACTTTTCCCTGGACAAAGCAAGCAGGAAATTTTGCTGTAGGAGCCTTATCAATATCCATCAAGATGGAAGTGAAATATTTGTGCTCCTTATTGTGCCTTGGATGGAACGCAGTAATGGCAGCATTGTAAACAAAACCTCAAATTCCTGACATGGGTTTCAGGTGGCTCTCCAAATTACGGGGGGTTTAAAGTCATTTACAATCACTGTAAACCAGTGTGAACCAGCGGGGATTAAGAAGGGAGCCACAATTGAGAGTGCTATTGGATTTCATGTTTGATTGCTAGCCATGGAGGATGGGAGGCAGGGTGTAGAGAAGGAGAAGTGGTTAACATTACTTTGAAGAGGACATCTTGCAGATGCTGCCATGTAGTTATAGAGAAGAGCAGCAAAGAGGATTAGGGGATTGAAGGCTAAAACAAATGAAGGAGGGTTGCAAGAATTGGTTAATTCAACGAACATGGTAGTGACATGATTTTTTTAAAAAAAATTGATTTATATGCCGCCCTTCTCCGAAGACTCAGGGCGGCTTACAATGCGTCAAGCAATAGCCTTCATACTTTTGTATATTTTACAAAGTCAGCTTATTGCCCCCACAAACTGGGTCCTCAATTTACCTACCTTAGAAAGGATGGAAGGCTGAGTCAACCTTGAGCCTGGGGATTCGAACTAGCAGTAATTGCAGACAGCTGGGTTTTAATTACAATGCTTAGTCTGCTGAGCTATCCAGGCTTGTATGATAGTATGATAGTAGTGATAGTTCCAATATTTGAGGGGCTGCAACGAAGAAGAGGGGAGTCAACCCATTCCTCAAAGCACCAGAAGGCAGGACAAGAAGCAATGGATGCAAACTAATCAAGGAGAGAAGCAACCTGGAATTAAGGAGAAACTTCCTGACAGTGAAGACAATCAATCAGTGGAACAGGTTGTCTCCAGAAGTTGTGGGTACTCCATTACTGGAGGTTTTCAAGAAGAGATTGGTATAGGAGCTCCTGCTTAAACAGGGGATTGGACTAGAAGATCTCCAACTCTTCTAGTCCAATCCCCTCTTCCAACTCTGTTATTCTTTTATTACGTCCATGAACACGTTGGTGTGAAGACAAAATTGCAGGTATAGGAAGTTCTCGTTTAACGATCATGGAGTTATCAGCTGTTGACTCTTAAGGACAGATGGTTTATTTTCTATTCGAAAGATATGACCTGCCAGTTCATTTGATCAGCCCATTCTGGCTCCTTTTAAGCAAAATAAACATCAACGCCTCCATTGTGATAGCAGTCATTCTGACACACTTTCCTAACCGTTACTTTCTTTGTTCATCAACCCTGTCTGGATGCTATGAACAAGGATACAGGCAAACAGTGTAGAAAAATATGTTGTTTGGCTGCTGGTTAACATTCCTAATTTCGGTTCCAACTTTTGTTTCAGACAATTGGTAGCATCTGGCCATGAAGGTGCCTTCCTTGGGGTACAAACTGAGGCTGAGGAAGACCCTTCAACTTCCATTTGTAACCTGGCCAACATGATCAGGGCTTCTAAGTGGCCATATGAGATTTGAATCCATTTATCAATGTGGTGGCCAAAGGCCCCTTTGGGACAACCATGACCTTGGATGATAGAGAACCTCTATAGATATTCAGAACCAGAGCTTCAAAGTCCCTGACCAGAAATGACTGATTTTCACGTTTCTATAATCCATGCAAAACATCTCATTATTGTATCTCCTACTTCCATCGCCAAGTAACATATGAATTTCATTCTTTCTTCTCCAGGCCCACCCAGAATTGCCGACAAAGTAATCCACCGGCAATCTGCAAGGTTAGGAAGAACCATCAAGCTTCTGTGTCCAGTTGAAGGAGATCCACCGCCTCTCACTATGTGGACGAAAGACGGGCGGACGATCCACAGTGGCTGGACGAGGTTCCGCGTCCTCCAACAAGGCCTGAAGATCAAGGAGGTGGAAAGCGAGGATGCAGGGACCTATATCTGCAAAGCCACCAATGGTTTTGGCAGCATGAACGTGAACTATACCCTCATTGTGATCGGTGAGTAGAAAGAGAGAGAGAGTTCAGCGTGTTCCATGCAGGGTGAGATTTGCCTGTGATATATCCGCTCTGTAAATAATCTACCAGGCTCTAGACAAACTCGCTTGTCCCAAGGTTTGTGTTGATGGGGGTGTTCCCCCTCTCCCTACTGCTGTCAGTTGTGTCAAGATAAGATTAGCCAAGGCTGGGGGCCAAAGGATAGGAATAAACAGGCGGGATGGAGACACAGATCTCAGCTCCGGAAAGGTTTGAGTGATAAGGAGTGGTCGCCCCAGCCTTTGCGGTCTCTGCCGAAACATGGTGGCTCTTTACTCAATTGTTACTCAATGTGTGTTTCAGTCTCCACAGCAAGGTCATGCAGACTCCCCTTATCATCAAAAAATAACAGTAGGTGCTGGAATTATTTACCAGCTTGGCAGGAAGCCTAAATGTGTTGTGTGTTCATATCAGAGTTTTTAAAAAAGGAGAAGGCAGTTGCAAGATGCAGAATTGACAAAGAAGAAGGTGGGTTTTGTCTTGCACCACACAGGATTCTGTTTCTCCACTCTTTATCCCCCTTTTCTTGGAGCCCATAAAACAAATCACTCAAGAAAGCAGGGCCGTCTTTCCTTTCCCTCAACATCTATTTGGCCATCGCAGTTGGAGCGATTTTTGCGGTAAGTTCTCCAACTCAGGTTTCCCATTGATTGCACCCGATGGCCTTTTGCTTTCTGTGGTCATAGCTCACATTCATTCTTCTGCTTCGGCTTCAGATTCTTTCTGTTAGGATTTTAGATTTTAAATCCCAAAAATCTGGTGCTGCTCTGCTTTAGGCGGGGAGAGGGGTAGGATGAGTTGCCAGCGAAATCGTTAACTAGGCCAAAGAGAAAGAATTTCTTCTCCTAGTGGAGAGTTTGATAGTCTCTGTGGTTTACCACAAGCCTCGAGATGCTAATTATAGTGGAGGGACTGGTCTCCTATTTAATCAGAATTAACATTCTTTGGATTAAGGACAAACGTCTGTTATCCTGCAAAATTACCTATCTTCCTTTAAAAAAAAACCATGTACAAAAATATGCAATTTATGTTCAAAATAATCCACTTAAGTCTTTTTCTTTGACAAGTACTGAATGCTCCTTTGTTGTTGCCATTTTAAAAAAAAATCCATTGGTCATTCAGCTTATTGAAGGCGAATTGGCACTCTAAAACGTGCATGCATTGATAGTAATTGATAAATCTGAATGTTAGCGGACGACAACCAAATCCAGATTGCAATCAGGACTTTGGTTTCTTAATACTTCAACGAATGTAGAAAAGCTGAAAAGCAAGATTTTTAAAATATGTATTGTCTCTTAACTCATTGGCCTCAACATTTTATCCTTTCGTTTTCTAGTAGTGTTCTTTTTCCATAAGGCTTCTTTTTTATTAATTACAGTAGTGAAAATTAATATAAACTAAAGTTAGAGAAAGAAAAGAGAATGGAAAGAAATCATTAGAAATGCAGGAAGAAAGAAAGAAAGAAAGAAAGAAAGAAAGAAAGAAAGGAGGGAGGGAGGGAGGGAGGGAGGGAGGGAGGGAGGGAGGGAGGGAGGGAGGGAGGGAGGGAGGGAGGAGAATAAAAAGATATTTATTTATTATTTCAATTTCTATTCCGCTATTATATAATAGCGGAAGATGAGAGAAATATGTAGAGGTGATTCCCAACCTTTATCACAAGTGTAAATAAATTTAATAACTGCTTGTCTTCCTTCTGATGCACAACTATACAAAAAGAAATGGTGGAGGAGTGTTTTTAAGGGATTGCGTAGATTGTTACACAGAGTTTCTGTCAGATATGGTGTTCTCTAGAATGCAGAAAGGAAACGGGGTATAGCATGGATGTTTTCAATATTAATTCTGTGTTTTTTAAAAGAGGGAATTTAATTAATTGCCTGCGGCACCCTTTCGGTTTCTCATGTACCAGTTGTCCTTGATTTAATGACCATTTGTTTAGCTTTGGCTCTGTTGTGGCCTGTCGGTTGCTGGCCTCTCCAGCAGCCGAATAAGAGGAGGAGGTAGAGGAGATGTGGGAGTCAGGGCCAGCATCAAGCACCTGAGAGCTCCGAGGGGGAAGAGGGAATGGAGCTGGCAGAGAGAGAGAGGGAGAGAGAGCGCCTAGGCCGTCCGTCAGCCCTCAGATGGAGAACCAACAGACCCCAGGTCTGGAGGTGGCTGATGAGGAAGAGGAGGAACAGCTGGGTCCAGTGCCTGACATGTGGATACACTGAAGGGAGAGGAGAGGAGAGCAGTGGAAATCTATGGGCCGCTCCTTTGTTCGGAAGAGCCACCGCTGCTAGTGAAGCCCCACCCTAACTCTGGGGATAAAAGGCAGGGGGAGGAGATGAATAGATGTGGTAGACAACTTCATCACCTGGCCAGCCTGACTTGTTAGCCTGCGGTGAGAGAGAAACTTTTTGCCGGGGCTACTGGCGCTCCTAATAAAGGAAACTTTTGAGTTCACTTCAGAGGGTTTGTCGTGTTTGGGGAGCTGGGTCAGCATAGGTTCTGAGCACAGGTGGGTTTCAGCAGGTTCTGACCAATTCGGGAGAACCGGTAGCGGAAATTTTGAGGAGTTCGGAGAACCGATAAATATCACCTCTGACTGACCCTGCCCCCATCTATTCTCTGCCTCCCGAGTCCCAGCTGATTGGAGGAAATGGGGATTTTGCAGTAACCTTCCCCTGCCATGCCCACCAGGTCATGCTACGCCCACCAAGCCAAAAATTTCGAAACCCACCACTGGTTCTGAGTTACGACAGCACTGAACAGGTAGGTGGCTTATGGGTGACCAGCAGTGATCTAAATTTGGAGGCTTGTCAACTGGCATTGAGAGTTGCAGTGTCCCAGGGTCACGTGATCCCAAAGCCCCTCTCTGAGGGAAATGGGAGGTTAAGGAGTATGAAATAGAAATAATAAATATCAATAACGAATAAATAAATCTCCATTTGTGAACTTCCAGCTGGCTTCCAACAAGCAAACTTAATGGGGAAAGCAGGATTCTCTTAACAGCCTTGTGATTCCCTTAACAACTGTGGCAAAAGAGGGCACAAAATCAGAAACAACTCATTTAAAAACTGCCTCACTTAGCAACTGATGTGCCAGTCCGAAGTCAAGGACTACCTGTAGTAGGCAAGGAGCATCTTCGAAGTAGCCCTTGGCAATATTAACTTCCTTTGTTTGTTTTCGTGTTAGAATAAAGCTTCCATTCACGCTGGTGTGTCTTTTCCTTCCTTCATTTCTCTAAGAAATTCTTTTTCTCCTTCACGAGAGGCTATTTGATTTTCTGACTTGTTTCACAGCACAACTTGCTCGCCTTTTGTTTGTTTGCCAACAAAAATCTCTTTATTTTGAACCCGTTTCTTTCCCCCCCGCTTCCCTTTCTTTCAATTTGAGTACGGGAGTTAAGTTAAAGAGGTGATAACACCTGTTGGCAATTTAAAGGAAATGAAAAGATATATTTTTTTTCCACGGATATAAGCATGAAATTCATACATCTACGTACGTGTATACAGTTTCGCCAGCCTCTTCCATTCTGTGGTAGACAAATGCAAAGCAGAATTCCCTGCCAGGGTAAATTTAGGCCCCGAAAGACATATGGAGATGTTTAATCCACAATTCCTTGCAGATGTTTTCAGGCTATGGGGCTGCCATTACATCGAGGCCTGCGTGATTATATTTATTATTAGCGTTACTTTAAAAGAAAGGAAAACAAGACTCTCAACTGGTCTTGACATCCAAGGAGTGTTTGGATGGAGTCCATCATGCAACGGAGTCCTTTTCATTTAGGGATAGAAATCAAATCGCCGTCTTAAGCTAAACCCCTTTCTGAATGGGACGATCAGATCCAACCCCCCACCCCCCATGCCAATCAGTTGAAACAGATGTTGGCCCACAAAAGTTGTGTTTGAAATGCAGAAAATGTCTTGTCTGGTGTACATTGGGTGGGGATGATGGTGTAGCTCAGCGTTTCTTAACCTGAGGACATCTTGAAGATAGATAGATAGATAGATAGATAGATAGATAGATGAAAGAAAAAGAAAACTCTTTATTGGCCAAGTGTGATTGGACACACAAGGAATCTTTCTTTCTTTCTTTCTTTCTTTCTTTCTTTCTTTCTTTCTTTCTTTCTTTCTTTCTTTCTTTCCCTTTCTTTTCTCTCTCTCACCTTCCTTCCTCCCTCCCTCCCTCCCTCTCTCTTTCTTTCCTCCCATATCTTAAATCATCTCTGTTAAGATGTCTATTTCCTGTTATATATTTCTTAGTGCCATGTTTCCCAACAGTGGCTACTTTTAAGAAATGTGGATTTCAACTCGCAGAATTCTCCAGTCTGATCATGATCACGTGATCAAAATCCAGAGGCTACTGACTCGTGTTTATGACGGTTGCAGTCTCCCGGGGTCATGTGATCCCCTTCTGACTCCATGGGGAAGCCAGATTCACTTAACACCTTGTTGCTCACTTAATAACTGCAGTGACTCGTTTAACAAGAAAGGTTGTAAAATAGAGGCAAAACGCACTTAATAAATGTCTCAGTTAGGACAGGAAGTTTGGATCCATTATGGTTGTACATTGAGGGCAACCTGTGTTGACAGCTCATTCCTTCCCTATGGATGGTTAGTTGTAAAACGTGGAAACTGGCTGTCATCCGAATATTTTCCTTGTCCATTCTAAAACTGGTTTTTCTACCTGCTGCCTTAGTTTGGTCTCCTTTATATTTAACTTCTGTCCCATTTCCTCCCGCCCCCTCCCCCGTGTTCCTTGACTTTATTATTATTATTATTATTATTATTATTATTATTATTATTATTATTATTAAGTCTGTAGTGAGATTCACAGCCTTTGAGGCTGGTTAATAGCTCAGCAGCTCGAGTCTTAACCAAGGACCTAGGAACTGTTAAGATATTGTCAGAGGATGTAAGCTGTTCCGAGTAAGGTGGTTTTTTGTAGAGTCAAAATGTTCAAGTCCGGTAAATTTAGAATTTCTAAACAGCAGGGTAGCCCTTTGGGTATTGCTCCAAGGGCTCCAATTACAATCGGGACAACACACGATTTCTTTTTCCACAGTCGCTCAACTTCAATTTGCAAGTCCCGGTACTTTGTGATTTTTTCTTGCTGCTTATCTTCAATCCGTGCATCCCCAGGTATTGCAATGTCAATGAACCATCCTTTTTTCTTTTCAACTACTCTTATGTCAGGTGTGTTGTGGACCAAGTGCCTGTCAGTCTGAATTATTATTATTATTATTATTATTATTATTATTATTATTACTACTACTACTACTACTACTACTACTACTACTATTACTACTACTACTACTAGGGTTTGTATTTTTGGCTTTCGAGTTAAAATGCCACCAGCATTCAAGTCACTTCCATGCAGAATTCAGCTTTTGGTTTCAACAGAGAATGAAAAATTATACTTTGAATCCCCCCCCCTTTTTTAAAAAAGTAGATTTCAGAGCTCGGTTTGTTTTCATTCCAATAAAACGATGTGTTTATATAAAGGACAGTTTTGCCCAGCCTATTATTTTACATTAATCCACAGTTTTAAATGCGCTGTGAATGTTTACATTGCATCCGTGCAAACAACAGCCTCAAAAAGTCCTCACAGATTTTCCCTATCGAAGGCTCCAGTTTCTTGTTGGTGTGTGAGGAGCTGAAAGCCTATAAAAAGATTTCTTTGTTCCAAACACTTCATCTTACAATTTAGGCTTCTTCTTCTTCTTTCTTTAAATAAGAGCCTGACCTATTAGCCTACTAATTATGATGGATTTATTATATATTAACACTGAGACTGTGCTGTGTTCATTCCATCATGGGGGCTCCATCATGCCCTGACTGTAGTTTATTTCTGTTCTCAGCTTCCTAACTTTTGGGTGTCCTTCTGTTATGATTTGTGCATGCAACTGAGCAGCTGGACAACTCCAGGGTTGAGAAGTCAAAATGTTGAAAGCAGGGAGCATCATCTGTCAAAGCGCATCATCCATATCATGTGAGCTTTCTTTGGCTGGATGAGATTGGAGAAGAATGATGGATGGGATGCATCCACCCACCCATCCATCCATCTTCTCTTTCGAAGTAAGCAGAATAATATAATAACTCATGACAGCAGGGAGCACCATGCAATGTTTCCAATTCTTTCCAAGTTGGGTTTTTTTTATTTGCTTTTCTCCAAATTAAACCTTGGACTCTATGATTCTGCAAAGAGTCCTTTGTAAAGAATATTGGAACGAGAGGGACAAAGGGTGCTGTTTTTCCAAATGGCAAGAGGTTTGACTGCCTCTTCTTTGTGGTAGCCCCTGAGATATTGGAAGACTGCTATCATGTCTCCCCTAGTCCTTCTTTTCATCAGACTAGACACACCCAATCTAATCATACCTGGCAGCCTGGAGGTGTCCACTGCCATTGGAATCTGAGTGCACTTTCCATCAAAGGAATTTTAACACCAAAGACCGTACTCTATTTTGGTGCTCTGGGTTGGTTCAAACTGCATTGCTTTCAGGAGTTGAAGCTAAACAAGCTGTTGGTCCAAATGAAGACATTAATAAAAGTCACTCCATGTTTAGTATTTTAGGAGCGTTTCTCTTCTTTTCCCCTGTAAAAGAGCTAGTTGAGCATGAGGTTTAATGGGCATCTGGCAGATTGATTTAGGAGGCATCTTTTCAGGTTTGTGCTGCCCTAGTTCCCCCGAATGGGGCAGTGAAAGCTGGCATCTGGAATTCATTCAGGGAGCTGATTCTAAGTAAACTTTAAATATATGTTGATTTCCTTGGTACTGGGTTTCCTCATGTTACCCAGCTTAACCAATGTTGTCATGTAGGATAAAACTAATGATAAAAGCACAGCTAATATAAAAGGTTCAGTCCGGATTTATTTGCTCCATCGTCTTTTAGCTTCCAGGTCCTCCTCCTCCTCCTTCCTCTCCGCAAACCCCTTCCCTTCTGCCACTGATAACGTTACCTATTTGGGTAGTGAAATGTCACCAAGCTCAGAAAGCATCAATCACAGCCCTCCTCCTCCTCCTCCTCCTCCTTTAGAAAGTGTGACATACATGCTTGCCTGTATCAGTGAATCAATCAATCAATCAGTTTTATTCATTCATTTGATTGATGCTGCTAAAGACAAACCAGTTGAATCTTACTAGATAAGTAATTTGCAATAAAATGCCCACTGGACACACAATCAAAAATAAATCACACTCTATCACACACAAAAAATGTTCTAAAAAGAGGAAACAAGTGACAAGAAACGAATAACTAAACAGTTGCATTTCAGCATCAAAAGAACCTCCCGTGTTAAGTAATTCTGTTTTTAATTCTGACCCTTTTGGCATAGTGAGACCTTTGTGGCTGCAGCTTATAGAAGGTACCCGTGCTTGGTAGGAGACCTTATATCAGGGGTCTCCAACCTTGGCAACTTTAAGTCTGGAGGACTTCAATTTCCAGAATTCTCCAGCCAGTTTTGCTGGCTAGGGAATTCTGGCAGTTGAAATCCTCCAGGCTTAAAGTTGCCAAGGTTGGAGACCCCTGCCTGTATAATTTCTGACCAATGATTGTCCATGTCTGAAAACCTTCAGTGTCAAGTTTTTTTGGGAGAAAGCCTTACTGCATCATGATAGAATTGAAGGACCAGTTCCCCATGGCAAGTCTTCCTTTTGAGAGATGCTGTCGTCACTTCTCATATAATCCTGCCCCTCCCCCCACCTCCCCCTCAACATTTCACATGGCTTTGGGTCTAAGCACTGGGATGAAACCTAGATTCTTTCAGCGATGTGGTGCTAAATTTTGTCTTGCTCCTGTGGAGATCAAACTCCTGATGGGAGAACGAGAGGAGAAACTATCTGGTGTTTTATTATGGCTTGGAGAAAATCGTGTTGATGGTCTTTCTGTGTTTGTGAAGGCATGATTGGATAGATCATTTACCATGTTGGGATGTATCTGTTCATTTTATTTTATTATTTTTTAAAAAATTTTTCATTTATTTCATTACAATTACAACAAAATATATAATCACTTAAAGATCGCGACGGGGACTTTACAGAGTATAATCACTTCAATCAAAATTTACATATACAAAGCAGAGACTACAGTAATTACCTTAACCTTGTCCTTTTTTAGTTTTGTTATTCATCCATGTATACCACAGGTCCCAACGTTGAAAGTATACAGAGTCCTTCTGATCTCTCAAGATTTTTGTTAATCTGTCAGCTTCCGCATATTCCATAATCTTTCCCAAAATCAAATCTTCAGCTGGTAATTCTTTCCCTTTCCAATGCTGAGCAAAACAGATTCTTGCTGTGGTAGTGATATGGCTTCTTGTCCTGCCTTCTGGCGCTTTGGAGAATAGATAGACACCCCTCCTCTTTATCAAAGTTGAAGGCATAATAGATCTTTTTGAAATTGAACCCTGGGCCTACTCAGACAAGTAAACCAGATCTGTAAAAAGAGATACTCTGTTATGTCCCATAACAGATTAGCTTCCAAAAGGCTTTCTGTTTTGAATAAACGATGAAACATACAGGCAAATTATTGCTTTCAATAAAAACCAAGATGATGAAGGGGGTGGGAGAGAGGGAAGGGAAAAGGAATGCAAGGTCACAGATAAGGATGTTTTTACAAACTCAGTTTAGTCTAAATTATGCATTTGGACTCTATATTTTGCTTAAAAGAGAAGCGCATGATGCAAATCCCAAATCGCTTTGTACTTAAAAGAGCATTACTATAAAAGTATCATTTTAACACTTAACATTTTTAAAAGTATTAAAATTTTAGTAGGTACAATAAGTAAAATTAATAAGAAATAAATAAAATTGCAGAGAATTCTTTTTCTTTGGCTACGATTTAAAGATAAAGCTACTGTAGATCATGTTTGAATCCTTTAGAAGGAATCTTGATACTATAATACAAGAGACATGAGGCATTTAGCTCCGTATTCTTTATAGTTTTTAGTAAACTATAAAGCGGTTGCGTTTTTATCTTGCCTATTTTCTTTTTTATTTCTTTTATTAAAAATAATTTTTATTAAACATACGTATTAACATACGTATTTTGCTTTTGTAGTTCTCTATTCTATCATTTCTATTTACTTCTCAATAGTAGAATAATCACATTACTCTAACGTGCATATATATATATACATATATTATAATATTCATTGTTCTTATTTACACATTTATATTCATTTATATTTACATCTTTTTTATTTATTTTTATATATCTATTTTCAAGAAAAGAGGATAGGTAGGTCAAAAAGCCAAGATGGCGAACACAACTATCCTTGTATGCACACATAAAAAAGGATGGATGCTTGCATGGTGGCTGCCTTCTCGATTTTTTGGGTGCGCACAGACCCACACGCACACCTTCACACCTCTGCTTTCAAGCAAATGTGTGTCTTTTACGATATGAGGATCACAAGATCCAGAAGGTCACCAGGTGGCAGCAAAGAGTCATACGCCTTATGTTCTTGAATCCCTTTGCTACCACCTAGTGGTTGTCTCTAGCGATGCAGTCTGCGGTGCCTTGTCAACACCAATAAGGGAGGTGCTGTGGGCTCTTCTCCTTCTGCACTTTCCACTTCCCCTTGCATAACCAACTCCTCTGAGTTGGTTATGATACTGAAATAGCTTGCATGCCAAACTTTTGAAAGAGGCAGAAAGAACTTCAGAACTGCCTGCTCGCTCTGAAAAGACAGGGCTGCTTTAATGAGAAGATGCCACGTACATACAATTTTGTGTATCCCAAAGTCCCTCTTTTGAAGTAACTGCAAGCCATGGGGAGAGAGAGAGAGAGAGAGAGAGAGAGAGAGAGAGAGAGAGAGGGTGTTGGCTGGTCATTGGCTGCTTTTCCCCTGGAAAGTAGAGGTCATAGCTTGGACCCCTCTTGAACACTGCAAAAGAACGGAAGTTATGTGTGGCTTCTTCTCGTACTGGCTAGACTGTGTCCTTCTCCAAATGTGGCGCTGATCTCGTTTCCTGATCCAGGCGAGATGATGGACATGTGCTCCACGTGGAGATGCCACTGACTGCCACAACCACATGACATCACTCCTAAGTCAGCTGCCGTAGCTCCAAACTCTTCACAAAGCACAGTTCCAAGCGCTAATAGTGCTCTTGAAAGTCCTTGATAATCTGAGGTCAAATACCTTCAAAGATCCTCCGTGCCAGGCCTGGTTCAGCTTTTGTGATTGTCCCTGTTTATTGAGAGATTAGATTAGTTCTCCCCTCCCTTGCTTGTCTTCTGTGCTCCATGAAGCTGTGTTTATTTCAGACAGCTTTGAAACAGCTTAACCTGATTTTTGAGCTATATTTTTATGATAAGGGCCAGAGAAAAAGGGAGTTTATAACTTTGATTATGTTTTTTTGCTTAGGACTTTTTAACCCAGGAGGGGAAAATATTGGGAGTCCGACTCCTTGCTTCATAGGAGAATCTAAATTAAAGCAATTTGGGTCTCAATGACAGATGATTGTCTAGCTGTATCTTGGGCATCTTCATCAATGAAAAGGAAGCCACCCCTTTTATGGGTCATTGGATAGATCAATCAATCAATCAGGGTTAGCTCAGGATTTTGTCGGGATGGGCTTTAAGTTTGTCCACAATGTGATGACAGTCATTGTGTCTCCACTTCTTCTTACAGCAGTTTATGACTTCTTTAATGAGTTGGACCATAAACCCAAATCGATTCAAACTAGGTTCATAGGACAAAATTGACTTAAATCTGAATTTGCAGACTGCCTTGGACCATAGACTAGCCAAACAGAGTGGGTTTGCAGAATGAACTAACATGCACACACACACACACACACACACACACACACACACACACACGCCTAAAGCATCCTCAACCATGGTTAGCCAAACTGAAGAGACAGGTAGCAGTCCTTGTTTAGTGACTGCCTTGAGTACTGGCTGTTTGTATTTGTGATGATGATGATGAAGATGAAGTAATTTTGCAACCAATGTACTTAATGACCTTCACTGCAACTCTCTCTCTCTCTCTCTCCTCTCTCCTTCTCTCTTTCTCTTATTCTCTCTCTCACGCTTTCTTTCTCTCTCTTATTCTCGGTCCTCCCTCTTTCTTTCTCTCTTTCTCTCTTTCTCTTATTCTCCCTCTCTCCCTTTCTCCTTCCTCTTTCTCTCTTTCTTTCTGTCTCTCTCTCTCTTATTCTCTCTCTCCTCTCTCTCCTCTCTCTCTCTCCTCTCTCTTTCTCCTTTCCCTTTCTCCCTTTTTCCCTTTCTCCTTTCTCTTTCTCTTTCTCTTTCTTTCTCTCTCTCTCTCTCTTATTCTCTCTCCTCTCTCTCCTCTCTCTCTTTCTCTTTCTCTCTCTCCTCTCTCTTTCTCCTTTCCCTTTCTCTCTTTCTCCTTTCTCTTTCTCTCGCTCTCTCTTTCTCCTTTCTCTCTCTCTCTCTTATTCTCTCTCCTCTCTTTCTCCTTTCTCTTATTTCCTCTCTTTCCTCTTTCTCTTTCTCTCTCTCTGCCTCTGTCTTATGCTGGCCATAACAAACAACTAGTATGCATTGTGTGTAAAATTGTAACCACAGTCATGATTGTGTGATTTTTCACTTAATGATCGCTTTACTTAATGACTGAGTCGCTGGTCCCATTTGCTAAACAAGGACTAGCTATTTTCGAATGCAGCCATTAGTCCTCTAAAGGAAGAAAGATCTGAGTCTAAATTAATTGCTGATGATCCCAGGAAAAGTATCCACAGTTTTCGTGCCAGCAGGATGGAAGTGATTTCCAACCCTCTTTTCCTAGGATGTGGTTTTGACAACTTAGGTACAAATTATCCAGGGATTTCCTAATAGATTCCCATCCAAGTACTAATCAGAATGGATCCTGGCTCTCTTTCTGAGACCAGCCGAGGTCAGCTTGGGGCTGGGACCTGACCTGGTTCAGATCTTCGGTGAACTAGGATCCCAGCATGGTGTGCTGTGAACTTTGACCTTTTGCTGTGCTCCTAATTCAGCCTCCCCTTTCTTTCCATGCTTGGGGTTAGTGGTCCCAATGCAAGTACTCCAGTGGGCAAAATAGTTTTCAAGCAAGGGCAGATGTGAAACTTGATACAAAAGATTGCATTTTAACAGAATAACAGAGTTGGAAGGGACCTTGGAGGTCATCTAGTCCAGCCCCCCCCACCCAAGCAGGAGACCCTACCTACACCATTTCTGACAGATGGCAGTCCAGCCTCTTCTTGAAAGCCTCCAGTGATGAAGCTCCCACAACTTCTGAAGGCAACTTCTGTTCCATGGTTTATTGCTTTCACTGTCAGGAAATTTCTCCTTATTTCCAGGTTGAATCTCTCCTTGTTCAGTTTCCATCCATTATTCTTTATCTGGCCTTCAGGTGCTTTGGAGAATAGCTTGACCCCCTTCCTCCTCTCTGGGGCAGCCCCTCAAATTATCATGTCTCCCCTGGTCCTTCTCTTCCCTAGACTAGCCATGCCCGGTTCCTGAAACCGTTCTTCCTATGTTTTGATCTCCAGTTTTGCAGCATCCCTACTTCCCTTCTACATGAAACACCACCCTGGAAGTCAGATGTGCAACAGCTGGGGTGCATCACTGCGTAATCTGGCCCTAAACCTCTAGGATTGGAAAAGCGAATTTCATTTCCACTTGGCTAATGCCATATTTTCTTTGCAAAGTGCTCCAGAGGTCTTCGCATTGCTGCACGCCCTTCCAGCAGCTACACTTTGAACTGACAGCTTGGTGATTAAAAAAGCACCTTTATTTTTGACGAAAGGAAAGTGATTGTTACTGAATTAACCAGCCATGGCTGTTTTTGGGTTCTAAAGATGAAAATCTCTGAAAGGTCCATCATACTGTAGGCATTGCTCCAGGTTGTAAATGGTGGAAATGAACATCAGACATAGAACATGGAATCATTGGGCCATAAGGGACCTTGGAGGTCTTCTACGCCTACTTCTGCCTGAGGTCTTATTCCATCTCGGTCAAATGTCCAATCACTTCTTGAAATCCTCCAGTGACCGAGCAACCATAACTGTGGGAGGCAAGCTGTTCCATTGATGGATTGACTCAGGAGCATGGCAACCAGCACGAATCCCAGGGTCATGTGATCATCATTTGCAACCTCCCTAGATAGCTACTGACAAGCAAAGTGAACAAGGACTGATTTAAAAATGTCCTTGCTTAGCAGCAGAAATTCCTGGTCTCAATTGTGGTCTTAAGTCAAGGATTGTGCATATATCATTTTCAGTGACTTAGGGAGCTAGTTGAAGAAGGGAAGTTTATAAGGATAGATGTGAAGAAGTAAGAAATTCTTCTTCTTCTTCTTCTTCTTCTTCTTCTTCTTCTTCTTCTTCTTCTTCTTCTTCTTCTTCTTCTTCTTCTTCTTCTCCTCCTCCTCCTTCTCCTCCTCCTCCTCCTCCTTCTCCTTCTCCTTCTCCTTCTCCTTCTCCTTCTCCTTCTCTTTCTCCTCCTCCTTCTCCTTCTTCTCCTTCTTCTCCTTCTTCTCCTCCTCCTCTTCCTTTCTCCAAAGTCTGAAATAGGGCAATTTTTCTTCTTCATGGCTGCCTCCTGCCATTGGCCTGGATGCTTTCAACCACAAACAACTTAGAGGAGGAAGAAGTGCTCCATTATGCAGCCCCTGAAGAAACACTGATGAAGAAAATGCGAGGAATTCTTAGCCCATGGTATGTTTGGACGAGGAAGCCGGGGACTTTCAGGAATGCAGGCAATGGTTCCAAAAATATTCCCTGCAATAACACGGTTGGTCAGGAACTGTTATTTGGATTGGCCCATGGGTCTTCACCAGGGGCCGTGATGTCATTTTTCGTTTCTTCTGTGGAGGAGGGAGTTGAAAGAATGGCCTGGAGTTTTTCAGAAGGGAATGTTGACAACCAAGCCATGTGAATTGTGGCATCTCAAAATTATACCTCCCTACTACCACTGCCTGCTGGAAAGCTTCTACAGAAGAGATAAAATCAGGAATGAGACCATAAGAGAAAAAATTGGTATAGAACCAATTGTGATCGACATAGAAAAACAGCAAATAAAGTGGTTTGTTCACCTGGTTTAAATGTCTTGGGATTCCATACCATACAAGGCATATACGAAGAGAGGAGATGGTCAAAGTACATGATGCACACCCAGAAGAAGAAGAAGAGAGACAACATGAAAGACACACTAACAATGGTTGAGGCTGCCAGAAGAGCAAAACCCAGAACTTTTAACATAACAGAATAACAAAGTTGGAAGGGACCTTGGAGGTCTTCTAGTCCAACCTCCTGCTGAGGCAGGAAACCGTATATCAGGGCTGTCAAACTCCTGGCCCATAGGCCAGAAGCCTCACAAACTGGACGTGCCCATGCCCGGTTTAGCAAAGAGGGAAAAAAGCCCCGATACATCATGTGACATTGTCATGACAACGCAAGTTTGACATCCCTGCAATATACCATTTCAGAAAAAATGGTTGTCCAATCTCTTCTTAAAAACTTTTGTATCTCCCTTGACAGCTGGTAAAGAGGAGGAGGAGGAAGAGGAGGAGGAACGAGGAGGAGAGGAGGAGGAGGAGGAGGAGGAGGAGGAGGAGGAGGAGGAGGAGGAAGAAGAAGAAGAAGAAGAAGAAGAAGAAGAAGAAGAAGAAGAAGAAGAAGAAGTAGTAGTAGTAGTAGTAGTAGTAGTCATCCTAGGAAGTCCTTCTAAGAAGGTTCCATTTTTTGAATGAAGGTGACATACTATTGGACCATCTCAAATGTTTGTCTTGGAAGAAGGCAAATGTGAAATGCTGAAAGTGAACATCAGACACAGAATCATAGAATCATAGGGCTGGAAGGGATCTTGGAGGTCTTCTAGTCCAACCTCTTGCCCAAGGCAAGAGTCCTTACTTATACTATCTTGGACAAAGGCTTGTCCAACATTTTGTGATTTTCTTGGAAACCATACAGAAATGCTTTGTGACTTTCCAATCTTGTCTGCAACCATAAGATTTCTCTGAAGACTCTCATCTGATACTGCTTAGCTTCTTTTGAGGGCAGCTAAGGTCTGGTTCTTCTCTTGAGGGCAACTAAGATCACACTGAGCTTCATGACATCTGCAACCTGAGATGTTAAGACTCAGTCAAGCTCCATTTCCAGGGTCTCCATGGAACTAGTTTTAGATGTTGAAGAGTACTGGGCCCAATGGCTAACCTTGAGGTACTGCACTGCATGCTTCCTTCCATGTAGTTGTACTTCTATTGAGGACTACACACTGGGTCTTCTAATAGATTTCAAGTGAGTATGTACGACAATAGACATGAGAAGATGTCTTGAGCTGAAGAGCTCATCATTTGGGGTCTCTTACTTGGAAAGACATCTAGTATGATCATCACAGAACATCCATGTAAACTTCAAAGGACTGGTTTTCTTTCAAGAAAATGAAATTTATTTATTAAATTCACATACCAATTAAATTGAATAAGACAATAATATTTGACTCTGTTGTAAAGAAAACTAAGAATTAAATCTTTAATTCTAGTTTCGAGGATTTTCTTTTTGCCCAGAAGCAGAACTTGGATAATTGTCTTATTTTCTATGAGAAATCTCTGCAAAATGCACACAAAATATGATTTTCTAACTAGTGGGGCTGGCATATAAACAAGAGATACAATCCTACCTACTGTATAGATTCTCCATTTATAGCTGCTTGGTCATGAACAGAGAATGCCTTTGATCTCGTGAGTGGTTCTAATGTTTAAAAATTCAATATGGGGGCCCGACTTTCTGTATGTTTTACATGAAGAGCAACTCCGCACTTAAATACGAAGAGAGGACTAATGTTGGCTGATGATGGATATGACTTTCTAATCACAAGTGGTGGATCATGTTATTAAAATACCTATCATGTTTTTCCTCTGAATTACTGGTGTAATTTTTGTCCTTGTCAAATGTTTACAAGGGAGTAAAAGCAAAAAAAAAAGAAATACTTAGTTTAAACTGGGGTTTAATTCAAGCCATGGCTTAGTTTCCTTGGGAAACTGAGGCTTTTTTAAATCAAATCATTATTATTCACTGTTTATTCAAGGTAAAACTTGGTCCTCTTCCATAACATCTAATAGACTCCATCTCTCCAAGAGGCTGCTCTTCCTCTCAACAACGTTAAAATTAATTTCTGAATCTGTTTTTTCAAAATTAACCTACAATTTGTCCAATGCTAGTATATGTTTACTTTATTCTGGGAGTATAAATTAAGTTTATGTCTTCTTTTCCTTTAATTGCGGATGAATTAATTTCCTTTATTAATTAATTCCTTTAATTCCCCTTACTGTCTAATTTTTAAAATCTCATCATAATAGGTTTTTTTAAAAAAAAGAAAAGTCAAAACAAAAACATTTTCCCACAGGAAGGATTCTTCATAATCAATTCCAAAATCTTATTTTAAATTTATCCAGACTCTGAGTCAATTAGTAATTTTGTGACCAATAACAGAACAGAACTGAATAACAGACAAGGAAGGGACTTTGGAGGGCATCTAGTCCCGTGCTCAAACAGGAGGTCCTATATCATTTCAGACAAATCCAATCTCTTCTTTAAAACCTTCAGGGTTAGAGCTCCCATAACATCTGGAGAAAAGTCCTTCCATCGATGGATTCTTCTCACTGTCAGGACATTTCTCCTTACTATTAAACAATACTTTCTATAAACGGTTACTTTCTTAAGATTAAAAATTTGCTGCTTTTTCTCTCCAAAAGTCTTTTAAAGGGTTTAAACTTCTTTTAAACCTTTATTTTGCTGAGGGTTGTAGGAAACTCACCTGGCAATGTCAGACTTGTTGATGCAGAGATTTCCAATGGCTGAAAAGCAGTTAATGAGCAATTTCCATAAGTGATTAGAAAAGGAATTGTGCAAACCTCTTTTCCTTTCAAAGGTGCCGACCGCAGTTTGAGCAAGGTGGCTGTTCCATTATCTCCCAGAACTCTGTGCCGGCCAGAGATGGCTATCTTGCAATTTCCTCATGAGCAGCAGGTGTCTGGAGCACTTGTGGGCAATCTCAAGTCCCCCTCCTTGTCCAGAGAGCTTTTAAATCAAAGAACCAGTCAACTTGCAGGCTCTTCATTTTATCACATTGTGGACTCCGTTTTTTTATGGCACCATCTTCCATCCACCATTTTTTCCCTCCGGAAATCACTCCTTTTGAAAATTCCAAGCAAGGAGTCTGAACTTTACTTTACTTTACTTTACTTTACTTTACTTTACTTTACTTTACTTTACTTTACTTTACTTTACTTTACTTTACTTTACTTTACTTTACTTTACTTTACTTTACTTTTTACTTTACACTTTGCTTTGCTTTGCTTTCTTTGCTTTACTTTACATTACTTTATTTTTTACTTTTTACTTTTTACTTTTTACTTTTTACTTTTTACTTTACGCTTTGCTTTGCTTTGCTTTGCTTTGCTTTGCTTTGCTTTGCTTTGCTTTGCTTTGCTTTGCTTTGCTTTGCTTTGCTTTATTCGATTTATATACTGCCCTACTCCCGAAGGACTCAAGGAGGTGAACAGCCACACAATAAAGCACATAAAATACAAAATTTAAAACAATATAAAACCAAATTAAACAAATTGGCCCAAGACAAATTTAAAACACGCCAATAGTAAAACAAATTTAAAATTTAAAAGGGAAGAAATTAGGCCAGGCCCACCTGATGGAATAAAAAGGTCTTAAGAGCGCGACCGAAGGTGCCTAGATCCAGGATCCTCCGTATCTCCGGGGGGAGCTCATTCCAGATAGTAGGTGCTCCCACAGAGAAGGCTCTCCCCCTGGGGGCCTCCAGCCAACATTGTTTGGTCGACGGCACCCGGAGGAGCCCCTCTCTATGAGAGCGTACCAGCCGGTGGGAGGCTATTGGTGGCAGCAGGTGGTCCCATAAATAACCAGGTCCCAAGCCATGGAGCACTCTAAAGGTGGTAACCAGAACCTTGAAGTGCACCCGGAAGACCACCGGGAGCCAGTACAGCTCACGCAGGAGAGGTGTCACATGGGAGTGCCAGGTCGCTCCCATAACTTAATTAACATAACTTATTTAATTATCCATGTTATCTATTAGCTGATCATGATTCTAATCCTATCGATATACGGTTTCTAAAGTGTATGTCTCCGTGTGTGTCACACATAGCTTACTAGACTGAGAAATACTACAATAGGATTTTATTACGTAGCTGATTATAGTATTCGTGTTTTATTTTAGCCGTACGCTGGTAATTGACCGCAATAAAACAACTTTATCTTATCCTGGTCCTATAAAGTCTGTTAAGTGGCAGTGCCAACTGAGTGCATTTGAAACAGATGTCTAGACCTTGCTGTGCGCTTGTAATTCATACAGATTAGTCCCTTCCTATTATAAACAAGGCAGTGAGGTATAAACTGAATATGCCGGGTACAATTCAGCCAAATATAAATTGTCCTACTTTCACTGATTTGAACAGGGATGTTTAAAGCATACAGATATATAATGACATTGTGAATCATTCCCACAGTGTTTGCAACCTGTTGAATTGAAAGGGATTTTAAATTCATTTATATAACATTCCACATTTTCTTGGAGGGTTCAAGACCCCCTAAATAGAATTATTCTTTCACTAATCTCAGATGGAATGGATGAAAATAGACTTATTGGCTCAATGGTCCTTGAAGAACTTCCATGGACTTGAATCTGGGCCTCTCTGACCCTAATCCAGCACCTTAAGACAACACCAGACTTAAAAACCAAGGAGGTTTATGTACTTGAACTTAGTCATCATGATTCCTAAATGGATATTCCTGGATCATCCCTCTACCTCCTACATTCCCCATTAGCAAATTTGCACACTACAGTTGTTGCAAAGGCAGCTACCCCCAAAAATAATTTCACGGTGCAATGCATGAACGCATGTCAGAGATTTGTTAAGAAGCTACAGCTGGAGGTTTACCATTAGCATTGTGAGGAAAGTGTTGGTAGATCTAGAACAGGGGTCTGCAACCTTAAACACTCAAAGAGCCATTTGGACCCGTTTCCCACAGAAAAGAAAACACCGGGAGCCACAAAACCCTTCCTGTGCCTGAATATTTCTTGAGCGGCCACAAAACTAGCATATGTAGTTGAATTAAATGTTTTGTTTTCTTCTGAAACTTTTCTTTTCTTGGCCTACCAGGGGTTGAAAAGCTCAATAAATCGCATATCGGTGGGTGTTGCACATTGGCAGTTGTGATGCATATTTTGAGTGACATGAAGCCACAGCAGAGGGGTGAAAGTGCCACATGTGGCTCCAGAGCCGCAGGTTGCTGACTCCTGATTTAGGGAATAAACTGAACCTCTTTTGACTCTAGGGAAGCACCCTGATCTTTTAGAGAGAGAGAGACTGGGTTAGGAAACAGCTACTTAAGGTTGAGGGATGATTTCTCTTGCTATTAACCTGCCCAGGTATTTAGATTAGCAGAAGACCTCTTGAAGAGGCCCCTGCAGCAAGATGCTCCTCTGAGTCTTTTACCAAGATTTAAGTGTTACTAGATTCTTACTGTATTGATCCAATACTTAGTTTCTCCTTTTTATTTAGTCATTATAAGTTCTTTGAATACATTAAAGGAGAATATTTGTAGCTCAGGGCTGAACTGAGGGGTCCAACGTTGGTCCTCTCTGAGCTTGGTTTTTTTCCGATAGAAGTTTCATGACCCAAACTAAGGAACATCATCAGTGCAAAGTCATTGTCCTCCTCCTCCTCCTCCTCCTCCTCCCCCCCTTACTGGTGGTGTTATGTAGTTGGATCATGAAATGTCTTCAGGAAAACCATCAAGCTCAGAGACCACCAAGGACACCACCGTTGTCCTCCCACCCTTCCCTTTCTCCTTCTCTGCCTCTCTGGAACCTCCCTCCCTTCTAGCACTGATGATGTTACCCAGTTGGGTAATGAAACGCATCAAGAAAGTAACCAAGCTCAGAGACTACCAAAGGCCCTGCTCTTTGAGTGGGTATGCAGGACAAATCAGTGAAAATTCTACTTCCTGTAGTCTATAACTTGTTTCCATCAAAAGAATACCCCGTGGCTGTCATAATTATCCGTGCTCTTTGGCAACAGCTCCTCCGAAAAGGACAACTTTTTCAGACATCCAGCAGGAGATGCGGCATCTGATGATTGCTGTGTACGCACACGGGTGTGTGTATGTCTGTGCATGAATACATGTGTAGGGGAAATGATATCTCGGGTACTTAAATTATCCCAGCTGCAGCTGCTCTGCGTAACAGAGCAGACAAGGGAGCATAACAAAGCGCTGAATTAATTTGCTGCGTTGTTATTGTGGGAGAGTGTTTAGAGCCTCTCACTGTCCTTTTTAGCAAATCTCATTTGGAAAAACAAACCTTCCTCCTGCCCTAAAGCCACAACCCTAATATGCCACAATTCGGGTCTGTATATTTAGGTTTCTGTCCGACAACCGAAATCTTGTGTTCTTCTATTTATTTAGGGCAAAGGCTGAATACAACCAAAGCTCTGTGTTGGCCTTTGGTATATCTGGGGGGCTTGGCTGCCTGCCCACCCAGCCTTTCCAGGACGAGAGGCGGTGGGGAGGGGGGGGGGGAAAGAACCAGTAGAGAATCTGAGCGGGGTGGGGGTGGGGGACCAGTAGAGAGCCTGAGCTTTTTGTGATGTGGGACTGTTCCTTCCATCCCTCTTCCAGAGATGGCTTTCTTCTCAGATGCAGTACATCATACTGGACTCAATCAATCAACCAACCAACCAACCAACCATGTAGGGTTAGATGTCTATGGAGTTTCTCAATCCTCCAGGTCCTGGTTGTCCCAAAGGTGCTTTTTTCAAGAGGCAACTTGGACTTTCTGGTTTTTTTCTGTGAAGACATTTTGCTTCCATTCCAAGAAGCTTCTTCAGTTCTTCTTCAGAATTGGCTACTTGGATGAGAAGCAAAGGAACGTCTATGGAGATTCTCAAGTCATCCAAGTCATGGTTGCCCCCAAGGTGCTTTTTCCAAGAGGCAGAACTGGACTTTCTGGTTTTTTCATTGAAGATGTTTCACTTCTCATTCGAGAAGCTTCTTCACCTCTATGTAAATCCTTCCCTTCCCCACCATTCAGCCAGAGCTGAAGAAGCTTCTTGGATGAGAAGCAAAACGTCTTCAAAGAAAAACCAGAAAGTCCAGTTGCCTCTTGAAATAAAGCACTTTTGGGACATAGGGTTAAAAGTTAGGGTTGCAGGAATTGGGGGTGTCTAGTCTAATGGAAAGAAGGACGAGGGGGAACATGATAGAAGTCTTCCAATATTTGAGGGGCTGCCACAAAGAAGAGGGGGTGTTTCAGCCTATTCTCCAAAGCCACTGAAGGCAGGACAAGAAGCAATGGATGGAAACTAATCAAAGAGAGATCCAACCTAGAACTAAGGAGAATTTTCCTGACAGTGAGAATAATTAACCAGTGGAACAGCTTGCCACCAGAAGTGGTGGATGCTCCATCACTGGAGGCTTTTAAGAAGAGACTGGACCACCACTTGTCTGAAATGGCATAGGGTCTCCTGCTTGGCCAGGGGGTTGGACTAGAAGACCTCCAAGGTCCCTTCCAGGTCTCTTACTCTGTGTCCTTATGTGTGTTGGGAATCCATTCATTAATTTCTAGCTCTGATGCGTTTATTCTTAAGGCAGAGTCTCAGTCTCAGTTCTGCAGGAGATCACATCGAGCACAAAAATCAGCCTTTTCAGGAGTTCCATAATGCTCATACCCTTCAAAATAGGACGTAGCTGAGATACGCAATTCACAAGATGTGGCTCCTTTCATACATTCGACTTTCAGGATAGCAATCCAGACTTATTCCTCAAGTTGTTGTTGTTTGAGCAATGCTCCTGTCTCGCTTGGAATTGAAGAACATAGAGTGAACGTTCTCAGAGTTGCATTGGGATTCAGAAAAGAATAATTGGTGGACACCATCCTTGACTTCTCCATGGTTCTAGGGAAGACAATTGGAAGAGTTTTGGCTTTGGGCCCAAATGACAATCTCCATCAAAATGGGAAAGGAATAATAGGAGAACAGAGTTGGAGGGAACCTTGGAGGTCTTCTAGTCTCAACCTCCTGCTCAGGTAGGGAACCCTATACCATTTCAGACAAATCATTGTCCAATCTCTTCTTAAAAACCTTCAGTGTTGAGGCACCCACAACATCTGGAGGCAAGTTGTTCCATTGATTGATTAATTAATCACGGAAGACTATGTTCTATTCCTTTTGACATTTTTTGTTCTTCAGAGGTGCTCAGAACACACTGGAGGTCCACCTTTGGAGAGGATGTAAAGACTTCCAATGTAAAAGTGGCACTCCTGTAGCCACCATGCATGGTTTCTCCTGTGGACAGTTAGGGAGATGAAAGAGAACAGATAAAAGTAAAACACCCGTCTCCCTTTTTTCTCCCTCCATATTTTGGATGTGTGCAATTTCAGTCATGTGAGAAGGATTAACTCCATTCTGGGTTCCACCAACTGATGATCTACAGTTCTCCCTCCTGGCTTTTCAGGCTAGAATAAGACATGGGGAATTCTGATCCAATTTTGGCCTTCAAGAGTCTAATTTGAGCATCGGTATTAAGGGAGCATTAATTTTGGGATGAGGCGGTGTCTGGAGGTTACATTAATTGTCCTTAGAAGCCAGCAGTAATGTAGAGGGCTGGGCTAGAGTTGAAGCACTCTGTCCATGAATAACCCAAGGGCACGTGAGGGATTTTTTTTTTTAGAGCAATTGTTAAAAAAAGAAGAAAAAACAGATTTTATCCAGGATCAGGCCTTCTATGTACTCAGTTCCTTGGCTAATTTGGTTCCTCCTTTTGAAAGGAAGACCAGTAGAGGAAATGAAACCCCACTCCGAGGAAGAGTCGGTTGTCCTGCTGAGGTTTCCAACTTGTTCGCTGTCTCTTGGATATGAAAAGAAGCCAGAAAAATATAGGATCTGTCAAAAGGATTCTGAAAAAGTCCTGAAAATGGAAGCATTGGAAAGCACTCCTTTCTAGCACTGATGAGGTTACCAAGTTGGGTCATGAACACAACCAAGCTCAGAGAGCACTAGAGACCCTACAGTCATCTTCCTCTTCCTCCTCCTTCTCCTTCTCCTCCTCCTTCTCCTTCTCCTTTTCCTTTTTTAAAATTTTGATTTATATGCCGCCCTTCTCCGGAGACTCAGGGCGGCTTACAATGCGTTAAGCAATAGCCTTCATACTTTTGTATATTTATACAAAGTCAGCTTATTGCCCCCACAAACTGGGTCCTCAATTTACCCACCTTATAAAGGATGGAAGGCTGAGTCGACTTTGAGCCTGGCTAGGATTGAATTCCCAGTAATTGCAGGCAGCTGGATGTTAACTACTGCCTTAGTAGGAGGCATTAGCCTCCTACGCCACTCATGCTCCTCCTCCTCCTCCTCCTCCTCCTCCTCCTCCTCCTCCTCCTCCTCCTCCTCCTCCTCCTCCTCCTCCTCCTCCTCCTTCTCTGCCATTGTAAGGCTGGATGCTGGATTAGACAACCCTGTGGTTTAATCCAGCGCAGCTCTTAGACATTTTAAAAAAAAACATCCATCCCATCATTGTCTAAGCTTTCAACACAAGAGTCTCCATCTTGTCACTGGGCTTTGGTTCTTAGGATGATTGACGACGAGAGATTCCTTGAACTTCTGCAGACTCTCCTGTTACTTATAATGAACCATCTTTGGGTGGGTGGGTGGATGGGGGAGACATGCAGCTTTCAAGGAGAAATGATAGCGTTGAAGGATAGAAACACAAGGGAGTCAGTTGGAAAGGAAATGTTTACTGAATATTTGGGTTTCAGACAGACAACTCTCCTCCGGTGGCTGTGGAATGCCGTGGCACCATCTACCACGTACGTCTGTTCAAAAGTTTGCCTGATTGTAGAAGCGATCTTCAATTTACAACCATAATTGAGCCCAAAATTCATGTTGCTGAGCGAGACCTTTGTCGAGTGAATTTTGCTTCATTTTCCGTCCTTTCTCATCACAGTGGTAGCGTTAGTGACATGGTTGTTAAGTGAATCTGATTTCCCTATTGACCTCATCAGAAAGGAGAAGAAGGTCATCACCCCGTCATAAATGTGAGCCAGTCTCCGAGCATTCAAATTTTGATCACATGGGGATGCTCCAATGGTCATAAGTCACTTTTTCCAGTATCGTCGTAACTTTGAATGGTCACTAAATGAAGTGTTGCAAGTCGAGGTCTCCCTGTACAGGTTTACCAGTTGTAAAAATGTAAATCGCAACAATAATTATTCCTAAAAGACATTCCCTGACGTTACTTTTCTAAAAAGATAGCAGCAGCAATCTCTTTTGCTAAGCGAGACGGTTCCGAAGTGAGTTTCACCCCATTTTCATCCTTTCTTGCCGAAGTTGTTAAGCGAATCACTGCAGCTGTTCAGTTAGCAACTTGGTTGTTAAGTGAATCTTGGATTCCCCGTTGATTTTTGCTCATCAGAAGGTCTCAAAAGTGGATTGCACAACCCTGGGGTCACTGCAACTGTCATAAGTACATGCCAGTTTCTTAAGTGTCCAAATTTTGATCACAGGGATGCTGCAGAATCACAGAACAAGAGAGTTGGAAGGGACCTTGTAGGTTATCTAGTCCAACCCCCCATCCAAGCAGGAGACCCTACACCATTTCTGACTGATGGCAGTCCAGCCTCTTCTTGAAAGCCTCCAGTGATGAAGCTCCCACAACTTCTGAAGGCAACTTCTGTTCCATGGGTTGATGGTTCTCATTGTCAGAAAATTCCTCCTTATTTCCAGGTTGAATCTCTCCTTGTTCAGTTTCCGTCCATTATTCCTTGTCTGACTTTCAGGTGCTTTGGAAAATAGCTTGAACCCGTTCCTCCTCTCTGTGGCAGCCCCTCAAATATTGGAAGATGCTCTCCTGTCTCCCCTGGTCCTTCTCTTCACTAGACCAGCCACGCCCAGTTCCTGCAACTGTTCTCAAGTGGTGAAGCTCCCACAACTTCTACACCGGTCCTAAGTATGAAAAACAATCCTAAATCCCCCTTTTTAAAGTGCCGTTGTAACTTCAAAGAGTCACTGAATGGATGGGTATCAATAGAGGAATACCTGTACACCAGAGGTAGGTTTCAGCAGGTTCTGATCAGTTCTGGAGAACCGGTAGCAGAAACTTGAAATTTGAGCCTAGATAGCTCAATGGACTAATAACCAGTTATTAACCTTCAGCTGTCTACAATTATTGCAAGTTCGAATCTCCCCAGGCTCAAGGTTGACTCAGCCTTCCATTCTTTCTAAAGTAGGTAAATTGAGGACCCAGTTTGTGGGGCAAGAAGCTGACTTTGTATAAAATATACAAAAGTATGAAGGCTATTGCTTAATGCATTGTAAGCCGCCCTGAGTCTCTGGAGAAGGGTGGCATATAAATCAAATTTTAAAAAAATATTTTTTTTTGAGTTATTCAGAGAACAGGTAGTAAAAATTCTGACTGGCCCCGCCCCCATCTATTCTCTGCCTCCCAACTCCCAGCTGACCGGGAGGAAATGGGAATTCTGCAGTAACCTTCCCCTGGATTGTGGAGGGAATGGAGATTTTACAGAATCCTTCCCCTGGAGTGGGGAGGGAATGGAGATTTTACAGTATCCTTCCCCTGCCAGGCCCACCAAGCCACACCCACCAAATCATGCCACGCCCACCAAGCCACACCCACAGAACTAGTAGTAAAAAATTTTGAAACCCACCACTGCTGTACACATTATTTACACTTGGTCGTAAGAAAGGTGCTTTTCTTTGCCATATTTTACGGCTGAGGATGGGAAGAGGGGCACAAAGGGCCTCCGCAGCCTCCGCGAAGGAGCTGCTAGTTCCGACAGGTAGAGCTGGCAGAGGTGAGCAAGAGAAGACAAAGGGCCACGTCAGCTCTTGACAGGAGATGGATACAGGTGCGCTTGCCGCTGTCATCTCAGCCCGCCTGACTTTCGAGATGGATTGCACGACCTCTCCACCGTGAATTTTGGATTTTTTTATATTTTTTTTGCAAAAAGCAGCTGAAGTCGGGTTTTGCAAGAGGCTTTCCCGAAAGGTATGCGCCTGAAATCAAGCAGGAACAACTTCCCTTCAGAATGTCACCTTACACCCTTTTCCAAATATTTGTTTTTCCTCACCCGGCAAAAGACCCTCCCACAGAAGGTCCTACCTGCGAGGAAGCTGTCTGGAAATCGGCAGGGTTCGCCGTTGAATAGACTTGCGTAGATTACACACACACATACACACAATTGCTGTCAAAAGGAGAGTGTATTTGTAGCAGTTCGCAGCTGTCCTGTTGTGAGTTTAACCATCGTCTTTTCCTCTTGTTGCTTGTTTTAGCTTTCTTACGTTTTTGATTCTTGGTTCTGACCAGTTCTGGAGAACCGGTAGCGGAAATTTTGAGTAGTTCAGCGAACCAGTAGTAAAAATTCTGACTGGCCCCGCCTCCATCTATTCTCTGCCTCCCAAGTCCCAGCTGAGTGGGAGGAAATGGGGATTTTTTATTTTATTTTTTATTTTTAATTAGATTTATATGCCGCCCTTCTCCAGAGACTTACAATGCATTAAGCAATAGCCTTCATACTTTTGTATATTTTATACAAAGTCAGCTTATTGCCCCCACAAACTGGGTCCTCAATTTACCTACCTTAGAAAGGATGGAAGGCTGAGTCAACCTTGAGCCTCGAACTTGCAATAATTGCAGGCAGCTGAATGTTAATAACAGGCTATTTAGCCTGTTGAGCTATCCGAGGCTCTCAGGGGAAAGATATTTTGCAGTATCCTTCCCCTGGAGTTGGGTGGGAATGGAGATTTTGCAGTATCCTTCCCCTGCCACGCCCGCCAAGCCACGCCCACCAAGCGATGCCCACAGAACCAGTAGTAAAAAATTTTGAAACCTACCATCTTGGGGTTTAGTTCCTTCAATCTGCAGAAAATACTCATTGGGGAATATCAAGCATATTGGTCTTGATGCAATATCTAATCCTAACGCATTAAGGGGAAAGGAAATGCAGGGAATCAGTCCTCGCCTTATGACCACAATTGAGCCCAACATTTCTGTTCTTGAGCGAAGACATTTGCTAAGTGAGTTTTGCCCTGCTTTCCTTGCCACAATGGTTAAGCGAATCGCTGAAGTGGTTAATTAAGTTAGGAACCCGGTTGTTAATCTGGCTTCCTCATTGGTTTTGCTTGCCAGAAGGTCGCAAAAAGGGATCATCATCAGTGCTGGGGCATAAGGCAGTTCCTGAGTGTCTGAATTTTGATCAGCTGACCACGGAAATGCTGCAATGGTCACAAATGTGAAAAACAGTCATGTCAGTTTTTTCAATCCTGTTGTAACTTCGAACGGCCACTAAATGAACTGTTGTAAATCGAGAACTAGCTGTATGATTGAATTCAGTGGAACGCTTACCTCTGATTGAGTTGGCTTCCCCAAACCTCGACTGATGCCAGATTATTCTAAAACTGCATTTTGACGAGGTCCCATCATTTACACCCAACTTTCAACTCCCAGTATTCCCTAGAACAAAATAAACCCACTTCCTGTGCTCAGAGGCAACAGCGTGGGTCAGCAGGGGATTCTAGGAGGAAATATACTTCTTTGTTACTACAGATTGTAAGCCAAGCTCACCCATCATTGCCGTCTGGAAACCACCTGGAGTTTTATAACTTCTGCCTGGTCTTCTTGCTGTTCCTCTTCTTTTTCTTAAATTGCTGGAAAAAAATGCTTAAAAGTCCAAACTTTTCTGTCCTTGTTTCTCCTTGGCTTCAATTTCCTTTCCCGCATCCTTTTATTTTCCCAAGAAATAAAAGGGAAAATTTATCTCCTTTTTTATTGGTGTAAATTAGTTGTGAAAAGTAGAAACCACTGCAAATTCAGGTCAGCCTTTGCACAATACGTTGCCGGTTAATAATAAGAGAAATTCAGTTTGCTTAAAAGTCAACAATGTGGTGAGTTTTCATATCATCTTTCTGTTTCTCAGAGGTTTCAACTTTACAATCTGAATTGGAGATTTGCTCAGTTCTGGGCTTGTTCTTTCATCTTTGCTAAGCGCAAAATTTATTTTTTTCTCTTTTGGGAACCGGTAGAGAGAGACTGATTGTGACCCAGGCAGAAAGAAGAGTTAACTTAATTCAGCATTGTTTTATTGACTTCTTTATAATGCTTTTATCTCGTTTTTAATTCATTGTTAGCCACCTGGAAGTCATGAGATCGGAGTTCGTATAAACCGAATGAATAAATCGGGTTTCAAACTGGCAATTCAGATGGACTTTTAGAAGGAAGAAAACTCTTACGGGCCATAAATTATATCGAGAATTTCATTTCTATATTTTTTGTGAAAACTGCGCTTTTTTTTGGGAGTATGAATTATTCCTTTGGTTTAATTTTCCATCCTGAAGAAATAAAACAGAAAAAACATGGAAGAATAGGATAACTAATCAATGCTCAATATGAGTAACACATGGGTAATAAATCTTGCCAAACCTGGAACATTTGAATATAGGTTTTCTGTTCTTTTCTTTCTTCTTCTTTTTTTTTTTTTGGTGTTTCTTCTTGGCCTTGTTTTTTGTCTTTTTTATTGGTTCAAATATTTTCCCCCAAGGAATAAAAGAGAAAATTATCCTCTTTTTGCTGGTGTAAGTGGGGGAAGGGCAGCTGTGAAAAGTAGAAAGCACTGCAGATTCAGGGCAGCTTTGCACAATGCTTCGCCAGTGAAGAGAGAAATTCCTGGTTTGTGTATTTTGCAAGATAACAACTGCATAGTCAGCCCTTTCTGTGTAGGGTGCCAGGAAAATACGATGTTGGTTTTTTTTACAGCAGAGGTCTAAAAACAAGACACGAGTCCCCGTGGCAAAGACTGCATGTTAATCCCAATTAAATGTGTGGATAGTTTTACCCTTTCCATATAATCTCCCCAACCCTTAGCTGATTCCTTTCCATTCAATATTGACATGCTAAAAGAAAAATTGTACAAGTAGTCCTCGACATACAACTGCAACTGAGACAACATTTCTGTTGCTAAGCGAGGCAGAGGGTTTTGTTTGTTTGTTTGTTTAAATTTGATTTATATGCTGCCCTTCTCTGGAGACTCAGGGCAGCTTACAATGCGTTAAGCAATAGCCTTCATACTTTTGTATATTTATACAAAGTCAGCTTATTGCCCCTACAAAGTGGGTCCTCAATTTACCTACCGTAGAAAGGATGGAAGGCTGAGTCAACCTTGAGCCTGGTGAGATTCGAACATGAGTAATTGCAGATAGCTGGATGTTTAATTAGGGTGCTTTGTCTGCAGAGCTATCCAGGCTCTATTTACTTACCTTAGAAATTTACTTACCTTAGAAAGGATGGAAGGCTGAGTCAACCTTGAGCCTGGTGAGATTCGAACTTACACTAATTGCAGAAAGCTGATGTTAATCAAATGCTTTAGTTTGTTGACCCACCAGGCCCAGGTTAAGCGAGTTTTGCCCCATTTTATAACCTTTCTGGCCACAGTTGTTAAGCGAATCAGTGCATCAGTTACTGAGTGAATCCAGCTTCCCTGTCAACTTGGCTCATCAGATAGTCGGAAAAAGGGGATCAGTCGAGCCCGGGACACTGAGACCGTCATAAATATGAGTCAGTTAACAAGCATTTAAATTTTAATTAGGTGACCATGGGAATGCTGCAACGGTCATAAGTGAAAAACAATCCCGAGTCATCTTTTTTCAGTGCCGTCATAGCTTTGAGCAGTCACTAAACGAATGGTCGTAAGACGAGAACTGCTTCTATAAGATACCTGTTGTCTTCTGGTCCACTGGCAAGAGCTGACTCATTGGAGTCAAAAACTTCCATTGGGGCTCAAATGTTGTTGCTTGTGGGGCACGAGGGAGCAATTCGACTAACACAACAGGAATGTACATTTTATCCCAGGTCCCAAAGGGGCTTTTTTTTTCAAGAGGCAACTGGGGGATAGGAAGGATTTATACTCCTTGTAGTGAGCTGGTCCTTTGCATCCTTTTAGAAGGTCATTGAGGCCACTTGGAGGTTTGTTTGTGTCTTCCGGGTCACCTGAGGGGTGCAAATGGTTCCTGTAGTCTGCAATTTTTTCTCTGGAAATCTCTACAGACTTTTAGCTACACAATTTGGGATGAAGACCCTTGGAATGGGGTGGGAGTAGGAATGGATTTCCAGAGGGAAAATTGCAGACTACAGGAACAATTTGCACCACTCAGGTGATCCTGAGGACACAGAGAAACCTCCAAGGGCTTCAACGAGCCTCTATACCAGTGTTTCTCAACCTTGGAAGCTTGAAGATGAGTGGACTTCAACTCCCAGAATTCCCCAGCCAGCGCTGCTGGCTGGGGGATTCTGAGAGTTGAAGTCCACCCATCTTCAAGCTACCAAGGTTGAAAAACACTGCTCTAAAAGGATGCCAATGACCAGCTATCTGCAAGGAGTATCAATCCTTCCCTTCCCCACCATCCAGTCAGAGCTAATGAAGCTTCTTGGATGAGAAGCGAAACGTCTTCACAAGAAAAAAACTAGAAAAACCAGTTGCACAACAATAAAGACAACCCGATAATGGATATTATATAACTAATATTAAAACCAAATATAAAATCCCCCAAATTAAAATCCGCAATAGATCAGGGAAGCTGCTGAAAGAGCTACGTCTTAAGGTTGACACGGAAGGTGCGGAGGTTGGGGGCCTGTCTGGAGCTCGATGGGCAACCCATTCCAGAGGGTTGGTGCAACCACAGAAAACACCCTCATCCTGGGGACCACCAGCCGACACTGTCTGGCTGAGGGGACCCGGAGGAGGGCCGCCCTATGTGAGCACACTGGGCGGTGGGAGGCTGGTAGGAGATGCCTGCTATTCAGAGAGAACTGCAGATGAGCCCAACAGAGTTTAAATAGAATTTCAGCCTTGAAAGATGGTAAGAAAACACAGTTGTTCACCATCAAAAAACAGTCTTATTACCAGAATTCCTCCCTTCCCACATCTCTGGCCCCACATTATTTACTTGTAATTTACTAGCTTCCTTGACCCTTGACCTGTGTCAAGAAAACTATGATGTAAATTCACTCCTGGAGCTGCAAAGCAAAGGAAGATAGGCCAGAGAGCAGGTGTGTGATTAGACAAATGAATGGCTGGAAAAAAAGCTATTGTGTGTACCTGCCTTGAACCCGAATCTCGGGCTTAATCCAAAACTCTTGCAGGATTTTTGAGTGAACAGGTGCTCTGCTGGCTTCATTCAATCTCTTTTTCCTCTCGAAGTGATGATCTCAAAATATTAGTTGAGGAGCGTTGCCGTTGACCAGGCCTTCAACCCTTATTCAGGACAGCCATTCTGAATAGCATTCAATAATGCTTTAGTTGATCCAATCGATTAATTGTTGGTCCCACATTTCACATTCTTTATAGAGTTGAGTATTTGTTATTTTTTGTTTTCCTCACTTGTTCCGATAAGGTATTTCAGAGACTCACCAAGAATTGTCACATAAGAGGAAAGTAGCAATTAATACAAATGTCTATGGAGATTCTCAGTCATCCAGATCATGGTTCTCTCAAAGGCAGATGGATTTTGTTCTTCCCCAAAGATCTTTTGTTTGTCATCCCAGAAGCTTCTTCACTTCTTGAATGAGAAGTGAAACTTCTTCAAGAACTTCATGTTGACCCTTCAGTTAATCAACTTTGTCCAACATTGATTAATGGTTTTCATGTTGCATGTACTACTACATAATCATGGGCATTTGAAGGCATGTTGCTGCATGTTAATGGTGCTAACATAACATCTATTTGACCATTGGCCTCTCTCATTCAGAATGAACTATGTACAAATATTCAAAAGAGCTAGGCTTATTTAAACAAACAAGCAAGCAAGCAAGCAAGCAAACAAATAAACAAACAAACAGCAAAGCTATCCAGAACTCTGTTCTCTTGCTGACCACAAGAGGTCAATGGGAAGCATGAAAACTGGACGGAAGTGTTGTGTAGCTTCCAACTCACGTTCTCTAACAGTTGGTTCTGAGAATCCTATCACATTCTCACAACTATTATTGTGGGCAAAATATCGCCATTGTGAGCAGAACCCTTTGATGCTTGGTTGCTGTGTCTAATGACATTTAAAACTGCCCCATTATCTATTTTCTACGTAGTAACTTTTATTGATTTATGAGTTGACCATATCAGGAAACAACTGATGTTAGTTAGCCCCAATAAAATAAGACGGAATTAAAAATTAAGATAAAAAAGGAAAGGGATAGGATAAAGTAGACTAAGATAAGATAAATTGGGAGAGGTAAGATAGACTGAGATAAAATAGCATAAAGTACAAAGAAATGCAATAAGTACTTAAAGAAGTGCCAAGTAAGATGAGCGATAAAATGCAGAAAAGTGGATAATGAGATAAATGGATGTCATAGATGGATTCAGATGGAGCATATTCTGATATTGCATTGGAGAATGAATGCCCATTTCTGAGAGATATTTGGCAAGTCTTTGTCACTCGTTGTTGTTTTTCCTTGCTCTCAATAATGTGGTGACCTTGAGTTCTAAGTCTCTGCTTATCCCTAACACCATGTCCTTTATGGACAAATGGAAAAAAAAAAACATCAGCTCTGGTCTGGATCCTTTGGAGACCATGTCCTCATTAGAGGAACTGAGCCTGTGATTCCTGAATACTCTGCTAGATGTTCAGGAACTAGACCCGTTTCATAAAAATGATCATGCTGGCTATAATTTCTGTGAGTTACAATCTGAAGTCATCTGGAGGTCTTTACGCTTTGGAGGAAAAAAAAATCAGATTTCAGGCAAGTGGGAGGACTGAGTAACTGAACTGACCTGGCAGGTAGGAGTGATATATCTCTCTTCTGTTTAATAGTTCATTGCACTTCATTGTGTACACACAGAGGCCCTTGAGAGGCCCACAAAAGGAACTGTAGCAAATTGCACAAATGGTTGCCGTTGCTTTGCGGGTCCGTGGAGAAAAATCCAGAGAGTTCCCTAAGTAATCTGAAGAGACCTCCTCTTTAAAGGCTACTACTTTATGACGAGAAGTCTACCCCCATGTCCTAAAGATTGAAGCAAGGAGTTTGGAGACATGTGCCTTCAAAATATTATTTTGATCGTTTCTTTGAGGGACAAAGTGTGATGGCATGTTGGAAGTTTGTGCAAAGGGAATAGGTGGTTGTAAGGAATCAAGAAGAGATTGGACAGCCATTGGTCCACAATGGTATAGGACAGGGTCTCCTACTTCAGCAGGGAATTGAGCTAGAGGATCTCCAAGATCCCTTCCAACTCGTTATTCTGTGTTCTGTATAACGTTACCTGTGTGAATACAATGGAAGATTATTGGGGATAAATTTATTTATTATTTCAAGTTTATAAATAAATAAATAAATAAATAAAGACAAATGTAAGAGATTAACCATTTTTTCTTTTAAAAAAATCTGTTATAAGCCAGTTAGCCAGTTAAACATCTTAGGATATAAAGAAAGAATCTGCATAGCTATAATATGGAATTTATTATAAGATTATTCAATGTACCCAAGGCACTATGATTGGGTACCAATAATGATCTGCTTCTAGGAGTTAAACCCATCAGCTGCAGACCACTGAAGTCCACCTGAGATGTTTGTGGAGATTCTCAGTCATCCAGGTCTTGGTTATCCCAAAGGTGCTTTTTCAAAAGGCTTTGTTTTTCCTTGAAGATGTTTTGCTTCTCATCCAAGAAGCTTCTTCTGTTCTGACTCAGTTCTTCAATCAGAACTGAAGAAGCTTCCTGGATGAGAAGCGAAACACCTTCAAGGAAAAACCAAGAAAGTCCAGTTGCCTCTTGAAAAAGCACCTTTGAGTCCACCTGAGATTTAAACTTTACTCAGATCTTAGGGATTAGCTCCCTTCCAAGTACAAAATTACTAATGAAGACTCAAGTGAGCCTGAATTTTAATTGTGTCCCCCTTTCGTTTGGGCATTTTCTCTCTTGGTTAAAAAAATTCTGCCCAATGCTGCATTTTCACGAATCATTTAGCTCCTGATTTATGAAATGTAGTTCATCCCAATTTATTCTGTATTTTAAATCCTTTTAAAACCAGGTTTCTGGCACAACACCGCCGAGATCTTTTGCTAGTAGCGGGGAAGAATGTGCTTCTAGCACTATTTAAATGCACATAAAGACTCTGGAACCATAAATTGTATATAAACTAGTCAGTTTTGAGCCAATACACACACTTTCTTTTCACAACAGAAAGTGGCTTTGTTACCAAGGCAGTGTAGCGCAGCCAGAGAAGGGGAGAAATGCTTAATCTTTCCTTAATGAGTGTGTGAGTATGTTGTGCTTCTGGTTTCCTTAAACAGGCCTCGTGGAAAGATAAAAGGGCTCCTGATTAATCAGTGTTGCTTTGAGAGTCATGCTCTAATTGTTTAGCAGCCAAGGAGTTGATATTCTCCGGAGTTGCCTGTTGAGTACACCAAGAGTCCTTGTGTTACAGAGGGCGTAAAAGTTAATGAAAACAAAATAATGCCCAAGTTCGGATTAATGAGTGCCATGTTGGAGCCAGGTGTCAATTTTCAACAAGGATAGGGTGGCCTGTTTATAGATGGAATAAGTCACCTTCTGCCACCAATTGCCTCCCACCGGCCGGTTCGCTCCCACAGAGAGGGCCTCCTCAGGGTGCCGTCAGCCAGACAATGTCGGCTGGCGACTCCCAGGGGGAGAGCCTTCTCTGTGGTGGCACCTGCCCTCTGGAACGATCTACCCCCAGAGATACGAACGATCCCAGACCTTCGGACTTTTTGTCGGGCCCTAAAAACTTACTTTTTTCAGTTAGCTGGGCTGGCCTGATTTTATGTTGCTTTTAAAGTTTGATACTGATTTTAATTGAAATGTTTTAAATTATGGGCCAAATTTATTCAATTACTTTTAAAATTATTTTAACTTTTGTGTACAAATGTTTTTACTCTGGCTGTTCACTGCCCTGAGTCCGAAAGGAGAAGGGCGATATATAAATCTAATAAAAGATAAAGATAAAGAAGTAATACTTTCTCAAGAAACCAGACAAAAAATAATAGTGCTGGACCCGTAAAGCTGAAAAGGAAGTTTGAAACTTCCTAACAGTGAGGACAATTAACCAGTGGAACAATTTGCCTTCAGAAGTTGGAGGTTTTTGAGAAGAGACTGGAAAGCTCTTTGTCTGAAATGAAATAGGGTCTCCTCCTCCTCCTCCTGATATAGGGATCAGGGGGCTGGACTAGAAGATCTTCAAGATCCCTTTTTCAGCTCTGTTCTGATTGATTGATTGATTGATTGATCTGATTGAAACATGACCAGTTTTGCAGATTTTGCAGTGGTGAAAGGACCCTTGTGAAAGGCTTTTGAACTATGCCCTTCATCCATCTCTTCCCCGCCAAGTTTGAACCAATCAACCGCTGCATTGTAATTTGTCTATTAAATTTATAGGCCGCCCGTCTTCCTAAGAAGTGACGTTGGGCAGCTTACAAACCTCATAAAAACCGAGATACAAACAAGCTTAGGTGACTAACAACTGCAGTGATTGGCTTAATCATCGTGGCAAAAAAGTCCCAAAGGTGCTTTTTCAAGCACCTTTGAACTTTCTTGGTTTTTCCGTGAAGACATTTTGCTTCTCACCTGAGAAGCTTCTTCCATTCACAGTTCTTCCATTCGGTTCACAGAACGGAAGAAGCTTCTTGGATGAGAAGCGAAACGTCTTCAAGGGAAAAAAAAGCAAGAAAGCCCAGTTGCCTTTTGGGTGGGAAAGAGGATAACCATGGGATAACCATGACCGGAATGATTGAGAATCTCCACAGACAGGGTAGCTTATAAAATAAGAATTTTATCAGAATTATATTCCATCTCTTTAGGTATAGAGATAAATTCCTTCCTTCCTTCCTTTCCTTCCTTCCTTCCTTCCTTCCTTCCTTCCTTCCTTCCTTCCTCCCTCCCTCCCTCCCTCCCTCCCTCCCTCTTTCCTTCTCCTTCCCCTCCCTTCTCTCCCTCCCTTCTCCTTCCCTTCCTTTCTCTCCTTCCTTCCACCCTTCCTTCCTCCCCCTCTCTTCCTCCTTCCTTCCCTCCCACCTTCCTTCTTCCCTTCCCTTCCTCCACTCCTTCCTTCCTCCCTCCCTCCCTCCTTCCTTTCCTCCCTCCCTCCTCCTTCCCTTCCCTCCTTCCTCCCTCCTTCCTCCCTCCCTTCCTTTTCCTTCCTCCCTTCCTCCCTTCCCTCCTTCCTTCCTCTCTCTCTCCCTCCCTCCCTCCCTCCCTCATTTTCTCTTTTTTTTCCTCTTTCTCTCTCTATTAGTGTGTGTTTATCTTTCTTGTTAGAGAAAACATTAATTTGTTGCCATAGGATGGTGTTGCATTCACAGTTGTGGGGTTGTTGCACAGTTCCCCGTTAATGATGCCTTTTAATATTGTGTCATCCTAACTTGACACTAAAAATAGGGATTTGAAGGGAAAATCAGTCTGAAGACGAGGGCAGCTTGTCTGCTGGAGAGACCTTCTTATAAGACCAGCAAGGGAGGGTAGCGATTCAAGGTTTACCCATGTAGCTTTGATGGGGGAGGAGGATAAAATGACACGAAAGGAAAGCTAACATGAGAGCAGCAGGTGAGGGAAACCCCTCCCTCCCTCTTTCTGTTGCTTCCGAGGGGTAATATTTAATTTGCGTTTGCTAAAAATAAGGTGCCTTTATTGTGAATGAAACAAAGAGCTCGCCTATGGTTTCCTTTGATGTTCTTAAATATGTGGGGTAATTTAAACCGCTTCCCCCTCCCTGGGCCTAGGAATACAAGGAACCGCCTCCTTCCAAAACTGGTAAGCAAGACTGGATGCTTTAGGAAGTAACACCTTCCGTCTCCATTTATGGCAGTGTTGCTCAACCACGGCAACTTGAAGATGAGTTGCCAAGGTTGAGAAACACTGATTTATGGACTCATGAGGCATTTAGGCTGCCCGAAGAAGCTGAGAGTATGTGTAACGCGGAATGGTGCATACGTGAGCAAAGTTTTAAGCAACATTCAGGGATGGTGCTGCAATCAATTAATCAATCAATCAATCAATCAATTCAGGCTTCAAATGGATAACAGATACCCAAGAAAGAGAAACGTGGTTTTCAGGTAACCTGAAAAACGTGGTTCAGAAACCAATCGACCTTATCTTCTTGCTACCAATGACTACAGTTTAAGGAGCTGAGCGTGGATTTTTGAGTTCACCATTCTCCATTGTCATTTGGGCTTGGAGCCAGTCCTAGAAAGCCCAACATCAGAATAGCAGAGCCGGAAGGGATTTTGGAGGTCTTCTAGTCCAACCCTCTGCTCAGGCAGAAAACCCTATACCGTTTCAGACAAATGGGAGACCAAAATCTTCTTGAAAACTTCCAGTGTTGGAGCACCCATAACTTCTGCAGGCAAAAGCCGTGCCCACCTAATTGATTGCTCTCACTCTCAGGAAATTTCTCCTTAGTTCTAGGTCAGGGGTCTCCAACCTTGGCAACTTTAAGACTTGTGGACTTCAACTCCCAGAATTCCTCAGCCAGCTTTGCTGAATTCTGGGAGTTGAAGTCCACAAGTCTTAAAGTTGCCAAGGTTGGAGACCCCTGTTCTAGGTTGCTTTTCTCTTTGATAATCTTCCATCCGGTTACTGGATTGAGGGAGCCATAAGACTGATGTCGGCTTCATGCTTCTAGGAGCAATGTGAGATCGCAGCTGTTTCTTCCTTTTCTTCCTCTAGGACCTCTAGCACCAACCTGCAGCCCCCCATGCCTGTGACCGCTCCCTGCACATGTGCATGCATTTTCCCCTCATGCGACCCCCACCCCTATGCATGCATGGCAGAGGCCTGAAGACCAGCTGGCTGACGGGAGGCGTGCACGCATGTGTAGTGGAGCTGGGCTGGGGTGACAGCTGGCATTCCCGCAGAGAGGGCTCTGCCTGCCACTTGTGGCACGTGTGCTATAGGTTCTCCATCACAGCCTTAGACCACGTCAGACAAGTGGCTGTCTAGTCTCTTCTTAAAAGCAACTTCTGGTGGCAAGCTGTTCCGCTGGTTAATTGTTCTCGCTGTTAGAAAGTTTCTCCTCCTTAGCAGTGAGAACAATTCCTAAATGTCTCACTTAGCATTGGGCTCAATTGCAGTGGTAAATTGAGAACTTTACCTGTATTCACAATGGCTGCCCATTCCCAAGGTAAATTACAGCACCATTGAAAATCAGCCATGGAAATCTTTCTGGCCCGTATTGAATTGGAAGAGTTCAAGGGAAGAATTGGGAGTGAAATCTTTTTGTCCTCCCAAGGCAACCTGAGAAGGTCTTTGGCTGGCCGTGTCTCGTCTCGTATTTCCACACGGACGGTGCCTTTGGATTTCTGCTTTCCTTTTGGCTCCAACCAGAATATAATGGCTCCATTTCTCTGCTTTGTCTTCTTTACACGTTACTTAAGAAAGGTATTTTGTGTCACGGAATTGAACATAATTGCAGCAAATGCACAAAAGGTTCATCGGTTGCCTTTGTCTTCTGGATGCTCATTAATTACTTTCCATGCTCCCTGCAAGGTTACGAAAGGTCCTTCGGTCAACTTTTTGAGGTGTCTTTTTTCCCCTCATGAGCTCCGTCTTCTCAGATGCCTAGCTGACTTCAAGGACAGGATGCAAGGCTGCACAATCGAGGACAACAAAATAGGTTTGCTAGCTAAGACAACGAGGAAACAGGATCCCTTGATGAGGTATCTTGCTCAAAGTTTGCTACCGTGTTTTCTCAAAAATAAGACCCATGTTTTCCCAAAAATAAGATTTTTTTAACCCCGAAATAAGTACATGGCCTTATTTTCAAGGAGGTCTTCTTATTTTGGGGTGCATGGAGCAAGATGGGGCTCCTCTTGCTGTCTTGCCTGGTTTTGAGCTCTGTCTCCCTAACCCTAACCAGAGGAAATGGCGGGGACTAGCTGTGTATGCGCTTAAATATTTTCAGGGAGGGCTTATTTTTGGGGAAGGGTTTATTTTTGGGGGGGCTTCTTTTCAGGGAAACATGGTAGATGCCTCCCAGGTGGGTCTGCAGGGATGGAGGTGAAAAATGCCAGGATGGTAGGTATCAGGTGTGAAAGATTAGGACCATATGTGAAGTTACAATTACATTGATTTATTACTATTGATGCTTATGCACAGGAATCTACTCAGCTAATGGTTAGCTAGATAAGGGCGAATGGAATTGAAGAATGCTTGGACTTGGTTCTTTTGTGGCCACGTAGCAACCCTAGGCTGATTTCTCTTTTGACTCCGTCCTGCCACCATTTCTCCTACAGTAGGTGCAGCTGGGTATCACATGCGCATGGGGGCCATCTTGATTTCTGACCTCTCCTGCACAGAGAAGGCAGGTTTGGTGGGGCGGTTAAGGCAACAGGATAGAAAATGGGAGGCCGTGAGTTCTAGTTCTGCCTTAAGATAGAAACCAGGTAGGTGATTTTACTCCAATCCCTCTCTCTCAATCCCAGGAAGAAGAAGGATGAGAAGGAGAAGAGGGAAAAAGGAAGGAAGGAAGGAAGGAAGGAAGGAAGGAAGGAAGGAAGGAAGGAAGGAAGGAAAGACTAGACCATGAGGAAGGGAAAGAGGGAGGGAAGGCAGGAAGGAAGGAGGGAAGGAAGACGAGACTAGAGCATGAGGAAGGGAGGGGGGAAGGAAGGAAGGAAGGAAGGAAGGAAGGAAGGAAGGAAGGAAGGAAGGAGGACTAGAGCATGAGGAAGGGAGGGAGGGAGAGAGTGAGGGAGGGAAGGCAGGAAGGAAGGAGGGAAGGAAGACGAGACTAGAGCATGAGGAAGGGAGGGGGGAAGGAAGGAAGGAAGGAAGGAAGGAAGGACTAGAGCATGAGGAAGGGAGGGAGGGAGAGAGTGAGGGAGGGAAGGCAGGAAGGAAGGAGGGAAGGAAGACGAGACTAGAGCATGAGGAAGGGAGGGGGGAAGGAAGGAAGGAAGGAAGGAAGGAAGGAAGGAAGGAAGGAAGGAGGACTAGAGCATGAGGAAGGGAGGGAGGGAGAGAGTGAGGGAGGGAAGGCAGGAAGGAAGGAGGGAAGGAAGACGAGACTAGAGCATGAGGAAGGGAGGGGGGAAGGAAGGAAGGAAGGAAGGAAGGAAGGAGGACTAGAGCATGAGGAAGGGAGGGAGGGAGAGAGTGAGGGAGGGAAGGCAGGAAGGAAGGAGGGAAGGAAGACGAGACTAGAGCATGAGGAAGGGAGGGGGGAAGGAAGGAAGGAAGGAAGGAAGGAAGGAAGGAAGGAGGACTAGAGCATGAGGAAGGGAGGGAGGGAGAGAGTGAGGGAGGGAAGGCAGGAAGGATGGAGGGAAGGAAGAAGTGACTAGAGTATGAGGGAGGGAGGGAGGGAGGAAGGAAGGAAGGAAGGACAGACTAGACCATGAGGAAGGGAAAGAGGGAGGGAAGGCAGGAAGGAAGGAGGGAAGGAAGACGAGACTAGAGCATGAGGAAGGGAGGGGGGAAGGAAGGAAGGAAGGAAGGAAGGAAGGAAGGAAGGAAGGAAGGAAGGAAGGAAGGAGGACTAGAGCATGAGGAAGGGAGGGAGGGAGTGAGGGAGGGAAGGCAGGAAGGATGGAGGGAAGGAAGAAGTGACTAGAGTATGAGGGAGGGAGGGAGGAAGGAAGGAAGGAAGGAAGGAAGGAAGGAAGGAAGGAAGGCTCTTTTAAAAATGCCAAGAAAATTTATAATAGATGCGTCACCAGGAGTCAGGACTAAGTTGCAAGCACAAAGCCATAAGCTGTGCTTCCTTGCTAATGGAGGTAGTTGGTTGAGAGCCAAGATCCTGTTTTATGCCATGGAGCAAAGCTGGCTGAGGAACTCTGGGAGTTGAAGTCCACAAGTCTTAAAGTTGCCAAGGTTGGAGACCCCTAGGATGGAGGACCTCGCTTGAAAAAGAAGCTGGGGGAAAGATTCCTCTTATCTTCGGTGGGCCTTTCATGGCTTCCCCGTAGAGAGTTTGACGGAAGTAGAAGCCATTTTTCTTCTCTCTGGGGTTCCCGGTTCTTCTCTCTTTTCGGTAGTTGGTCCCCTCCTGCCCTTGTGGCTCATTATGGAAGGGTTTGCAAGTTTTACGTCTCCGTTGAAGAAATTAAAAGAGGGAGGGAGACCCCCTCAGCCAATTAATTTCAAAGTTATTGAGACAGAACACCAGGAGGAGGAGAAGAAAAGGGGGAGCCTTTTGCCAGGTTCCTTTTTCAAGTTTCGGCTGAGATCTGAAATGCCAGGGCTTTGATTTTCCTTTTTAAAAATCGTTCTAATGTTGCCTTTCTCTTCGTTGGGCTTTTCGTGGCTTCCCCGTGGAGAGTTTTGACGACAGCAGAAGCTCTCTTTCATCTCTCTGGGGGTTTCTCTTGTGAGTTTTCTTTCTTGGCCCTTGAAAGGTTTTTTAAAGTCTCCTTTTTAGGAACTGAGTTCAAAACCAAGCAGTCTGAAGCGAAGCAAGGATGTGTCCCTGCGGGCGTCTCCCCCCCCCCCAAGCGATCGGTCTGGCCGGGGTGATAAGAAGTAGTCTGCAAATAAAATGTTTCCAGATCGGGCCCATTTCTAAGGAACAGCAGCACCTGCTCTGAAAGCGGAGCTGGCTTTTGCTGTTCGGTTTGTCATGAAATTTTCTTCCTTATTTGAGAATCCTCCAAACGAGCAACTGCTAGTGGAGAAAAAGGGAGTGAATTGGAGATACTTAGATCCCATGAGCTGGAATAGGAGGTGCGAAAGGGAGCCAGTAATTTTGGATGTCATTCATTCACTCTCTCTCTCCATCTCTCTCTACCCTCCCTCTCTTCATCTATCTATCTATCTATCTATCTATCTATCTATCTATCTATCTATCTATCTATCTATCTATCTATCTATCCATCCATCCATCCATCCCTGTCTATTTATCAACTATCATTATCTATCATCTATATTATAACTATAATCTATCTATCATTATTCTCCCCCTCTCTCCTCCTCCCTCTCTCCCTCCCTCCCTCTTCATCTATCTATCTATCTATCTATCTATCTATCTATCTATCTATCTATCTATCTATCTATCTATCTATCTATCTATCTATCTATCTATCATCTATCTATCTATCTATCTATCTTCTCTCCCTATCCCTATTCTTCTATTTATATCTATAACTATCATCTATCTATCATTATTCTCTCTCCTCCCTCTCTCCCCCCTCTCTCTTCGTCTGTCTGTCTGTCTGTCTGTCTGTCTGTCTGTCTATCTTCTCTCCCTATCCCTATTCTTCTATCTATACCTATAACTATCATCTATCATTATTCTCTCTCTCCTCCGTCTCTCCCCCTCTCTCTTCATCTATCTATCATCTATCTATCCATCCATCCATCCCTGTCTATTTATCATCTATCATTATCTATCATCTATATCATAACTATAATCTATCTATCATTATTCTCCCTCTCTCTCCTCCTCCCTCTCTCCCCCCCTCTCTTCATCTATCTATCTATCTATCTATCTATCTATCTATCTATCTATCTATCTATCCATCCATCCATCCATCCATCCATCCATCCATCCCTGTCTATTTATCATCTATCATTATCTATCATCTATAAGTATAATCTATCTATCATTATTCTCTCTCTCTCTCTCCCTCCCTCCCCTCTCCTTAATTGTCCCTCCTTCATAAAGAGTTTGATGAACTGAGTATGATGGCTGGCCCTCTCCTAAGCTATTTTTTCTTAGTTTCTTAGTTATAATTATGAGTTTTATCAATCCTTAACTTACAACAATTCATTTAGTGACCATTCAAAGTTACAACATCACTGAAAAAAGTGACTTATGACCGTTTTTCACCCTTACAGCCATTGCAGCATCCCTACAGTCACGTGATCAAAATTCAAACACTTGGCAACTGGCATGGACTTATGACAGTTGCAATGTCCCAGTGTCATGCGATCCCCTATTGGCGACCTTCTGACAAGCTAAGTCAATGGGGAAGCCAGATTCACTCAGCAACCGTGTTACTAACTTAACAACGGCAGTGTGATTCACTTAACAGCGGTCGCAAGAAAGGTCATAAAATGGGACAAAACTCACCTTACTGTTTTGCTTAACAAAAGAACTTTTGAGCTCAGCCGTAAGTCAAGGGCTTCCTGTAATGTCACCTCTTCTGTGTGGCTATGGAGTTTGGATTGATTGACTTTGTGCCATCAGGTCAGTGACCCCACCTAGATAGATTCTCTCCCTGAATCTGGAGCTTGGAGCTGTTTTTATAAATATTAAAATTAAACCTGTTGTTCATAGCAAAACGGCACTCTTAGGACGCCCAAGTCCCCCTAAGTAGTTCAAGCAGAGGCCGAATTCTGACGTTCCTTCTGTTCAGCCAGAAAGCCAAGAGTTGGGATGTGGTGTTTTTAAGGCAGATAAAGGGGTCTGAGTAAAAATGTGACACACCACAAGTGTGAGATGAAAGCCGGAAGAGCAAGCATGCCAGGTGGGACAGAGAAGTAGCCCCTCCCTGCCTCCCTACTCCAGGAGCAGATTTTACTACAAGGATTAGCACTTTGAACTGAACCTGGGAATGAAATGCAGATGAGACTCTGGGGGAACACCTGTTCAAAGCTCCACCTGGAGTACATTTTAGTAGTGTGATCATAGATAACACGGTGTCAAGTTCCTGTTTTGTGTGATGGGCCTAGCCGGGTTTTTGTTCAAAGACGATAATGGGCACTTTAGCTGATAGACAAGCCCTGGGAAATTCAGGCCCATTCAACAACCCTATCCTTACATGGGGAAGAGTGACTCTCTACAAACAAGTTGTCGTCTCAACTACTCCTACACTGAATCCTCCCAAGAACCGTGTCACCTTTTGGTCATTTGAATGCTTTACATCTTTACAACGAGCTTTTTTAGCATTTTTACAGACACTAACAAGTACAACATTTGTTACCCCAAGGTTTGAAATGTTTGGTTTGTATAGGGGGTCCTTGACTGATGATCACAATTGGGACTCAAATTTCATTTATCATTAACAAAGACATCAGGTGGCTACTTCGCTCACTGGCCACAATCTCGGCACTCCTGCTTATGATTGTTAAGTGAAATCCTGGGTTATTGGGAGGATGGCATGGAAGAGGTGTCCTCGGAAGGATTTCATTATCCATTCCATCCATAGGATTTGGACTGGATCTGGATTCTTGCCATTAGACAAGGACACCATAATTAACACGTTAAAGTCTGCCATTTTAACTTCTCTCCATCTTTCTGTTTTTAAAAACCCTTTCTTCCTTCTTTCCTTTCTCCCTCCCTCCTTCTTTCCTTCCTCCTTCCCCCCTCCCTGTGTTTTCCTTTCCTTTCCAGCCTTGCTTCTTTCCTTCCTTCCTCCCTCCTTCCCTCCCTCCCTCTCACTCTTTTTCCTTCCTTCCTTCCTTCCTTCTTCCCTCCTTTCCTCCCTCCCTCTCTTTTGCTTTCCTTCCTTCCTTGCTTCTTTCCTTCCTCCCTCCCTCCCTCCTTCCTTCACTCTATCTCACTCTTTTTCCTTCCTTCCTTCCTTCCTTCCTTCCTTCCTTCCTTCCTTCCTTCCTTCCTTCCTTCCTTCCTTCCTTCCCTCCCTCCCTCCCTCCCTCCCTCAGGTTCCTAGTAAAATAAAAGCTAAATTCAAAAGATCATATTTATCCCCATCAGTGGAAACTCTTGTTTTCATTTTGTGGGGGAGCCCAGAAAGAGGCGTCTGTTGTTAAGAGCTCCCTTTAAAGCCTCTTTTTAATTTTTAACCAGCTCTTTTGCATTTACTTCACCCCATTTTATTTCATCTCTTTTCTTCTTGTTCTGCTGACCCTTTTTGTAATCTGAAATACAACTATGACTTGGAATGGATTTCTTCCCCTGGCTGGAAAATTAGGAAACGGTTCACAAAACCTTTCACCATTTTAACTCCCATTGTTTCTGAATTCTCTGCAATCCATGCGTTTATCACAACCATGATCTAGAACTGGGGTGGGGGTGGGGAGGCTAGATGGTATGTTTGTTTTTAACTAATTTGCAAAGAAGCTGAAAGTATAAAAAGTTGAAGCATGTAAATAAATTAGGAGAAAGAGAGGGAGGGGTTTTCCCCCCACTTGCCAGGCAGTTTTCTATTAAGTTAAAATACTTTGAAGCTTCAATTACTTGTTATACACTATGGCTGGAATGGAAATTAAATGGCTAATATTTCTGGAAAATGCTGGGGCAAAGAGCCCTTTATCGCTCTGTTTAAATCATCAAGCGCATTTCCAGTTTATGCACTTGGACAGATGCTAATGTACATAAAGGCTGAAGTTCATTTGATGTGCTCTCATTCTCTGAACCTGAAATTTCAAATCCACCCCACGCCCCCCAAATACATCTAAAGTAGAGTTGTCTCGCTTTACAGACAGTAAAGGTTTGTGGAACTGTCCATCACCATGACTGGCCTTCTCCTAAGTTAATTTTTCATAATTTCTTAATCAATGCCAGCTTTGATCATTGATAAGGCTCACCAATAGTGGGTTTTTTAAACAAGTTTTAGGCACCAAATTCCAGTTTCTGGAGTCAGGATAGTAATAGTCAATGTGAAAATAGAATGTGCAAGTTGGAGGTCAGAGTTTATGATTATGGCTGGATTACTGCAAATCCCTAACAGACAGCAGGTGAAGCTAAGCAGAATCACATCAGATACCTGTACAATTAGCACAGGGGCCCCCCAAGGCTGTGTGCTCTCCCCACTTTTCTTCTCTCTGTAGACCAATGACTGCATCTCTAACGATCCATCTGTTGAACTACTGAAGTTCGCAGATGACACAACAGTGATCGGTCTCATTCGAGACAACGATGAATCCGCATACAGACGGGATGTTGAACAACTAGCCTCATGGTGTGACCGGAATAATCTGGAACTGAACACACTCAAAACCATAGAAATGGTGGTAGACTTTAGGAGAAACCCTTCCATACTTCCACCTCTCACAATACTACACAACACAGTATCGAGAGTAGAGTCCTTCAAATTTCTAGGTTCTACCATATCTCATGACCTAAAATGGACAGCTAACATCAAAAACGTCATCAAAAAAGCACAACAAAAATGTTCTTTCTGTGCCAACTCAGGAAGCTCAAACTGCCCAAGGAGCTGCTGATCCAGTTCTACAGAGGAATTATGGAGTCTGTTATCTGCACCTCCATAACTGATTTCAGAGGATAATTAGAACTGCAGAAAAAACAATTGCTACCAACCTGCCTTCCATTGAGGACCTGTATGTTGCACGAGTCAAAAAGAGGGCTGTGAAAGTATTTACAGACCCCTCGCATCCTGGACATAAACTGTTTCAACTCCTACCCTCAAAACGATGCTATAGAGCACTGCACACCAGAACAACTAGACACAAGGACAGTTTTTCCCAAACACCACAACTCTGCTAAGCAAATAATTCCCTCAACACTATCAAACTAGTTACTAAGTCTGCACTACTATTCATCTTCTCATCGTTCCCACCACCCATCTCCTTCCACTTATGACTGTATGACTGTAACCTTGTTGCTGGTATCCTTATGATTTATATTGATTGTTTCCCTATGACTATCATTAAGGGTTGTACCATATGATTCTTGATGAACGTATCTTTTCTTTTATGTACACTGAGAACGTATGCACCAAGACAAATTCCTTGTGTGTCCAACCACACTTGGCCAATAAAGAATTCTATTTCTATTTCTATAACTCTACATGGGGCTTCCCTTGAAGATTTAGATATTTCAGATGGGCCAAAGTCTACTGCCTCTGTATTTACAGGACAGTCGTGGCTCTGTCCATAACATGATTTCTATGAGAGTTGAATTCGTTATGGTTATTAACCTAAACTCTCTGTATGGCTCAAGTCCTGGATATTTTGGTGACTATATGAATAGACCGCACCTATCGACGGTCTTCTTCTATCAGGGTATTGATGGAGATTCTCAATCATCCAGGTCATGGTTGTCCCAGAGCTGCTTTTCCAAAAGGCAGCTGGATTTTCTTGGGTTTTTTTCCCCTTGAATAAGGTTACTTCTCAACCAAGAAGTGGTTCTTTAGTTCCACTTCAAGAACTGAAGAAGCTTCTTGGATGAAAAGTGATTTGGTTTATTAGAGAAGAAACAGCTACTTTTATAAAAGACTGCAAAAACCTTTATGGACTTTTTCCTGAAAATGGATAAAAATGAACTAGTGATTTCTCGATTTACCAATTGAACGATGTATATGGGGAAAAGGTGACTGTTATATAATACTGAAGGGGAGTGAAATGGTATCTTAAATGGTTAAGAGCCTTGGTGGCGCAGCAGACTAAGTACTGTTAAGTACTGTTAAGTAAAACCAGCTGCCTGCAATTACTGCGAGTTCGAATCTCACCAGGCTGAAGGTTGACTCAGCCTTCCATCCTTTCAAGGTAGGTAAAATGAGGACTCGGATTGTGGGGGCAATAAGCTGACTTTGTATAAAAAAGAACACTGCTTGGGGGGAGGGGCGAAAGCCCTACTAAGCAGGTATATACAAAAGTATGAAGGCTATTGCTTAACGTATCATAAACCGCCCTGAGTCTCCGGAGAAGGGCGGCATATAAATTGAATCAATCAATCAATCAATGCTTCTTGATTTTGAAGAAAAAAGGACCCAAGAAAGTCCAGTTGCCTTTCAGAAAAACACCTTTGGGTCTTCTATCAGGGGTACAATGAGAGGAGATCCAGAATTTGACATTCTTTGGGGCTATTCCCTTTCTCTGAAAGGGCCTGAATCCAACACCTGGAACAGAGCATCCAGTTTTGGTCACCACATTAGAAAAAAAAGATGTTGAGACTTTGGAGCAAAACAATTAAGGTGATTAAAGAGAGTAAAATATATGAAGAACGGTTGCAGGAATTGGGTTTAACTTGCCTCCAGAAGTTGTGGGTGATCCATCATTGGAGGTTTTTAACAAGAGACTAGGCAGCCCCTTGCCTGAAATCATATAGGGTCTCCTGTTTGAGCAGGAGGTTGGACTAGAAGACCTCCAAGGCCCCTTCCAGCTTTATTCTATTTTGATTCTGATTCTTAGGATCTTCTAGAGAAGGGCCAAGAACCAGACTGTCCCTCCTCAAAAAAAAAATCTGCAGACTCGAGTAAGTGAAATAAGATCTGCTATTACTGTTGTTCAGGGCTACGTAAATGAGCGATAAATTTTGATTGACAGCTGTCAGAAGGTAGGTCCTGAGAGATGAGGGGGCTTGGTCCCTTCCCTGACAGCATGCCCCTGCCCTAAAAGACAATGTGGCTCCCCAGAAACCGTCTTGAAACCTGGTATGTCAACTCCAGCTTCCAACTCCAGCCTATCCAATCTGAGATGGATATTGGTTTCAAAGAGACTAACCAGTATGCTAAATATTTTAATTCAGGAAAGCCTCCCGTTTCTCCTTGATGTTTGCTAAAGTTACAGCCAGCAGATGCAGGGCAAAAAAAAATTGGTATAAGGAAGTGAAGAAGGCGCTGGCCCTTTATTTTATTCTGGTAGCCATAAATCTCAGCCTTGGATAGCCCGTTTTGCACCAGGTGCTGCCTCCTTTCCTTTTATCATCCCCAGCAATTGTTGAAAAGTTTGTGGGCTGTGACTGTGTTGGGTGCGTCAGAGTGAGCAACTGGCAAATCAGAACTTATTCATGGATATAGACTGATTCTTCAACGTTGAGCAAAGCAGGAAAAAAAGACAATTTTTTTATATATGTTATGTGTTCCAGAAGTTGTGATTGATCCAACAGTGGAAGTTTTTAAGAAGAGGTTGGATAACCATTTGTCTAAAGTTTGTCCATTTGTCTAGGGTTCCTGCCTAAGCAAGGGGTTGGACTAGAAGACCTCCAAGGTCACTTCCAACTCCTCTTCTCTTCTCTTCTCTTCTCTTCTCTTCTCTTCTCTTCTCTTCTCTTCTCTTCTCTTCTCTTCTCTTCTCTTCTCCTCTCCTCTCCTCTCCTCTCCTCTCCTCTCCTCTCCTCTCCTCTCCTCTCCTCTCCTCTCCTCTCCTCTCCTCTCCTCTCCTCTCCTCCCTTCCCTTCCCTTCCCTTCCCTTCCCTTCCCTTCCCTATCCTCCACTCCCCCTCCACCTTCCTTTCCCTTCCCTTCCCTTCCCCTATTCTCTCCTCTCCTCCCCTCCCCTCCCCTCCCCTCCTCTCTTCTCTTCTCTTCCCTTCCCTATCTCCCCCTCCCTCTTCCCTTCCCTCCCCCTCCCCCTCCCTCTTCTCTTCTCTTCTCTTCCCTTCCCTTCCCTTCCCTTCCCTTCCCTTCCCTTCCCTTCCCTTCCCTTCCCTTCCCTTCCCTTCCCTTCCCTTCCCTTCTTTTCCCTTCCCTTCCCTATCCTCCCCTCCCCCTTCTCTTCCCTATCCTCCACTCCCCCTCCCCCTTCCTTTCCCTTCCCTTCCCTTCCCCTATTCTCTCCTCTCCTCTCCTCCCCTCCCCTCCCCTCCTCTCTTCCCTTCCCTTCCCTATCTCCCCCTCCCTCTTCCTTTCCCTTCCCTTCCCTCCCCCTCCCACTCCCCCTTCCCTTCCCCATTCTCTTCTCTTCTCTTCTCTTCTCTTCTCTTCTCTTCTCTTCTCTTCTCTTCCCTTCCCTTCCCTTCCCTTCCCTTCCCTTCCCTTCCCTCCCCTCCCCTCCCCTCCCCTCCCCTCCCCCTTCCTTTCCCTTCCTTTCCCTCCCCTCCCCTCTCTCCTTCCCTTTCCTTTCTCCTTCCCTTCCCTTCCCTTCATTTCCCTTCCCTTTCCTCTTTCTCTTCTCTTCCCTCCCCTCCCCTTTCCTTTTTCCTTCCCTTCCCTTTCCCCCTTCCCTTCCCTTCCCTTTCTCCTTTTTTTCCTTTCCTTTGCTTCTCTCCCCTCCCCTTTTCTTTACTTTTTGCCGGTGTTCGCGAGTATACTGTCAACTCTAAATAGCCCTTTGTGCCCCTCTGCATCCAGCAGCTGCTGCATCTTTTTTACAGTTCTCTAAAGATGCGAGCAAGAGAATACGAGGCAGCCTAATCCAGAATGTCTCCAGGAGAGACATTTGAGAAGCAGCCAGAATGGGAGAATGGGAGAAAGAGGAGAAAAGAGAGGGGCCGGGCAAAGTTTAGGCAGCTTCAGGAGGAGGAGGAAGTGGATTTCACTTAAGGAGCCTGATGGATTCTTGGTTTGGGAGTTAGAGACATGCTGCAAAATGTATCTGTATATCTTGTATCCAAGGGCTTTGGGGCCAACGGGGAATGCTTCTTTGGGGGGAAGGTTGCACTTTCTTAAAAATTCATTTTTGGAATTTCTCCCTAACTCTAAGAAGGTAAATTGTTTAGAGATCTGTGTTATTCCTTTGGCTGAGTTTATTAGTCTAGGTACAGAGCATCCAAAAGAGAATGGAATAACAGAGCTGGAAGGGACCTTGGAGGTCTTCTAGTCCAACCCTCTGCTGAAGCAGGAGACCCTAGACCATTCTGGAGAAATGGCTGTCCAGTCTCTTCTTAAAAACCTCCAGTGATGGAGCAACCACAATCATTGAGTCATTGTATTGATGCAAGAAAGTAAATAGCAACAAACCCAACATATTTCCACACTTTCATGCTTTAAATACATGGGTTTTTATTTAATCCGGAACACTTTAGAGCTTCATTGAAAGTAATTACGTATATTTCTGTTACACTGAGAAATATTTTATTTAGATGTATTTCCAGGCAGTGCCAACAATTAATGGACGCTGCTTTGAACTTTTAGTTCAAAGGATCTGTATGTATGGTTTGGAGATCTAGGATTTCACTGTATATTTTTATGACCTTTCTATCCTGAAGCAAAGGAGAGATTTTCCCCCCATGACTATTCATTAATGTTAGTTTATGTAGACCAGCAGCCAAGATAAGAAGCCTGGAAGGATTAACTTGTGAAAAATAAGTTCCAGAGGTATGTTTAGAAGTCAGTGGGAAGCATGTCTTTGTGGATCTGAAGCAAATCATGGATTATATGCCACAAAGAAGAGGGGAGGTCAACCTGTTCTCTAGACCACCTTACAGCAGGATAAGAAGCCATGGATGGAAACTAGGTTGGAGAACCAACCTAGAATTAAGGAGGAATTTCCTGACAGTGAGAATAATGAATCAATGGAACAGCTTCCCTCCAGAAGTTGTGGGTGCTCCATCATTGGAGTTTTTAACAAGAGCTTAGAAAACCACTTTTCTGGATTGATACAGGGTCTCCTCCTTGAGAATGGAGTTGGTCTAGATCAGGGGTCTCCAACCTTGGCAATTGTAAGCCAGCTTTGCTGGCTGAGGAATTCTGGGAGTTGAAGTCCACAAGTCTTAAAGTTGCCAAGGTTGGAGACCCCTGATCTAGAAGACTTCCAAGGTCCCTCCAACTCTGTTATTCTGTTATCTGTAGGGCTGACATGTAAAAGGTGAATTGTTCTGAATTCTTCCCCAAAACAGGAGAAGAACAGTTGAGTTTAATTTACAACAGAGCAGATTGCAATTGAACGTAAGGAAAACATTCCTAACAGTAGAAGTTGTCTATGGAGACTCTCGGTCATCCAAGTCATGGTTGTCCCAAAGGTGCTTTTTCAAGAGGCAACTGGACTTTCTGGTTTTTCTTTGAAGACCTTTCGCTTCTCACTCAAGAAGCTTCTTCAGCTTTTAGAACAGGAAAAGTTCTTTTCAATAGAAAGCAAATGAGATGTTGCAAATTTATTCAGTGGAGATGATGAAACGAGTGAAGAGTGATCAAGGAGTGGATTCCTGTAATGGGGAGACAGTTGGAGCACATGATCTCCAAAGTCCCTCTATGTCGCTTCTAGGAGATTATCTAGAAGATTATTTTGGAGATGGCAAGGCAGGAAACTTGGAGTCTAGGGCTATGAGGAACATTTTACACAGGTCCCTGATAGATTGCATCTGTGTACTGTATATTTGGCAGTGTCACCAGAAATGGCATTACTGGATCTGCTGCAGAAGTGATGGGAACAAGTAGATATTGTGGTCAAGAGTTTGTTTAACCTCTATGTTGATGCCTATGAAATCTAGCACATGTCACTCATAATGGTTTGAAGTTGTTGAAATTCCATTTGGTTTTGATGAAAAGCAAAAAAAGTTGAAGGCACTTGAAAAACTTGGATTGTAAACAAACGTAGCAGGGGGGGAAAAAGCAGGCATCGGTTTTGGTGCAATTCACGATCAGCCATTCGTAAGAATCTCACTTCCCTGGCGAAATTTGTACCAGTCTGATTAAAAGAAACAAAGTTTTAGTTTCCAATGGATAGGCTTGTATTTCTCGTGGTAGATATAATGGACTGACGTGTACATTCCATTTATCAAATCAAAACTCTAAACCTGTTTTTCTTTCCAAACTGAATTGAAATGCCAGTTCAAATCACTGAATCAGATGTCTTTGCGTTGATGGGGCTTTTCCCAGATCAGTTCAGCAATCTGATTCAAAGCAGCCAAATTCAGTTTGAATGTCCACATTGAATAGGAGTTTCCTAACTGTCACAATCAGACTCACTTTGCAAACTGATGGACGATTTGAAATAGATTTTGCTTGGTTCGAGTGAATCCAACCAGACAAAAGATAAATGAAGGTCCAGTTTTTAAAAAAAATAACACTTCATAATTGAAAATCAAAACAATTTTCAATTCTGAGCCAATAGAGACAGGACAAGGTTGTCCCCGAACAAGCTTTTTTTAAAAAACCTATCCTTTGTGCTCTTTCTATTAGACCTGATTTGGAATTTCAGGGGAGGAGTCACCAACCTTAAAAAAAACTTGTCACAGTCAAGAGTCCATTTTCTTTCATGCAAACATTGTGTTGTTTTTCTGTGGAGACAATGTTCTTTGCCGTTGCTACTTAGATGGGTGGGATAAAAGCAGTGGTAAAATTCAAATGTTTTTACTACCGGTTCTGTGGGTGTGGCTTAGTGTGCATGGTGTGGCTTGGTGGGTGTGGTTTGGTGGGCGTGGCAGGGGAAGGATGCTGCAAAATCCCCATTCCCTACCCATTCCTGGGGGAAGGATATTGCAAAATCCCCATTCCCATCCCACTCTGGGACCTGCCAGAGGTGGTATTTTCCAGTTTTCCGAACTACTTAAAATTTCCACTACCGGTTCTCCAGAACCTGTCAGAACCTGCTGGATTTCACCCCTGGGTAAAAGGATAATTAGAACACAAAAATTCCTTGCCGAGAAGCAACCATGTTACTGGTCAAAAGAATAAGCCACAGGGTATACAAAACTAATATAAAATATATATAAAAATCATTTTTGTCCAAATCAAAGTTCTACTAAATAGGTCTTGAGAATTGAGCATTTGTAGCAGAGAGATTTTGCTAAGAATTTTTCTCATGCTGGTTGCCAGCGAAATTATATCTGCAACGATATTGTTTTGTCTTTTTTTTCAACATGATGTTAACAATCCTTCACCCCCAGTTTCACCTCTGAGCATTTTTGGCCGTTTTAGCCCCGTTTTTTTTCTCTATGCCTCGCTAGCAGATACGTCTCAGATATCATTTTCAGTTCAGACTGGTGTGAGATTATGCTTTGCAAATTGCTGTTTTTGGATAACAGTATCCGTTTTAATCAAGTTCAGCAGTTAAAATATAATAATGGGCTGTGGTCACCGCTGTCTCTCAGGAGAAAAAGTAAAAAATAAAAAAATCTTACTGGGATTGTATAAGGCTCCTGCCCCTTGAATAGGGGGTTGGACTAGAAGACCTCTGGGGACCCTTCCAGCCCTATAACTCTATGTTCTAAATCACAGATTGAGAATGTACTTTCTGTATAAAATATATCCACCCTGGATAAAGAGTCTTATATCTAGTTTAGATGCCATATTGCCAACACCAACTCCTTCCTTCCTTCCTTCCTTCCTTCCTTCCTTCCTTCCTTCCTTCCTTCCTTCCTTCCTTCCTTCCTTCTACAGTCCAGTCCAGTCCACTCCACTCTTCCTCCTTCCTTCCTTCCTTCCTTCCTCCCTCCCTCGCTCCCTCCCTCCCTCCCTCCCTCCCTCCCTCCCTCCCTCCCTTCCTTCCTTCCTTCTTTCCTTCCTTCCTTCCTTGTATAAGTGGCCCATATTTTAAAGCACCATACATGAAAAAACCTTCTCTATTTTCTCAGTGGTGGTATCTCTTTTGCGCTTCCAATCTCCGGCCTGCTACATTTGAGTTCCCCAAAATATCCCTTTCTGAGATCCTGGGGAATTGCTATCAATCTGATTCTGCCTGGAGTTCTCAACCCTGTGTAGTCACACACCAGTTAACTTAATGGCCACCTTGCTTGATACACACCCCTGTCTCTGCCCTATCTGATTCTTTTTTTAAAAAAACAAACCCAAATTACTTTAATAATAAAAAATTAACAGGAATCTGGCATGCATGAACGTCAGCTCCTGAGGCAGTCTCAGAAAAGAAACAAAATGGTTTAACTCTTTCTCTGTGTTTTAGTTGGAAACATGCAGGTGACAGGTTCAAAATAACAATAGTAGAATTGTAAGATTCCTAAGTTTGAGAGATGATTGAGGGGTTCCCTAAAGGGGATGAAAATGGGTACCAAGGAATATTTTCATGACTGATAAATGTTTTTCGATTGGTTATCCCCATTCTGACAGATGTTTTTGTGAACCAAGGAAGCCTACCTACAGCTATAATTTTTTGCTCATGCTGTGCTCTTAAAAATGTCCAGATGTGTCCATTACCTTAATCACCCTATGGACTCCTCAGTAGAACACCGTGACTAGAAGTTTTAGAAGTTTGCTCACTTCCTTTGAGTTGTGTTTCTCAACATTGACAACTTGAAGATATGTGGACTTCAGCTCCCAGAATTCCCCAGCCAGCTTTGGAATTCTGGGAGTTGAAGTGCACACATCTTCAAGATGTTGAGAAACACCAATTTACAATTTGTTCTTTCTCCATCTCTATGAAATAGGCCGTTAAATAAAATTCCAAGCATCCTAGTCAAAGAATGAATCCTAATTCTTTGGTCCTTCCTTGCCTTAAGCAATAAACACCACCATCATCTTGCAATTTTGATACTCCCAAGATAATCAAATATCTAAGCTTGATTTAAATTCACCTTTTTGAATTGCTAGCTTTTAGTCCAGTTTCTTTTCTGTTCTCCGTTGACTTAACCATCAGGCATGAATTGGCAGTTACCTGGTTATTTTTTTAAAAAAAATATCCCTTTGAAATCCAGCACAGCCTTATAAAAATAGCTAGCTAATCAGTATCCTAAGCACAAGCAATGATTTGCTTTGTTCATTCTAAAAAGAAAGTGATCCATTTGGTGCCAAAAACTGGTTTGTGGCTTTTTCTTGTATTATGGTTAAAAAAAAAAAGAACCAGAATAAGAAGTCCATTAGCCTGGGGTAACTTTCTTACTTGAATGCTTCACTTTATCTGTTTTTTCCCTCACTCACCTTGGATGTATAGGTCAGTTACCTTCCTTCCAACATAGGGAGGTTTTTGTGTCTGTGAATATTCTGAAATAAACTATTAATCCAAGGGTTTTCCAAAAATAACAGCTGTATAAACAGAAGTGTGTGTTTTCTTTGGGTGGGCAAACTTAAAACAAGTTCAGGTTTTAAAAAGCACGAACAGTATCAGAGCTCAAAAGTTCTCCATGAAGCTTTGGAAGAAGATATAGATTCTCTTAGTTGCTTTGTCTCCCAAGGATTCTGAAATCGTAGCTTAATCTATGTCTAATAGTGACTGCCTATGAACAATTTCACTCTGGCTTCTGGAGGTTAGGTTTGCTTTGGAGTTTGATCACAGATCTTGAGCAAAACAGAACAGAATAACGGAGTTGGGAGATACTTTGGAGGTCTTCTAGTCCAACCCCTACTCACTATCATTATCAGGAAATTCCTCCTTATTTCCAAGTTGGTTCTCTCTTTAATGATCTTCCACCTGTTACTTTTGGTCCTGCCTGCAAATATTTTGTGGAATAGTTTGACTCCCTCTTCTTTGTGGAGGCCTCTCAAGTATTGGAACACTGCTATCATGTCTCCCCTAGTCCTTTTTTTCACTAGACTAGGCATACCCAGTTCCAACCATCATTCTTTATCTGTTTTGGCCTCCAGTTCCTTAATCATCTTTGTTGCTCTTCTCTGCACTCTTTCCAGAGTCTCTGCATCTTTTTTATATCGTGGCGACCAAAACCGGATGCAATATTCCAAATGTGGCCTTACCTTATAAACCAGTGCTAGCACTTCACATGATCTTGATTCTGTCCCTCTGTTAATGTAGGTTAGGACTATGTTGGCTTTTTTGGCAGCTGCAGCATACGGCTGGCTCACATTTAAGTAATTTTCCACTATCCTGCCCACTATCTGATAGTGGAGTTGCTTCTATCTTTTGTCTCTCCATGAAATTCTCATTTATAATTTTTCAAGCCTGAACAGATACATTACTTTCTCTCCTATCTCATGTTCTGCCCAGCCTTTCGTTCTCATTTGTTCATTCATTCATTTGTTCATTCATTCATTCATTCATTCCTGTCCCTTGTTCTTCCAAAGAGAAGTGCTTCTGATGTAAGAAGTGGGTTGATGATTGCTTCATTCTCCATTCAGCCTCCTCCATCAGCTTTGAAGTGTGCTCAGTTCTTGGGCTCCTGTTCAAAAGTCTCCTGGTTTATTTATGCAAAATTGCTCCATCTGTGGAATGGAACTTTCAAGGCCCCAACATCAAATGCTCCCAAACCAGTCATAATGACTTAGGGCCACGATAGACCTCCATGCTCCAGAGAAGAAAAACGATAGAGAGGACCACAGAAAAACATTGTGGTCAGATTTTTAGCTAAATAAACTGGACCATTGTTTAAAGCCCTGATCGGAATTGGCCACGGGCTTAAATCACTCCTTGCTGAAGTGCGACAAGCTCAGAACATCAAATGCGAGTTCTTTCTGAAGGCAACTCAAAAGCACCTAGCAAATATGTTCATTTAGATTTACTTAAGACCAGACATTTTATGCCAACATGGAATTTGCTTGGAATAGAACTGTCGGTTAAGAAGGGTTTAGGGTTGCAACTTTGTTTTTTGAGGAACGTCTACGTGGATCTCCAGGGAAACGTTTCAAGGGTCTCCAGGAAGAGATTCATCTCAGGTTGCCTTCCAAGGTTCTTCTCCATAGACTAGAGCAGGGGTCTCCAACCTTGGCGACTTGAAGACTTGTGGACTACAGCTCCCAGCTTTGCTGGCTGAGGAACTCTGGGAGTTGAAGTCCACAAGTCTTCAAGTTGCCAAGGTTGGATCTCCTGGACTAGAGTACTCTTGATCTCCACTGGGATGAATGGAGCCATTCCTAAAGCAAAAGACATTAATAAGGGGAAAAAAAGAAGAATTCATCCTAAAGTCAAGGACTTCTTTATATTTACTGCAGGATCCAATCTGGTTCAGTCACCGGGACCAGAGATTTAGTTTTCCAAGCTTTCAGATTCGTGCTTCCCATCCTCAGGGAACTTCTCTCTCAGCAGAATGTCTATGGAGATTCTGTGTCATCCAGGTCACGGCTGTCCCAACTCAGAACTGAAGAAGCTTCTTGGATGAGAAGCGAAACATCCTCAAGGAAAAACAAAGTCCATCAGCCTTTTGAAAAAGCACCTTGGGCACTCTCATCAGAATGTATACATTTACTGCAGCATATGAAGTTCCAGAGAGATGCAGTGGCTCAGTGGCTAAGACGCTGAGCTTGTCGAATCCCTAGTGCCGCGTAATGGGATGAGCTCCCATTACTTGTCCCAGCTTCTGCCAACCTAGCAGTTTGAAAGCCCTATTAAAAATGCAAGTAGAAAAATAGGGACCACCTTTGCTGGGAAGGGAACAGCGTTCGGTGCACCTTTGGCACTGAGTCATGCCGGCCACATGACCACGGAGATGTCTTCGGACAGCGCTGGCTCTTCAGCTTTGAAATGGAGATGAGCAGTGCCCCCTAGAGTCCTGAACAACTAGCACATATGTGCAAGGGGAACCTTTATCTTTACCGTTATCCTTGGAATGGGGTGGGAGTAGGAATGGATTTCCAGAGGGAAAAATTACAGACTTGCTCTGCCCCAGCTATGGATCCCAAAGAATGCAGCACATACAAATTCTATACAAAGCTTATTTTACTCAAATAACTTAGTCTTTATCATTCAAAGGCTGTTAATGAACTGCCTTAATAGCCCACCAGAATTCTAAGATAAGGTAATCACAGTCTTACTAGAGTTGGCAGAAAGCCCAGAAGCAATGTTGCAGACACGAAGGAGAGTGAAAGAAGTTGTTCCCTGCAAATTGCTTCAGTTGGCGTTCCTCCTTAAATAGGCTAAGGGAGTGGCCAATTAACCTCAAGCCTTACTCTCGAGGAGACCTCCTCCTGAGGAGCCACTCCTGTCTTTTGGCCACTCTGCGCACCCATGCATCAAGAAGAGGCTCCTCCTCTTCGTCCTCTTCACTTAAAGGAGCTTCTGGAGGTTCTGAAGGCCTTGGCTGAATCCCCACCTCTGGCACCACATCTTCTCCAGCCTCCTCACTGTCTGACTCGAGCAACACCTCACCAGCCTCCTCACTGTCGGAATCAGCTACTAGCTGCACAGGCCGCTGACGGGCCACAACAAGACTACAGGAGGACACAGATAAACCTCCCAAGTGCTTCAAAGACCCTCTAAAAGGATGCAAAGGACCAGCTGTCTTCAAGGAGTATCAATCCTTCCATTCTCCTCTATCCTGTCAGAGCTGAAGAAGCTTCTTGGGTGAGAAGCGAAATGTCTTCCAAAGAAAAAACAAGAAAGTTCAGTTGCCTCCTGAAAAAAGCACCTTGGGGACAGCTCTTCTTAGCTTTCACTCTTTATGTCTCTTACAGGTTTTGCCATGGAAGGCTGTTGTGTTTCCTCAGTCAAGACATGTTTTGAAGTCCAGGGAAGTTACCTAATCAGTCCTGTCTGTCTGTCTGTCTCTTTAAAAAAAAATCACACACACACCCCTTCATATTTCTTTGGGGGAGGGAACATAAGGAGTGGAATTTTTGCCAATGCAGTTGGAAGATCGGGCCGGCTAGTGAGCAGAGACGCATCTTCAAAGGATCCGGTGCCTTTGCCGCACTTAGCTACACATGAAAGGCTTGGCAACCTCTCAAGTATGGCTGAGAATGCCAATTAGGTGGCGTGCATGAGTGGAGTTTCAGGCGCGGAAGGGGAGACGGGCGGTGGGCTGAGCATTGGTGGACCCTCAGTAACCTGAGCCTCCAGACAAAGGAAGGGAGGCCGGTCTTAGAAGAAGAAGTCCCTCCTGGGGAGGATTAAGTCCTGATTGACAAAACTTCTGCTTAAAATTTGCAAGGAAGTCTGAGAGTATTTAACGTTGGTTCAACAGCAAAGAAAAGGTAGAACTATGTCAGGCTTGGCTCTTTAAATTCACGAGCATCGTTTTCCGTGTTTTCACCCTGCAACCTCGTGCTTCAAACTTTCCATGGTGAAGCCATCCAAATATGTCCTGCATAGGAAGCTGAAATGTGATGCTTGAAGCATCTTTTTGCCATTTTCTTTTCTAAGAAGTACATGTCATTGTCTGTTTATTCTAAGACCCACGTTAATAGTATTTGCTGCTTTTGAAAGCGTTGGCTCCAAGTGGATTTCAGAAAAAACACAACTTATTTCATCCTTACAAGTAATCCAAGAGGCAGGGCAGGCCAAAGATCATCTTGAGGGCTTTGTGAATGGATCAGTGGATCAATGGATCAATGGATCAATGGATCGATCGATCAATCAATCAATCAATCAATCAATCAATCAATCAATCAATCAGAATAGAACAGGAAAGGGACCTTGGAGGTCTTTTAATCCAACCCCCTGCTTAAACAGGAGACTCTATTCCTGTGATGCAGGGGTGAAATCTAAAATTTGTTACTACTGGTTCTGAGGGTGTGGCTTAGGGGGGGTAATGTGACTGGATGGTTTTGGCCATCTCTCTCTCTCTCTCTCTCTTTTTTACTTTTAAAAGCATTTTTTCTACAACCTTAAGAGGTTGCAGAAAAAAAATGCTTGTAGAAGCCTCTAACGATCAGGCAACTCAGTTGGGATCGTCAGAGGCTTTTAAAAGCATTTTTTTCCCTACAAACTCTTTGGCCAAAGAGGTTGCAGAAAAAAAATGCTTTTAGGAGCCTCTGATGATCCCAGCTGAGTTGCCTGATCGTCAGAGGCTTCTAAAAGCATTTTTCCTCCTTTTTGGCTGAAGAGCTTGTAGAAAAAATGCTTTTAAAAGCCTCTGACGATCCCAGCTGAGCCGCGCGATCATCAGAGGCTTTTTTTTTAACTTTTAAAAGAGGTTTTTTTGGCCAAAGAGGTTGTAGAAAAAATGCTTTTAAAAGTAAAAAAAAAAAAAAACTTCTGCTGATCGCGCGGCTCAGCTGGGCGTGGGGGGGAAGGGGCGCAGGGATTTTTGCTACCGGTTCTCCGAACCACCTACCACCATCGCTACTGAATCGGGCGATCCAGTCCAGACTGGGAGCATTTCACCCCTGCTGTGATGGCAGACCTATGACACATGTGCCTGAAGTGGTGCATGGAACCATGTTGCCTGGCACGCGCTGCGTCACCCATTCCTCTTCCGGGTTTCTGGCGCCCATGCACATGTGTTGATCAGCTGGCCTTTGCACATGCAGCAGTGCCGGGAACCGGAAGAACTGGTCTTCCGTCTTCCTGCATGAGCATGCGCATCATCCAGCTGATCAGCATGGGCACATGCATGACAGTAACCAGACGAATTGCTGGCTAGCGTGCAATGTTGCGCCAGAAACTGAAAATGCAATTTCCGGCACGCGCATTCCCCCTGGGCAGCTCCTCTTCCTGGTTGCGGCCCAGACGAGCACACGCAGAAAGCATGTTCGTGCCCACAGAGTGCTCCCTTTTTGGCACTTGGTGCCGAAAAGATTCACCTATACAATTTCAGACAACTTCTTAAAAACCTCCAGTGTTGGAGCAGTCACAACTTCTGGAGGCAACTTCTGTTCCACTGGTTAATTGTCCTCACTCTTAGGAAGTTTTTCCTTAGTTTTGGGTTGCTTCTCTACTTGAAACAACAAACAATCTGTTGTTTCTTGTCCTGCCTTCTGGTGCTTTGGAGAATAAGTTGACCCTTTCTTCTTTGTGGCAGCCCCTGAGATATTGGAACACTGCTATCATGTCATCCGTAGTCCTTAAATCCTGCAACTGTTCTTCATATGTTTTGGTCTCCAGGCCTTTTAATCATCTCAGTTGCTTCTCTCTGCAGTTTTTCTAAAGTCTCACCTTTTTTGTAATGTGGTGACCAAAACTGGATGCAAGTATTGTTTTAAGATTGTGAGTTGTGAGATTGGATTGGGCTTCTTCTACAACATGGTCTCTTGCATCCATCCAAAATCTTGGTTTGGTCTTCTATTGCCGTTCTGAACACTAAAACATAGATAGGTCCAATTCCTGGATGTCAGAATGATTGGCTACGGATAAACTCAGAATGAAGTAAATAGCTCTTTACTTGATAGGCAATATGGCTTTAATATTCATTTATTGTACATGAATTATCTCATATAGAATCCATATGGGAACAGGTCCCAAACCGAGGTTTGTAATGTCTGTAAAAGGGTTCTTACAGACATAACAGTGGCTAAGAGGAAATTCTCAGCGCGATCGAGAATGTTAATGTTCCCAGAAGCAAAGTGAACTTGTGCGTGGACACTTGTGTGTATTTTTGACAAATGTGAAATGTGCTGCTTTTTGCTGTTGGACTAGGAACCAGCTAAGTCCACAAAGATACACTATACAAGAAGAACCCAGGTGTTACAGTATATGTGTCTCTCTCAGCAGCCCTAGAGTTAGGATTGATTGTAGGCTGGTGGCTGGATGGAGGGATTAATAGATACAGATAAGAGAGAGATAGAAGAAGGGAGGGGAGAGAGAGAGAGAGAGAGAGAGAGATGAGACATGATAGATAGATAGATAGATAGATAGATAGATAGATAGATAGATAGATGAGATATAGATAGATGAGACAGATAGATGAGACATAGATAAATAGATAGACATAGATCTAGATAGATGAGACATAGATAGATCTAGATAGATAGATAGATAGATGAGATATAGAGAGATAGATGAGACAGATAGATGAGACATAGATAGATAGACATAGATAGATATAGATAGATGAGATAGATAGATGAGACATAGATAGATAGATAGACATAGATAGATGAGACATAGATAGATGAGACATAGATAGATAGATGAGACATAGATAGATAGATGAGATATAGATAGATAGATGAGACAGAGATGAGACATAGATAGATAGATAGACATAGATAGATCTAGATAGATAGATGAGACATAGATAGATCTAGATAGATAGATGAGACATAGATAGATAGATAGATAGATAGATAGATGATAGATAGATAGATAGATAGATAGATGAGACATAGATAGACAGACAGACAGATGATAGATTAATCTGAATATCAACTTTACTTTGTGGCCCATAAAAGAGATTTCAAAAGAAATGAACTCCAGTCAGGACCTCTCATACCCCCGGAAAAATATTTCAAAACAGAGAAAGCCATCTACTTGCATGTCTGGAAAATCTGTTCAAGTTACTTCCAGAAATCATGTTTTCAGAAGGAACTTAGCATTTTAACAGGGAACTTCAGTGCAGTCAGAAAACCACAATTTCAGAGTTCCCCGTAGGAAGAAGTCTCACGCCTGCGCCAAGTTGGATGGAAACTCCTCTTCTTTTAATGTAATATTCAAGACAAGGAGTACAGTGATCTCTTTTGGTACTAAATTTTTCAGTGGTCCATTTGAGAACATGGCAGTCTAGCAATGGGGTGGTTGATTTGGAACTACAAGAAGAAAGAGGTAGGCAATAGGAAAGCTGAGTATATTATGGGTCTCTGGTTGCTTCCTTGAAGGGAGCTTAACATGGTAGAATTGGTGAAAGAAGAAAACCTGTAGCTCAGGATTGAACTGTTGTTGTGGCCCGTCAGCGGCCTGTGCAGTTAGTAGCTGACACCCACAGCGAGGAGGCTGGTGTGGTGCTACACCAGCAGCCTGTGCATTTGGTGCTCGAGTCAGACAATGAGGAGGCTGGAGAAGATGTGGTTCAGAGGCGGGGATTCAGCCAGGGCCTTCAGAACCTCCAGAAGCTCCCATAACTGAAGAGGAAGAAGAGGAGGAGCCTCTTCTCAATGCACGGGCGCGCAGAGCGGCCAAAAGGCAGGAGTGGCTCCTCAGGAGGTCTTCTCAAGAGTAAGGCTTGGGGCTAATTGGTCACTCCCTTAGCCTATTTAAGGAAGGACGACGACTGAAGCAATTTGCAGGAAACAACTTCGTTCATATTCCTTCGCCTCTTGATTCCAGAAACTTTTGATTCGGCTCTTGTTTCTGTCTTGTCACTTTTCCTGCAAATTGCTTCTGGGCATTCTGCCAACCACAGTAAGATTACGGTGATCTGAAAGACTGTGCCTCAGAATGGAGTTATTATTCTTTGGATTCTTGTCGGCTGTTAATGAAGTTAAATGAACAGCCCTTGTTCAGAAAAGATGGAATTAAACTGTACTTGTGTTCGAACAACTACTAAGAAAAACTCATTAGTAGTCTTTGATTAGTAAACTAAGGTTTGTACGGACTTTGTGTGGGCTGCGTTCTTTGGGGTCCGTAGCTGGGGCAGAACAATCGTCTGGTCCTTGTGCTCTCTGAGGTTGTTTGTTTGCTTGCAGAGATTTCATTACCCAACCAGGTAACATCATCAGTGCTAGAAGCGAGTGGGGTTTGTGGAGAGGAGGAGGAAGAGAACTGTAGGGTCCTTGGTGCTCTGTGAGCTTAATGGTTTTTCTTCTAGACGTTTCATTACCAAACTAGATAACATTATCAATGTTGTAAGGGTTACTTACAGAGTTCCATTTTGACCCATGCCTGACCTAAATAAGCCAACATCTTCAAAGTGGCAAATATTTAAACAACTTTTCCACTTCTTGATTTCTTTTTAAGCGTCAAACTATGACTGATTCCCAGAAGTTTCTATTACCGTTTCTGCTGTAATTTTGATTTATACTATCATTTGCAAGGAACGTAAAAACAGCTCCATCTTCTCCCAGGGAACATGAGCCATAAACATAAACAAAGGGCCTTCAGTTGACTATTAATGGTAGCATTAATTACTCTGCCATCATGGTAGAAGCCAGTGGAAAAATAAATTTTAAAAAAACACACACACCAGGAAATAAACTACACAGGCAAGGAACACATTAACTCAGCTGGAATGGAATAAAATATGTTCTTACTATTGACTCAAACACTACTATGTTTTAAAAATTAATGTATTTTTCTTTCCTTTCTTCCCTTTTTCCTTCCTTCCCTTCCTCCCTCCTTTCTACCATCTCCCTCCTTCCTTCATCATCCATCCCCTGCCACCTTCCTTCCTTCCTTCCCTCCCTCCCTCCTTCATCATCCTTCCATCCATCCTCTGCCTCCTTCCTTCCTTCCCTCCCCCTTCCTTCTCCATCCATCCATCCCCTGCCACCTTCCTTCCTTCCCTCCGTCCCTCCCTCCCTCCTTCCTTCATCATCCATCCATTCCCTGCCATCTTCCTTCCTTCCTTCCTTCCTTCCTTCCTTCCTTCCTTCCTTCCTTCCTTCCTTCCTTCCCTTCCCTCCCTCCCTCCCTCCTTCCTTCATCATCTATCCATCCATCCATCCATCCATCCATCCATCCACCCATCCCCTGCCATCTTCCTTCCTTCTTTCCCTCCCTCCCTCCCTCCCTCCCTCCCTTTTCCACCTAGATGATGCCAGCTCAGGAAGAGAGAGTTTGGGACCTGAAAATCCTAACAGTGAATCAGAAGATCATGCAGGGAAGCTCTGGGGTAAGCCTGAATCTCTCCCCTTCTCTCCCCTCTGCCACCGTTCAAACGCGAAGGACCGTTCTCCACTGGGCCTTCAGTTGTGCCAAAGGGAGCCCCCACTGACCCTTGGCTTCTGCTCAGCTTGCTTATCCCCTCCTTGGAGAGATGGCTTCCAAAGGAGGAGAAAAGTGTGTTGAATGTCTTGCATCCTTGGCTGGTTGCTTTTTCATTTCATTCTTAGCATGCGGCCTTGTGACAGCAAGGCCGCATGCTAAGAATGATGCGTGTGGCTTTCGCACCATCGGTAGTGACGTATTCCACATTCTCGGTGCAGAAGACCAGCATTCTTAAGGTAGCTTCGTCTTTCTGGTTGTCAGAGTGACTCTCTTTTTATGGCATTGTATGCCTTTTTATGGTGTTTGGCTCTCTTCCTGGATGGGTGAGAAGGCCAGCTCAATAAACTTGAACTGAACAAACTGCTAACCCTAAACAGAAACCTGCAAAGAAATCTGGGCCATTAGAATGGAATAGAATGGTATGGGGAACAGAACAGAACAGAACAGAACTAATAGAGTAGAATAGAATAAGAAATAGAGTAAAGTGGAGTGGAGTGGAGTGGAGTGGAGTGGAGTGGAGTGGAGTGGAAGGGAAGGAAAGAGGAGAGAAGAGAAGAGAAGAGAAGAGAAGAGAAGAGAAGAGAAGAGAAGAGAAGAGAAGAGAAGAGAAGAGAAGAGAAGAGAAGAGAGAAGGATGGAGAAGAGAAGAAGGAGAAGAGAAGAGAAGAGAGAAGGATGGAAAAGAGAAGAAGGAGAAGAGAAGAGAAGAGAAGAGAAGAGAAGAGAAGAGAAGAGAGAAGGCTGGAGAAGAGAAGAGAAGAGAAGAGAAGAGGAGAGGAGAGGAGAGGAGAGGAGAGGAGAGGAGAGGAGAGGAGAGGAGAGGAGAGGAGAGGAGAGGAGAGGAGAGGAGAGGAGAGGAGAGGAGAGGAGAAGAGAAGAGAAGAGAAGAGAAGATGAGAAGGGAAGGGAAGGGAACACGAGGGGATAAGAAGAGAAGAGGAGGGGAGGGGAGGGAAGGAAAGAGAAGAGAGGAGAGAAGAGAAGATAGGAGAGGATGAGAAGGGAAGGGAAGGGAAGGGAAGGGAACACGGGATAAGAAGAGAAGAGGAGGGGAGGGGAGGGAAGGAAAGAGAGGAGAAGAGAGGAGAGGAGAGGATCTGGGAGGGACTCTGGAGGTCTTCTAGTCCAACCCCCTGCACTGTCAGGAGACCTTATACCATTTCAAACAAATGGTTGTCCAGTCTCTTCTTTAAAAACCCCAGTGATGGAGTGCCCATGAGCCCTCAAAGAGGACGGCTGTCTGAAGGTCTCTGCTGAGAAGCCACCCCACCAACGTCTTCCAGGTTTGTCTTGCACAAACCTTGAGACCAACAATCTAGGATGAGGCCTGGGTTTCAGGAAACTGAGACTATGGCGGACAGTTCCCTGGGCCTCCTGGTAATACAATAGATCAGCACTGAAATTGTGGTGTGGTTTTTTTTGGTGCCACGAAGTAAAAATGCAACCACTCCCACCTTTTCCTCTTCAATGTGGGTGACCTTTCTGGGCTCTGAAGGAGTCCTTTCATGCAGGATATTAATGGCTCATTATCCTATCCATGGGGCCTGCTGTGTTCATGGGCTGCCTCCTTTTTTTTTTTTTTTACAGTTTCCCCTTCTAGGCTTCTCCTGAGGTTAACCTCCTAAAATGAACCATGTCTCTTGTAGCTACTTGAGCACTTCAGCTCAGGAGTCTCCAACCTTGGCAACTTGAAGACTTGTGGACTTCAACTCCCAGAGTTCCTCAGCCAGCTGGCTGAGGAACTCTGGGAATTGAAGTCCACAAGTCTTCAAGTTGCCAAGGTTGGAGACCTCTGAATTAGTAGACTGGAGTAGGTCTTTTCTTCTTGAGAACTAATTAAGCCATTAATTATCTATGAATCAGCTCATGAATCGGAGATGATGGGTCCCATCAAGCTAGGGTGGAGGGTGGATTTAGGTATCTCCTGCCTAGGATGGTCCTTGCACATTCATTAAGAAGAGAGTCCTGATTCCTTCAGACACTCGCTGTCCAAATTTTTCTTTCTTTCTGCGTATCCGGGTGATTTCAGTCTAAGAGTTCATTCTATGATTTTAAACAACAGGGTTGTGTTTGAATCGGGTGCAGAAAAGCTGGTATTTAACCCATCTCTTATAGGACTTTCAAAAAAAGAATGCAACTAAAGGAGGATTTTTGATTGAGAAGTAATCCAACATGGAAGATTTTTTTTTTAAAAAAATACCCATGCCCTCCCTCCCTTCCTTCTGTCCGTTATTCCATCCTGCCTTCTATCATTCCATCCTTCCATTCTTCCATTCTCCCTCCCTCCCACCTCTCCTCCTCCTCCTCCTCCTCTCTCTCCTTCCCTCCCTCCCTCCCTCCCTTCCTTCCTTCCGTCATTCCATTCTTCCATTCTCCCTCCCACTCTCCCTTTCTTCCTCCTCCTTCTCTCTCTGTCTCCTTCCCTGTCTCTCTGTCTCCCTCCTTCCCTGTCTCTCTCTCTGCTTCCCTCCCTCCCTCTTCTCCTGTAACTGTCTTTCTCCTCCTTTCTTACCTTCCTTTTTTTTTTCCTTTTGAAAGAGAGACATTTCACAACTGTTTAACTGGAGATCTGATTTCAGTGTCTCACACCAAAGAATGGAGAGCAGCTTTCAAGGGGAAGTTAATCACTTAACCCATTTCAAAGGGAGAAGGAAAGAAAAGGAGGCAGCTACAGAGATATAGTCTTACCTCCTGGTTTTTAAAAGTCTCTGTGTGTGTGTGTGTGAGAGAGAGAGAGAGAGACAATGACTAAACTGAAGGCTTGAGACAGGGAAGAGAGCGGGAGTTCAGAGGGCTCGGTGGAAGTCTGATTGTTCTCCCAGGAGCAGGAAAAGCTGGTCTTCTATTCTTAGAGAGCCAACAGAAACCTGAGCATTTTTCTATCCATTCAGAAAGAGGACTCCCAAAGGTTGAAGAGGCACCTGGACTTTTTGGGTTTTCTTGGAAGACTTCCATTCCCCCACCATCCAGTCAGAGCTGAAGAAGCTTCTCGGGTTAGAAGCGAAACGTCTTCAAAGAAAACCCCAAAAGTCCAGGTGCCTCTTGAAAGAGCATCTTTGGGACAACTGGATAGCTCAACAGATTAAAAGCCTGTTATTAAGATTCAGCTGTCTGCAATTATTGCAAGTTCGAGGCTCATACTTTTGTATATTTATCCAAAGTCAGCTTATTGCCTCCACAAACTGGGTCCTCAATTTACCTACCTTAGAAAGGATGGAAGGCTGAGTCAACCTTGAGCCTGGTGAGATTCGAACTTACAGTAATTGCAGACAGCTGGATGTTAATAACAGGCTTTAGTCTGCTGAACTATCCAGGCTCCTCCTTTTTGCAGACAGTTCTTTACCCAGCTAGGCAATATCATCAGTACCAGAAGGAAGTGGGTTTGTTCTCTTTTTATATACTAATGCTTGCTGGGTCAGTCCATTAAAGGAGAATCAGCCCCACTGCCTTCTAGCATTGATGATGTTACCTAATTGGGTAATGAAACATTTGTAAGAAAGCAACCCAGCTCCCAAGCCCACCAAGGACCCCTGAATTCTCCTGTCTCCCCCACCCATCTTAAATTGTGGTCTTCTAATAAGATGGTAGTTTTAATTGGCCAATTTATTTAATATGGATTGGATTTTTACTGTTATTCTTCTGACCTTCTGACAAGCAGAATCAATGGGGAGGTCAGATTCACGTCACTACTGTGTTGCTAACCTAACAACTGAAGCGGTTCATTTAACAACTGTGGCGAGAAAGGTCGTAAAACGGGTTACTGAACCACTGTCTTGCTTAGCAGCCGAAAGGATGCTTGCGACAGTCCATCTCGGAGTGCAGCGTTTCTGCAGCCCGCCCCCTTTCAAGATCATCGGGGAAAGACCCCCGCATTGGCAGGCCCGTCTTTCCCAAAAGAGCTAGGGTGTCACACTTGTTACTCCAGCTGTCCGCTCGGTCCTTCATTAGGTTACACATGAAAGCCTCGGAGAGAAGCATTTCGGTGCAAAGCAAGAAGAAGAAGAGATTGAAATCAGATCTCCTGATGTGGCCGAGACCCAGAAGGTGGAGATTGGGTGGAGAGACGAGGCATTTGTTCTTCCTGGGGCTCAAAGCATTTTTTTGGGAGTGCAGAAGGAAATGTGGAGCAGGGTTCCCGCGTGAATGCATCTGAAGTATGAAGTTGGCCATGTGTGTGTGTGCGAGAAGGGAAGGGTCAGCTGAACAGGAGGGGAACGGGGTGAAAACCAAGAGTGAAAGCCTCTCTGCCTTGATACCCTCCCACCTAGCAAGAGGTGTGTGTGTCGATTGATCAGAAATGAGCTTGGAGGTCTTTTAGTCCAGCCCCCTGCTCAGATAGGAAAAACTCTATATAATTTCCAACAAATGGTTGTCTAATCTCCTCTTGAAAACCTCCAGTGATGAAGCACCCACAACTTCTGAAGGCAACTTCTGTTCCGTTGGTTGATTGTCCTCACTGTTAGGAAATTTCTCCTTAATTCCAGGTTGCTTCTCTCGTTGATTAGTTTCCATCCATTGTTTCTTGTCTTGCCTTCAGGTGCTTTGGACAATAAGCTGACACCCCTTGTCTTTGTGGCAAAGAAGCTATAAGTCCTTCAAATAAGTTATAACTTTCATTTATAACAGAATAATAGACTTGGAAGGGACTTTGGGGGTCTTCTAGTCCAACTCCCTTCTCAGGCAGGAGACCCTATATAATTTGAGACAAGTGGCTGTCCAGTCTCTTCCGAATTTCTCTTATCTGGACCATCACAGCTGTCAGACAGTGGTGCTGAGACGAAGCTGTTTCTCTTCAGCCTGATGAAAAGAGTTATCAGCATATAGTCGACACCTTAACTCTAGCCTATCAAACCATCTCTCTTCAGGGCACCCGTTCCAACCTCACAATCTAAAATAATCCTCCATCATCACAGTCCCTGGTGCCACTTAGGGAAAAATAGATTCTACAAGTGCCACAGTCAGATAACGTTAGCCTGCCATGCTGAAAGACGATGATAGGTTTAATCAAGCCAACACAAATGAGGTTCCTTTCTTTTCTTCAAGATGATCCAAGCCATCTCAACCCTTTAATAACCGGACTAGAAATCTGACAGAATGAGATCAGAAAGGTTGCTTGGAAGACTAGTAAGGTGAGCTTGCTGTTAAATGACTAAAACAGTCACTCCAACAGATGCTGAGGAGTTGAAAGTAGTAGAAGTAGAATGTTAAACCAACATTGGCTTATCTTCGGTAGAGAAGAGAAGAGAGGAGAGGGGAGGGGAGGGGAGGGGAAGGGAAGGGAAGGGAAGGGAAGGGAAGGGAAGGGAAGGGAAGGGAAGGGAAGGGAAGAGAAGAGAAGAGAAGAGAAGAGAAGAGAAGAGAAGAGAAGAGAAGAGAAGAGAAGAGAAGAGAAGAGAAGAGAATAATGGAAGGGAAGGGAAGGGAAGAGAAGAAAAAAGAAAAGAGAAGAGAGGAGAGGAGAGGAGAGGAGGGAGGGGGGAGGGGAGGGGAGGGGAAGGGAAGGGAAGGGAAGGGAAGGGAAGGGAAGGGAAGGGAAGGGAAGGGATCTCTTCTTAAATACTTCCAGTGTTAGAGCATTCACAACTTCCGGAGGCAAGTTGTTCCACTGATTAAATGTTCTCACTGTCAAGAAATTTATCCTTAGTTCTAGGTTGCTTCTCTCCTTGATTAGTTTCCACTGATTAGATCTTATCCTCTTGAAAACGAATATTTAGGATCTACCAAATTTCATTTGCTTCCCCGCTGCACTTTAGAGAGAAATACATGAAGGATGTAAGTGCCTTCCACGAAGATAAAAGCTTGCCAAATTTCATACCTAACAGCCTGGAATCTTCTGAAAATCTTCTGTAAATAACAACAAACATCCTAGCAGAAGACACAAAGCAGGGCTTTGTAACCTGTTGTTTCTGTCAAACAGTTGTTGAGAAAAATGTTTGTCCGTGTGTGTGTGTGTTGTGTTTTGTGATTTATATTCTGCTGTAATGGAAAGACATGAGCTTTGTCTTCTAAAACACTATCCTATATTACAGACAAAGGGTTCGTATTATTTTTTGCTACCAGATTAACGACATTTTTCCTCAATGATTCTTTTTCGGATAACAGAATAACATAGCTGGAAGGGACCCTGGAGGTCTTCTAGTCCAACCTCCTACGCTTTGCTTCTCTTTATTCTCTAATAATAATTCTGTTATTATTATTCTTTATAGCTCGACCGAGATTCACCCAGCCTGCAAAGATGAGACAACGGGTGATCGCCCGTCCGGTGGGGAGTTCGATTCGACTAAAATGTGTGGCCAGTGGCAACCCCCGGCCGGACATCAGCTGGCTAAAAGACAGCAAGCCCCTCACATCACAGGAGATTGGTGAGAACAAGAGGAAGAGATGGACACTTAATTTGAAGAATCTGAAGCCAGAGGACAGCGGGAAATACACCTGCCGCGTTTTTAACAGGATGGGCGAAATCAACGCCACCTACAAAGTTGAAGTGATCCGTAAGTATTGACTGACAGTTGGGCATGACAGGTGTGGCCTGTTGGCTGCCGGCCCCTCCAGCAGCCAAATCAGAGGAGGAAGAGGAGATGTGGGAGTCAGGGTCAGCATTAAGGCAGCCTGAGAGCTCCGAAGAGGAGGTGGGAATGGAGCTGTCAGAGAGAGAGAGAGAGAAAGGCGGAGCCTGGGCCATCCGTCAGCCCTCAGCTAGAGAGTCAAAAGCTCCCAGGGCTGGAGGTGGCTGATGAGAAGAGGAGGAACAGCTGGGTGTATTGCCTGACACGTGGATGCGCAGAAGGCAGAGGAGAGGAGAGCAATGGAAATCTATGGGCGGGTCCTTGGGACGGAAGTGCCACTGCTGCTAGCGAAGCCCCTCCCTAGCTCTGGGGATGAAAGGCAGGGGGCGGAGATGAATAGATGTGGCAGACAACTATTCATCTCCTCTGCCGGATGGACCTGTTAGCCTGCTGTGAGAGAGAAACTCTTTACAGGGGCTGCTGGCTCTCCTAATCAAAGAATCTTTGAGTTCACTTCAGAGGGTTCGTCGTGTTTGGGGAGCTGGCTCAGAACAAAGGTCATTGTTTGATCTTTCTTGCTGTTAATAGAATCATTGCAATTGTTAGTAACAGAGTTGTGAAGTGAATCTGGCTTCCCCATTGACTTTTGTTGTCAGAAAGTCACAAAAAGGGATCACATGATCCCAGGAGACTGCAAGCACCATGAACCAGTTGCCAAGGTCCAAATTTTAATCATATGACTATGAATAGAGTGGAGTGGAGTGGAGTGGGGGTGGGGGGGTGGGGTGGGGTGGGGTGGGGTAGGGTAGAGTAGAGTAGAGTAGAGTAGAGTAGAGTAGAATAGAATAGAATAGAATAGAATAGAATAGAATAGAATAGAATAGAATAGAATAGAATAGAATAGAAGAATAGGATATAGGATAGAGTAGGATAGGATAGGATAGGATAGGATAGGATAGGATAGGATAGGATAGGATAGGATAGGATAGGATAGGATATAGGGTAGGGTAGGGTAGGGTAGGGTAGGGTAGGGTAGGGTAGAATAGAATAGAATAGAATAGAATAGAATAGAATAGAATAGAATAGAATAGAATAGAATAGAATAGAGGAATGAAGAATAGGATATAGAATAGAGTAGAGTAGAGTAGAGTAGAATAGAATAGAATAGAATAGAATAGAATAGAATAGAATAGAATAGAATAGAATAGAATAGAATAGAATAGAAGAATAGGATATAGGATAGAGTAGGATAGGATAGGATAGGATAGGATATAGGGTAGGGTAGGGTAGGGTAGGGTAGAGTAGAGTAGAGTAGAGTAGAGCAGAGCAGAGCAGAGTAGAGTAGAGTAGAGTAGAGTAGAGTAGAGTAGAATAGAATAGAATAGAATAGAATAGAATAGAATAGAGGAATGAAGAATAGGATATAGAATAGAATAGAATAGAATAGAATAGAATAGAATAGAATAGAATAGAATAGAATAGAATAGAATAGAATACTTTATTGGCCAAGTTGGACACTCAAGGAATTTGTCTCTGGTGCAGAACCTCTCTACATTCAAGCAACAAGTGATAAATCATGATCATATTCATCATAAAATACATTCGCCATAAATCATAAGATACAACACATAGGGATAGTCATAGGATACTAAATAAGCAATCAACATATGTTAGGATCCTAAATAAAACAATGAATATAAATCGTAAGATACAAGCAACAAAATTGTAGTCCTAAGAAGATAAGCAAATAGGTAATAGAAAAGATGAGAAGGATACTAGTAATACAGCCCTACTCGGTAGTTTGGCAGTGTTGTGGAAAATAGTTGTTTAGCAGAGTGATGGCACGGGGATGCTTCCACGGTCATTAAGTGTGCATAGTGGCCATAAGTCACCTTTTTTTCATTCTTGTAACTTCGGATGGTCCCTAAACAGATGCTGGTGAGTCAAGGACTGCCCGCACTTTCTATTCCAAGGCCAACCTCTCCAACCAGAGGACTTGAAGCAGCCCATCGACGGCTATCCTTTTTCAGCTACATAAAAAATGTGAATGAGAAGCACATGCGAGCATCCCCGTTGTGAGTCGATGATACAAGACCGTCCCACATCTGGGACTGATAAAGACGCAGCTGTGCGGAGCAGTGAAAACATGTGTTTACATTAAAACCAGGAGCAGAAACAAGGAAATGAATCAAATCTCAGCTCCGTGTAGGATGTAGCATGTAGCATTTTCCCCTTCATCGAAACCAGGCGGGCGTCGGTCACAGCTCGGCTCTTCCCATTTATCTTTCGTTCCCTTCCAGATAAAGAAGGATGGTGTCTTTCTCTTCAAACTTTACAGAAAGAGGTATAAATTGCCAGATTTTTGCTATTAAGGAGATTTGAAGGCTGATTACCCTTCATGTATCCTACGGGATAAAGAAGAGATTTATCATCCAATGTTCTGGCTGTTTTGTCTGAGTGGCTGGGATCTTCTCTGGTCCACCTGCCGTCGAAATGTGGCTTTTCCCTGAGTTGATTTCCACCGTTTCCATGTTCATTTTGGTGTAGTTGACAAGCTACTTCTTATGATCTGTGTTCTTTACTGCAATGGCCCTGCAATTCTTCTTAGTAGATCTCTTCTGGTTATTATATATTTATTATATATTTATTATAGAAATATAGAATAACAGAGTTGGAAGGGACTTCGGTGGTCTTCTAGTCCAGCCCCCTGCTTAGGCAGGAAACCCTACTCCACTTCAGACAAATGGTTATCCAACATCATCTTAAAAACTTCCAGTGTTAGAGCATTCACAACTTCTGGAGGCAAGTTGTTCCACGGATTAATTGTTCTGTCAGGAAATTTCTCCTTAGTTCCAGGTTGCTTCTCTCCTGGATTAGTTTCAATCCTTTGCTTCTTGTCCTAACCTCAGGTGCTTTGGAGAATAGCTTTTTTGTGGCATCCCCTGAGATATTGGAAGACTGCTATCATGTCACCCCTGGTCCTTCTGTTCACTAGACTAGCCATGCCCAGTTCCTGCAACCATTCATGTTTTAGCCTCCAGTCCCCTAATCCTCTTTGTAGCTCTTCTCTGCACTCTTTCTAGAGTCTCAACATCTTTTTTACATCATGGTGACCAAAACTGGATGCAGGATTCCAAATGTGGCCTTATCAAGGCATTATATAGTGGTATTAACACTTCACGTGATCTTGATTCTATCCCTCTGTTTATGCAACTTAGAACTGTGTTGGCTTTTTTGGCATTTCCTGCACACAGCTGGCTCATGTTTAAGCAATTGTCCACTAGGACTCCAAGATCCCGCTCACAGTTACTACTGTTGAGCAAGGTACCACATATATTATATAGGACTATGGTCCCTGGGGGAACTATCCTACCAAATATAGAGAAGGCAGAACCATTTTCACCAGGAAAATATAAGTCCATCTTGAATTTGCCATCAGTCTTGCTGCAGAGTAAGAATCAGTGGGATTAATAGATTTTTTTTTTATTAAGAAACTTTAAGTTTTGAGAATGATAATTCTTCTCATTAAATGCACGGGGCAAGGGAGAGGAAGACAGGTTGGTTATGCAGATGTCGGTTAAGAGTTGCTATGTGTTAAAAAAATAATTGAATGATACTAGCTTCTAATTTAGAAAGGATTGAGTTAATTGATTGATTCTACAGAAGATTAACAAACCTTGTGGATTCTCTTTAGTTTCTGGATGCCTTTGGTTTCTTTAGCATTTAGAGAAGGACTAAATTGCTGACAGTGAGAGCAATTCATCAGTGGGATGGCTTGCTTCCAGAAGTTGTGAATGCTCCATCACTGGAGGTTTTCAGGAAGAGATAGGACAACTATTTGGCATGACATCTCTTGCTCAAGCATCAGGTTAGATTAGAAGACCTCCAAGGTCCCTCCCAACACTGTTATTCTGTATCACGTGCAAGGTTTAGACAGCTCTTACTCAAGAGAAAACTCTTATTTATTTCTAGAGAGGACACGATCCAAACCCATTCTTACCGGGACGCATCCTGTGAACACGACGGTGGACTACGGAGGAACAACCTCATTCCAGTGTAAGGTGAGGAGTGATGTGAAACCGGTGATCCAGTGGCTGAAGAGAGTGGAGTATGGCACGGAGAGCAGATACAATTCCACCATCGATGTCGGGGGGCAGAAGTTTGTGGTGCTGCCCACTGGAGATGTTTGGTCTCGTCCTGATGGCTCCTACCTGAACAAACTTATGATCGCACGCGCCAAGGAAGAAGATGCCGGCATGTACATTTGCCTAGGGGCAAACACCATGGGTTACAGCTTCCGAAGTGCATTTCTTACCGTGTTACCAGGTGAGATGTTTCCATCAATCTATTGACCATTGAGTTTTCCTTTAATGTAGATCAGGGGGGGTCAAACTGGATTTATTCACAGGTCGGATCAGCATTGTAGTTGTCCTCCGTGGGTCGGTGGCTGGTGGGGGGAGTGGGCAGGCACATGCTTGTGCAGGCACTGCCCCCACCATCCCAGCTGCCTCCTGTGCAAATGCACGCCTGCCGGGATGGGGTGGGCCTGGCCAAAGTAATGCAGGCTGGCTCCTTACCATTTCCAGGATAGCCGTGTGGGCTGGATCCAACCACATTGTGGGCCGGATCCAGCCCATAGGCCTTGAGTTTGACACCCCTGATGTAGTTATTTGTAAAGTTTGCTTTCTTAAGCTCAGGGCTGTTGTGTTTGCAACTGAATTTTGAGCTCTCCGCGTATATTCACCTGTATCCAAATCAACTTCACTCAAGTCAAAGTTGGCTAACATTTCCACTGGCTAATATTGAGGTCGGCTAAAGGCACCTAAATTTTCAGCCGCCACAATTATCCTGGAAAATGCTTCTTACCAAACCTTGGATTGGGAAATGGGAAATACTTATTCATCTCCTGTAGAACAGGAATTGGAAACTCCTCATCGTTTGAGATGAGCAGATCAAGCTAAGACTGGTCCATCTCAGCATCTACTTGCTTAAAAAGGAAACTATGGGTGGGGTGGATGTGCCCAGCCATTAACTGTTTTGCATGCAAATTTTTATAACAAATGCTCAAATCACTGTCTGAAAAGGAATGCCCTTCTTGTATTTGCAAGACACACTTTTTTATAATTTATTTCAAGTTGAAATTTTCAGAGATTGTCCTTTAATTATCTTTGGGACTCAATCCCATTTTATTAGTCCCAATGATTAATACGTGGTTGGATTTTTATCCTAACAGATCTGATCCTAGATGTGTCCCACAAAGCTTGGCATATGAAAACAAACGCATTACTTTTATTCAACACCTGGGGGACAAAAGCCATGTTTTGGAGTGCAAATTAACTTTGTTGTCTACACACAACCTTCTACCCAGACCAAAATGAGTCATTGAGAAGGTTCTAGCAATGGATTATCAGGAGTCCTTGGTGCTCTCAGCTTGGTGGCTTTTCTTGAAGATTTTTCTTACCTAAACTGAATAACATCATCAGGATCCCTCATTTCAATCCTGAACTATATTATCCATTACGATGACCACCAGGGGTCACCACACGACCAGTTTAAGCCTTACTGGGACTCCTCAGAGGTGGTAGCCAGGCATTATTCTAGGGAGTTCAAACCAGAATACTAGAAATTGAACTAATTAATCTTCAAGTTTCTGTAACTTTATATATATATATAAGCTGTCTGTTTGGAGACTTAGGAGAGACTAAGATAGATCTATTTCTGGCTTATTTGCCTTCATCGGTCAGCCACACCCCCATCTCATGACTCCGCCCTGTAACAGTCAAATATTTATTTTATTTTATTTTTGTAGCTCTTTATGTGCATCATTCTTTAGGCCAGGCTTTTCCTACGTAAATCAAGATGTTTTACAGCCATAGTTCAGTGAAATCTCATTCACTAGTTTCTAGGCTTTCTCAGACATCGAAGCAGCATTTTGCTGTCTGTTTGGAGACTTAGGAGAGAGTCATGAGATGTGGGTGTAGCTGACCGATGAAGGCAAATGTATATGCCGCCCTTCTCCGGAGACTCAGGGCGGCTTACAATGCATTAAGCAATAGCCTTCATACTTTTGTATATACCTGCTTAGTAGGGCTTTCAGCCACCCCTAAGTGGTGTTCTTTTTTATACAAAGTCAGCTTATTGCCCCCATATATAGTGCATCAGTGCAGAAGTGATCCAGATCGTTGGATAAATTGTTGGCAAAGGCTTTGAACCTCATGGAATAACATCTGGCTATCCACCTCTGAAGACACACTATAGATGTAAAAATAGTTCCCTCCATACATGGGGGGGGGGGGAGAATATAATGGGAACATCTGTGTATCTCTGAGTTCTTCGGCCAAAAAAATGCTTTTAAAAATTAAAAAAAAAAGAGCCTCTGATGATTGCGCAGCTCAGCTGGGATCGTCAGAGCCTTTTAAAAGCATTTTTTCTACAACCTCTTTGGCCAAAGAGGTTGTTAAAAAATGTTTTTAAAAGGCTCTGATGGTCCCAGCTGAGTTGCCTGATCGTCAGAGGCTTTTAAAAGCATTTTTTTTACAATCTCCTCAGCCAAAGAGGTTGTAGAAAAAAATGCTTTTAAAAGAAAAAAAAAGCCTCTGACGATCAGGCAACTCACCTGGGATCGTCGGAGTCTTTTAAAAGCATTTTATTTTTATAACCTCCGAAAAGAGGTTGTAGAAAAAATGGTTTTAAAAGTAAAAAAAAAAAAAGTTGGTCACGCCCACCCAGTCACATTACCCCCACCAAGCCATGCCCACAGAACTGGTAGTAACAAATTTTACATTTCACCACTGCCTTGAAACAAAACCGTCTTAACCAAGTGGTTTCCCTTGAGTTCGGAACACATGAAACAGCCCTTTATGTGTGAAACTTTTCATGCACCTTGATGTCTCCTCAACAGCTCCAGAACCTTTTGAGCTCACCATGACATCTCCACAACTTCTCCAGAAAGGTTGGCACTTTGGCCTTCACAAAATGCCCGTGACAAAAAAACTTGGTGACACATTAAGCTGAGTTACATGGGTTTGGTCACATAATTCCAGTGCAGTTCTCTGGTTTACCAGCCATTCTTCTAAATTCTTCAAAAATGGAAAGATGTTCTGATTCCCACAATGGACGAATGGCTGCAAAGGTTGATGGAGTTAGCAGAGATGGCAAAATCAACTGTTTTGTTTAAAGAAAAGAGCACAATTAATTTTGTTTCTACTTGGAAATCACTTCTGGACTTTATGCTTGAGGTGGGGGAAAAAATGAAACTTTGATTTTGGGTTTTGCCGATTAGATAGGTTTGTTGTTATAGAAACGGCTGGTATATATTACTATATAAAAGTAAAAAATTGAGGATTTTTTAAAGTAGCTTGTTCTACTGCACCAAAAGGAACCGGAAGTCGATGCTTTTCTTCTTTTTCTCCTTTCCTCTTCCCCTTTCCCCTTATTTTCATTTTTTTTCTTTATACTTCTGGATTTTATATTTGATAAACTGGTAAAATATTTGAATACATTCTTCTAAGTTCTTCAGTTCCATCTCAGTGCCTACTTTGAAATATCTGAAAGAAAGATGCCAGATAAGGGAGGCCAAACCCAGCTCTCTATTCTGACATTTCCTGGCCTGGTTCTAATTCTTCTTCTCCTTTATTTGTTCTTTCTGTCATGTAGACCCCAAGTCCCCCAGTCAACCAATGGCACCTTCTTCTGCCAGCAATCTACCGTGGCCTGTCATCATTGGGATCCCAGCTGGGGCTGTCTTCATCTTTGGGACGATTGTCCTCTGGCTTTGCCAAACCAAGAAGAAGCCATGTTCTCCTCCAGCTGCAACTCCAGGACACAGGACACAGCCTCGAGACCGAGTTTGCACAGCCCAGGTCTCCGATAAAGACTGCTTGTCCTCCATAAACTATGAGGAATATGTAGCCCAGCAGCAACACTTGCTGACCCAAGGGCCGGTCCTGGCTTCCAGCACGGCTTCCAAAATGTACCCAAAGATTTATACAGACATCCACACTCACACCCATTCACACGTGGAAGGCAAGGTACACCAACACCAGCACATCCATTATCCGTGTTAAAAGACCGCCATTTTAGAACGTTGTGACATGGAAGTCTGATTCCCTTTGGATCAGCGGAAACTGCCAGGGTGTGGGGCAAAATAACACAAGATAACACAACGAAACGGGGTGTCTTGTTCAGGGTGTGTTGTTACTGTGACCAGGAGTAATGAAGGAATTCCCAAATGGCAAAGGCCTTCCTTTAGGAGCCCGCTTTATCTCGGAGAAAAGCTGCTTCAGATGCCTGCTAACCTACAGGGTCAGAAGATGATCCAAGCCAACCCCGTTCTCCTTCAAGCAAGCAGCACTACGCCAAAGTGCCAACACCCAAAGGGAAGCCTTTGAGTGGCCTTACCAAGAAGATGGATGGATGAGCGTGCGGGGGCTGCGTGCGTGCGTGCGTGTGTGTGTGTATTTGTGGGGCGGTGCGTTTCAAAGTTGTGAAGCCAAGAAAGGCTGCCTTATAGTTAGCAATAACCAAACTCCTCAATCTCTAGAAGGCCCTTCCTGCAAAACCATGGAAACCTTCCCTTGGCCCCCTCCCTCCCCAAAACGAAGAACAATATATGGCTCACTTTTATATTTATATTTAATTATGATCAAGCTGAACTGATAAATGGTGATGATGAACTGGAACTGCTGACTTTTTTTTAGAATTTAGGATCAGGGTGGCCTTCAGGGATATTATGGGGAGCTTCACAAAAGCCAAGATGGAGGCCTTCAATAGGGATGGGCTTTGGTCTCCTGCTTGAGGCCATCATGTCAATGAAGGCCAACATCTTGGGGTTTTTGAGCTCCCCTGCATCCCGCCCCCCTCCAGCCTCATATTCTTCCTTTACCTGAGGTGTAAATCCGATTTTCATGGATTATAGCAGAAAAACCTCTTTGTGACAACACAAATAAGCTGAAGTGTAATTTCCTCTTGTTTCTCAGGAACAAATTTATTTCTGTAGTGCAACTTGCAGGTTGAGAGAGAGAGAGAGAAAGACGGAAGAGGGATCCATCTTGCTAATTTGTGCTTATATCACTTCAGTCCTGAGGGGAGAAACGGGGAAAATGTGACCGTATTAAAATGGAATCAAGGCAGATTCAGTAAAAAGAAAGGAACAAAAAAAGAACGTAAACTTAAAAAAAAAATTCTATATAGAGTTTAAGCGCAAATCGTGTATATTTAATTTATTTTGTAAAATGTATATTTTCTTGCAAAGTAAGCATTTCTATCCCTATCTTTGAATGTGGTTTATTCTGCCCCCAGATTGTTGTGAATGGCAGGCTCTAAAAGACGAGGAAAATAATTTTTAATAGGGTCTTAAATGTCCTGTATTTGCAGCCCAAACTATAATGGGGCCCATGACGTTGGCATCCTTCAAAGGATAAAACATTGGTGACATCTGGATGTGAGCTCTGCCCCTTTATATTTGCAGGCATTATTGTGATACAAGTACACAAAGGGAGAGCTTAAGATCATGTCACAGCACATGGTTTATCCTTCTGAAGTCACCAGAATTAGAAATGGGCGCCTCTTGACTACGGTTCATCATTTTCTAGGCAATCCCCTTGTTGGTTCAAAAAAAGTTGGGATTCTTGTTTTCTTCCCCAAAGCCATTGTCTGTTTTCTAGTGTGATCAATCAGTAAGCAGGCCTCTGACACTGAAACAAGAGGGACTTTTAAATGAAATAACCCTAGGCTGGCATATGGCAGAACCAAATATGAATGAAAATTTCAGTGCCAAGGTAATAACTGATGCCAAAGGATTTTACCCATGAGATTTCAGCTATTCAATGTTTCACACTGAAGAATATTGAATTAAGATGAATATCAAGAATTTACCTTAATGAAGATGAAGTATACTATCATTGTATTCCATTTGTTTTTCACCACTGGCATCCCAAGGGTGCTTTTTGCAAGAGGCAACTGGAGTTTTGGGGTTTTTCTTTTGAAGACATTTCCCTTCTCATCCAAGAAGCTTCTTCAGCTCTGGCTGGATGGTGGGGAATTTGAAGGATTTATATTCCTTGCAGAAAGCTGGTCCTTTGCATCCTTTTTGAGGGAAGCAACCTCCAAGTGCTTCAATGACCCTCTCAAAGGATGCAAATGACCAGCTGTCTGCAAGGAGTATAAATCCTTCCATTCCCCACCATCCATTCAGAGCCGAAGAAGCTTCTTGGAAGAGAAGCGAAACATCTTCAAAGAAAAACCAGAAAGTCCAGTTGCCTCTTGAAAAAGCACCTTTGGGACAACCATGGCCTGGATGACTGAGAATCTCTACAGACTTTCATCATTGGAGGTTTTCAAGAAGAGACTGGACAACCGCTTATCTGGAATTGTATAGGATCTCTTCCCTTATGCAGGGGACTGGACTAGATGATCTCCAAGGTCCCTTCAAGCCTAATGTTTTATGTTCCATGACTGCAGATACTATGTTTTTCAGAATCTACTTTGTTGGAGAAACCTAAATTTTATGGTGTATGAGGAATACAACATCCATTAAATTAAATGCTGCTGTGTAGAATTCCTACCTGATAGATATGCAGGAAGGCAAAAAATGCCATCCGATTCTCATCTCTTTCCAGGTAGCACTTCAACTGCCTTTTCAGAAGTATTTTATTTGCTGGGGAAATAGGATTTCCTCCAGATGGCATTTCAATTTGGGGTCTGCTTTTAAGCGATTTTCCGAGAGTCCTTTACAATCCTAGCGCTGGAGAACTTTATTCCAGTCCAGAAGCGCAGGGCAGTGGATTATGGGTTGTGATCGAAGTATTTTGCATATACGCCTCCTGAAAGTCTTTTAGGCTATTAGGGTTGGCAACTTAAAATTCATATGGAAAAAGCACAATTTTTCTTGCTCTGTTAATCACTGTGTTGATTTAGAAAGCACCAAAATGTGGGAGAACAGAGGTGCACCCAGATGTTCAAGCAAGTCAGAAATATAAGAATAAATGAGCATTAAATTGTTAGATGTTCAGAGCAACCCACTAAAAGTAAGTAAAACTATGCAATTTTTGTTAATGTCTACGGAACCATGATGAAGGTGTGGCTGGTTAATGGAATAATAAATAAATTTTATTCATACGCTGCCTTATCAAGTCTTTATGCCTTTCGAAGTGATCGCCTGAGTTAACGGTGATTTTAAAATTGATCTTTTCTGAACTATTGCCAGGCAGTCATTTATGGAAATTTTTCTTAGCTCTAAGGATGGTCTAAATTAAAACACGCTTATTCCAAGAAGGTTGAATAAAAATCAACGTTTCTGCTTTGAAAGGGAGAAACTTGATTGATAACTTACTCCAGAGGGTTTACAAAAAATGGAAAGCTTGTTGGAGAACTTGGCAAGATTTTGAGAAGGAAGGAAGGAAGGAAGGAAGGAAGGAAGGAAGGGGAGGAGGAGGAGGAGGAGAAGAAGAATCTTGGTGTCATAGCTTAATTTCTGGGCTGCAAAGATTGAAGTGGCCACTAGGTGGCAGGAGCCCTGCACATAAACTTCTTATCTCTTTCCTGCCATCTTATGCTCACTTAGATTTTTGCAGCTTGGATAAGGATGCCCTCTACTGGATTTACCTAAGAAATATAGTCTTGGTAATTGTTACCTTCAGTTAAATAGTTGTTTCTTGACTAACAATCTATTTTTAGTCCATGGTTCGATCTATTGTTCAAATCAAGAAAATGGTTAAATTTATCAGTCAAGCAAGTTTAAACGTATTGTAGGAACACAGCCTACAGTAAATATTTTGATATGCCAGTTTTTAATTTCATGTATCTTCTCTTATTCAAAATTGAGGATCTCTAAGAGGGAAGAGTTCCAAAATGCTTTGATTGGCTGTTCTGTTTTAATAATTCCATACTACCTTAATTCCATCAAGGTTTGCAGAAGAGGAGATTCTCTGTTTTGAAGGGAGTCATTAAAAAAAAATCAGGTCAAAATCTCAGTGGCCAAGGATGCCTGTTTTCCAGAGCTTATAATTTAGCCAATTGGGGCAGCAAATATTCCTAAATTAACTCTGAGAATGAATTTCATCCTTCCATGCTCCTTGTGCGGACCTTGGTAGTCTGCATTCTTGCTCAGAAATAGCCCCATAATTCTGAACAAAAACAAAAAGTGAATTTATCATTAGTTTTGCAGATGTTGGGTGCTCCATTCTTATTCCTGAGCTACCAGGTAATGCATTTCATTGAATTAAACTGAAATGCAGGATTAGAGCTGATCTTTTCCACACATAGATTGTGTCCTTGAAATTGTTGGCTTTTTCCCTTTGGAGATTGGCTCCAGAGATGACAAGAATGTCTACAAAGTTGACTAAGAATTCTATCCTTTTCTGGCATAACAGTATAGTTGATCTGGTCACTTGCTCACCAGAAGTGACAAAACAAGACAACACTTGTGCCATCATTTATTTTAATAGCATACAACTGTTTTACAGACCCAGAAAACTGCTAAAAGTTGGTGGTATCTGTAATGGAGATAAGAATTTGAGCTACAGTTGAGCTACAAAAGTAGCATTTGAGCCAAATCAAACTTCAGTCATAAATTCCTTGTTAATAGGGCCTGGATCGTAAAAAATGAACTTAGTGTCTATGCCTGAGTGTCTCTTAAGTTTGTTTTGACAATCCTGTATTTGAGGTGAGAGCTTTATTGAAGAATTGAAAATTAAAAGAAAATGCAAAGTAATTGAATTGTGCAATTTATTAAAGACTTAATAGAAAACCAGAAGGAATGGAAATAGGGTTATAAAGAAAAGATGGCATTGATTTACATATGTAATTTATACTATTATTAAAACGTTATTTTGGCACCATTTAAAATTAATGACTGGTATCAGGAGGTTCTTGGGGGCAAGATGGTTAAAAAAGTCAAAACTGCAGCTACAACTTCACAATGGATCTCCTGCCAGTGTTTTACATCACACAAGTGACTGCATGTGGTTAGAATCCATCAGGTTACTCATGGTGTGTTCTGGAGTGGAAGAATTTTAGAAATCCACACAAATAAAATGTGGTTGTAACTTTGTGTAGTAACAAATACTCACAGCCTTTTAAAAATATGGGCTGGGGGGTAGGGAGAGTGAAGGAAGAAGCTTCTAGTCCAGAAACAATGTCTTTATTCCTTGCTCACTTTCTCAAACCAAATAAGGATATGGCTTCTTGTTTTGGAAGCATGAAGAACGTTTAATCCAGCTTATGTTTTAGTGGCAACAACATGGAAATGTTGCCACGTTTGGGATTTTTTCCCTAACCTTCCATGCCATTTTCTGTCTTAAGACTTGGGCCTGTTTATCTTCCAAGCCCAAATAAGATCGGTCATCTGCTGCCACCTGCTTTGGAAGGAAAAAGGAAACGAACACCTTAGGAAAATGGAAGGGGGGTAGATTTCAAGCACTGACTGACAGAACTGAACAGAAATTGAGGACATGCATTGGTCATTGTCTGCACTTCAGAGCCAACCTTTCACAGTAGACTTGGTGTTATACACATAGACACCAACTTCTCAGCAGTCCCAAAGGTGCTTTTTCAGGAGGCAACTGGACTTCCTTGTTTGTTTGTTTTTTTTAAAAAAAAAGACATTTGGCTTCTCATCCAAGATGCTTCTCCGGCTCTGACAGGAAAGTGGGGAATGGAAGAATGATAGGATATCCTGTCAGGACTGAAGAAGCTTCTTGGGTGAGAAGGGAAATGTCTTCAAAAGAGAAAACAAGGAGGTTTCAGTTGCTTCCTGTCACCTTTGGGACAACCATGACTTGGGGGACTGAGAATCTCTACAAAGTTCTGAGCAGCTTTTTTGGTCATTTGCCAATCTTGAGCCCATGAATTTAATAGCACTAAAGCTGCAGACTGTAAATAAGAAAGGCTGCTGATTAATAATTATTGGTTTTCAGTGAATTACAAGGCACCATCCCAAAACCCAGAGTTAAGACATCTGTTTCACATCCATTCAAATGAGAAAAGACTTCCTATAATAAGGTTTACTTGACTGGGAAAACATCAAACACCTCTAATGTTCCCTTGATGTACTCAAAACATGTTTGTTGAGTTACTCAAAAGAGTTGTATGTTATTCTCACCCTGAATGGCGGGAAAGATCACAAAAGATCATTTGATCCAAAGTGCAGGAAAGCCCACACCATGATTGGCCCTAAAGCAGCCTATGGCAAAGAGGCCCCTATATGATGACATTTTCCCATTGGGTCAACAGCGTCTCCTGTTTCCAGGATCAATACTGCTCCGATGCTCAGAGTGGAAGTGCCAGAAGGTAAGAGGCTTCAGTTCAGCCAGTTCCTCTTACAAGAATTGGAAATGAAGTCACTGGGCAGGAATGCCTTTGAGAAGGGCAAAGAGTCAAGGCCATGACTGTTTTAACACACACACACACACACACACACACGCCTCCAAAAGTGAACCTTCCTTCCTTCCTTCCTTCCTTCCTTCCTTCCTTCCTTCCTTCCTTCCTTCCTTCCTTCCTTCCTTCCTTCCTTCCTTCCTTCCTTCCTTCCTTCCCTTTTGCCTTTCTTTTTTCCTTGGCATTTGCAAAGTAGCTGTGGGAGGACTTGATTCAAAGCTGAACAAAGGGAAAAATCTTATCTGTAGTTCTTTAAGAATCGACACCAACCTGACAGCACATCCTCAATCAATAATCATTATTGAAACTGACAAAAGGATCCCTTTCTAAAGATGACACAAATAGTACTGAAAGCCATACAAGGAACACAGCACTGTATGAAGGAAGCCACAACTGACACCCATTAGCAAGTTTTGAAAAAAACCCTGGTGGCTTAAAGTTAATCATCACCATCATTGCAAGATGTTTACGAGTGTGCGAGAATTTGTTCCACTCTGAAGGGGAAAAAAATATGGAATTATGTGTGATGTTCTCTTGTTTGCACTACCCAGGCACAATCCCTTGTTTTATATATTTTTTTTCTCCTCTTCTTGGAAGACGTCCAACTCAGAATTAAATGGAATTGGAGAGTCTTAAGGAAGTGGATGCAGTGTGGGGTTTTTGTGAATGGAACTCCACCCAAGTCCCATTCAGGCTTAATAGCAGTCACTTAAACCAGGCTTAATAGCAGGCACTTTGAGAGGCATCTTGGAGTATTAGTGGACAACCAATTAAATATGAGCCAGAAGTGTGTGGCAGCAGTCAAAAGAGCCAATGCAATCCTAAATTGCATGAACAGAGGGATACAATCAAGATCAAGTGAGGTACTACTCTACTCTATAAAGCCTTAGTAAGGCCACACCTTGAGTTCTGCATCCAGTTTTGGTCACCACACTATAAAAATTATGTTGAAGAGTGCAGAGAAGAGCCAGAAAGATGATGAGGAGACTGGAGGCTGAAACATACGATGAACAGTTGCAGGAACTGGGCGTGTCTAGTCTAGCAAAAAGAAAGACCAGGGGAGACATGATAGCCATCTTCCAATATTTGAGGGGCTGCCACAGAGGGAGTCAAGCTGTTTTCCAAAGCACCCAAAGGCCAGACAAGGAACAATGGATAGAAACTGATCAAGGAGAGATTCAACCTGGAAATAAGAAGGGATTTTCTGACAGGGAGGACAATCAACCAGTGGAACAGAAGTTGCCTTCAGAAGATATGGGAGTTTCATCCCTGGAAGCTTTCAAGAAGAGACTGGACAGAAATGGTATACGGTCTCCTGCTTGGGCAGGGGGTTGGACTAGATGACCTCCAAGGTCCCTTCCAACTCTGTTCATCTGTTAAAGTATTCAGAATCTAGACTACTGTTAGATACAAGATTCCCCCAATCTCCTAATGTTAGATTTAAAAAAAAAAAAACCAACTCATGACAAATGCCCAGGGGAGGGACAGTTCCTACCATCTGACACAATGGGGGATATTGCTCCCTCACCTAATTCTCCTCACTCAGTTATCTCAGATTTGTGGAATCCTGCTCCACCGGAGACCCTAACATTTCCTCTGAAGGTTGCCAAGTGGCGTCTCACACTCTTCTGAAGCTCGGTCAAGTTTTTCAATGAATGTCAAGAACGCAGAGCATTCTTGCCGCCCCCACCTTCCTCCCATTCCTTGCATAACTGATGCAAATATGTAGATGCATGCAAATATTCCCACTTTGGGCCAGACGTGGAAGGCTAGAGTTGCTTTGATCTTGGGTCTCAGAAGACGGACTTCCAACCAGAGGGTTCAATTACCCTGATAGGTGGCTGCATTGATTGGATGAGAGCATTAGTGGAAACTTTCCTGCCATCGCTTTTGTTATTTATAGGGCTTTGAAAGAAATTTCTGTTCCACAAATTAGCTCTATCGAAGGGCCCTTGAAAATTGAAATGGGGCTTATTTCAAAGCCAAAGAATGATGGTTTCAATGTATTTTATTTATTTTATTTATTTATTTGCTTCGATTTAAAAACTGCCCTTCTCCAACTGGACTCAGGGCGGTGAACAACCAGAATAAAACATGATATACAAAAATTAAAACAATTTTAAAAATATTAAATACTTTCGGCCGACAATTAAAACAGTCCAATTTAAGATCAATTCCAAATTTTTTTTAAAACAGAGGATGGGATCAAGCCAGCCCGGCTGGATGAAACAAGTGGGTTTTAAGGGCCCGACGAAAAGTCTGGAGGTCTGATCCTGCATATCTCCGGGGGTAGGTCATTCCAGAGGGCGGGTGCCACCACAGAGAAGGCTCTCCCCCTGGGGGCCGCCAGCTGACATTGTCTGGCCAACGGCACGCCCTCTCTGTGCGAACGTACTGGCCAGTGGGAGGCTATTGGCGGCAGAAAGCGGGCTCATAAATACCCCGGCCCTAAGCCATGGAGCGCTTTAAAGGTGGTCACCAACACCTTGAAGCGCACCCGGAAGACCACCAGGAGCCAGTGCAGCTCGCGCAAGAGAGGTGTCACATGGGAGCACCCCGTCGCTCCCATAATCCCCCACACAGCCACATTCTGGACCAGTTGGAGCCTCCGGGTGCACCCCAAGGGGAGCCCCATGTAGAGAGCATTGCAGTAGTTGCATTGCATTTTACAGCCTTTCCCATGATGGATGACCTTTTTCTATTACTTCTCAAGTTGCTGAAGACAACGTTTGTCTGTCTATTTTCCACAAGCCTGTTAAAACAACAATAACAACATTTTGAGAGTTCTCCTGTAAACCCGGAGCAAGGGGCCAATCACAAGTCTAGGGCAGCATGGCCCATGGGGCTAGGACGATTACAAAAGACCATAACCAATGGGCAGGCTCTCCTCCTACTACAATAAGTGCTTCCTTGTAAAATTGTATTGTAATTTTTTTTTTATTATTGGAATAAGGTGCTTTCTGCATTGGCTTAATACAGCTTCCCTTTCGGCTTTTGGATGGACAGTTTGAAGATGGTTCTACAGACGTTTTTCTAATCTCTATGATGAAATAAGGCACAGAAGACGATGTCAAGAAATTATTCTGGTGAAATCCTTGAAGGGTGAAACTTGGCCGAATTAGTGTCTTCTAATGGCCATGCCCCAACTGTTTTCCTCACCTAAGGTCCAATGAACCTGTAGACAAACCAGCAAATAAGCCTGAAAGATTAAGAGCCACGGTGGCGCAGTGGTTAGAGTGCAGTACTGCAGGCTGTTTCTGCTGACTGCCGGCTGCCTGCAATTTGGCGGTTCGAATCTCACCAGGCTCAAGGATGACTCAGCTTTCCATCCTTCCGAGGTGGGTAAAATGAGGACCCAGATTGGGGGCCAAGAGGCTGACTCTGTAAACTGCTTAGAGAGGGCTGTAAAGGACTATGAAGCAGTATACAAGTCTAATTGCTATTGCCCTTCCTTCCTTCCTTCCTTCCTTCCTTCCTTCCTTCCTTCCTTCCTTCCTTCCTTCTTCCTTCCTTCCTTCCTTCCTTCCTTCCTTCCTGTTAGAATGCAATATTGCAGGCTAATTCTGCCAGTTGGCTCAAGGTTGACTCAGCCTTCCATCTTTCCGAAGTGGGTCAAATGAGGACCCAGACTGTTCGGGGCAAGAGGCTGACTCTGTAAACCACTTAGAAAGGGCTGGAAAACACTGTAAAGCGGTGTATAAGCCATTGTTATTCAAAGGTGAACCACAACTGTATGGCCACAACTATAGGTGTAGAGTTCAGTTAGATTGGCATTCATATGTCTCCCTGACCCTGTTCCTCACCACCATGCCATACTAGGTCCCTTTCTTCTGGAGGACCACCAAGTAGCACCTACAAATGAAACACAAAGGAAAACATTAAGCCACATTATGCCCAGAAAAAAAGAAGGAGGGAACAAATTCTCAGCTGGACTGGAAGCCCAGCAGAGCTCCAAATCCATGGCAGCTTTGTAACTAAACATTGCTCCTCGTTTGTTTAGGTAGCAGTGAGGAGGGTGTTCACCAAGCATCCCATCTTTATTTCAAGTTGACCATTTGCACGGCCGTTCGTTTCTTCAAACGCAACCATTTTACTGTGGTCTCTGTTATCTTTGATGGGGCTTTGGATCTGGTCCTAAATGGTCAACATTTCCCCATTCTTTCAAGGTAGATTAATTCTCTTCACTCCCTTTGATCTCGGCCTCAGTAATTTAAGGTCATGTTTCTCCACTGCCCTTCCTCGCCCATCTCTCTCTCTCTCTCTCTCTCTCTCTCTCTCTCTCTCTCTCTCTCTCTCTCTCTCTCTCTCTCTCTCTCTCTCTCTCTCTCTCTTCTTGAGTAGCCTCTACAAGTGGATCTTGAGTGTCAGCTGCATTCACTCCTTTGAAATTTGATTTGTTCCGTTGGTCTCAGGGCCTGACTATAGGCGGATACTTTCATGTGACTATCGCAACTGGTAACCGTGTGTATTTGAAGAATGCGGTGTAACAGAGCCTGTCGGATTGGAGACAGCCACAAGTTTCCATGGATTCCAGAGCTTTTATTGTTCATTTGTTCTTCTACCAGGGGATTCGCTTGGGAACAGGTGGGGTTTAAGTTCAAGAAGTCAGCGCTGCAGCCCTGTTCCCTGGGCAAAGAAGGAAAGACCTCTTCAAGGAGACCTCGCTGGCCACCGGGCCCAGCCTGTGCATCATGGGACACTAGGATATTATCCAAGGGCAAAAGACTGACCAGCAGCTAAGCAGGCACTGGGCCATCAGAACAGATGGGACATCCATGGAGTAGCCAAGAAACCCTGTATGTACATCAAGTGTATTTTTGAGCTGGATTCCCAGCCAAGAACAGCTGTCTACCCTTAGTTTAGATTCCTATAGTTTAGTGGGGGATCTACCAGGGCTAATCCCAACTTCAGAGCAGGTTTAAACTTTCAAAAATGTAAAAATAGCTTTTCCTGCAAGAGAAGCTTTTTTTGACCTTCTTGAAATTTGATGTGTAGTTAAGAGGGTTTGGTTCTAAGTGGAGGTTAGAATGCCGTATTCCTGGCTAACTCTGCCCACTGCCAGCAGTTTGATCCTGGCCAGCTCAGGGTTGACTCAGCCTTCCATCTTTCCGAGGTCAGTAAAATGAGGTCCCAGATTGTTGAAGGCAAGACGCTGGTCCTGTAAACCGCTCAGAGAGAGCTGTCTAAAGCAGGGGTGAAATGTAAAATTTGTTACTACTGGTTCTGTGGGCGTGGCTTGGTGGTGGGGGGAATGTGACTGGATGGGCATGGCCAACTTTTTTTTTTAACTTTTCAAAGCATTTTTTCTAATGCTTTGAAAAGCCTCTGCCGATCAGGCACAGCTGGGATCGTCAGAGAGGCTTTTTTAAAAATGCTTTGAAAGGCCTCTCTGACGATCAGGCAACTCAACTGGGATCGTCAGAGACTTTTCAAAGCATTTTTTAAACTACCTCTTTGGCCAAGAGGTTGCAGAAAAAATGCTTTGAAAAGCCTCTGACGATCCCAGCTGAGCCGCACAATCATCAGGGTTTTTAAAAACTATTTAAAGCATTTTTTCGTGGGAAGAGGTTGTAGAAAAAATGCTTTGAAAAGTTAAAAAAAAAAGCCTCTGATGATCGTGTGGCTCAGCTGGGCATGCGGGGGTGGAGGCTGCAGGGATTTTTTGCTACCGGTTCTCCGAACCACCCGCCACCATCGCTACCAGATCGGGAGATCCGGTCCAAACTGGGAACATTTCACCTCTGGTCTAAAGTAATGTAGAGTACTATATACAGAAAGTTTAAGTGCCATTGCTATCTTCTTTGGTTCCCTCAGCATCTTCTGGCAGAAAAGCAGAAAACTCTGCTTTTCTTTGGAGATAATCCAGGGCAGAAGAAGGATGGCTGTGCAACCAACAATCCAGAGAAATTGTAGGACATTCACTCGGAGGGTTGGAGGTCAGCAGTTTGGCCATTCGAATCCCTAGTATGGGTTTCCTGTGTGAGCAGGGGGTTGGAATACATGACCTCCAAAGTCCCTTCCAACTCTGTTACTGTTACATGGGGATGTGTTTACAGGTTCATTTAGTGACCGTTCAAACTTAACAACGGCACTGAAAAAAGTGACTTAGGGCCGTTTTTCACAGTAGCCTTCCCAGGATCATGTGATCAAAATTCAGATGCTTGGCAAATGGGTTCATATTTATGACCGTTGCTGTGTCCCAAGGTCAGGTAAACAAAAGCAAAGAGAAAAAGGTAAAGGTTTCCCTGTCCAGTTGCATCTGACTCTAGAATGCTCACCTCTGTTTTTTAGTTGAGGGAGCCAGTGTTGTCCAAAGGCATTTCCCGTGGTCATGTGGCCAGCATGACTACATGCCCAGGCACATGGAAGGCTGTTACCTTCCCACTGCCATGGTACCTATTTATCTACTTGCATTTGCATGCGTTCGAACTTCTAGGTGGGCAGGAGCTGGGATGAGGATGGGAACTCCCTCCATCATGCAGCGTCGGGTCTCGAACCTGGGCTGTCAGCTTTCCAACTGACAAGCTCAGCGTCTTTAACCACTGAGCCACCACACTCCTAGGTAAAAGTAAAGAACATGCATAATCGAACAATATGGATACAGCTGCTTTTTTAACTTCACAATGTTCCTTTCTAGCATTTTTCTGTTTGCAATAGTGGCAAATATCTGTAGCTCAGGTGTAGGATGAGGATGAAGGTTCGTTCTCCGAACTTGTGGGTTGGTTTCTGAACGTTTTGTTACCGGGCTGGCTAACATCTTCAGTGGAGATTAAGGGATGTCAGTGTCAGTTAAGTGTTTTTCTGTTTTGTCATACCCCTGTCGGAGCCTGAATCTGTGGAGGAGGGCAAGCCAGAACTGGAGCTGACGGAGATCAAGGGGGCAGCTTTGTTGTCTTTGGAGGAACGTGGGGAGGAGCAGGCTGAGGCAGCCCAGGGCCCCTCAGGATTGAGACAGATTGCTAGCATGGAGGAATAGGGGCAGGATGACCGAGAGGGCAAGCAGTGGAAATGAGGAGCGATGGAAATGAGGAGCAACGGAGCTCAGGCGATGAGAAAGAAATACCCGCTCTTGATCCCCAAGCATGGAGAGTGGAGAGAAGGTGGGAACAGCACAGGCCAACCTGATGACTTAGGAGGAAAGCACCCTGCCCCTCTTCACAAGGCACACCTGGGGAGTAAGATTTAAGGAGGCGTTTGTAAGGAAGGAACGCTGAATTTGTGGAGTGTTGTGTACCATTGCCAACATTTGGCATTTCCTGGACTTCTTGCTTTATTCCTTGCTCCCTGGACTCATTGACTTCTTCCTTGCCCCATTGGATTTCTTGCTTTGCAGCGTTTTGCTGGATTAGTTGTGTGTGTGTGTGTGTGTGTGTGTGTGTGTGTGTGTGTGTGTGTGTGTGTGATCACCTTGTTCTGGGACTTGCCATAAACGTGGGAGCATTTGGGGGAAAGTTGGATCAATACAGGGGTGGCTTGAACTATCAGCTGACTGTGTTGCCTCTGTGCCTTGCCTGGAGTCATCACTTTTCTTCTGTTATAAAGAGAGGAACACCGATACTGACATCCCCTAAACTCCACTGAAGATGTTACCCAGCCTGGTAATGAAATGTTCAGAAACCAACCAACGAGCTCAGAGAACAAACCTTCACCCTCATTTTTCTGTTTATTATATTTAGAAGGGACTTACAATGGACCCTCATGAAACGAATTCCATGGTCTACCATGAAGATATTTCCTGAGAAGCCTCAATTTAATTATAGTCTAACCAAAGTCCTCTTGGTTTTAGTAGCTCAAAAGGGACAGTTCAAAAATAGTTTTCCTTTTTTTTTTTTTTTACAGTACTTAAATTAAAAGTCATGGCACTCTTTGTTGCCAACAATAGCCAGAGTTATTCGAAACACGTCCTTTTCGTACCATTTTGGAATAGTTTCTTTTCCTAGATATAATAGTCTCTCTCTCTCTCTCTCTCTCTCTCTCTCTCTCTCTCTCTCTCCCCCTCTCCCTCTCTCATTCTCTCTCTCTCCCTCCCTCTCTCCTCTCTCTCTCTTGAAATAATCCCTGGTTAACCATAGTTGGAAGATGACATTACACTGAAAACACATTGTTAGTTTTTTTTTATATGGTATTGTCATTATTTGAAGTATTAACAGAAAGAGCCAAGTCCCTGATCTATGGGATTCATTAAACCTAAATGTCAATAACAGACAAAAAAAAAAGGAAAGGAAGAACAAAGAGAAGTTAAATCTTTTTTAAACAATCTCTTTGTTGACTTTGATTCTACTTGAAGGAGTCTCTGTCTTTAAGTAGCCATCATCCTATTAGTGTCCATATGGATGCTAAAACATATGATGAATGGCTGCAGGAACTGAACTAGATGAACAAAGAGAAGATCTAGGGGTGATATGATAGAGTCTTCCAATATTTGAGGGGCTGTCACAGAGAAGAGGGGAGGTCAACCTGTTCCCAAAATCACTTGAAGGCAGGACAAGAAGTAACAGGTGGAAGGTTATCAAGGAGAGATTCAACCTAGAACTAGAACCTACAACTAGAACCTAGAACTTCCTGACAATGAGAACAATCAACCAGTGGAACAGTTTACCTCAAAAAATTATGGGTGCTCCATCACTGGAGGCTTTTGGACAACCATTCTCCTGGCTGAGCAAGAGGTTGGATTAGAAGACCTCTAAAGCCCCTTCCAATTCTATTATTTTGTATTTTGTGGCAGGGCACACAATCAGACTGAGATAGCAACTTTTCTGTGCTTCCTCCATTGCCGCCATCTTGAATCTGATCTACCCCTTTCCTTGGTCTTTCTACTTAAGAAGCTCAGGATTTCACCACTCACTGTTGCCAATCCCTGGTGATCTAATTATAGGGCACATCTAGAAGGTTTCAAATCTGAAGAGTTCTCTTCATGCCATCTTAGATACATGACAATCTATTTGTCATAACCCCCATTCTACACAGGATGTAGGTCCAGGGGAATTACTTAACTAAATACATCAGTAGGGAAAGTTCTGAAACCAGGAAACATTTCTACATCCAAGTTCTGTTCAAACACTCTATTAATCTTCGTAATGAGAAAGTGAGGTCTCATTACCTCACTGGAACACTGAGATTATGAACACTCAAACACTGAAATTATGAAAAGAAAGCTCAGTTGAGAATGGAGAAAAAGACCAGCAGAGAAAAGATTAAGGAGCTTCTGCTTAGATTAGTCCCATTTTAATTGTCCCACCAAGACCACATATCGTTTCTTAAAAAATTGGCCCAATGCTATATATTTCTCTATAGAACAGGGGTCCCCAGCCTTGGCCACTTTACGTCTTGTGGCCTTCAAGTCCCAGAATTCTTCAGCAAGCCAGACTGGCTGGGGAATTCTGGGACTTGAAGTCCACAAGTCATAAAGTCTCCAAGGATGGAGACCCCTGCTATAGAACATCTACTTTGGCTCTCTTGAATCAGAAGATTCCCTGAAATCCAGCAGAACGTAATTTCCAAGAAAAACCCTTTTAGTATTTTGGTGTCCATTGGACACTATTTCATGAGAGGTCATAACGGTTCCAGGAATGAAGAGATGACCTTTTGAAATCACTGAGCTAATTTACAATACCATTGATTTTTGTTTGTGTTAATCTCACTCCTTTCATCGACCAGAGAGAAAAGGATACATTTTGAACCAAGGCATTTTCCAGTGTCAGTTTTTGGCAGTGCACACCCTCACCCCCCCCCCACCCCTCACCCCCGTTTTTCCCCCTTCCTACACCTCTGGCAACAGTTAGGTTATATAAAAGAGCAAAGTTGGCTTGCTTTTTGAGACGAGGCAAACGAAGTGAATGGTGACTTTTATTTCACTCCCCGAGTTATGAGTCTGCCTCACCACCACCTCTCCAAGATTTCTAACGGGGCCCTCTCCAGACCCCATCAATCACCGTAAGATTTTGGAACAATCAAAGGATTAAGTAACCTCTGATGTGATCTTTGGAGGCTTCGCTGAAGTCAAAGAGGGATATTCATCTGCAAATCCATTTTTCAAGAACTTCTGGCTGAAGCCCGTCCCTCGGGTGTCTTCACGCAGTCCAAAGGATGACATCAAGGGTAAATTTAGCCATTTTGCCATCAGTGAGGATGAAGAGCGGCTCCAACTGTGACTTTTGCCCACAGCAAAAGCTGAATGTCTTCATTCTGCTCTCGGAAAAGCCCCACGTGTTACCTCTTCCGAGCAAAGGAACAGCTATCTGTGTCCAGATAGTCTTTCATTTACAACTCTCCTTTGCGTTCCTTTCCTCTGTTAAGCAGGGCAGTTGTTAAGGGAATCCTCCTATTCCCTTCTAACACTGATGATGTTCCCTAGTTGGGCGATGAAACATCTACAAGAAAACCACCAAGCTCAGAGAATCCCAAGAAGTCCGCAGTTCAACCCCGAGCTACAAATATTCATTCTCTTTTAACTCGTGTATTTTCTACTGCTGCTTCTCACCCTCTTTAATCCCCGGAGGAGAGAAATGAACATGTGAGTCATTGTGAGTCTCCGCAGCCTTGGCCATCCTGGAGAAGTGTTCTGTTTTTCATTGCCTCTTCAACATAATGTGATTTCTTTTGATCAGTGTAGCATTTACCTTTGATTTATGGGGTGAGGAAAGCAAAGTCTTCGTTAGCTCACCTGGTTCTGGAACCAAAGACGGGAGCTGGAAGGAAAACAACCCCTTGCTTTATCCTGCAAATGCTTGCACAAGATCTTACACACATTGTTCAACAAGGATTAATGACATGTGATCCCCCGCAGCTTCAGATACAAGTATCACTTGTTGACTTGTGCAAATGCTTACCCAAAAAATCCTGCATTAAGAATATTTATCCCCAGATTTTTTTTAAAACTTTAATTTGTTTTTACAAATGAAACACAATTTTCAAGAGACTCTAGCACCAACTTCCATCCACGGAAATAGCTATAAATTTGGAACAAAATTATTGCTTGAAAACAGCGTCATGGTACCCCAGCTCCTTTTGATGGCAGCCCCTGAGAGCCAAAATCTTCTTTTTAATTTTATTTTTTACAAAAATAAAAAAAAATTAGCAAGTGAAGAAGACCACAGGAGAGACAGAGAGAGCAATTCTTGAAAAATTTCTGCCTGTTATCACGATGATAGGCATCTTAATTTTATTTACTTTTTTAAAAAAAAATTTAAAAAAATGTTTTTGGAAGTACTTTTTTTAAAAAATTTAAATGTGGTTTTTAAAGATGTAAATAACTACTTATTTTTAATGTTGAACATCTGTCACATGGTAAGAAGTTACACCCTGGTGCCTAAGACTGGCTATGACTCGCTGTAACATTTAAACCCTTCATTTAACCAAGTTATTTTTATGCTCCCAATTGCTTTGAAACAAAATCAAAACACTTTGGACGATCGTAGTATTTTATATTAACCCCCATTCACAGCCCTCTTTAGATCAGGTTGCCCTAAGATCACTTGTCAGTGAAAAATATCTGCTGTATTACCCGTGGTAGTGTTTGAATGTAAATGCTGCATTCCCCAGCACTTAGCATAGCAGTAACAGCTTTATTTATAGTTAATAGGCCTGTCACTGCCTTTTAAACACAAATATAGCCAAAGTTGATTGAGGTCTCTTTGGATTAAATGCACTTGTCTTTTGAGTGCAATTTTGAAGGCACAAAAGTTGGAAGAATTGGAACGGCATCAAGCAACATTGCTGGAATAGCTGAGTGAGGACAGTAATAGTAATTGAAGGATTGGTTCCTTCTATGACCTTGACAAGGGAAAACACGCCACACTTCATTCACAGCAAATAAAGGAAAAGGAAAATAAGGGGGGGAGTGACTGATAGACAGACAGACTGGAGAGAAATTCTTACACGCCAGGCGGGAAAGATTGTTGGGCAGATCCTTGAAGGATGCACCAAGCGTTGGCTGAAGTCATGCTGGGCTCAGAGATAGCAGCTTTCCAACCAACAGACCTCTAATCCTGATTATCCCCAACCAAGTGTGATCAGGGGCAGGTTCCAAATCCCATTGCTACTGGTCCACTTGTGGGCACGCTTGCGCTCATGTGCTGCGCTTCTGTGCATGCGCAGAAGGCTCGGGTGGGCCGAGCCTCCTGCCACCACCGCTACCGGTTTGCTTGATCCGGTGCGAAGCGGTAGCAACCCACCACTGAAGTATGATCCATCACTAAGTCCTCAGGCAGAGCTGGTAAGAGCTTCTGGATTGTTCCTGGAATGGGACTCCTTGCCTGACCATGGAAAGCTGCATAAAGAAACATCATTAGAAGGAAATAATGAGGGATCCTTAGGTCTGTTTATAGGATGGGATGGGATGGGATGGGATGGGATGGGATGGGATGGGATAGAAAATTAGAATAGAATAGAATAGAATAGAATAGAATAGAATAGAATAGAATAGAATAGAATAGAATAGAATAGAATAGAATAGAATAGAATAGCAGAGTAAAGCAGAGTAAAGCAGAGTAAAGCAGAGTAGAGTAGAGTAGAGTAGAGTAGAATAGAATAGAATAGAATAGAATAGAATAGAATAGAATAGAATAGAATAGAATAGAATAGAATAGAATAGAATAGAATAGAATAGAATAGAATAGAATAGAATACCAGAGTTGGAAGGGACCTCGGAGGTCTTTTAGTCCAGCCCCCTGCTCAAGCAGGAGAACCTCTACCATTTTAGATAACTGACTGTCCGGTCTCTTCTTAAAGACCTCCAGTGATGAAGCACCTATAACGTCTGGTGGCAAGCTGTTCCACTAGTTAATTGTCCTCACTGTCAGGAAATTTTTCCTTAATTCCAGGTTGCTTCTCCTTGATTAGTTTCCATCCATTGTTTCTTGTTCTGCCCTCTGGTGTTTTGGAGAAGAGGTTGACCCAACCCTCTCTTCTTTGGGGCAGCCCCTCAAATAGTGGAAGACTGCTATCATGTCCCCCATAATTCTTCTTTGGCCAAACCCAAATTCTGCAGCCTTTCTTCATATGTTTTAGTCTACAGGCCTTCAATCATCGTAGTTGCTCTTCTCTGAACTTTTTCCAATGTCTCAACATCTTTTTTGTAATGTGGGGACCAAAATTGGTTGCAGTATTCCCAGTGTGGTAGTTCTAAGGTTTTATAAGGTCTCCGTGAGCTTGATTGTTTTCTTGTACATGTCTCATGACACAAACAAGGTAACATAATGGCTAGGTAACAACATCAACTCTGATGATGTGACCTAGTTTGGGCGATGAAACACCTACAAGAAAACAACGAAGCTCAGAAAGTATCAAGGACCTTCATTTCAATCCTGAGCTACAAAGGTTCTCTTTTCTTGGAAATAATACTTCTATGCACGCATTAATTGGCCCTGTTTTCTTTTTATCTCAGGGTTGGATCCATGCAGGTCCAGGAAGGGCCTTCACAAATCAGACCAAGCAGCCTGGTTCCTTCACAGAGGAAAGAAGAAGCGGATGGAATTTTAAGTTCTAAGAAGTTAAATCCAAAAGTTCAAAAAAAGAGGAACAGAGGCCAATTCTGATGGTGAAGCTACGCAATTTAAGAGTTATATAAGTTGTCCTTTTCATAAGGACAAAAGACATGCCAATCACTTCTGGACGTAACTCAAGATGCAACCCAAAAGTGCTTCTAAGACCATCAGTTCCATGATGACTTTTGTAGCATCCCTCAAGCCTCCCTGAAATGTTGCATTTATTTGGAAAACCTCGAACATCTTTAACACATAGGCCATAAAAAGCCATTGGACACTGACTTTGGATAATTCATATTCCGACCAGATGAACATGGAAGAAGTTCATGAGCTTCCCGTTAATAAATCTTCCTCAGATCTCCAGGACCCATGAAGGACTCAAGCTGTCTTTGGTGACAATTGCAGGAAACTCAAAGAATAAACTACCCCTGAAGAAATCCCGGAGATGAAGTTAGATTCATGAGAAACACATCATTTATATGGACACAATAGATGTGGAATTTCATTGCAAAACTGAATTGCAAATCATTTGTACAGCAATACTTACACAATCCTACCTGTTGGTCAGTCAATCTGTCCATCAATCTGCCTATATGTCTGTCTCTATATCTATCTATCTATCTATCATCTATCTATCTATCTATCTATCATCTATCTATCTATCTATCTATCTTCTATTTATCTAATATTTATCAATCATTTATCTATCATCTTTCTGTATCTATCATATCTCTATCATATCTATTCATCGATCTACTATCTATCTGTCTTCTATCTATTTATCTAATCATCTATCATCTATGTATCATCTTTCTATATCTATCATCTCTATCCATCTACGTACTATTTGTCTATTATCTATCTGTCTGTCTGTCTGTCTGTCATCTATCTATCTTCTATCTATTTATCTAACATATGTTTCATCTACTTTCTATATCTATCATCTGTCTATCTATCTATCTATCTATCATCTATCTATCTATCTATCTATCTATCTATCTATCTATCTATCTAATATTTATCAATCATTTATCTATCATCTTTCTGTATCTATCATATCTCTATCATATCTATTCATCGATCTACTATCTATCTGTCTTCTATCTATTTATCTAATCATCTATCATCTATGTATCATCTTTCTATATCTATCATCTCTATCCATCTACGTACTATTTGTCTATTATCTATCTGTCTGTCTGTCTGTCTGTCTGTCATCTATCTATCTTCGATCTATTTATCTAACATATGTTTCATCTACTTTTATATCTATCATCTGTCTATCTATCTATCTATCTATCTATCCATCCATCCATCCATCCATCCATCCATCCATCCATCCATCCATCCATCTATGTCTCATCTATCTATGTTTCATCTATCTATCTATCTATTATCTATCTACCTATCTATCTATCTATCTATCTATCTATCTATCTATCTATCTATCATCTATCTATCTATCTATCTATCTATCTATCTATCTATCTATCTATCCATCCATCTAGTCTCTCTCTCTCTCCCTCTTCAATTACTAGAGTAACTATAGGCAACTAGAGATAGTCCTCCATTTCCCCTGTTCCCCTTCAGCCTAAAAGCAATATTCCGTTACCCACTGCTCACTTAATTATGGTTTTCTCAATTTTCTGGGTTTACATCACACACTGAACCACAAGGCAACCACAATAGCTTTGTTTACAGACTACCATAGGCTTAAATATGGTGAACCACTCTGTGGTTCCACAGATTCTGCAAACATTGCTGCTATTCTGAGAAGGAAGCTACTGTGTGAGTAGGAGTGTTTGTGTGTATTGATATGTGTGTATAGATATGACAGATACAATCATGCATGGATTTGACTGAATTCTGACCAGGAAGTGGAAGTGGCTCTTTGGGGCGTATTTCTGGCTAACAAATAAAGTAAATTTACTACAAAGTGAGCAAGACAAGACCAGGGAGCTTATTAGCTAACTTGCTGCTTGAAAATCTTGCAAAAAAGGGAGATGATGTGGCCACAGAATCTGTGCCAGTGTGTCTAAAAATAAGGCTTTGGATAAACATCTGAACTCTATTGTTCTATGTTCTCGATTACAACCAATAAAATAGATCTGCTCAAACTTCATTCATATTATGGTACAGACTACAGAGCACTATTTATTCCCTCCAAATGAGGCAATTGTTAGAACTCAGTCTTCCATGTGTGTCTCTCTGTGTGTGTTATTATTTTAGCCTCAATTTCTTGTGTGTGTGTCTTATGAAGAAGAAGATAAGCTATCTTGGTCCACATCTATGGAGATTCTCAGTCATCAAGTCATGGTTGTCCCAGAGGTGTTTTTCCAAAAGGCAACTGGACTTTCTGGATTTTCCTTGAAGATGTTTCACTTCTCATCCAATAAGTTTCTTCAGCTCTGACCGAATGATGGAGAATAAATATAATAATTATAATATAAACTCCATATAAATCCTTCTGCTCTCCATCTTTTAGTCAGAACCGAAGATCCCTTCTGGGATGAGAACAAACATCTTCAAAGAAAGCCCAGATGTTTTTTGAAAAAGCACCTTTTGGACTACCTTGGTCCACATTCTTCTCCTCCTCCATCCATTGTTCACAAATCAATGAACTGCCAATAAAAAAAAGTCTTACTTTAGCGGAGTCTTGTTTATTGATGGGGCCATAGGAGGAGGGCTTTGAATATGGTGTCCACTTTGGATGACATCTCATACAATGTGTCCACTTTGGATGACATCTCATACAATGAAAACCCAGTGAAAGAGAAGATTATATCTGTCATATGTTGTGAGCTAATCTAGAAATCTACAATTTAAGTCACCCATCTCCATGCTGGAGTATAACTGACTTCAAAACTAGAGAATGAAATTCTCTACATTGCGATTCTTTGCCCAGTTTTGTCATTCTCTTTTGACTGGTCCATCCTGTTTATTTCTATCAAAGCATTGGCAGAATTGCTATCCTAAGCATCAAAACTTGCTTGGTATGAAATGAAGAATGAGTGAGCCTTAAAATGTTTACCTTGTTAGGTTTCTTCGTGGAACTTTAATGAAGGGTTTGAGATCAGGGCCTCCAATAAAGTCATAGGTTAATAGCAATTGGGAGTGAATATTTACTCCTTGTTCTGTTTGGAGATGTTTTTCAGAACCAACTAAGCAAAAAATCTATCCATGTAATGTCTTTGAGGTGTCGATCGCTCAAAAAATATTCCTCTGTAATAAATTCAACTTTAGTAGGGTTTATCAAAGAATGGGCGATTCTTTTTAGAATAGAATAACAGAGTTGGAAGGGACCTTGGAGGTCTTCTAGTCCAACCCCCTGCTTAGGCAGGAAACCCTACACTGGACAAATGGTTATCCAACATCTTCTTCAAAACTTCCAGTGTTGGAGCATTCACAACTTCTGGAGGCAAGTTGTTCCACTGATTAATTGTTCTAACTGTCAGGAAATTTCTTCTTAGTTCTAAGTTGCTTCTCTCCTTGATTAGTTTCCACCCATTGCTTCTTGTCCTGTCCTGAGGAGCTTTGGAGAACGGCTTGACTCCTTCTTCTTTGTGGCAGCCCCTGAGATATTGGAACACGGCTATCATGTCTCCCCTAGTCCTTCTTTTCGTTAAACTAGACCAGGGGTCAGCAACCTGCAGCTCTGGAGCCGGATGTGGCTCTTTCATCCCTCTGCTGCGGCTCCCTGTCACTCAAAATATGCATCACAATCGCCAATGTGCGACACCCGCCGGCACGCGATTTATTGAGCTTTTCAACCCCCGGTTGGCCAACCATGAATAAATCCAAGAGAAGAAAAAGTTTCAGAAGAAAACAGAACATTTAATTCAACTACATCTGCTAATTTTGTGGCCGCTCAAGAAATAGGCAGGCAGGGGAAGGGTTTTGTGGCTCCTGGTGTTTTCTTTTCTGTGGGAAACGGGTCCAAATGGCTCTTTGAGTATTTAAGGTTGCAGACCCTTGAACCAGACATACTCAGTTCCTGCAACCATTCTTCATATGTTTCAGCCTCCAGTCCCCTAATCATTTTTGTTGCTCTTTTCTGCACTCTTTCTAGAGTCTCCACATCTTTTTGGCAACCATCGTGGCGACCAAAAGTGAATTCCCGAATTCCAAGTGTGGCCTTACCAAGGCCTTATATAGTGGTATTAATACTTCACGTGATCTTGATTCTATCCCTCTGTTTATGGACCTTTCAAGAATCTGGCTTACATTGCTTAACTTGCTTTATTAATCACTTTACGATGGTTTGTGGTCTCGGTTCGCCTCGACCTAACATCAGAAACTCCACATCTCCCTGCTGAAACCCCAAGGAGAAAACCGGAGTAGGCGTGCTTTCCAAATGTCAGTGTTTCAGTCTGCAAGGAGGCACATTGTTATCAGATAGTTTCCATTCAAGTCATTCAGAAAAGCTGGCGACCTTCCTTGGACTTCAAAGGAGAGGCATCAAGTGGGTATGCAGCTCAGGGAACCGAGCCTCCCGTTTAGTGCCTGTGTGTTTTTCAGATGCCCCTGCCAAGGGTTAAAATGTTTACATACCCTCTGAATTTAAATGGCCCGTTACATGTCAAATGCCAATGGGAAAGACAGCTGGAGTATCTAAACTGAGTGCTTTGATCTTACTATCTGTAGAAAGAGGTCATTTGGTTTGCCCAAGAACCACAGACATTTAGATGATCCATGTACAGCTCATGCAAGTATATAACTGCCTACATTTCTATTTGTATTAACCCGTTTAGACGTAACACCTACTAAATACTAACGTTATGCATTTCCTTTTGCTAACCCCTTCTGTGTCAGGATCAACACTAAACGTGCTTGGGAATAACCCTTTGCAGAAAGTTGAGCAGTGTGGCTGGATGGTGTGTTTTGCTACAAGTCGGGCTTGGAGTATTTCCGAAGCAGGAAGATAATAGTGATTGGGACTTTGGGTTGACGGGTGAAAGAGGTTGAGTTGCGTACAAACTAAACTGTAGTCCTGTCACGGGGTTGAAGTCAGGAGATTTAAACTCAGTGAGTCCAAAGCAAGAAATAATCAATATATTGTGCAGAGAGAAGCTGTAATTCCCCTTGGGAAAAAGAGATGAAAGAGAAAGCCATCAAAGGAATTCTTCAAAGAACTAGGTAGTCCTACCTCAACTTGGGCTGAGGGTGCCAGAGGCAACAGGGCAGTTTTGAGATAGGAAGCCAGGAAAATTTGGAGAAATTGCTCAGGGGTTTTGGATCACGTGGTTCTATTATCTTCCGCAACTTTGAGATGGCTATAAAGATGATTTTCTTCTCTCTTGAGTGCCTTAATGCAGATAATGAAATCAGTAACACATTTTAATGCAATGTCTCAGGCTTATGTTTGAAGAACTGTGCACATTATGATTTTTCAATGCAAGCTGAATCGGAAGAGATGACACAGAGATAACCTTGCATAACCCCATTTTGGGAGCAAAATATTAATTGAGCTTTGATGAAGGTGATTTTTGTTCATCAAGAAACGCGCCACAGATTTTGTAGCACGCAAGTGGCAGGACAAGAGGAGACCTTCTATGAGGAGAGATATGGGTGGTGGAACATAACCTTCCCCATAATCAACTCAGGGAAAACTTAAAGAGGAGTCTGCCATCCAGGGAGGACCTCTTGGCCTCCCCGCCCTCCAGAGGCAGACGCCTAGTTATGCAGACCAGGATTCTAGGTCTTATCAGGGACATGAGACAAGGGCGGTCCTACCACTGTTGTTTTTCTCCATACTTCCGAATCAGATTAAGGGAATTGAGTAACCAGTTCCACTCCCTCTGTGAGTAAGGAAACGCAAGTAAACAGACACATCTGTGTGTTGCTCTTGAGCTTCAAAACCTATGAAGAACAGTGGCAGGAACTGGGTAGGTCTAAGAAGGACAGCAGGGGATATGTGTGTGATATGACAGCAGTGTTCTGATATCTAAGGGGCTGCCACGAAGATGTGGAATGGGGTCAAAGCACTTGAAGGCAGGACAAAACGCAACGGGTGGAAACTAACCAAGGAGAGATGCAACCAAGACCTAAGAAGAAACTTCCTGACAGTGAGAACAATTGACCAGTGGAACAGAAGTTGCCTTCAAAAGTTGTGGGTGCTCCATCACTGGAGGGTTTTTTTTAAAGAAAAAACTGGGCAACCACTGAAATGGTAGAGGAGGGGGTGATTGAGCCTGATTGAGCAGGGGGTTGGAGTTGAAGACTCCAAGGTCCGTTCTAGTTGCGTTATCCTTTTAGTCTCCTTCATGGCAGCTTTCCTGGTTCTGAGAAGAAGACACTCTGGGGTTTGTGAAAAGAGAAGATTTGGATCAATGGTTTGTCTATAAGGCAAGCTGAGACCAGCTTCCTAACTGACCAACTGTTGGTACCTCAGCAGAAAAGAAAACATTAATCAATATTGCCTTGGCTGTTCTCAGAAAATGAAGAAGCTGCTTAGTACTGGGTGGGGGACCACCTTAGTTAGGGGAGTGGGCTGGAAGCAAGTCTGAGATGTTAGGAAAGGATTTTGTAAGAAAGCAGGGCAACGATGGCTGCATTGCTACCCAGAAAAAGACATGGAGTGGAGTTCCACTTGAAGGAGACTTTACATTTCTCATGTCTACTGGACATTCGACTCAGAGACTGTCCCTGACCACAGATGAATTTTCACCCTTTTACAGTTACATCGTTGGTTTTTCATACCAGATTAGTCTACATATATAGAAACATATACAGAGTAACAGAGTTGGAAGGGACCTTGTAGGTCATCTAGTCCAACCCCCCAGCCAGGCAGGAGACCTCACACCATTTCTGACAGATGGCAACCCAGTCTCTTCTTGAAAGCCTCCAGTGATGAAGCTCCCACAACGTCTGAAGGCAACTTCTGTTCCATGGGTTGATTGTTCGCGCTGTCAGAAAATTTCTCCTTATTTCCAGATTGAATCTCTCCTTGATCAGTTTCCATCCATTATTCCTTCTCTGGCCTTCAGGTGCCTTGGAAAATAGCTTGGCCCCCTCCTCTCTGTGGCAGCCCCTCAAATATTGGAAGGCTGCTCTCCTGTCTCCCCTGGTCCTTCTCTTCACTAGACTGGCCAGGCCCAGTTCCTGCAACCGTTCTTCATATGTTTTAGTCTCCAGTCCTCTAATCATCCTGGTTGCTCTTCTCTGCACTCTTTCTAGAGTGTCAACATTTTTTTTATAGTGTGGTGACCAAAACTGGATGCAGTACTCTAGGTGTGGCTTTACTAAGGCTTTATAGAGTGGTATTAGTACCTCCCTTGATCTTGATTGTATCCCTCTGTTCATGCAATTTATATTGATAGCAGCAGAGCAAGGATTGTCCTAAGAGAGATTTAACCAGAGGTGAAATCCAGCAGGTTCTGACAGGTCCTGGAGAACTGGTAGCAGAAATTTTGAGTAGTTTGGAGAACCGACAAATACCACCTCTGGCTGGCCCCAGAGTGGGGTGGGAATGGAGATTTTGCAGTATCCTTCCCCCAGGAGCGGGGAGGGAATGGGGAATTTGCGGTATCCTTCTCCTGGAGTGGGGTGGGAATGGAGATTTTGCAGTGTCCTTCCCCCAGGAGCGGGGAGGGAATGGGGATTTTGCAGTATCCTTCCCTTGCCACGCCCACCAAGCCACACCCACAGAACCGCTAGTAAAAAAAATTGGATTTTACCCTTTCCTCCTTGCTTAAATCTAAATGAATGGCTGTTGCTGTGCACAGTTAATGCTCAAACTTCTATCATGATCAATGGAAACTTCTTTTTCAGAGTTAAGGTTTTGAGGCTGAGGAATAATTTCATTGAGGCCACGGTAAATTGAGGAAAGGGATCTCATCAGAGACTTCTACCCTGGCTTAAAATAAATATTTTTACAATAAAAACAACAACAATACAGCTCTAAATCCCTGGGCGAGTTATTTAAAAACAGAACATTGTTTTGCAGTGCGGGGGGCAATAACCAAATGTCATCTCTAGCTGTAGGGTGGTGTTGAGTTACTCTTCAATCCCCAAGGGTGTTGGGCTACACAAATACCCAACTCTGAGTATTGAGATGGAGATGGTTGACTTAGACTCCGAGTGTTTCTCAGAAACGCTTTAAGGAGCCCTAGTCACTGGTTCAAACGCCCCTCCTCCCCCAAAGTAAAACAACTGTAAGACGTTTTTAGGGTGTATTATACGCATGGAAATCTTTTCCCATACTTCCGAGCGTGAATGAAACTCTCTTGTATAAGTCATGAGCAACTTACTCTAAAATGGTTATCTAAAATTTGGCTGACATGATATGTAGAGGGACTTTCTTGGAGGTTGGACTAGAAGACCTCTGAGGTCCCTTTCCAACTGTTATTCTGTATTCTATATTCTGTGACCAACGAATCCCTTCTTTCTCTCTCTCCCTCTCTCTCCCTCCCTCACACACACACAGTTCTGCAGTATTTCTTTATCCAGAGACACTCATTATGATCACCTCTGTCTCCACCCCCTCTCCTGGAGATGAGCTAAGTCTACCCTTAAGCTTTGTACACTCATTTCTTTTTTTCCCCAAAGCTGGGAAGTTAAGTAGAAAACCAGGGAGATAAGTAGAAAAACAGAAATTCTGCTCTGATAGTTCCTTGCTTGGTAATCTTGTTTCCTTTGAAACTCTGGTGCATTTTCTTCCTACTCACCCTCACATGCAGATCCTTATATGTCTCACCAAATATGCAGATGTTTCCCTCCCCCCCCCTTTAAAAAAAAACAGAATGAGGAAGGAGAGCCATTTCATCGAGGGGTTCAGCGTGCACTGATGATATTACCTAGTTTGGCTTCATCTCAACCCTGAGCTGCAAATATTCTCCTTTATTGGAGTCATTTCATTTTCAGATATTGTCGTAGCAAGAGAGGGGAACCCACAAACTTTTATTACTACCATTTCTAGGATCGTGAATCTTACTGAGTATGTAAGGATTTATATTCACAGCTCTGGATCTCGTGAAATGGATCCGGTATCACTGCAACAGCAAAAGCTTGGAATAATCTCATTTATGAACAGACCTTGCTAAGAAGCTTTCCAACACAATTCCATGGCTTCCGTTTCTCTCTCTCCTTCCCTCCCTCCCTTCCTCCCCCTTCTTCTCTCCTGAGAGGGTCAGAGAGAAAGTGGCTAGCCATTGTGACATATCAAAAAGAAACTCGAAAGCATGTTCCCTGTGAAGTTGTCACTTTCTGCTCTTATTATGGTTGCATTTTATGGATGAAGGTTCTTCTCCATAACAGTTGGAGTCCTGCACCGCAGAAGTTAGCTGTCTTGCAATCGTCGCTTGCTCCAGAGAACAGCAAGACTTGTATTAGCAAGTTGTTCTTCAAATTGCAAAGCAACAGGAAATCTGTTTAGAGAGTCGAATTTAATCTGGGATGGAGCAGAGCCAGGGAACACTTCAGGACATTGTCGGAAGGTGGACCTTGCTGTCTAGTCTACTTGAAGAATGACACCATTTGCCTCTCTCTCTCACACACACACACAGACCCAAAGGCGGAAAACGAGGAGGAACCTCTGAACTGTTTTACGTAGCAGTCAGATATGTCAGAGATAAATTTCTCAAACGTCCTTCAATTGTTTCCCATCTTGCTTTCAATGAGGTTTTCAGAAGATATTTTAAAGCGGGTTGTTTGAAGTAAAGGGACTTTTCTTCAGCTCAGCAAAATGGTAAATGACTCAGTGATTGAGGCAATCAGAATAAGAGAGTTGGAAGGGACCTTGGAGGTCTTCTAGTCCAACCCCGTTTAGGCAGGAGACCTTATATCATTTCAGACAAATGGCTGTCCAATCTCTTCTTCAAACCTTCAATGTTGGAGCACCACAACTCCTAGAGGAAAGTCCTTCCACTGATTAAGTGTTGTAACTGTCAGAAAATTTATCCTTAATCTTAAGGAATGACTCTGCAAGTTCTGAGAAGCTCTTCTCCTGGGCCCATTAATGGCCAAGTATTTTTAAAGTTTAGACAGTCATTCTATGTTATTCAGCTTTTACATTTTGCCATATTTAAGACCAATGATTCCATGGAACCCATAATATCAATTCAAAGGGCATAATTTTATTCAGGAACAGCAATGAAATTTATTAAGAAGTGGGGGGGGGGGGATTTCAAACAGTTTATCCTATGACATGAGTAGGATAAGATCTAGCTAAGAAACATGGTTATCTTTTTCTCTGAGTTCTTTTAAAGTAATTCCTTAGATCCATTTTTATTTCTTATTATTGGGAATATCTTACTGTGACAAGGAAATGATTTTTTTAAAAAAATATTCAAAAGGCAGTGAGCTTTTAGCTTCAGTTTTAGTGCTCTTCCAGAACATGTAACAAGAACTTATTTTTAAAAGTCATAGAATGATCTGGAAGGTGAGTGTAATTCAGAATTTATATAAGACAGGAATTGTTGGAACGATATTCATTCTTTTACAAAAACTCTCTGTTCAAACATGGCACCAAAGGTTTACACACATATTTTTTTTAATCATCTGGAAATACTTAAGATTTTGTGCACTGTAAGGGAGCATAATACCACATTTGTACCGATAAAGCCTTTAATGAAAGGAGAACTCATTCAGGTAAAATTCAAATATTCTTTTACCCTGCCATGCCACAAACTTATATTAACTTCCTAAGCTAACATAAGTTCATATTTAGGAAGTTGCAATATGCTAAAATCAGTTCACTGAATGTGAGGGAAGAATATATAGTCCTGCAACATTTTCTAAATTATTACTTTATTATCATTATTGATCATATTCAGTGCACTCACAATCTTTACATTAATTAATTTCAATAGATTAAAAATATACAAAAGACTCAAGCCTTGAAGCCAACTGATTAAAAGAAATTATTTCTTACTCCAAATAAAAATCTAATCATACATACAGCATATTCTATATTGTTTACTGCAAATGCAATTATTGTTTATTATTATATACAGATATAATGATACTGCTTGTTGGTTGATTATATAGCATATTTTACTCTAATTGTACACTTCTAAGTTCTTCAGCATTTACCTAATTTTTTAAAAAAAAAAACCTTGGGCCATGAACCTTTTTCTACTTAATTTCTCTGTAGATAGAATAGAAACCAAACTGTTTGTGTCTTCTTTAATTTAGTCACTACTTCATTCATTTACTTCTGTGTGTTATTTTTATGTTTTTAGTTATTCTTTGCTTCAGATTTTACAACAGGACAGTCTACATTGTTTGATGAAACTCAAATTTTTCTAGTTAATGTCATAAGACTATATATTCTTCCCTTAAAATCTGTGTCTATATTTTGAAGAGTTCCTTTAGAAGGAACACAGGACTTAATGAAATTTCCCCTTTGGTTCTCTGTAAATTATCTTTGGGGATGAAATGCTTCTTTTACAGATAAAGCTCTATGACAGCCACCTAAAATTACGGAGAGTTTATAAAGTGAACATAGTTTTGATACTCTATCAAAAGAAGAAACAAAATATTTCTGAAACACAGTTTATCATTCATTAACAAGTTCTCATTCCGTCATATTTCATTCAATTTTTTTCATTAAGCGGTTATGTTCTATGTTTTTCTCTCTCTTTCTCTCTCTGTTTATCTATGTTGAGATCAGTTTATAAAGTTATATATTTTTTCACTACTTTGGAGCACTTTTCCCTGATCCATGCAGTTCTTTGTGTCAGTTTGCACACAGACCAGGGAAGTGCCCAGTTTGTGGGGACAATAAACTGACTTTGTATAAATATAAATATACAAAAGTATGAAGGCTATTGCTTAACGCATTGTAAGCCGCCCTGAGAAGGGCGGCATATAAATCAATTTTTTTTTTTAAAAAAAGTGCAAATCTACATGAGTAAAACTTAAAATTCCTGTACTCCCATTCTGAATGAACTGAAATGAAGATATTTATGGTCAAGAGGAAAAGAAACTGGTCAGGATCTGTTTGGATTCAGGAAAAAAAAATCCGGGGGTTGAAAATGGAATGGTTTGCTTAGAAAGATCTTTTGTAAAATCCAAAGGGGACTTGGGTCTTTAGGTTGGCTGGGTTTGAAGAATAGGAGCCGAGTTCTGGCTGGGCTACTGTGTGCAAATGCGAGGACTGTTGGAGGCTACACTGGAAACACAAATGTTTGTGTTGGGTGGTAGGAAAAATTGCGATTGATCTCACTCCAATATTACCCAGAGATCTCATCCACTTTCTCTAGCTCTCTGGAGTGAAAATGAAGGCGTACCTCTCTCTCTCTCGCTCCCTCTCCTCTCTCTACTTGGACAAAGTGATTGCTGCTTTTATAAAACTAAACACCATGTTTAATATTAGTTTTCTTCCCAAATTTCTGTTTGCTTTGGATATATGTTTTGTTTTGCTACGAAGTTCCCAGTTTTCAACATTCGGAATTTTGTGTTTATCTTCTGAAATGTTTGCAATATCCATAGATCTTACGTTCCGTTTCATTTTCTTCTTTCTCACATGGTTGTAGACTTTTATCAGGTTTAAATCCTCAGTTATTTACGATCTTCACAGGGTAAATTCAAGAGTTATTATTTTTTTTCCTGAGTAATTTGTATTTCTGGTGTAATGGTATATAAGGATTCTATGTCTCCCTTAAGGCCATCAATACAAATATTTCTCAGAGCTTTTTTTCCCCTCAGAATTGTTCAGTAAGAATTTCAGTGAAATTTCAGTTCATTTCAATCCATTTTAATCTAGTTATTTAAATTCAACCAACTATTAAGTTAGTTATTTAACTTCTCTAACTTTGCAATAGAAATCAAAATAGCATGAAATGTCAAATTGGACACAGAGTTTTTCCAAACGTCCTTCCTTTGTTAAAGTTATTTAATAAAGTTAGGGTTGGGGGCCATTCTGTCTATACAAGCAAGAATTTATGTTCCTGAGAAATAAAACATGTGTAGAAATGTTGAGTCCCTATGATTATAGAAATGACTAACAAGCTATGCTTGAGCCAATAATATCTGGTTTTAAGGCTAGCGTTATAAAGTGGAACATTAATCTTAGTTAATTGACCGGTTTGCTGCAGAAAATGTTCTGGGACCAAATTCCATCCAGAAACAAGTTCTTTTCTTAGCTCTTAGCTTCGATATTTTCATAATTTGTGGATGCTGATATTTATTGATCTTTCGTAATCTCGCTCTTATTTTTCCAAACTTTAAGAAATGATTTCATACCTGCGAAGAGCCAAAAGCAACACTTTCTATCCTGTGTACCGATTCTGTAGGAGTTACTAATATGTACAATATGTTTTCTTTAAAGCAAACTCCTCTCTTTATTTATATATATTTAGCGATGGAATTTTGAAGTTATTGTTCATTGAAATCTGAGCAAAAAAAAAATTAGAAACCCAAGATCTTAAAACATAGGGACCACCTCACGCTTTCATAGAAGAATTTCATGCATTTAGGATGAGAATAAGAGTGAATTTTTATACAGTCACTACAGCAATAACCCTATTTCCACAATATTCAGCATTTTTAAGGCTGCTTCGATATCAAGGGTTATGAAAAAAAGACAGGAAAAATGCTTTCACTGGTTCCTTAAAATCAACTCCTTGCAATAATTAGCTTTTAAATACAACTTCTTTTAAATAAAAGGTTTTTTTTAAAACAAACATACAAACAAACAATACTTCCTTAATCATTCAGTGCTTTATCTGAGTGCATATGTTGTGTCTTCTACTCCCTCCTCCATCATTTTCATATCATATTTCTATCATACCTTTATATTTTCATTTAGATTGTTACATCATCCTTCCCAAATTTCATGTTTATATTAATTCATCAATTATCTAAATTTTTATATATATCTCTTCTCTAACCATTGATATAATTGCCCCCATACTTTAAAATACTCCGATTCTTCCTTTTCTTTAATTACCAATGTTAATCTATTCATTTCTGCACATTCCAATATTTTCTTAATTACTTCTCTCTCTAAAGGGATTTTCTCTGCTTTCCAATTTTGCGCAAATACAATTCTCGCTGCAGTTACAATATGTATAATCAAATAAGTATTCTCTTTACTATATTTCTCTGGTAAGATGCCCAATGGGAACAGTTCGGGTTTTAAATCCATACGTTGCTTTATAATTTCCTCTAGCCATGTTCTAATTTTAATCCAGTAATTCCTTGCTTCTGTACACGTCCACCACATATGATAATACGATCCTGGTTTAAATACAATTTATGGGTTTAATACGTGTTATAGCAATTTAGAGTTAGCATCAATGTATTATTACAGGTATTAATGGTTCATAGGAGTTTTGGAATCCTTCACTTTCAGTTTCTTGTGTTTGAAAAGCTTCCTTTACTGAATTTTTTTTCTTTAATCTTTTTTAACAGTTAAAAAAAAGGGGGTTTCCATGGGGTGACTGCAGACAAGATGAGTCTGTGCTGCCCTCTGCATTGGATCTGGTGCTCTGAATTATCAAAGGTCTTGGTAACTAACTGCTTAGTCTAGACTAAAAAAAGAAGAAGAATTTCTATAGGAAGATTTTGGACTTTCTTGGAATGGACATAAAAGAGCTCTTAGTTAACTTTGGAAAAGTCTATCAATTGTTGAGGTATGATTTATCTCCCACTTTGTTTAGTGTCTGATTTTTTTTAATAGTCTTAAAAAAAACCTTCAGTTTGTAAAACTGATTTTAGAGGGTGGATCTAGGGGCATATATACATTTCTCTGTTTTGGTTTCCAACTTTGCCACATGTACACTGATTTTGCAAATATCTTCCAGAAGAGAAGCATTCATTCATTCGTATGGATATATTTTGTAATGATTTTTCCCTAGCATGTACTTTTTTGGGGTGGACAAACTGCTCGAATCTAGAGAAGTGTAAACCTCAGCTATAGTTGTAAAACTAGGAAAATGGTTAAAATTAAATTCAGACTAAAAGAAATTCCCCTCTCCTTGGGATATACACATATTTGTTTATTTAAATATTTCTAATTCAATATATATGAATGGATTTCATGACGGTGCAGCATTAAAGCAAAACAAACTATTATCTGAAATTTATCAAAATGCCATCAATTTAGAGAAGCATTGATCAAATAACAAAATAAAACAACTTGACAATTATGCTACTAACTATTCATAAAACACCATACTGTGTTTTAAAAATAAAAATACACCTTTTATTTATTTATTTTTTTTAAAAAATCATTTTCTCTTCTTTATATACTCATCCACATAGAAACAGAGAACATGGGTATACACATGCATAAAATGCCTTGAGAGAAGGAGCATGTTATTAGAGAAAACCACAGTGAATATAAAGCTAAGGTCCAATGAATTTGAATTCTAAAGGTTTTCAAGTCAAGACTGTCCACTGAGAAAGCCTTCCTTCCTTCCTTCCTTCCTTCCTTCCTTCCTTCCTTCCTTCCTTCCTTCCTTCCTTCCTTTCTTCCTTCAATCCTTCCTTCCTTCCTTTTGTCATTCTGTCCTTCCATTCTTTATTCCTTCAATTCTTCCTTCCTTCCTTCCTTCCTTCCTTCCTTCCTTCCTTCCTTCCTTCCTTCCTTATTTACTTACTTATTTACTGGTAAATAAGTGAACAATGGACATATTTATTTTACGACTACATCAAATGAGAGAATTTAAGACAACTGTGTAGAGAATGAAAGAAAATGGGAAAGGGTTGGTTTGTTTTTTTTTTTTTTGCCAACTTTGTCTTCTCTCTTCTTTCCTTGTGCACATGGGATCCCTCACATAAATTCTGCCTTTGACGCTTACTCATAAAGATTGTAGAACTGTGCTTCGACCTATAAGCGTCTACTCATAAACTAAGGGTGACTTATAGCTTAGCACGGGGAGTACGTGAGTTTTCAATGTCTTAATTTATCACAAAATGAAGACTGGGTTAAGGATACGGAAGATTAATTTCATCTTGGTCTTCATTAAGGAATAATATAAAGGGCTTGTGGTGATCCAGCTTTAACAAGAGACCATCTTCCTGAAGATTTCCATTTCGTTCTTTCTGAATTAAGCAAGGAGAGGAAAAGTAAATTTGAAATGTAGAAAGCAACATCCCAGTCACAATTCAAAGCTCTTCAGACTTCTGGCTGGAGATATTTGCCACAATCACCGGTTAAAAGCTAGGAAATAAATTATTTTGCATTGATTAGTAATTTGGGACTATCCTTTAGCTTTGAAAAAAGTCCACAAAACCGAGGCCAACAAAACCGATTTTCACCCTCACCAATAATGATACAGTTACCATAATTTCATTAATTACCCTGCCTTTTCTTCTGGAAATAATTGATCACAGTAGAAAACCTACTTTGCTTAGAATTGAGGTGTTTGGTAAATGCAGAGCATAACCAAAAGGGTGTTATTTTAATTATTTATATAAATGTTACATATTTGGTGCCATTAATTTGCAAAGGGCCAATAAAAAATGACACAGAAAGATTTACAGTAAATTACAATAAAATTACAATAAATTACAGCAGAAAAAAAACCCAGTAAATTACAATCATTATTATATTAATGTATATTAATAAATTAATAGTAGTAAATTAGTAAATTAAAATCAGTCATATTAATAGGAATGTAATGCAATAGTAATTATTATTATTTTATTTGTGAGAAGGGAGCAAACGGTGCCTATTATTTTTTTCTAATGCCTGGTATAGTAACGTATTAATTTTTTAAAAATGGTTTATAAATGGTTTGGATTTTTTGTTTGTCAAGTTCCATAGAATTTTGTAGTCTGATTTGCATTTCCAATATTTAAATAATGTTTGAAGCAAGATCAAGAAGATTACCCCATAGAATTTCCATCTTTTTTTTCCTCAAAAGGATTTGATCCTAAGAGTGTTTAAAGATCATTGTCTTTTAAAGATAATTTTTCCATAATTAATATTGCTGTCTTCCTTTCCTGAAATATTGGACAAAGAGATATGACTGTGTTTATCAAATCTGTTCATCTCTCTTATTTTCCAACATTAGTTCATTTTATGTGATATTACTAAACGAAGAGAGACGGTGAATTTTGAAGTCAAAAGCAGACATGTTCTGAACCTCTAATATGAAATTCACTTCTTCTGCAATGCTCCTTATTCACAATTTATTTAAAGCCAGCTAAATTCATTCAGTCAGCCCATCTCTAATTGTGGCAATATTTTTAATATTATATCTTGGAAAACATGAAATCTTTTTGGTTTCATTCTATTTATCTTGTTACGCACCACAGACCAGGTATAACTTCAAAGAAACTGAGTTACCTCATTCTCCCCTCTAAAAAATGATCTCAGTTTTGTTCATGTTCAACATCAAAATATCCATTTGGTTCTTTTTGACATTATCTTGGCCGACAGAAGAATTCCTGACTCCTTCATCTGAGGTCATTGGTGCTATTAAATCTTGTATTTATAATATTGCAATAGTGCTCTACGAGTTTAAAATGTTGTGTCATGTTACTCTCCTATAAAGAAAATTTAAGCATTTTGTTTCTATAAGATTTCAAGAATATTTATACCCAAGAATTACTAAAGGAATTTAGCCATATGGCTTATTTATTTTTAAAGCCCTCAGATTTTATTTATATGAATAGAATCAGCTGCTCCTTAATGACTGGAATAGAATGCCAACTTTTTAATAAGAAAACGTTTAAAGAAATTGTTTTATCTTTATCATTGATTGTTGAAATAGTGAGCCACATTCCTATCCAAAATTAATCATGACACATTTGAGAGCTGTTTACTCAAACAACTTCACTTATTGTTTAGATTTTATCTTCATTATAATTTTTTTTATATCTGTTCCCCACATCGCTTTATTTAATTCTAGGAGTAGATTTTTTTCCAGATTATTTGAACCTAATCTAGAGAAGTGACAGTTTTTCTATAGAATTTAACATTTCCTTCCAACAACTATTGTAAAATTCTCTAAACTTGATTAATTCTCATACTTGATTTATTGGATCAAATAGATCTATTCCATCTAAGGAAAATTATTCAAATGATTGTTGACATTTTCATAAATTATAAAAATGTTTTATTGGCTATTCTTGATAAAATTCAAATTAATGTTCTATCAATTCTATTGCAAAGCATTTAATAGCAGATGAGCATGGTTAGACATACGTTGATATTCATTCCAAAATAATTTACACAACATAAATGTAAATATGCTTTTATCACTAATAGTATAATGCCTGTTATAACCTCATTTCATGTTGTTAAATCTAAAGTGAATACTTTATGAATTTGATTCATAGATTTGAATTATAGATTATTGCTATAATTAATATGGTCACACTTATTTTTATTAGTCTGAAAATTATGTGCTTATCCTTCAACTGAACACGCCTAAGTTTCAACATTATAATGGGGAATAGATAAAGAATATCTATCTAGTATCTAAGAGTATCTAAATGGATAGTCATCCATGATTTCCATCTTAAAGCAAATGATATTCAATTAAAAAAAGTGTGATATAGCATAACTACAAATATTTAGGATTGTCTATCAAAGTGAAGGAAGTAAGATATTAGACTTACTTTGAGCATGAATTATTTATTAATAGCAAATAAAGTTGAGACACTTTATTTTAAAATGCATACAACTTTAATGAATACCTGATCTTGTAGTAATACATACTGTACAAGAGGTATGCTTTATTAATAGATGTTTATTGAACAATTAGCTTTACTGAGAAGGAAGGAAGGAAGGAGGGAGGGAGGGAGGGAGGGAGGGAGGGAAGGAAGGAAGGAAGGAAGGAAGGAAGGAAGGAGGGAAGGACGGAAGGGTTACATTGCAATTTCACAAAACAATAAAATTTGTAACAGGTCAGATAGACACTCCACAAATCCTATTACATGAACTTAGAGCCTTCTCTGAGATGTTCTCTTCTTGAACTTTTGAGTCACATGTGAACAGACAGCTACCAGAATTCAAAAGAAATGCTTTGTTGTGGTAGATATCCCCAAAAACAGGCCAAGCCACTTCCTTATCCCTTGATTAGATTAATTCGGTAGAAGCTGCAGAAATCTACTTTGTTTTGCTTGCAATTGTTGTGGAGGCAATACTAGAGAGAAAAGCCACTTGGTTTTCTATCTAGGAGCCTTTTATTGAGCGAGACATGGAATTATAGGGTTGGAAGGGATCTTTGAGGTCTGAGAGAGAAAGAGAAAGAAAGAAAAGAAAAGAAAAGAAAAGAAAGAAAGAAAGAAAGAAAGAAAGAAAGAGGGAGGGAGGGAAGGAGATGGAGAGAGAGAGAGAGAAAGAGAAAGAAAGAAGAGGGGGTGAGGGAGAGATAGAGAAAGAAAGAAAAGAAGGAAGGAAGGAAGGAGAGGCAAAGAAAAAGGAAAGAAGAAAGGAAAGAAAGAAAGAGAAGGAAGGAAGGAGGAAGGAAGGAAGGAAGACGGGGAGAGAGAAAGAAAGAGAAAGAGAGAGAGAGAGAGAAAGAAAGAGAAAGAGAAAGAGAAAGAGAAAGAGAGAAAGAGTTAAAGTTTTGGGTGAAATATTTCTGGATAACTAATCAGCTGTTTTTCTCAGGGCAAGGGATAAAATGACTGAGTTTTGTGCTTAGGCATATATATTTCTGCTTCACCGGGTGCAAATATCCATTTACTGCAATTTTACTTCGCAGCAAATTGTGAATTGTGTATGATTACAAGCTTGAAAAGGTCCTTCTGCCTTCCCAGCTGCCTGGCTGTCACTGGGTGAGAAAAAATGAGCCAAGAAGAGCCTGGGCTTGCTTAGAACAACCCCAGGCTCTTTTGGGGTTCTGGATTTGTCAGGATGGATGCACCTTTTTATATCCTGATACGCGTTGCGTAGAGAAGAAGTTTTGCAAAAACCTGCTTCTTTCCCCCCTCTCCTCATCTAGCCCTATCAGTCTCCTGCCCTCCGTGAAATATGAATTTAGTTCATATTATTCTTTTGGCCTGGATTTCTCTTTTGGCACAGGGGTGAGATTTTCGTAAATAAAATATGACAGGGAATAAGCATTGATTTGGGCACCAGAGGAGGTTTTGAAAATAAACGGATAGGAATCAACTTAATTTCAGCTCTGAAACGAATCTTTAGGAATAAAGTCATTTTGGACAGCAAAGAGCTTTCATTCCTCTAAACTGATTTGGAAAATGCATAGGGAGAAATCTTTCTTTGGCCAGTATTTCAAAGAGGAAAAAAAAAAAGGAAAGGAGTTAAATAAAGAATTGGCGTCAGTGACTGACAGGCCCGTCAACATACTTTGATTCAACTGCCACTCAACCTTCAGAACATGTTTTACCTTCTGATGGCTCGTAGCTGGAAATTCTACTCTATATCCTGCCTACTTCTACCCAGTCTGCCCCAGACAACTCTGGGGAGTCCAGCGCACCAAATAGTAGGAAGTCAGAAGCTTGTTAAAGCTTAATTCCCTCCTGGAACTAAGGAGAAATTTCCTGACAATAAGAACATTGAAGTCAATGGAGCAGTTTCCCTCCAGAAGTTGTTGGTGCTCCATCACTGGAATTTTCCAGAAAAGTTTGGGCAGCTGTTTGTCTGGGATGATACGAGGTCTTCTGCCTTGGGCAGGAGACTGGCCTGGAAAACCACCAAAATCCTTCCGCTCCTACATCTCTATGATTCTACACAACTTTGTGTCCTTTCTCTTTGCATCCATTTCTGGGCTACTTTTGTTAGACAACCATTAGAGCACCAGGTTTTACTATCTAACCGTTCGAAAATAAATTAGGAACAATCGGAAAAAGAGAAATAGCAATCCACCAGAATAGGGCTGGTCATAGGGACCTTCAAGGTCTTCTCGTCCAATCTCTTACTCAAGCAGGAGACCTTATGCCATTCCAAAAGTGGCTGTTAAGTATCTTCTTAAAAACTTCCAGTGATGGAGCACCCACAACTTCTGGTGGCAAGTTGTTCCACTGGTTAATTGTTCTCATTGTTAGGAAGTTTCTCCTTAATTCCAGGTTGCTTCTCTCCTTGAGTAGTTTTCATCCTTTTTTCTTTTTCTTTTTTTTTGTCCTGCTTTCTGGTGCTTTGGAGAATAATTTGATCCCCTCTTCTTTGTGGTATCACCTCAAATACTGGAAGACGCTATCGTGTCTCCCCTAATCCTTCTTTCCCTAGAGTGGCCAAATTCAATTCCTGCAACCGTTCTTTGTATGTTTTTGTCTCCAGGCTTTTAATCATCTTAGTTGCTCTTCTTTGCACTTTTTCCAAAGTCTCAACATTATTTTTGTAATGTGGCGACCAAGACTGGACACAGTATTCCAGTTGCAACCTAATATAAATAATAAACAATATAAAGAATGATAAAGAATAGTAAAGAATGTAAATAATGATCTGCCACTTGCTGATGGCTTCTCTGTTCACCTCCTTCCTTATCTGCAGTATTTAGTGTATTTATATTTAAATTACACTCGTTATTGCTAAATGAATGTATCTATAATCTGTCCCTAAGCCATCTATATTTGTAATCTCTCTCTCTCTCTCTCTTTCCTGCCATTTTGCATTTCTGATCTAAATTTTTGTTCTCTTTTGGCTTCTCTTTCCATTCTAGTGACGAAGTTCACTTGATTAAATATGATCTGAGATTCAGGGTGAAAAGATTGGTCACCGCAACATAAAAAAACAATTTAAATGGTCTTCTTCAAATGCTGAAAGTGTAAGAATACTTTTTTTTGCAAAACTTCCACCAAGCTGCATCTGAAACGTTGGATCCCACTGAGTTTTTTTTTTTTTTTTAAGGAATCCACAGTCGCATTAAATCCATTTATAACTTCTTGTAAATCTAATGTTGATATCCCCATCCTTATTAATCTGTTTGATTAATAGATGGTAGATTGGTTTCTAGATAGACTGGGTATACGTGAGTATTTTATTTTATTTTATTTTATTTTATTTTATTTTATTATTTTATTTTATTTTATTTTATTTTATTTTATTTTATTTTATTTTATTATTATTTTATTTTATTTTATTTTATTTTATTTTATTTTATTTTATTTTATTTTATTATTTTATTTTATTTTATTATTATTTTATTTTATTTTTTAATGACTATTTATTTATTGATGACCATTTATTCTGTTGTTTAAACAAGAAACTCTCTGGTCTAATAATGCAGATGCATGTGGAATTTGCTCTCAGGTACATAAACTTTGTATATTATGATCTGTGCTCATTTGAATCATATACATGAATTATTGTGAGGGAGAGAAAAAATTGTTATCTTAGCATTAATAATGCTAGTAAAAATAAACAGTTTCAGACAATTTTCATAGTATATTACTAATTGGGTTTTGGGTTTTTTGGTTTGGCCAAAAATTTTGTTTAAAAGTTATAAGTTTTCATGTAACTTGTTATTTCTCTGATAAATTCTAATTAAAAGGGTATGAAGGAGTTGAAAGAGGAAAAATTTTAGGGATTGAATGTTTCTTCTTAATGCATTGAACATATTTAAAACCCCCAAACTGAAACTGCAAATAAAACCCTTCTCAATATTTAAAAGAAGTACACTTATTTATTTGATATTTAATGAAAATGTCACTGAAATTAATGGGCTTTTCTGAGCTCTTAAACACCTCTCAGACACTTCTAAGGGGCCGTCGTAAGTATGTGTTTATTTATTAAGTGTATACGGCACCTATCTCGCTCTTCAAAGCAACCCTGGGTTGCTTACAATTAAAACCATAAATTTAGAAATAGCAAAAATATTAGGTAGAGAGACAAGAAGCAGAAGGAAAGATCAGTAAGGTATTAGGACTTTAATCTATCAGCCAACTCCAGCATATGGGAACCCTTCGACAGGAGTCATAGAAATTTGGAACTCGTCAAAAAAGAAATGATGTGTTCATAGTTTAAAGATGACCAATGTCTCTAGAGAAGATATTTTATATTTTCTTCCTTAATAACTTGATTTTTTTAAAAAAAAAATCCAGCTTCATCGCGATTCTAGAACACCCAACTCACACTCAAGAACAATCCATTAACATTCTAGAACGTTCCGCTCACTTTCTGGAACTCTCCATTCGCATTCTGGAGCTCTCCATTCAGACAGCTAACATTACAATTATCTTTTCCTTTGGATTTGTATGCCATTTTCCAGAATATTTTGTGGCTCTCTTGCCTCTAATGATCGTGCACCAACAGAACAATTGTTAACGAGCCTGCAATTTTTCAGAAATTTGTTTCAAATTGTAGCTTTGTTGCTCTCTAGGTTAGATCTCCTCCATGACTACAAAAGATTGATGATGAATATAAGGTGATTTTGTTGAAACATTTTTTATTTAAAACTGATGCATTGTGTTATTCAGAAAATGTTAAGATTTTAAGATGAGAGAGGGAAAGAGAGAGAGAAAAAGAGGGGGGGGGGCAGGTAGATTTCTGGATATTTCCATTTTCATAGTACCGAATAAATTTTATGCTATCAGTTTTAAATAGAGAGACTATAAATATTGGTTCTGATAAGAGTTATCTATTAATGCATTTTAAATCAAATTAATTTTACTCCTAAATCGACACATATATACACAAACACACATATCAGCAAGGGAATTATTTCTATTAAATTCTTTTGGACTTTGATCTTTATGAATACATTTTACATGCTCGGAAGTAAATACTGCAATTAAGTTAATAGAAAAAAAAATTTCCATGGAGAGCAGGAAAAAAATTAAAATTAACTTATTATGTTATTAGAAACTAGTTGCTACTAGTTTTGTTTTTAAACAAAACTAATTAAACCAATTAAACAGTTATTCAATTAAAATATTTATTTTAATATATATCTAAACCTAACATATACATATTTTGTATATGTATATATTTGTATGTTAAATGAAATAGTTTTTTAATTAAATATGCACATATAAATGTTAAATGAAATAGGCTTCATTATTAAGAAATCTATTTCATTTAACATTTAAATATTATAAATCATAAATATTTTAAATATATTATTTCTGAATACTATATACTTAATTACTACATACACAATTGTAAAATTAGATCCCAAAATTCAAATATTTAATTTTTAGAAAAGCTCACTGACGTGAGTAGATGCGTTCATTGTTTCATAGAATAATTTTAGAATGAATTATTTCATCAGATTGGCAAAATGATATCTCATTTGCTAAGGAAATACTAGCAATGTTATGAATTACAAATGGCCTCCAAAGGAAATCTTTTCGGAATATGGAACAATTAATGATAAACATTCACATCTAGAAGAAAGATCAAGAGATTTTTTGTTGTTGTAGTACCTTACTCAATATTCAGGAAAAGATAATTGGAATAAAAAGAAATTGTTATATAAACTGAAGAGAGAAAATAGTTATTACTCAATTGTATGACTGCAGTATATAACAACATATAAAATCTGACATAGTAAAAACAATACAGGAAAGTAATATTTGTGTTAACAGAACAGTTTGTGGTAGGAATATTTGGTAATGCATGTAAATTTACAAAGTATTTACTATTTGTTCATAAATAGTATGTTTCCTAATTGATGGCCTAGCCTTGAAATATTTTATTTATTTTATTTATTAAATTTATTTACTACTTAACTCACCACAAGGTGCATCTGGGCAGAAAAAATTAACTATATTGTAATATAAATATGAGCATTAGATTTATCGCTTATGTATAGTTCAGATGGACTACCCCAACTGGGAAGTAAATTTTACTAACCCAACCAAACTTGCTTTTCAATTAAATTGCCAACCATGTTTTGAGAGGAATAATATTGTTGATGAACCAAATATATATTGCATAAACCATGAGTGTGGTTTATAATTATAATCCTTCTTGTAGAGCAAAATCAGAATTTATGAAAAATGCTATAGCTGGGATGGTGAACCTATGGCACGAGTGCCAGAAGTGACACGCAGCCCCCTCTCTGTGGACCTGTGAGCCCTTACCCCAGTTTAGCTCTGCAGTGCATGCACAGAGCCAGCTGGTCTTTGGGGCATGTGCATGTGTGGGGGGCAGGGCGCATGTGTGTGGGGCATGCATGCGTGGGGGTGGGACATGTGCGCAGGGCTGCTCGTACTTTGCATTTGGGGGTTCGAGTGCACGCTTTGGGCACTCAGTCTGGAAAAGATTAGCCATCACTGGTGGCTCGACGGGTTCCACAGGTGGCATGTGGAGCCATATCGGTGGGCATGTAAGCTCAGTTCCAGCATACATGCGTGCACCAGCCAGCTGATTTTCGGGCCTTCTGGGCCCACACACTGTTTCCGGCCTCCGGAGGGCCTAGGAGCCTGGGGAGGCCGTTTTTGCCCTCCCCAGGCTCCTAGAAAGGCTCTGGAGCCTGGGGAGAGCAAAAATGGGCCTACCGGGCCCACTGTGCCATCGCATGCCAAAAGTGGGGGGGAGCAATTAGGGGGCGGGACGCATAGAATTATGGATGTGGGCACACATGTGTGTGACCCCACGGTGCTCCCCTCACTTTTGGCACGCGATGGCAAAAAGGTTAGCCATCATTGAGCTAGATGATCTTGATATCCAAAATGGACTTGGTTTATTCATGTTTTCCCCTTGCCAAAATGGACGAGTAATTTAAAAGGTGTATATTATATGTATGTGTATATACACATGCAGACACAGATCATACACAAAACATTATACTGTATATTGTTTGAAACACCCAATCGCTTCCTTCAGTCGTTCTGCCTCTCATTTCCCTGCCCCCATCTCAACATTAAAATAATGTTCGATGATCCCCAGGAGAGATTCCTCTGGATAATGTAATTCTTCCACTTGATGACGTCAAACTCTAGACCAGCCAGAGGTGAACTTCGGGTTTTGCAGATGAACCGAAGAGTCAAAAGTGTGAGACGGTCACATGTCAGCAAAATAAAATAAAAATAAAAATAAAACTCGGCAACAGCTGTGTGGTATCAGCTTTGCTTGATGCTGTAGAGACCTGGAGCATTACGCACGCTGACCAGAAAAGCTTTGATGCATTTCCTAGCAGGTGGTTGGGAAAGATAATGCATAATGCCAAACGGCACTGCTGGTTTGAGACATCGAGTTTCAGGAGTTAAAAGGAAAGGCGATGACATACTTCCTATCACGGATGGAGCTGAGGTGGACTCCCAGGACTACGCAGCCAGTTTTGACTGCACAACAACATCTTACATCCTGCAACTCTAGTCTGGGCATCTAGAAAGCAAGCTATTAAGGAAGGGCATTAAAAACATCTGCCAACCCTGAAGCTGTCCTGATGGAAGCCATTTTGACCACTTCAGTGTTGCCACACTGGAGCTGAGGGATAGGGAGGGGGGAATTGAGATAGAGGGGGACATATAGTCAAAGTAACATATTTTCTCTTGAGAACCAAGGAGATCCTCACACCTGGCAGAGTGATGCCAACTGGCTGCCAGCCCGTTCTGTGATTCGCCCATGTGACTGATTGTTTTGAGAAAGTGGGAAAACCCTTACTTTCAATTAGGTGAAAACCACAGGAGACCTCAGAGTCAGTTTTCACCAGATATGTGCCAATATGATAATTCCAAATAAAAGTATTCTTTGAGGAGTCTACATGCCTCAGAGTCAACATTGGTAATTTTAAGATGTGTGACCTTCAACTTTCAGAATTCTCCAGCCAGCATGTTTCAACCTCCAGTCCCCTAATCATCTCAGTTGCTCTTCTCTGCACTCTTTACAGAAGCTCAACATCTCTTTTTATATTGTGGCGAACAAAATTAGATGCAATATTTTAATTGTGTCTTGCCAAGGCACTATACTTGATAAACGTAAGCTGTCCTTCAGCCAAAGGTTCCCCAATATTACCAATCCCATCTCTATGAAGATTCTTAATTATCCAGGTCATGGTTGTCTATCATCTAACTCCTCCAGTCTTGAACAAAGTCTTTTCAGCAGTTCCAAGAAGACTCCACATTCATTTGCACCACTCAGGTAATCCTGAGGACACAGAGAAACCTCCAGGTGGCCTCAACGACTCTCCAGAAAGGATGCAAATGACCAGCTGTCTGCAAGGAATGTGAATCCTTCCATTCCCCACCATCCGGTCAGAGCTGAAGAAGCTTCTTGGACGAGAAGTGAAACTTCCTCAAAGAAACATCAGAAAGTCCAGTTGCCTCTTGAAAAAGAACCTTTGGGACAACCAATCCCATGCTAGCTGGGGAATTCTGGGAGTTGAAGTCCACAAGCCTTAAAAGTTGCCAAAGTTGGAAATGCCTGTTCTTGAGAACTTCCTTGCAGGCCTGGGAGGGCGCTGTCCTCTTGAATCGCTGATTTCCATCATCTGTGCTTCAGGGCTGGTTTTCATTAGGATTTGGAGCAGAAGTTTGCACAAGGCGTCTTCTGGTTAATTGAGTGAAACTGACCACTTTCGGGGAACCAGCAAGCATGAAAAGCTGGCCATGATCCAGAGCCCATCCACGGCTGTTAGTTGTCTATTGTCATGGTCTGTTTTTCGATCACAGTTGCTGAGGGAACAAAAAGCAGGTGTCTGCTATTGTTCTGAGGTCTCGTTGCTGTGTTCAGTTGGCAAACGGCTAGCCATGGTGGAAAGAGAATGCGGTTTGGCTTTTTAAAGTTCTCTCTAGAGCCTTAGATCACAGTTGCTGTCTGTTGTATGCTTGGCACGGTTGCTTTTATACACAATAAGCAGACACCGTGTGGTGTAAATTCCATTGATTTGGGTGAGCCTAACATTCATGGGAGAATTACTACTACTGTAGCTAAAATTCTTCAACGTTCGGACTTCAAACATCCTTCAAGCATAGAAACAGACACCAGAAAAAGTCCTAGTGGTCCAAATGCAGAAGAAGAGAGGAAAAAGCTGAAAGGACCATGAAAAAATGGTGGAGAATGACAGGCCACTTGTACATTTGGATTGATATGAATTAGAATGATTTCTAATTCAAGGAAAAAATGATAAAATGATAATGTTACACAATTCCCACAAGTATCAGGTTCACTGTAAGAGTGAATAATGCTTTAGTGTAAGTTACCATTTAATGCTTATTTACCAGGGCATGTTTGTATTATAAAGAGATAGTATATAAAATAAGAGTAGAGTTACTAATAAAGGAGAATATTTGTAGCTCAGGGTTGACATGAGGGGTGCAGATGTTTCATTACCCAACTGGGGAACATCATCAGTGCTAGAAAGTGTTTGTGGAGAAAGGAGGAGGAGTGTGGGCTCCTTGGTGCTCTTTGTTTTCTTGCAAACAATTAGTGCTAGCACTGATGAGGCTATTTAGTTTGGGTATTGAAATATCTTCAAGAAGACTAGAGTTACTTCAATGATTGAGGCAACATACAAATTGGTAAAGGAATAAAGGAAACGTAACCCACGCATTAATTTAGGGGAGGACTCATAAAATGCTGCAAATTAATTGATTCGAACATGGCACCTTCAACTAATCACACTGGCATTTTCTTGTTTCTGCTTCTTTTCTAAGACTTCTTCAAGATTCAAGGTCACCTACAGCAGAATTGTGAGGAGTTTATCCAATGTTTGCACCTTTTTAAAATCCAGTTAACATGGTCAGGAGTGGGGAGGTTCTCCTACAGAAGTGGTCCTTTTATGAAGCTTATGTAAGACATTTCTCCCTCAGAAGCACAAGGCGCACTGAAGGTCCCAGCAACCTATTTTATATGAGATGGATATCCAGAAGGTGTTAATTTAATCCCGAATAATACCAGATTTGTCTTGGTGGCTTTAACTGATTCAAGACAGTCGTGCTGCCATGTCCTCCCTCAGCCATCTGATCCACATAGAGATGGTGATTCTACAAGATACTTTGAGCTGATATTTTTGTGTTTTCAATTTTATTTTTTGTTTTCAAATTACATAGCAGTTTTGGTCGCCCTGATATAAAAAAGACGTTGAGACTCTACAACAAGATGATTAGGGGACTGAACTAAAACATACAAAGAATTGTTGCAGGAATTGGGTATGTCTAGTCTAGTGAAAAGAAGGACCAGGAGAGACATGATAGAAGTTTTCCAATATTTGTGGGGCTGCCACAAAGAAGAAGGGGTCCACCTACTCTCAAAAGTATCTGAAGTTAAGACAAGAAATAATGGATGGAAACTAATCAAGGAGAGAAGCAACCAAGGACTAAGGAGAAATTTCCTGCAGTTAGAACAATTAATCAGTGGAACAACTGGCCTCCAGAAGTTATGAGTTCTCCATCACTAGAGGTTTTGAAGACGAGACTGGACAGCCATTTATCCAAAATGTTGTAGGGTCTCCTGTTTGAGCAGTGGTTGTACTAGAAGACTTCCAAGTTCCCTTCCAATCCTGTTACTCTGTTATGTCTGTTTCAGTCATATGATGCCTGTTGGAGGACTCTTTTAATGGACCACAGTTCATCTCTCGCACTTCTTTCAATTTTGAAAAAAACTTCACCTATTACCAGTCTATTTAGTTTTAGGAATTCTTGAAGACCTCAGAGCATTTGAATCAAGGTGTGTCAAGCCAAGTATTTGAGCATCGATGTGATCTGACTGTTTTTCTTGGAAACAGAAGCAAGACCATTGCTGACCATTCCTGCTGTTACATTTCAATCTGGGAAAAAGAAGAGAGTTTCACAAAAACTCAAAATGGCGGCCCCAACGACGTGATTGAATCCCTGGCTATTTTTAATGTTTGCCATCTTGACTTGATTTCCCGTGTTTTAATCTCTAATTATTTCACCAAGAACATATGCTGAGCTTTTGTCTTCCATTCATGTTTCTTCTGTTGACAGTTAATGGCCTGCCAAAACCCAGCGAAATATTTTAATTCAATATATATGATTCCCAGGAATAATTGTCTGGATAATTTAATAAGATTTTCTTTTTAACACTTTGGCCTTACAAGAAAGAGAAATACTCTTGGAGCGCTAGATCAGACGAAAGACCATGAAACTTTCTGGAACCAACATGCTAAGCAGCAGAAGAAGACAAAATGTCCCATTTTTCTCACATGCTCTCTTTCAGTTGTCTAAATGGCTTTCAATAGTTGTTACTTCAATGTTTGTTGGTGCAGAACTTCTTCTGCTCAGGGATTGGCAGTCTTTTAGTCTCAAGACTTGATGGCCTGAAAGGGTTCATCTAATGTCAGAGTGGCCCTCGTCAAAACACTTTGTGTTCTTCTTGTATGGAGGGCTTAGACTGATACTAATAGTAACTTTTCAGTTACTTTGCAGTTGCTATCTTTGAAAATAATAACAGGTACCATTTGTTAGAACACAGAACATCAAATTGGAAGGGACCCTGGAGATCTTCTAGTCCAACCCTTTTTGGAAGAGGAGACACCATACCATTTCAGACAAATGGCTGTCCAGTCTCTTCTTGAAGACCTCCAGTGATGGGGCACACAATTTTTGAATGCAAGTCTTTCCACTGGTTGATTGTTCTCACTGTCAGGAAATTCTAGTTCTAGGTTACTTCTCTCCTTGGTTAGTTTCCATCCATTGTTGATAGACTCAAGGAGAAAATGAGAAGGTGGCTTCACGGTACATCTACACCCAGTTGACTCCATCTACTGCCTATTGATCTTAGACCCATAAAAACAGAGAGATTTGTCTATGGAGATTCTCAGTCATCCAGGTCACGGTTGTCCCAAAGGTGCTTTTTCAAAGGGCAAGTGGACTTCCTTGGTTTTTTTCTTGAAGATGTTTCACTTCTCATCCAAGAAGCTTCTTCAGTTCTGACAGCTTCCATTCCCCACCATCCCTGTCAGAGCTGAAGACGTTTCTTGGATGAGAAGTGAAATGTCTTCAAGGGAAAATAAAGCCCAGCTGCCTTTTGAAAAAGCACCTTTAGGATAGCAAAGAGATTTCTTCCCTTCCAGCTTTTCTGAGTGTTCATTTACTTTGTTTAAATTCTTCCATTGGATATTCCCATTTTAGGGAATGAAATTGGACCAGCTGCTGAAATGGCAAAAAAACATTTGCACTACAAATTTAACATCAAATGTTGAATTGCTTGTTAAGGATAACTTAATACCTTATATATTTGCTCATGAGCAGACTTTTTACTAAAAAACCCCAAAAACTTACCGGCAACTTCCTACCCATGCAGAAACAGGCACACATTTCCAAATAAATAAAATGTATATAAATATGGTCTTCTTTAATATGTTATGAATGCCATTAAATAGGCTTAATGCAGTGGTGAAATCCAAATTTTTTTACTACTGGTTCTGTGGGGGTGGCTTGGAGGGCTTGGTGGGCGTGGCAGGGGAAGGATATTGCAAAATCCCCATTCCCACCCCACTCTGGGACCAGTCAGAGGTGATATTTGCCGGTTCTCTGAACTACTCAAAATTTCTGCTACCCGTTCTCCAGAACCTGTCAGAACCTTCTGAATAGCACTCCTGGTTTAATGTTACTTAGAAATGTGTTCCTGTATATTAAAGAAGTTAAATACTCATTTTTCATAGTTAAAAATTCAAAAGTTTTAGTTTAGGCTATCAGATCTGAGTTATTCTGGACTGAAGCAATCCTAGAAATGTGTTAAGAATGAATGGATGGATCAATGAATATCTCTTTTGATTTCTGGAGGGTTAAATTTTTGTTATCTCTTTGCTACCACCTAACAGTGCTTGGGATTACTGCAGACCAGTTATGGAATTCTAATCCTCAAAGTAGGAACAATACTCATAATTTACTGGGTTTTCCTAAGGTTGGCCCTTGCTAGTTTCTGCTTTTTTTCAGCCCCCAAGCCATCCATTTTATTTTATTTCATTTTATTTTGATGCACATCTGAAACGTAAGAATTGGAATGAGAGACCCAACCAATGCCACAGAGCCCCTACATCTTGTGTTAAAGCCCAATGTTCAAATTATTTGAGAATCCTTTTTTGCCAGCTCTCTTTCTAGAATAGGCTGGGTCCGCTTATTTTGTTGCATATGTTCTCGGCCCCATGATCTGGACCACCCGAGTGTGAATTCGTGGAATCATTGAATTGTGGTGTTGGAAGAAATTGCAAGATTGATCTATTCCAGATAGCTGCAATGCGTAGCAAAACCCAGTAGGACCATTGTCAAGAGATGGCTATCCATCTTCTTAAAACCCTTCGTAAACAGGCAGCCCAAAACTTCTGCTCCTACAGATCTTTCAAAAGATTCTCCTTGTATTTCAACATGTAACTGCCACTTAGAACCATTTTTGTGGTCCTAGATCTGTGGCAAAGAAAAACTGTTCCTGAACATCTTCTTTCCATCACTCACTTAAGCCAACTTTCTTTGTTTCTTGCCTGCAACATTCTGTCTACGTTCAGAAAACATTTGTAAGTCTGCATCCAAATTTACTGTCCAAAATACTGTCTTTGAAAGAAATGTTACTTTGTTTGTGACTATAAGCTACCAAATTTAGGGTTAGATAGGGCCTCTCCAGAGGTCAAAAATGTCAAGATGGGGTCCATGACCCCATAATTAAATCCCTGGCCCTTTTTAATGTACAGTAGTGGCCAAAATTGTGGAAACCTCTTTGGGAAAAGTGTATTTTTGAGGTTTGATGGCTAATAACACCACTTTTTGGGGGGGGGGGGGGGGTTTCCAAGATAATCCTATCCCACTGCTGGAATGGCCTAGGAATAGCCCAGATCTTCACCCAGTGGAAAATCTACGGATCCGACTAAAGAAACTTGTTAGTCAGAAGCGACCTAGCAATAAAACCCAATTAATTGAAGCAATCCTTCAATCTTGATTTCAAATTATAACAGCTGCAGAACTAAAAGACTTGGTTCACTCCATGGGAAGACGTTGTAAGGCCATCATTCATGCTAAGGGTTACCCAACTAAGTATTAACTGACATGGGGATCATTTTTGTATATCTTATATTTTCTATTGTGATAATTTTTGTATATCTCATTTTTTTCTACGTGTTTCCCTTTTCTTCTTTATACTGTAACTGCTATTCTAATAATAAATCCTTCCTAAAAGTTATTGCATTACATTCTTGATTAAATGATATTTCCATTGATATATAATTTTGTGTTACTACTTCAAAAAAAAAGTGGTGTTATTAGCTAGTTTTAGAAAATACACTTTTCCCAAAAGATTTCCACAATTTTGGCCACTACTGTAGTGACACAAATAAAAATTGGGCGGTTCAATCATGTGACTATTCCATCATGGCTGCTACCTTAACTTTTCGGCCTTTCCTTGGGTTGGTATCTCAGGTTGACCTCCCTTTCTAGATGCTTGAGAAGGTTGATGGAAACAACAAGAAGAAGAATAAATTATGGATCATGCTTACACAAAGAAGTTGATTCTAGCTTGCAAGGAACACTGGATTTGGCAAACCTAAAAAAGTATAAATTGTGTTGGTGGAAAAAGAGAATCCAGGTTCCTTTGTGGAAAGTTCCAGAAATACAGTAACCAGCTCTGGGAGTCAGTAAAGACATCCTCCAAGAAGGATTGGCAACATTTTCACCCTTCTAAATAGAGGCGTTGGGAGGTCTAACAACATAACTCAAAGTGACATGTTCTTAAGCCTTATTATGTCTCCAAATAAATAAATAAAAATGAGAGAGAAGTTATGTCTGCACAGTATATTTCTTGCTTCTGTAATCAGAAACAGAATCTTCTGTTTTAAAAAAAAGGAAAACAAGAAATGTTTCGTTTTTCTCTTTCTTTTTTTCCTTTTTTTAAAAAAAAGAAGTTCAATTCGTAAGAGTTTACACAAGTCTGTTATAAAGGATATTTTCCCGCTTCCAGGTTTTTAAAGAACCCTTGGGAGAATGGACGTTGTCTTACCTGAACGTCCTTTTTCTGGGCGCTGCGTACACTATCCAGGAATGGGTTAACCTTCAGCCCTTGGCAGTGAACTGAGTGATTATTTAAATAAGTTTCCCCTTCCGGCTCCTTAGCCACACCCCCAATCCCATGATCCCCAGTTGAACAAAGGTAAAGCAAACGGACTAATCATGAGGTACAACACAATTTTATTGATTACAACTATAACTCAGAAATGGAAATTGCCCAACGGGGCCCAACAGGCAGGAAGCTAATCAAGGGGGTGGGTCTGGATAGTGTACGCAGCGCCCAGAAAAAGGACGTTCAGGTAAGACAACGTCCATTTTCCTGTGCGCTTCTCCCACTATCCAGGAATGGGATATACCCAAGCTTAAACCCCATGGGCGGGAAGCTGACTGCCTCCGGAGGTCCCCTCCATCACCACCTGCTGCAGAACTCTGCGGCCAAAGGAGGCCTCTGCGGAGTTGAACTCGTCGATTCTGTAGTGGCGAATGAATGGGGTGAGTGACGACCAGGTCGCCGCTCTGCAAATGTCCACTATGGAAGCCTGCGTGGCCCAGGCCGCTGTGGTGGCCGCACTGCGTGTGGAGTGCGGAAGGATTTTGCCAGGCGCTGGTTGGGAGTCCAGCTCGTATGCCATGGCAATACAAGCCTTGATCCACCTGCTGACAGTTGAGGCGGAAATTTTCTGGCCCATGGATGTTGGATTAAAGGACACTAGGAGTGCCTCCATACGTCGAAAGGGGGCCGTCCGTCGTATGTAGATGCGGAGGGCTCGGCGGACGTCAAGGGTGTGCCAACGCTTCTCCCTAGGATCTCTTGGTGATGGACAGAAGTCGGGTAGGACGAGTTCCTGGGCGCGGTGGAACCAGGAGTTCACCTTCGGGATGAAGGCCGGGTCCAGGCGGAGGATTACAGTTGGATCCTGGAAGATGCAGAGGTCCTTACGTACCGACAGCGCTGCTAACTCCGACACTCTCCTGGCGGAGGTGATGGCCAGGAGGAAAGTCACCTTGAGAGATAGGAGTTTGAGGGATGCTGATCGCAGAGGTTCAAACGGTGGGCCTGTCAGTGCCCGGAGGACCAAAGGCAGGTCCCACGAAGGGTAGCGATGCACTGTGGGGGGCCGTAGGTTAGTGGCACCTTGCAAGAAGGTCCGTATGTGTGGATGGTGCGCTAGGGCCCGGTATGGAGCGCATGAGATGACGGAGGATAAGGCTGCTGTCTGCCGTCTCAAGGTGGCAGGTGAAAGCCCTTTGGCTAGGCCTGAGTGCAGGAATCACAGAATGTCTCGCAATAAGGGCGATGTGGGGTCTGCGTGCTGAGCGGCACACCAGCGGCAGAAGCCTGCCAGGTCGATTCATAGATGCGTGTCGTCGAAGGGCGCCTCGCTGCTTGGATGACGTCCACCACACAATCAGGTAAGTTATCTTCTTTCAGGATGCCCCGCTCAAACGCCAGACGGCTAATTGAAGCCACTGGGGGTCTGGGTGAGTGACCGCCCCTTGGCACAGGATCAGCTGGTCTGGGGGGATTACCCAGGGCTGGGCTACCGAGAGGGCCACGAGGTCGGCGTACCATGGCCTCCGGGGCCAGTTGGGGGCCACAAGGATGAGGCTGGCCTTCTCTGCTTACAGCTTCCTGATGAGGCGTGGCAACAGGGGGACTGGTGGAAACGCATATAGAAGGCCCTTGGGCCACCTGCAGCGAAGAGCATCGTAGTCCTCTGCCTGTGGTGATGGATATCGAGACACGAAGCGACGTAACTGGGTGTTGGCTGGAGTCACAAAGAGATCCAGCACTGGAGTTCCGAAGCGTGTCGTGAGCTGCTGGAAGAGGCCTGGGTGAAGTTGCCACTCTGCCTGGTCGATTGTCTCCCGGCTGAGCCAGTCCGCCCGGACGTTGGTGGCCCCTAAGATGTGGTCCGCCCTGAGCGATAGCAGGTGTGCTTCCGCCCAGCTGAACAGAGCTTCGGCCTCTGCCATCAGGGGACGGGATCTTGTGCCCCCCTCTCTGTTGACGTGGGCCTTGGCCGAGATATTGTCTGTCCTGATGAGGACGTGTTGCGCCTGTACTGCTGACTGGAACTGCTGTAAGGCCAGGCGGATCACTTGGAGTTCTAGTAAGTTGATGCTGCAGCTCTGTTCCTTGCGGGACCACTGGCCTTGTGCCACTAGGTGGCCGAGGTGTGCTCCCCAGCCTCTGAGACTTGCGTCAGTGGTGAGTATTGGCTCCAGGAAGCTGGAGCCCTTGCGGAGAGACTGAGGCGTCCACCATCGTAAGGACCGGCGAACCTGGGGCGTGAGCCGTACCTTGCAGTTTGAGTCGGCTGACCCTGTCCGTTGGAAGGGAAGGAGGAACCACTGTAGGGGCCGCGAGTGTCTGCGTGCCCACGGTACGAAGCAGGAGACCATCTTCCCGAGGAGCTTCCCGAGGAGGCTGGAGAGGCAAAGGAGCGGTGTTCTTCTCTCTGCCAGGACTTGTAGTGACAGGGTGTGAATGCTCCTGGCTCTGTCCGGGGACAGGAACACCTGCCCGCTGGTTGAGTCTATCACCGCCCCCAGGTGCTGCAGCCTGGTGGAGGGCTGGAGCTGGCTCTTTTCGAAGTTTATGCTGAAGCCGTGGTCCTGGAAGGCTTTCAGCACCCGCTCCATGTCTCTGGTCGCCTGGTCCCGTGACGAGGATAGGATCAGAATGTCATCTAGGTAACAGAGCACTCTGATCGGGACCGCTCTCAACCTGGCCGCTACTACCGCTACCAATTTGGTGAAGGTACGGGGAGCCGATGAGAGGTAGTGCTGGCCCGCATACTCGAATCTTAGGAATCGGCGGTGGTCTGGCCGAATGGGCACGTGGAGATAGGCCTCCCTGAGGTCTACCGATTGCAGGAAGTCTCCCTGTCTCACCCCCGCTAGGATGTATTTGAGGGAGTGCATTTTGAACCTGTGATATTTTACTGACAGGTTCAGGGCCTTTAGATTGAGAATGGCCCTCCAGCCCCCAGAACTCTTGGGGACCAAGAAGAGAGTTGAATAGAAGCCCGACCCCTGATGGGCCGGGGGTACTGGTTCTATTGCACTGATGTCCAGGAGGTGCGAGATCTCTTGCGACATGAGATGTTGCAGTTCCCTGGACCGCGGGAGAGGGCAGCGAACAAAGCGGTGTGGCGGCTGGCCAGAGAACTCGATGGATAAACCAGAGGAGATCGTGCACCTGACCCATACATCCGAGGTTGAGAGGGCCCATTGATGGTGGAAGAGTAGAAGCCTTCCTCCTATGGCGCCCTCTGCGAGCGAGTCACTTGCCCCTTCTGGCATTCTTGAAGCCGGTCCCACGGGAGCTGCGCCTAGGTTGCTGATTTCTTCCTCTGTCTCTGAACTGGTGTCTCTCCTGGAACCTGTCTCCTCCTTGGTAATGAGAACGTTGAAAGGAGGACCCCCTGGGTCCTGAGCCAGCGCGAAAGGGCTGCTGGGGGTAGGGGGAGTACCTTCACTCCTGGCGGCGGAGAGTAGAGGGGAGGACTTTCCTCTTATCCTTCCCTTCGACTAGCAGAGGCTCCAAAACTTGGCCAAAGAGGTCAGGAGCCTTATAGGGAGCCGCTGCCAGTTTCCATTTGGCCTTTAGATCCGCTCTCCAGGGACGAACCCAGAAGAGTCTCCTGGCCGTGATGTTGGAAGCCAAGGCTCTCGAAGCGAACTTTGCGGAATTCAAGGAACCGTCCGCGCGGTACTCCGTGGCCGCTATTATTTTGTTGATGTCGTGTTGTAATCTGGAGTCTTCTGGCGGGAGCCTCTCCTGCAGCTGACGGAGCCAAATGCGGGATGCCCTACTGAAGAAGGACGTTGCTGTTGCTGTTTTGACTGACCAGGCGGCAGCCTGATGGGTCTTGCGGAAAGCGCCCTCCATCCTCCTTTCCTCTGCCTTGAGTGCGTCTAATGGATCGGTGGAGATCACTGAGCTGGAGGATAGAGCTGCCACTGGCTGGTCTACTGAGGGTAAGACTAGCAGGTCTTCTAATTCAGGGGCGGCACAATACAGCTTTTTGTCCAAGCTGCTGGCTGTTGTTTGAGATGCCGGCTGGCTCCAGGGATTCTGCACAACGTCCACAAAAAGTTGAGGACAAGGGATGCAGTCCTTCTGAGGTTTGGCAGACTTAAACAGGGCGTCATGCAGGCCCGACGAGGCGGGGGCGGATGTGGAAACATCCCCTGGTAACCCCTGCTGAGTTGTTTGCCTAGGGTAAAAAAGGAAAGGTTGGGGGAACCCCACAGAAGCAAATACCTGAAAAACGTGGAGCTCCCAAAATCACTTCAGCTTTTGCCAGGAACTGAGTGAAGACTGGGGATCATGGGATTGGGGGTGTGGCTAAGGAGCCGGAAGGGGAAACTTATTAAATAATCACTCAGTTCACTGCCAAGGGCTGAAGGTTAACCCATTCCTGGATAGTGGGAGCAGCGCACAGGAAAAATGAGGAAACTCTCAACAAATTCAGCAACTCTTCATTAGGAGGGCTTACTTCCTAATCAATCTCATTTTGATTTAAGGCAATCAAATCACTCTTAGAAAGAGTGCAGAGAAGAGCAACAAAGATGATTAAGGGACTGGAGGCTAAAACATATGAAGAACGGTTGCAGGAACTGGGTATGTCTAGTCTAATGAAAAGATGGATTGGGGTGACATGATAGCAGTTTCACAATATTTGAGGGGCTGCCCCGAAGAAGAGGGGAATCAAGCTATTCTCCAAAGCACCTGAGGGAAGGACAAGAAGCAACAGTTGGAAGCTAATCAAGGGGAGAAGCAACTTAGAACTAAGAAGAAACTTCCTAAACGTGAGGACAATTAATCAGTGGAACTGCTTGCCTCCAGAAGTTGTGGGGGCTCCATCACTGGAGGTATTTAAGAAGAGATTGGACAACCACTTTTCTGAAATAGTGTAGGGTCTCCAGCTTGAGCAGGGGGTTGGACTAGAAGACCTCCAAGGTCCCTTCCAACTCTGTTATTCTGTTCTGTTCTGGTAAGGACATGGATGACGGCCATCAGACCTTCTCTCTCTGATATTGTGGGACTATATTGATTGAAATTGATTGAATGCCAAGACCTTTCAGCAACCATTTCTAATTTGTCATCCTGCTTCCCCATTCATCATTTTCAGCTGAACATCTTCCTCTGCCCTCGCATTTCAGTCATGGGTTTAGAAGCCCCTCTACCTTCTGCACTGGGGCAGCCTCTTCCACCATAGAATGGGGGCTGCCCCCCATGTATTAGAAGAGAAATGGAAGATGGGGCTGGTCTAGTGACTTACTTGCATCAATGGTGGGTTTCGCTTACCTTTGCTACCGCTTTGCTCTCACGCGCACTTCTGCATATGCGCAGAAGCTTCTCTGCATGCAGAGAGCGTATTTGATGATGTCCCACCGCCACTTCTACCCAAACCAGGGAGAACCGGTAGCAACCCACCACTAACTTGCATGCTCTATGATAGGAGGAAGGGGCCTTTAGCAGCATAGCTCTTTCTCCTGGTTTGATCCTGATAGATTCCTTCATCAACCTCTCCTCAAAGCTTCATCGGGGTCCTGAAGAGGTTGCAACCCCATCCTAACCGTTCCTCACCTCAATTTTGCAAACTGATGGTTTACCCCTTGGCCAAGAAGACAACCATGATTCAGAGACACATCAATCATATAACTTATGAAAATAGAAGCCTTAACCTCCACATCACGTGGTTTGATTTTTCTGGAAAGGAAAAAGGAGGAAGAATGCTGAGGCTTTTAAGCAAAGGGGACAGCGTAAACAGAAAGTTCCACAAAGTCCTGGGTTGATTTATATTAGACGATGGAAGCCGAGAGCTGCAGGGATACATTCAAAGGATACAGACCCTTTGAAAGGATGGTGTGCCTATTTATCTGGGATCAGCTCAGACCTTTGGCCTCAGGGCCCTGGATAGGATCACAGCCCCAGGGTATTTGACAGTGAAGCAAACCAGTTGCACAGTGTGAGGCCTCTGCAGCATCAGGAGAGATCTGTGGTTCTGATCAAGGGAATGGGGAGCTCTTTAGCAACCAGGAGAATGAGATTGACAGAATAACAGAGCGGGAAGGGACCTTGGAGGCCTTCTAGTCCAACCCCTTGCTCAAGCAGGAGATCTTAGACCATTTCAGACAAGGGGCCGTCCAATCTCTTCTTGAAAACCTCCAGCGATGGAAGTCTGTAAAGATTCTTAGTCATCCAGGTCAGAGTTGTCCCAAAGGTGCTTTTTCAGGAGGCAACTGGACTTCCTTGTTGTTGTTGTTGTTTTCTTCTGAAGACGTTTCACTTCTCATCCAAGAAGCTTCTTGGAGGAACGGATTTCCAGAGAGAAAAATTGCAGACTACAGGAACCATTTTTATGACTCAGGTGACCCTGAGGACACAGATAAAATTCCAAGTGCTTCAAGGCCCTCTAAAACAATACAGAAGACCAGGTGTCTGCAAGGCATATAAATCCTTCATTCCCCTGTCAATGCTGAAGAAGCTTCTTGGATGAGAAGCAAAACGTCTTCAAAAGAAAACAAACAAGGAAGTCCAGTTGCCTCCTGAAAAAGCACTTTTGGGACTCCAGTGATGGAGCCCCCACAACTTCTGGTGGCAAGTTGTTCCACTGATGACTAGTTCTTCCACTCAGGAAATTTCTCCTTAGTTCTAGGTTGCTTCTCTCCTTGATTGCTTCTTGTCCTGCCTTCTGGCGCTTTGCAAGACCTCTTCCTTGCTGGTTGGAAAATTGTCACCCACCATCCCCAGTGGGGAAAACGCATGGCTCTCCCTCTCACTCCTGAACAGCAGCTGAAAATGTCGTGGAAAGGATTCTGTTTATCTAACTTTTGTCATTTCCGGTGTGTTGCATTTGGTACCGTGGACGCATTCAGGGACACCTATTGGACAGCTTCAAATTGGAAAAGAGAATTTAATCGACCCCAATGGCCTTATTGTTCTCTTTCAGCTTTTTCCTAATCCAGAGGCATCAAGGTGTCAATGGGAAAGACTATTCTTCAGCCTTATTGCAGGAAACCACAATTGAACCCAACATTTCTGTTGCTAAGCGAGACGCCTCTTAAATGAGCTTTGCCCCATTTTACAATCTTTCTTGCCAGAGTTGTTAAGTGAATCATTGCGTTTGTTTAAGTTGGTCACATGGCTGTAAAATGAATCTGGCTTCCCCATTGACATTGCTCGTCAGAAGGTCATGTGACCCCAGGACACTGCAACCGTCATAAACACGAGTCACTTGCCAAGCATCTGAATTTGGATCACTGCAACAGTGGTAGGTTTCAATTTGTTTTACTATCGGTTCTGTGGGTGTGTCTTGGTGGGCGTGGCAGGGGAAGGATACTGTATAATCCCCATTCCCTCCCCACTCCAGGGGAAGGATACTGCAAAATCCCCATTTCCTCCCCACTCCTGGGGAAGATTACTGCAAAATCCCCATTTCCTCAACACTCCTGGGGGAAGGATATTGCAAAATCCCCATTTCCTCCCCACTCCAGGGGAAGATTACTGTAAAATCCCCATTCCCTCCCCACTCCAAGGGAAGGTTACTGCAAAATCCCCATTTCCTCCCCACTCCTGGGGAAGATTACTGCAAAATCCCCATTTCCTCCACACTCCTGGGGGAAGGATATTGCAAAATCCCCATTTCCTCCCCACTCCAGGGGAAGATTACTGTAAAATCCCCATTCCCTCTCCACTCCAGGGGAAGGATACTGCAAAATCCCCATTTCCTCCCCACTCCTGGGGAAGATTACTGCAAAATCCCCATTTCCTCCACACTCCTGGGGGAAGGATATTGCAAAATCCCCATTTCCTCCCCACTCCAGGGGAAGATTACTGTAAAATCCCCATTCCCTCCCCACTCCAGGGGAAGGTTACTGCAAAATCCCCATTTCCTCCCCACTCCTAGGGGAAGGATACTGTAAAATCTCCATTCCCGCCCCACTCCATCTCTGGCTGAGATGCTGAGCCTGTTGATCAGAAAATGGTCATAAATCACTTTTGTCAGTGCTCTCCAAACAGTCACTAAATGAACTGTCGTAAGTCGAGGCTCACATGTCTTCTACTTTCCTGAAACACAGAAAGGTGATACTCACAGGCATATTTAGGCCTTGGTAACTTTTCATGAAGGGATCTTAGTTCTACATAGTTTGGCAATATATATTTTACGCTTACCAAGCCACACTATTCATTCAAGTCAGAAAATATGGAGATTGGAGATTTCAGCAGCCAGAGTGACGCTGTTCAAATTTCATGGTGGAACTCATTCATGGAATGACAAATGGATTTTCAAGAAATATGAAACTGTTCTGAGAGCTGCGCTGCCTGATTCTCTTTCAGCTACGGCCAAGTTCTCCATTGTGCAATATTAGCTACAAATCTGATCGATTCCTAGAAGGAATGGGAAAGGAATGGCTCAGCAAGGCGAGAAGGGAAACGCAAAACAATGGATGGCAAGAGAGACAGTAGCCTAAGCCAGGAGTTCCTTTTTCTTCCAACTTCCTTCTAGTCTTTTTTTATTTCTGAGCGTTCAGTCAACACATTGAAACATCTATTCTTATTTCTTTTATAACCGTGAATGTTACAAACACCCTCTTGTTCAGATAACAAAAGTTAAGGGTTTTTTTAGGGCTAGAGTTTCCATTGGTCAGGAATGGAGAATAATAGGTAATCCTCGATTTATGACTACAATTGAAATCGGAGTTTGGGTTGCCTTCCCCATCCCACCCTGGAAGTCCTCTGGAGGCTGAAAACAGGCCGTTTTCCACCGGAGGTTGGCGAACGGGCCATTTTCGGCCTTTGGAGGACCTCTGGGGGGGGGAGGCCATTTTTTGCCCTCCCCAGGCTCCTAGGAAGGCTCTGGAGGCTGGGGAGAGAGAAAAACGTGCCTTTGCAACCACCCCCAAGGTCCTCCGGAGGCAGGAAACAGCCTGTTTCCCTACTTCTGGTGGGCCCAGAAGGCCCAAAAATCAGCTGGACAGTGCAAGCATGCGTGCCAGAGTTGAGCTCGCATGCCCACTGATATGGCTGCGCGTGCCACCTGTGGCACCTGTGCCATAGACTTGCCATCAATGCTCTATACCATTCCGGACAAACGACTGTCCAAGCTCTTCTTAAAGAGATGGTCTGGTGTTGGAGCACCCACAACTTCTGGAAGCAAATCATGTGGTTGTTAAGTGAACCTGACTTCCCCCGTGTTGGGAAGGGGAGAGATGGTGGGATGCTGCCACCGTCATAGGTACATGCCAGTTTCCCAGTGCCCAAATTTTGATCACATGATCTTGGGGATGCTTGAAGATGGTATATAGGAGGGACGGTTGTAAATCTTTTTTTCCCCCAATGCTGTCGTAACTTCGAAAGGTCCCTAAAAGAATGGTTGTAACCTGTACACAATTTAGACACAAATCTTTTAAAACTTTTCAGGCTGAACCAGACCAAGAGACACGTTGGAGAAAGGAGAATCCCTTCGCCTTCTCTTCTCTCAAGCTTTCCCCTCAAGGAGTTTCCCTCAAAGCTTTCTCCCGCACTCAGATGTAACTGAAAAAATGGGGGAAAAAATAAAATAAAAGGATAATCGAAACAGAGACATTAAAACCCTGGTTTGGGGAGGGGAGAAGCGAAGGAAAACAGAAAGGATTTCAGAGGCTTATTAAGATCCAAATCTGGCAGCTGATTTATTTTCCATGGAAGTAGGTTGGGGATATATTTCTCAGCTCAGGAAAGTAATGAATGGGGTTTGGTTTCCATCCATGGATTGATGCCCTTCCTTCAGTTCTTAATGCAGCTCAAATGTTCAGGACGTGGTGAAGCCACCACAGCCACACGGAATGAATGACTTTCCAATGAGCGCAAAGGAGAAAATGGCATTTTATGTTAAGTTATATCGTAGGTGGTGCCCCCTTCCTCTACCTTTAAGCTATTCCAGCACAATCATGTGGAGACTCAACCCAGGATGGTATCATGGTTGCCCTCCTACCTTTGTCAGGAGGACCATAAGCAAAAATTATTTTCTCTTCTGTGGAATTGGAGCTTCGTGTTCAGAAGAGCTCAGGGCTAGGAAAAAGCTACGTTCTTCCACAGAGGCCTCCAATTCACAGGTCTCTGGAAGAGAAACTGAGACATAGCCCACCCAGAGGGATGAGGAGATATTATCTATCTATCTATCTATCTATCTATCTATCTATCTATCTATCTATCTATCTATCTACCTACCTACCTACCTACCTACTACCTATCATCTATCTGTCTGTCTACCTACCTATCATGTCTGTCTGTCTGTCTACCTATCAATCATCTGTCTGTTTATCTGTCTATCTACCTACTTACCTACCTACCTACCTACCATCTTTCTATCTATCATCTATCTATCTATCTATCTATCTATCTATCTATCTATCTATCTATCATAGATAGATGGTAGGTAGGCAGGTAGGTAGGTAGGTATATTAGATAGATAGATAGATAGATAGATAGATAGATAGATAGATAGATAGATAGATGATAGATAGATAGATAGATAGATAGATAGATAGATAGATAGATAGATAGATAGATAGATATGTCTGTCTGGTTGTCTACCTACCTATCTATCTACCTACCTATCTATATCTACCTACCTACCTATCTATCTATCTACCTACCTATCAATATCTGTCTATCTGTCTGTCTGTGTCTATATCTATCTATCATCTATCTATCTATGATATGATTTGATGATTAATTCGATAATTGATTCGATGATCTTATATGATGCATTTTTTTTATTCCCACCCTGGTAGGACTAGAAGAGAATTCCTTTCAAGTTCATCCAATGGATGTTATGACCAAGAAGGAATTTGAATTCCTCCTCCTAAACCCCAACATCATTGTCCACTATATAGCAAGAATAGCAAAGGAACAGAGGTCTAGATTTCCTGAGGAGGTCTCTGTTCAAGGGCTGCATGTTGGACATTCTCAGAACTCATTCCTATTTTAAGCCGCCACCACCCAAGGCTCCATTTCCCCCCCTCCCCCAGCCCATGGCTAACACAAGGGAAACTCCTATTGTGCAAACGCATTGAGTTTTTGGAACTCAGCCTTACTATCTGGATTTCTTCAATGGTGAATGAATACTCCGGAGCATTGTTGTTACTTTTTTTTTTTTTTTAAAGGTAGAAGTTCCTACTCTCTTCTTTCTAACATCAAGGGAAGTAGGATTAGCTCAGACAAAATTACCAGAACGGCTCACATCATTTTTCTCATGATGTCATATGGATACCAGCTGGGCTTTGAAATACAATACAAACAGTCCGATGATGAACGCACAACACTTCATTACAGTGTCTGTTAAAATAAACCAGCATTGTATCAAAGGCCATTGTCAACTCTGAAATGTTCATGGCCAAACACATTTCTTTCACCCACCTGGATCTGAGGATATAGGAGCCACCTAAAGAATAAGTTGTAGAGTCCTGAGATAACATTGACCAGGACATGTCTGGAAAATCAAAGAGCACACAATGGGCTTGTGTGTGTGTGTGCAACACACACACACACCTGTACAGTGTTTGCTTTCACAAGGGAATTGAAACAAAATTAATACGGGAGTCCAGAGAACAAAAGAAAGAAACAACCAATTATCAATCTCCTCTGCATTATTTATGGTGCATTAAATTTTTTAAGCGCTGCTTTCCTTTGCCTGTAGAACCTGGAAAATGTCAATTCGTGGCTGGGAAAACTAAGGTTGCTAACCATGAAGAAATATGCAGTAACACTGATTTATTTCCTGGCACTTTCTGCTATGGGGACCCGCAATTGATGGGCTGTTTTATGAACTCTGTCACTGAAGAAGTGTGATCTCAGTTCTCTGGTGGGTTATGAATATGAGCAAGAAATTCAAAGGATGTTGTTGCACCTTCTACATCTCTGGAGGAAAAGAAATTCAATGTCAGTTAAATGCACAACCAAGTCTACGTACATTTGTATTAGTTTATGCTTTGAATTTATCTATATAATTCTTCAAGCCTCAAGACCAAATATGTGAATTCCCCGGTAAGATACTGTTGATTTCTGAAAACCCCCTGAACAGCTTTATTGAACCCTCTATGGAAGACATTTTGCATAGCAGAATTTGAAATTATGGTTGAATTCACACAGTTTTGGGGAATAAAGGAATCAAGTTTTCAAACAAAATGGCTGAATATATAAGATTTAATTCTTCACTTCCGAAGACAGGCAGGGAGATTTTGACATGCCTTCCGTAAAAGAAAAGTTTCCAATTTTGTATTAAAAGAACACGACATGCATTTAATTCAACTGGACTTGAAAGCATAAACCTGCATTGGACAAAAATGTTATTCTAGTCATTGACTTTCCATAAATGTTTTCTTGTGTTCTTGAACTCATAATGGTAGGCAAGCATATATGGACGGCAGCTCAGCCTCTGAAGTTTTGTGCAAATGTTCCATACATTAGCATGTACAACATAAATACTGCGAAACATACTTGGGGAAGATAGAAGGGCTACATAACATAATTCTCTCCACCTTTAAATTGGCCAGGACTTCAAAAGAATCGGTGGGTTGAGATGGCAGGAAGTTCTCCAAAGCAATCAGAAAACCATTCATTTGTGCTGGGCTATATTGGGAACACTGGAACACTCAGCTGGGAAACTGTGGCCATCCTAGACCAAGCCTAGTCCAAAAGTGCTAGGGAATTTCTAGAAGCCTGGCACTCTGACAAATCAGCCATCAATAGACACAGACATAAACAACACCTGTAGACTATGCGAAAGAGACAATCAACCAGCCCAAAAGAGAAGAAAAAGGCCCCAGCACCGTTCCAGGAGATAAACTCCAAGATTAATATCAAAGCAACAATCAAGTAAGCAATACCCCAACCAAGATGTCCCAAAGGTGGTTTTTCAAGAGGCAACTGGACTTTCTAGGTTTCACTTCTCCTCCAAGAAGCTTCTTCAGTTCTTCTTCAGTCAGAGCTGATGAAGCTTCTCACATGAGAAGCAAAACTTCTTCACAGAAAAACCAGAAAGTCCAGTTGCCTCTTGAAAAAGCACCTTTGGGACAACCAGGACCTGGAGGATGGAGAATCTCCATAGGCACCTCAACCAAGAAACAGCCAAAGAAGCCAACCGTAAACAGCTCAACCAAAGAATCTCTAAGATCAACCTCACTAACACTGACAGGGCAAGCCACTAGAATATAAATGGAAAACAAACCCCTCTCCTTTCTAGCAGTGATGATGTTAGCTAGTTGGGTAATGAAAGGCCTAAAAGAACTCAACCACGCTCTGAGAGCAGTTCTCACATTGGAAATAGCCCACTCTCTGCAGAATGTAGAGGTCCAATCAGCCTACACGTTACCAAGCAAAGATGTTTCTGTGTCCTTAGGATCCCTACCTCAGCCTGTCCCATCCCAGTTAGACATTCAACTCCCTTCTGACTAGGTTGAAAACATTTCAGTGGGACTAAAGCCTTTTTCAATCCCTTTCACTGCTGGTACCCCTGCAATCCAGTGTTACATCACCTCAGCGGTGAAATGCACTTACCTTTGCTAATGGTTCGGGAGTGTGAACACCCGTGCCTCTTCTGTGCATATGCAGAGTGTCAAAAACAGGACAAAGAGCCTTGGTGGCACAGCAGACTAAAGTGCTGTTAACTAGCACCAGCTGCCTGCAATTACTGCAAGTTCAAATCTCACCAGGCTGAAGGTTGACTCAGCCTTCCATCCTTCCGAGGTAGGTAAAATGAGGACCCGGATTGTGGGGGCAATAAGCTGACTTTGTATAAAAAAGAACACCACTTAGGGGGGCCCGAAAGCCCTACTAAGCAGGTATATACAAAAGTATGAAGGCTATTGCTTAACACATTGTGAGCTGCCTTGAGTCTCCGGAGAAGGGGCAGCATATAAACCAGATAAATCCGGCTAGATTTCACTGCTGCATCACCTCCTCTTCATGGAGTAAACTTTGGACTCACACTTGGGTCCAGCTGCTTTTTCTTGCTGCCAATGATCCAAATACAAATGTGTGGTTCTTGTGACAAGGGTTATACAGAAAGAAAATCAGACATCCAAGTCAATTGGAGATGTCTGGGGAGATATATTTGAAGTTTCTTAGAGGACCTCTTTCCATATGCAAATCTACCTTTGAGAATTTACAGAGAAGTTCTAGAGCAGGAAAACTCCAACATTGGCGATTTACTTGTGGATCTTAACTCCCAGAATTCCCTAGTCCCCAAGTCTTAAAGTTGCCAAGGTTGGGGATCCCTCCTCTAGATTAAAGGCTTGGGTCTATGTTTTAATTAGTTAATTACATGTTTTAGTGTTTAACTTCATAGTTTTTACAGTATACCATTATTTGCTAGTTCAAGAACAACCATTTGCTTCAACAGCTATAAATTTTGAACTTAATTTTTACCCTATGCTTTTACCTTATGCTGGGCAAAGACCAATATAAATTAAATACTGTAATAATATCTAAAAATAGCTCTATAATAAAATGTAAAAAGACAAGGTTTCAGCTATCGGATGAGTTCCATAAAGAGACCCTTTGTTTCTAAAATAGAAAGGGGAAAATGCATTCATGTGTAGATGCCAACCCACTGTCCAAAAACCACTGACCAGAATCCACAAAAGATTTAGAAAATATTTAGAGTTCTTTCATGTTACTTCTATGGCACTTCTCACATTTTTAAATATGGAATGTTGTCATTTTTCAGCAGTTCTGAACATTTTAAAAAAATGTTCTTGAGAAAACAAAATGGAAACTTGATATTTTTGAGATTTCAGAGCTGGGAAATAGACAAACGTAGAATTTTAATCCAAGCAAAACATTTTAAATCGATATTTAGGAGACTGAATGGGTATAGTATACAGAATTTAATAACCACTTCACTTGAAGCTATCCCCAAATAAGACAATTTATGCATAATGGACACAAACTATGATGTAAAACCTTTAATTTCACAACATATGGACAGACTTAACCATATTTTTCGGTATCTGGGATCCCACCTCCAAGACAATGGCGACATCAATGGTGAGGTGCAAGCAACGGTGAATGTAGCCTGGATGCGTTGGCGAGAATTCACTGGTGTGTTATGGGACAGATGAATGCCAACCCGTCTTAAATCCAAAATTTACAAGACAACCATCTGTCCTGTTGCACTGTATGGCACTGAATGTGGGCAGCAACAACAGAGACCAAAAGCTCTCTCCACGCCTTGGAAATGCGAAGGGCATTTCCCTTCTTGACCATATCACAAATGACACCATTCAACAACATTTTGATGTAGCACCAACCATAGAAAGATGAGAGAAGGCCGACTCCACTGGCATGGACACGTCCAGAGAGCAGCAGCTTCCACTGTGGCCAAGACTTGCCTACCAAGTAGAAGTCCATGGCTGGTGACCTTGCAGGCATCCAAAACAGAAATGCCAAGACACCATCAACAAAGACATGCAAGCCACGGGCCTGCGCCCTGGAGACGCAGCTGATTGTGCAAAGTTACTTTCAATGATCTGAAAAACTAGGAAGAAGAAGAAGAAGATGGAGAGACTTAACCATAGTTTCAACTGGGAAACAATGACCATCTGAGAACAGGCCAAGTCCAAAAATGCCAGGGAATATCTGGCACTCTGACAAATCAGCCATCAACAGAGACATGACATAAAAAATATCTACACATTATGCAAAACAGACAATCAACAAGCCCTTCAAAGGAAACAAAAAGTCCACAACATCTCCCTATCACCAATCAGCACCTAGATAAGCATAGATTAACACTAAGATTAACACTAGACCAACACTCAAGGAATAAACCATACCCCAATAAATAACTGCCAGACAAGCTAACAGTAAACAGTCCAACCAAAGAAGATCAAGAACTCTCCCACCAACAAGCCATTAGAATATAATTTGAGACCTAGCCCCAGTCCCTACCAGCACTGATAATATTACCTAGTTGGTCTGCAAGAAGACAACCAAGCTCAGAGAGCACCAAGGACCCCATATTTCAACCCTGAGCTGCAATTCTTTATCAACGAACAGGTATGCTGGCCCCTGACTAAACAAACCATATTATGATTTAATGTGACAACTTGGCTCACACACCAAGCCACCACAATAACTACATCCTCATAAGAATTCCAAATTTCCACACACAACTTCATTTGTTCCTAGTGTTATGTTGCACTTAAATAAAGGGACTTAAATAATTCTCTCTTACTCGGTGGTCTTCCTTACCTACTGTATATATACAGTTCAGCTCTTCTGTTTAGAAAATTGGCCAGAATGTAGAAAATATTTTTCAATGAAAACCAGTCATCAAGGATTCATTATATCAGTGTTTCAGAAACAACCTTCTTCCTCTAATAGTTGTAAATGTTGGCTTAGATTTAGAGAGCGCTAAATGAATAAGTTTGCACGTGTTTTAGAGTGAACTGACTTCTTTATTTTATCACAACCCATTTCCAAAATTTGTATGGAGATTCTCAGTCATCCAGGTCATGGTTGTCCCAAAGGTGCATTTTCAAGAGACAACTAGACTTTCTGGGGGCTTTTTTTGAAGATGTTTTGCTTCTTTCGCTTCTTTGTTGTTGTTAGTTGCAAAGTTGTGTCTGGCCCATCGCGACCCCATGGACAACATTCCTCCAGGCCTTCCTGTCCTCTACCATCCTCCGGAGTCCATTTAAGCTCACGCCAACTGCTTCAGTGACTCCATCCAGTCACCTCATTCTCTGCCGTCCCTTTCTTCTTTTGCCCTCCATCGTTCCCAGCATTCGGCTCTTCTCCAGGGAGTCCTTCCTTCTCATTAGGTGGCCAAAGGATTTGAATTTCATCTTCAGGATCCGGCCTTCTAGAGAGCAGTCAGGGTTGATCTCCTCTAGGACTGACCAGTTGCAGTCCAAGGGACTCACAGGACTTTCGTTTCTATTTATTCATAAATCCATTCCCCACCTTCCAGTCAGAACTGAAGAAGCTTCTTTGATGAGAAATGAAATGTCCTCAAAGAAAAACCAGAAAGTCCAGTTGCCTCCTGAAAAAGCACCTTTGGGACATCTCCAAAATTAAAAAGAAGCTGAAAGTATTATCTTGCCTACATCATCCATGGTCCAAGTCTGATATCTCTTTCTAAAGAATATCAAAGGTGAACGGTTATCCTCATCATGGCTTCATTTGCCAATGGGGAGCATGACTTATTCCTTATCTTGACACCTGTAAACATTTCTAATACATAAAATCTTTGGAACCAAGAATTCCTTTGATAGGCGAGACATCATGATGTCATCAACACTGTGCTCTCAAACAATATTGCCTTTTAAAATGTTAATTCTTCCAGTTTATTTGAACTCAGAAGAGAAATTATATGTGTCTGGGAAGTCCTCAGAAATTGGGGGATCCGAAAATTCAGAGTTAAAGCCGTCATCAGCCAGATAAAAGGGCCTTTTCCCTTTTTCTGATCCAATCACCCCAATCCTTCAGCTGTCACACATTGACTGCCAAAAACTCAGTGGTTTCCCTCTTGTCTAGAGACTGCTGTCCACTTGGTTGAAACAAAATACATAAAGCTGTGTGAGGGACATCACAATCCTGGAAAAAACCTGGTCTATGTACTGTATAAACATGCATGGAGAACGTATAGCAACTGAGATAAACAATGGTACTTCCTAGATGAAAGAGAAAGGAAGATTAAAGGGCTGCAGATAATGCAAGTTAATCAGCCTGATGGATGCTTTAAGGAAGCCCAGCCTGGCCCAGGCCAACTGACCTTTCTGACCAAAGAAGAAACAAAGGTGGTTTGAACCCAGGACAGAAAATGCTCCAAGCAACACCTGAGACAGAGGCAAGCAACCTCAAACATCTTTGAGGGTCCCACAGAAATCTTTTTAAGAACCGAAGGGTTCCTGGCCAGAATTATCCATAGGTCTTGTTTGGAAACTGATATAATTTGCAACAAAAGGAAAAAGACAACTCCTTTTGCTGACATTGTGCTTTTTTGCATTGATGTGATGATGCCTTTCCCATCATGCATCGGTGCAAAGACAAGATAGGTTCCCCACAACCAGGATTCTGCCTTGGCTGGTGGCCAAGACTTTAAAGATTTCCGCCGAGCTGAAACAACAGCCACCCAACCCCCGTGTTTTTATTGGCCTTTTTTATTATTATTTTGGAGCCCATCTTCTTCCAAAGCTGGGTTGAAATCTTCTCTCAACATCTTTTCTCTGCAGCTCCCTTTGTGATTCTGCAGCTGTAGGGCTGGGAAAGGATGTGCGGAGATCAGAAGCGGAGCCCCTTATCAAGCATCGTGGGACGCCCTGGTCAACTGACAGCTACCCTCGATTGTCATCCTTCCTCAGAGAGACAGTCAGTTGCTTGGTGGGCCTTCAGTCTTCAATTCAGTTCCAGTTCACAAGGGAGGGATGGCAGCATGGTTGTTGTAGTCTTTTGTACAACAACCTGCAGGTAGTCAAGCAAACCATCAGTCAGAATAGAGCTGGGAGGACCTTTGAGAATAGAATAGAATAGAATAGAATAGAATAGAATAGAATAGAATAGAATAGAATAGAATAGAATAGAATAGAATAGAATAGAATAGAATAGAATAACAGAATTGGAAGGGACCTTGGAGGTCTTCTAGTCCAACCCCCATTTAGGCAGGAAACCTTACACCACTTCAGACAAATGGTTATCCAACCTCTTCTTAAAAACTTCCAATGTTGGAGCATTTACAACTTCTGGAGGCCAGTTGTTCCACAGATTAATTGTTCTCACTGTCAGAAAATTTCTCCTTAGTTCTAATTTGCTTCTCTCCTTGATTAGTTTCCACCAGTGGTGCGTTGTTACTGGTTCATCCTGGATTGGGTGAACCAGTAGCAGCGGTGGCAGGAAGCTCCGCCCACCCACCCGGATGCTTCTGTGCATGTGCAGAAGTGTCACACATGAGTGAACCAGTAGCAAACTAAATTAAAACCCACTACTGGTTTCCACCTATTGCTTTTTGTCCTGCCCTCAGGTGCTTTGGAAAAGAGCTTGACTCCCTCTTCTTTGTGGCAGCCCCTGAGATATTGGAAGACTGCTATCATGTCTCCCCTAGTCCTTCTCTTCATTAAACTAGCCATGCCCAGTTCCTGCAACCGTTCATTGTATGTTTTGGCCTCCAGTCACCTAATCATCTTGGTTGCTCTTCTCTGCACTTTTTCAAGGGTCTCAATATCTTTTTTTACATCGTGACAACCAAGATTGGATGCAATATTTCAAGTGTGGCCTTGCCAAGGCCTTATAAAGAGGTCTAAACCAAGCATCATCCTATTCTTTCTTACATGGAAGAGCTGGTTCAACCACAAATAGGCAGATTTCCTGGAGCATCTGCTGTTGGGTTTGTGCTGAGTTCCTATCAGAAATCAATGCCAAGGGACCACGCGTCCATCCAGAACTCCCACAGTGGGTAATTTCCACTGTCCAGATGTGCTAATTCTTATTCTGACTTGCTTTCTGGATGAAGACTCTTTTGATGAACTGAGGCCGTCGGAGAGCTCCCATTTCATCCCAGGGAGCAATGGCCATGCTTACAATTACCCAACCACTTCCTATTTGGCATTCTTAAAACAACAATATATAAGCAACCTTACAACAGGATTGCTCCTTGTATTACAGAGAGAGAAAGTGTGGCTTGACCGGGGTCACTGAAAGAGTTCTTGGCAGTTTAAGGGATTCCCTGAGGTGTAATGGCTTCTTAGCTTCTTGCCAACATAGGAAAAGCACAATGGTCCTTCAGCCAAGAACTTTCCCATTTGTCAAGACTGGAAGGAGATGGATGAGGTTGCTGGACCATAAATACCAGATTCCTTGTACTTGGCTGGGCTAGCGTTCTTGGCACAGTTGTGGCAAGCCCAGCATGGTACAATGGTGGTGGAAGGAAAGGTTGGATATGAGCAGAGAGACCTGGACTACATTTCCACCAAGGTCTTCACTCCAGACCTGGCTCCAGAATCTTGGCACCCTCCACACAGTTTCTTCCTGGAATGTCTCCAGTGATATCTTGATCCAATGGTCTTCTCTACTATGAGTAGATCCAAAGACAAAGTGACAGAAGATTTTTTTTCCAGTACACTGTGGGAGAAAACAAACACTTGTGGTCACAAAATACATGATGACTGAAGACACTGACCCAGCTAACACTCAACACACATACATCAACAATCAGGCATCTCCAGCTGTGTGGACCATGACAGTTGCCAACTGGATCAAAGGTTGAACCTGGACTGTTCTTGACAATTAATGTGTAGATGAGAGACAAGGACCGATCTTGGTTAGTTCCATTATGACCTGGAAGCTCTCCAATATGCTTTGCAGATTGTGGTTTGCTTGGCTTTGGCCCAGCATGCTGTGTGAACCCCAGGCTACTGTGGCTTACTGAATAAACCATGGCTGGACGGTGAGCCCAGTATTTACATGACCTGCAAATCTAGCAGCACCTCCCATGCACGATCCATGCTTGTGTGTGAACCTGATGGAAACCCAGGTGTGCCTTTTCATTAGCAGCGGAGCATTTGAGAGTCACCTGGCTACATAATCACACATTGTTCCTTTGGCTCTTGTAGCCTTTTTTTTTTTTCATGAGATCAAAAGCAGAGAAAATGTTTATTTCCCCCATGCAAGCATCAAAGGAGGGTAGACCTCTTCTGCAAAGACAATCTTATCTCATGGCCCACTTCCTTTGATAAAAAGCTCATGCTCTCTCCCTCTCCCTTTTCTTTCTTTCTTTCTTTCTTTCTTTCTTTCTTTCTTTCTTTCTTTCTTTCTTTCTTTCTCTCTCTCTCTCTCTCTCTCTCCTTTTTCTCTTTCTTTTTCTCAATTTTTTGTTCTCTCTCCTTTCTCCCTCTCTTTTTCTTTCTTTTTCTCCCTCTCTTTTTCTTTCTTTTTCTCCCTCTATCCTTCTCTTTCTCTTTCTCTCTCTCTTTTTCTTTGTTTTTCTTCATTCCTTCCTTTTTCCCTCTGCCTCCTTCTTCATCTCTCTTTCTCTCCCTCTCTCATATCTTTCTCTCAATCTTTTGTTCTCTCTCTTTCTCTTTCTTTCTCTCTCTCTCTCTTTCTCTCTCTCTCTCCTCTCTTTCCCCTCCCCCCCCTTTCTCTTTTTCTTTCTTTCTCTCACTCTCTTCTCTCTTTCTCTCTCAAACTTTCTTTCTCTGTCTTTCTCTCTCACTCTCACCCCATCTTTCTCCCTCACTTCAAGAACTTTTCTTTTTTTTTTTTCAAGCAAGAAAATAACTGGAAGACTTGCCTCTTCAATAAAGTTGTTGTTTAAATTTTATTGCGGAGTTAGAGGGCGAGCAAAAATCATGGTAGGTTTTGAGAGAAAAAGTGGTTCCTTATTTCAGTAAGAACTCATCCTCTCAGCGGCCCCCTCTTTCCCCCAGAACCATCTTTGGGAAAGGAGCGTCCTCCAGCTGAATGAATGAATGAATAACAGGTCCGTGTCTTTTCCATCCAAGTTGGATTGCTGCTTTTGGAACGGATCATTAAGTTCACACCCGTGGCTCCGATCTGCCCAGGACTGCAGACAGGAGAAACTCTTGTCTGTCCTATCTTTGATCAACCCTTGAAATGGGGGGTGGAGCTCTGTAGGGAACAATGGTGTATTTCTGGAGAATTTAAGTGTTGCTGTTTGTGAGTGGCCGCATTCAGGAATGAGAGCGTTCAGCAATAAATGTGCTGTCAGATAGCATCAGGATGACAATTGTAGCAATTGTCTACAATTCCTGCTGTAGAAATATATATACTCACTCCCTTAAAATGCTGCTGCTGGTGGCATTACTCTGATAGACGAAGATGCAAAGTATCTGTAAACTCTAAGTAAGAGAAGTCAAGGAATGCAGTGAAAAATGGGAGCAAAATTAAACATAAAGTAAAACTAATGAGAACAGCCCAATGGAGAAATGATGGATAACTTCTACCATTTAGATTAACCATCAAAGGAACAACCAGTCAAAAATTAAATCACTTGGTAGAATAGAGGTGAAGAATTTGGAAATATTTTTCAGACGCTGTGGTTCCTACAAAAATTAGAATAATATGGGCAAACGTATTACCTGTGACATTTATTGAAGTGGAAGTTCAGCTTTGAAGAAGCAGATAGAAAGACAATGGAAGCCTTTGAACTCTGGGGTTGGAGAAGACCCTGGTGAATATCATGGAGAGCTAAAGTGACAAATGGGGAACCAAAAACTGACCCCGAGTTCCGAATCACAGAAATTATTCTACTTCAAGCACCTGATGCAAAGACCCAGCTCTCTGGAGAAGGCTGGAAAAGATAGAAGGAAAGAAAAGATCCACATGAAGATGGATGGACTCCGTTACATGGCAATGAGTTGTTGGAAGACCAGAAGGACAATGCTAGGAGAGAAGGTCACGAAGAAAACCTTTTGGAGATCCTAGCTAGGCTGGGGAGGTCGTAGAAGAAAAACTGTGCTTGCTTCTCTGAGCAAAATGCTATGAATGGACCACTGATGCTCATCCCTGGAGGTTTTGAAGAAGAGATTGGACAGCCATTTATCTGAAATGATATAAGATCTGCTTTAGCAGGAGGTTGGGCTAGAAGACCTCCAAGGCCCCTTTCACTTCTGTTATTCTGTTGTTCTTTGTATGATCACGCTTACCCATCCCGTCAAGCCTAAAGAAAGTCCAGAATAGGGATATTCTGCCACAGGGGGTTAGACTAGAAGACCTCCAGGGTCCCTTCCAGCCCTATGATTCTATGTTCTAACTCTCTGGCCTGATCTACTCTTTTAAACTGTTTTAACTCAATTACTAAAATTACAGGTTTTAATATAAGGGTTTTAACTATGGGCCAAATTGATTTAATTGGATTTTAATACTGTTTTAAATTTTGTATTTTATTTGCTGGCTGTCCACCGTCCCGAGTCCTTTGGGAGAAGGGCGGTATATAAATATAATAAACATAACATAACATAACATAGCATTTAGGTTCCATCTTTGGTACTCAGCATTTCTGACTGATGCCATTTCTTTTCTTTCTTTTCTTTTCTCTTCTGTACCTTCTTTTCTTTTGCAACATATATCATTTTCTCTGCTTGTTTTCTCCATGTTCGGCTCCCTCCCCACACCTAAGTGAGGCTGAGATTTGTTTTGGTTCATTTTTTAAAAGGGGGTTACTGAATTTGGGCTGATGAAATCAGGAAGGTTGCTGTATCTCTTTGCTGCCATCCTGTGGTCACCTTGAATGAAGTCCAAATCCTTCAAAGTCCAGGAAGACAAGTCTCCTATGACAGGGGTCTCCAACCTTGGCAACTTTAAGCCTTGGTGGACTTCAACACCCAAAGTTGAAGTCCATCAAGCTTAGAGTTGCCAAGATTGGAGACCCCTGTCATAGGATACACCCAAAGGTGCTTTTTCAAGAGGCAACTAGACTTTCTGATTTTTCTTTGAAGACGTTTCTCTTCTCCTCCAAGAAGCTTCCTTCAGCTCTGACTGGAGGATGGGGAATGGAAGGAAGGATCATCCAGTGATGATCCTTCCTTCCATTCCACACCATCCAGTCAGAGCTGAAGAAGCTTCTGTTCCTGTTGAACTTCTGCGAACACAACTTCAAAAGAGTTGTAGAATCGGATAAAATGCCTGCATTCTGTTTTAAAAGGTTCAATCGAGGACATCAGAACAGAGAAATAACCCTTTCAAAAGTGTTAAAAAGTCTCCCAGAAATGTGCTTCTGGCTCCTAGAGCTAAAAGTCACTTTGTTGATTTTGCTGGTATAAAAAAATACCTGACAGAAATTTGATTAATTATCAAGTTCTCTCCCTTGAGCTCATCTTGCCAGTTGTGTTTTGAGGTAGGTGAGGGGCTCAGGTTTCTTAGATGCAGTTTAAATACGTTCAGTAGGTTGGCAGGAAGCAAAGGGAAAGGGTGTCCTGTGTCAAAAATTCCCCCTTTTTTTCCTTGGCTCTTTCTAGTAAAACAAAAAAGACATTTGAGGCTTTCAACTCAGAACAATTTGCCCTGGAAAACATTCACCCTTTCCCTGAATCCAGTCAATGATTCACCTTTTTATATCTCTTTGAAACTCCTAATGAATATGTTAGGAAGGGGTGGGAGGGTCTCCAAGGTGTAATGTTGCTATAGCCAGCTTAGTGTAGTGGGTGACTGTGAGTTGTAGCTCTGCCTTAGGCACAAAGCCATCTGGCTGACTTGGGGCCAGTCGCTTTCTCCTAGCCCTGTGAAGGAGCCAATGGCAAACCACTTCTGAAATCTTGCAAGGAAAACTGCAGTGAGATTTCCAAGCAGTCTCCAACAACTCAAAGGCACAATCCTCAGAGTTTCATGGAACATAGAATAAATCAGAGTTGGAAGGGACCTCAGAGGTCTTCTAATCAGGGGTGAAATGCTCTCGGTTCGGACCGGCTCGGGCGAGTAGGTAGCAATGGCGGCAGGCAGTTCAGAGAACCAGTAGCAAAAATCCCTCTCCCCCCACCACCCAGCCTCCAGCTTGTTTACCTTCGCACACCTGCCTTGCTTCGCTTGCTGTAATCCCTGCAATCCATTGCATCAGCAAGCAACTGAATCTCTCTGCCTGCAATCAAGCTCATCGGTGAGCAGCTCTATCTGCCTGCCTGCCTGCCTTGTCCCTTCAATTGGGTAAATTTTTTTCCCCTTTGGGAGCTTTTAAAAAAAAAGTTAATTGGGTTTTTTTTTTAGTTGTTCCTTTTTTAGACCTAGCCATCTAAAGTTTAGGAAGTTTTAAATTTAGCTGCTTTTATATAAAAATAAAAATAAAATAAAATAATATTGGTGCCGCTTTCTGAGATTTTTTTATGTGTTTCTATAGAGTGTTTCACTCTAACTACACAAACACACAAAATCTCACAAAGCTGTATGTGGAATTTTGTGTGTGTAAAGTGTGAAAGTTGGTTTTTTTGGGCTTTTTGCGGCTGTGTGAGGTTCCTGCTTGCTGCAGGGGCCATTCTGGGTCTAGCACAGCTGCTTTTACACCGTGGGTGAGCCACTTGTGTTGTGTTGTGTTTTGTAGGTTAAAAAAGGGCAAAGAAGTGATGTTGACTTGGCCACGCCCACCCAACCAACAAGCCACATCTACCCAGTCACCTGACCACCAAGCCACGCCCACAGAACCGGTAACGAAAATTTTTAGATTTCACCCCTGCTTCTACTCCAACCCCCTGCTCGAGCAGGAGACCCTTGTGCCATTTCAGACAAATAGTTGTCCAGTCCAGTCTCTTCTTAAAAGCCGCCAGTGATAGAGCACCCACAACTTCTGGTGGCAAGTTGTTCCACTGCTGAATGGTTCTCACAGCTATGAAATTTCTCCTTAATTCTAGGTTGCTTCTCTCCTTGGTTAGTTCCCATCCATTGCTTCTTGTTTTGCCCTTAGGAGGTTTGGAAAATAGGTCGACTCCTCTTCTTTGTGGCAACCATTGAAATATTGGAAGACTCCTTTTTTATTAAACAAAATCACAGAGCTGGAAGGGACCTTGGAGGTCTTATAGTCCAACCTCCTGCTTAGGCAGGAAACCCTACACCACTTCAGACAAATGGTTATTCAACCTCTTCTTAAAAACTTAAGGTGGGCTTGCCGTTAAATGATTAAAATAGTCACTCCAACAGATCCTGAGGAGTTGAAAGTAGTAGAAGTAGAATGTTAAACCAACATAGGCTTATCTTCAGAGGGGAAGGGAAGGGAAGGGAAGGGAAGGGAAGGGAAGGGAAGGGAAGGGAAGGGAAGGGAAGGGAAGGGAAGAGAAGAGAAGAGAAGAGAAGAGAAGAGAAGAGAAGAGAAGAGAAGAGAAGAGAAGAGAAGAGAAGAGAAGAGAAGATAAGATGGCTGTGGATGCCGGCGTCCCGGTATAGCCAGCTGGTGCCATCGCTGGCTATTGGGGGTGAGTCATTGGCCCTCACAGAGGGGGCTCGCAACTTGGGTGTCCTCCTGGATTCACAGCTGTCCTTGGAAGGGCATGTGGCGGCCGTGGCCAGGGGGGCCTTTTATCAGGTTCGCCTGATGCGCCAGTTGCGCCCCTTTCTGGATCGGGACTCCATGTGCACAGTCACTCATGCACTCGTCACATCTCGCCTGGACTACTGTAACACTCTCTACATGGGGCTCCCCTTGGGGTGCACCCGGAGGCTCCAACTGGTCCAGAATGCGGCTGCGCGGGTGATTATGGGAGCGACAGGGCACTCCCACGTGACACCTCTCCTGCGCGAGCTGCACTGGCTTCCGGTGGTCTTCCAGGTGCGCTTCAAGGTGTTAGTTTTGACCTTTAAAGCGCTCCATGGCATGGGACTGGGGTATTTGCGGGACCGCCTGCTGCTACCGATAACCTCCCACTGGCCAGTACGCTCACACAGAGAGGGCCTTCTCAGGGTGCCATCAGCCAAGCAATGTCGGCTGGCGGCCCCCAGGGGGAGAGCCTTCTCTGTGGGGGCACCCACCCTATGGAATGAGCTGCCTCCTGAAATTCGTTTGATCCCGGATCTCCATGCTTTCCGAAAGGCCCTTAAGACTTATTTATTCCAACAAGCCTGCCTTGCTTGATTGATTTTAATGGGGTTTTAAAAATGTTTGTACTAGTAATTTCTGGGGTTTTAAATTGGGTATTTTAATGGGGTTTGAGACTTTTATTTTGGAACGCCAATTAATTTAATCTAATTTTAAATTTTTTAATATTTGTATTATATGTGTTTTAATTCGGTTGTTCACCGCCCTGAGTCCCCCTCCCGGGGAGAAGGGCGGTATATAAATTGAAATAATAAAATAAATAAAGAAGAGAAGAGAAGAGAAGAGAAGAGAAGAGAAGAGAAGAGAAGAGAAGAGAAGAGAATAAGGGAAGGGAAGAGAAGGGAAGGGAAGGGAAGGGAAGGGAAGGGAAGGGAAGGGAAGGGAAGGGAAGGGAAGAGAAGAGAAGAGAAGAGAAGAGAAGAGAAGAGAAGAGAAGAGAAGAGAAGAGAAGAGAAGAGAAGAGAAGAGAAGAGAAGAGAATAAGGGAAGGGAAGGGAAGGGAAGGGAAGGGAAGGGAAGGGAAGGGAAGGGAAGGGAAGAGAAGAGAAGAGAAGAGAAGAGAAGAGAAGAGAAGAGAAGAGAAGAGAAGAGAAGAGAAGAGAAGAGAAGAGACCTTGGAGGTCTTTTAGTATAACCCTCTGCTCAACCAAGAGACCCCAAACCATTCCTGACAAATGGTTGTCCAGTCTCTTCTTAAAAACTTCCAGTGTTGGAGCATTCACAACTTCTGGAGGAAAGTTGTTCCACTGATTAATTGTTCTCACTGTCAGGAAATTTGTCTTTAGTGCTAGGTTGTTTCTCTTCTTGATTAGTTTCCACCCATGGCTTCTCATCCTGTCTTCAGGTGCTTTGGAGAATAGCTTCACTCCCTCTTCTTTGGGGCAGCCCCTGATAATATTGGAATGCTGCTATCCTGTCTCCCCTGGTCCTTCTTTCCATTAAAATAGCCATGCCCAGTTCCTGCAACCGTTCTTCATATGTTTTAGCCTCCAATCCCCTAATCATCTCAGTTGCTCTCCTCTGCACTCTTTCTGGAGTCTCCACATCTTTTTTAGCATTGTGGTGGCCAGCACAATACTATCCAGTAGAATGCCTTCCATGTTCATAACTGCTTTGGAGGCGTTTGCAAACCGCTGGGCTTGATTTCCTTGAGATCCGAGACAATTTCAATAAGAGCAATAGCAGACAAAGAGGACAGCATTAGCCTGGCGCAGTTTTAACAGAAGTACCTGTAGCTGTAATTCTAAACGCTCTTATTACAAAGGAAAAGGGATTAGAAATTCAGTCCAACCTTTGAATAAAGTTCCTGGTTTTTGTTACCCTCGTAGTGAAGGCTTTTGTTAGAAATGGAGCGATTTGAATCAATAGAAGCGGAAAGCATTTTGACTCTCCAGAGGGCTCCTATCAGACTAAATATTTGCCTATCGTTTCTTTCCCGTGTGCTTTCATCTAATAAATAAATGCCATATATGGAATTATTGTAAAAGGAAAGAGAAGGCAGAGAAAAACAGACCCGTTTTCTGTCTGGCCCTCCAAGAAAGAAAGGATTAGTCCCCTGAATAAACTTTCCCTGAAGCGACGATGATGGCTTAATCCAAATTTGTACAACTGGCTGTTTTGTTTTATGTATTTATTACTGGAGGCAACAGAAGCTTTTCAATTCGCAATCCATCAAGGGGGGTCAGGTTACCACCAGAGTGAGTTTTAAAAATAGGAAGGGTTATTAATTGAATTGAATTAATTAAAATTAAATTTAATTTAATGAATAGGGCTCTTCTGAGGATTTTTTTTTTTTACCTCAGCCACGGATGACTTTCCATGTGTCTCTCATCTCAACCTCCCAATTTCCCAGGAAAACATTTAGGAGGACATAATTTATCTTCAAAAACAGTGTGAAGTAAAGACTCAAGAGGATTAAAAAAAAAAAAAGATCAAGATGAGGTTCATGGCCTACAAATGAAGCCCCCCCCCCACTTTTTGTGAGTGTTGTACGATGTCTGTGAAGGAAGGGCAAGGCTTCCACGGGGGGGGGGGGAGGGGGCGGGCATGGTCGCCATCTTGATAATGTTGGCTTCAGCCCTACAGATGCTCCTGGAGATGCCACAGGCACAAAAGGAGATTGAAATGCTTAAATTTAGCAGCGCCCCTCCACTTTTCAAAGGGAGCCTGGGGAACTACTATGGGGAGTGGTTGAAAAAACGCTTCCAGTCTTGATTTCTTGACCCAAGACTTTTTCCAATAGGGCGTTGAGGAAGTATATGTTTTTGTTCAGGGGTTTATTTGTTTATTTGCAGCCATTCAGATGAGGAACACTTCAGAATTAAGGAAGAAGAAATTCAGGGAAAGCTTTCCCCGAGCCTTGATTAGAATCCTATTTCACTTTGTTGGTCTCACTCCCTCTGCGCTCCTCTTTCCCAGGATATGTGTGACATGTTTATTTGTTCGTGAGGTTTATATTCTGTTTTTTACCTTTGGGAGCTCCTAACATTTGTGGTGACAGAGAGAGAGAGAGAGAGAGAGAGAGAGAGAGAGAGAGAGAGAGAGAGAGAGAGACAGAGACAGATTGATAGACAGGATGATGAGAGAGAGAGATAGGATGATAGACAGACAGACGAGAGCGAGAATTAGATAGATAGATAGATGATAGATAGATAGATAGATAGATAGATAGATAGATAGATAGATAGATATAAATGATAGAGATAAATAAAAAGATAGAGATGTTAAATAGATGATAGATAATTATACATAGATATTAGAGAGAAAGAAGGATAGAGAGAAACCCTACTGAGGGAGACCGCTAATAAAATGATAATAAAACTCTGAGCTCTGAGGATACCATCCCTCCTCACGCTTATAAGAAACTTGATTGTAGAACTTCAGAATGCAGAGAGTCCTGTTTGTGTTGCCTTTCCAGGCAAGATCCAGCAGAGATTTCTGCTCTAAAGAGAAAGGATCCAGGCCTTGTGCTGCCCTCTGCTGAATCACCACCCTGGGATTTCTTCTGAACTCAGATACGTCTCGAGAAGGAAGGAATGTAATCACACTTTTGTTTGACGCTTTTATAATGTGTGACTTTATTAGAAACTCCCTCCTGCTGCGGCCGATGTGGCTCCCAAGGAAATAGGCTCAAGATTGCAGATTCAGATGATTAACACTCAGTACCAGGAGCTGCTATATTTTGACTTAATAAAAAGCCATCGTGAAAATTGCTCCTTAGGTTGAAATGTTGCTCATGCATGTTTAATATATGTAACCAACTGAATTACAAGGTGTGAATTGGAAAGAAACACACACACAATCTCCACCATTCTATTATTTAACCTGAGGAAAAATGTTTGTTTTTAATTAGAAAAAAAAAATCCAGAAATATAGAACACTGTAAGTAAAGGAGGTATATACCCTATGCCTTGGTACACAAACTTTTTAGCAAATTATTATTACAGTTCTTCTTTTAGGCCTTCTTAGCTCTTTACAGAACAGGATAAAATTCATAGAAATCTGCATAAAAGATAGAACTTGCCAACTTTCACCATAGTCAGCCCAAGAGTTTTCAAACGGCAGCTTAAAAATTCTAGAATTCCCCCCATCCCCCCAAAATATCTCGGCTTTTTCCTCATACTCTTGAGAAAAACTTGGTTTTCTTTTTCCTTCAAGTTGATTCTCCCTCAAAACTTATACATTTAATTCTCCAGCATTTTGTAAGTCAGTAGAAATTAGCTCATTATTCCTCAGATGCATTAAATACATTCCAGAAGTAGCAGAAATGAAAAGATTCTTGCCTGCCTCTTTTCTCCGTGCAGATGTTGGTAACACTAAGTTTACTATTTGAGTTTACTACTATTACTACTATTTCTGACCGCTAGGTGGCACTGTAGGAGTTCACAATAAATGTGTAGAAAGCTCAGATCCCTTAAGTAGATCTATCTATTGGATTGATGGATGGATGGATGGATGGATAGATGGATGGATGGATAGATGGACAGCTCTTGAGCTATAAAAAATATCAACGCAGAGATACCTTAAATATCCCCCAAATTACATGAGGTAAACGATGGTCCAAAGAAATTATCTCAGACACAATTATCTGGTTCGCAGTGTGTTTCTTCGCTCAGATCTGGACAGGGGGTCCCATGATTGGCTGGCTGAAGTAGTATGTACCGAGTCCGTCTTTTCGTTCCTAAATTTCCACAGGTGCCACGGCAAAGGCCCCACGAAGACCACAGAGAGGTCTCACAATCCAAGGGTGTTTCTGCAGGAGAGAAGTGGTTTCGAGTTGTTTTACACAGCCACAAGATAGAGCTTTGTTTTGGACAGTCAGCTGATATAATTTTATCCAAGACAAACAGGTGGGATAAATGTGTGAAATTGCAGAACACAACCCTGTAAAAGCTTCTGAAAGCAGATGGAGCAAAGTCAATAGGATCAATCACTTTCGTAAGCCACTGTTGTGGCCCGTCAGCAGCCTGTGCAGCTAGTAGCTGATTCCGACAGCGAGGAGGCTGGTGTGGTGTTACGACAGCAGCCTGTGCAGCTGGCACTCGAGTCAGACAATGAGGTGGCTGGAGAAGATGTGGTGCCACAGCTGCGGATTCAGCCAGGGCCTTCAGTACCTCCAGAAGCTCCCATAAGTAAAGAGGAAGAAGAGGAGGAGCCTCTTCTCGATGCATGGGCGCACAGAGCTGCCAAAAGGCAGGAGTGGCTCCTTAGGAGGAGGTCTCCTCGAGAGTAAGGCTTGGGGCTAATTGGCCAGCCTATTTAAGGAAGAATGCCGACTGAAGCAATTTGCAGGGAACACTGCAAATTGCTTCTGGGCATTCTGCCAATCATAGTAAGTTTTCAGTTATTATTCTTTTAATTCTTAGTGGCGGTTAATGCAATTAATTAACAGCCATCATTGTAAAAGATTGGTTTATTCAGTAAACTAAGGTTTGAACAGATTTTGGGGTCCGTAGCTGGGGCAGAAGAGCCACCCAGCAGTGGGATGGCTGGGGTATAAATTCAATAAATATATAAAATTTAATAAATAAGTAACTTTGGCCAGGTGCGCATAACCAGATGAGGGGATGCATGAAAAGGAGGTGTGTGCCAGACAGGCAAAATCAGATCCAATTGTGGGTCCCATTCATGAAAGAAAACTAATAAGGGAAAGAGATCCCCACTGTTTTCTTTCTTTGAGAAAGCAAATTCTGTCGAGGAAACTTCATGTGATTATAATCCCAAAACTCTGAAATCTTGTTCACCATGTTTGCCGATAAGTGATAAAGGACAAGTGGTTTGGATCGCTGGAAATCACTGGGAGGGTTTTAAGAAGAGACTGGGGGGGGGAGGCATTTAATCAGAATAATATGGGGTTTCCTGCTTGATCATGGGGTTGGAGTCAGACTAGAAGACCTCCAAGAGTCCCTTCCAACTTTGTTAGTCTATATTCTATGTCTTCAAGACAATCCATTTAAACAGCTGGAAACCCATCATTCCTAATAAAGTTTTATTGAGATAGCTAAATTCTACAAAACTTTTGGTGTGAAATTTTACATCCAGCTTTCCCATCAATTGAGAAAGCTCACCACAGAAGCTTTCAAGAATTGATCCAGACATTGGGGACTATAAAATCAGGGAATCACAGGACTGGAGGGGGCCTTGGAGGTCTTCTAGTCCAGCCCCCTGCTTAAACATAGACCCTACACCATCCAGACAAATGCTGCCCAGTATCTTCTTAAAAACCTCCATTGATGGAGCACCCACAACTTCTGCCAATCTGAGGACTGGCAAAACAGAGGAACTATCAAAAGATTTTACCAGTTTCTCAAGTATTTCTCCCCTTAACTTTGAGTCCTTCACTCCCTAATTTCATCCTGTATTCCCTAAAGAGAAGCTTTGAGGGTCTTTGATTGCTAAAATACATCCCGTCTGCCCTTCAAAGTAGGCATGTCTTCCACGGCTGAATAATTAAACCAAAACTTTCTCTTCATCCAGGAATAAAACCCTTACCCGAGACTGAATCCTCCACTTCGTTATGGGTGGTTGTGACGTTTGGTTGAGAGATGAGAAAGCCCAATTTCTTTCTTTTGAGTTTGGTCATGGTCAGCCGGGCAATCGGCGGCAGAGTCTTAAGCTTGGGGTAATAAAAGGAGTTGGCAGGATGACTTGGGGAAGAACAGGTGATCTGCGAAATCAAGCAGGTGGGAAAAAGAGGTGAATTCAGCCAACCAGAAATCATCACAGGGTGGAACAACCTTGCTCAATTTTCCAGTTCTTGTTTTCCACCTTCTATTCTTTACGGGTTTCATTCCTTCCCTCTAACAGTCAACCAACACCCCCTGGCCTCTTCAGCCAAGCATAGAAACATAAGGCTGGAAGCTGGGATGGGCTACTGGGGAGGGGTCGCAGGGGTTTGGGACTGTGGTGAAATCCAATTTTTTTTACTACCGGTTCTGTGGGCGTGGCTTGGTGGGCGTGGCAGGGAAAGGATACTGCAAAGTCCCCATTCCCATCCCACTCTGGGGCCAGCCAGAGGTGGTATTTGCCGGTTCTCCGAACTGCTCAAAATTTCCGCTACCGGTTCTCCAGAACCTGTCAGAACCGGCTGGATTTCACCCCTGGTTCGGGAGAACCTCTAGCTAAGATTCTGTGCAGTTCTGAGAACCCCAAATCCTACTCATGACTAACCCACCCTAACCCCACCCCTCCCCTCCCAGGAGTCCCCACACAGCCCGTTTTGGATACAGGTAAGTGCAGGGCATCCACGGAGGCTCAGAGAGAGTGAAAAATGGGCCTACTGGAAGTTCAGGAAGCCTCCAGAGGGCTTCTGGAGCCTGGGGAGGCCATTTTCACCCTCCCGAAGGTTCAAGGAAAGCCTCCGGAGCCCGGGGAGGGCAAAAATGCCTCCCTCCATGATGCAGGAAGCCAGCTAGGCCACACCTACCCAGCAACTGGGCAGACAACCCCTTGCTAAAATATTTGAAGCCCACCCCTGGCTGGAATGGACCTTGGAGGTCTTCTAGTCCAGCTCTAAAGCAGGAGACCTGACTCCATCTTGGACAAATGGCTGTCCCAATCTTTTCTTGAAGACCTCCAGGTGACAGTTGAGCTGATGACATGCAATGGATCACCCCAAAAGTTGTTGAAGAAACTTACTTCCGTGATCGTATCACGAGGGATCGTGGCGAAGTTGGGCGCGGAAAACGTAAAGCCGCTGTCTGTTCCAGCATCATATGGAAATAAGTCTATGGAGACTTGGCGCTTCCAGCCATTCTTGTTGCACAAATTAAAATTCTCAATCCCCACAAACCAGTCAGGGCTGGGCACGATTCGTACTGCAAGGGATACCTGGATATTTAGGGAAAATATCCTTTGCTTCAATAAACTGGAGGGAGTGAGCATAGTTCTCTCTAATTAAGATCATTTTAATAAACCATGTGCTCGAATTAGGACAATCAAGACATTAATTATTTTCAAGTTATTTCAAGTTATTTTCAAATCAATAAAAAAAAATTACTTCCCTGAGAAGTTCAAAGCAAGTTGGCAATAAAAACAGAAAGATGCTCAGCAGGGTGTGATAGATTAAACTTCCCAGACTATAAGTAATATAAAGTGAAGCATTATTTTAATAAAGTTGAATTCATTGCCGCACAACTCTGAGAGCTGCAGTCTTAGTAATGAGTTATATTTCACTGACGACCTTCTCAATGAATTAAAAGGTTTCCCCAAATAATCCGGCCATTTTATGGTAATAAAACACACTGGGAGATAGGCACGGTCTTTAATCTTCAGGGCAATCAACTACGGGAGAAAATGCCAGGCGAGATATATCCGTGCTTTGAATCCTCTGCTGATTTAATTGCTTGCAAATTTATGCAACCGTAATTAAAGAATAATAACTGCCCATCTTAAGTATAATGGACAAATAATTCTTTAGTTCGTTTGCAGTTTTACTGCTCCTTAAAAAGCAAAGGCCAGGAGATACTTCCAACTTACTAAGGGATGACCTGGGTCAACTTCAAAGAGAGTTGAGGTCTGTCCTGTTCCGGTAACCACAGGAGAAGCGGAGAAGATTCCATAAACGCTTTGCATTTTCTCTCCAGCTGCTTCAATTTCCTTCATCAGCATCCAGGGTTCCCCCTTCTCTACCAGCTCACGCATGCCATTGCTGGCATAGCCGCTGGCCTTCCACATGACGTAGTCCAAGTTGTGGGCCACACCTATCGAAGAGGAGACACACAAAAGGCAGATTTGGAACTGCTTCCTTCCTAAACTTGTGGTGACTCTGTCTTCTCTTCCTGGAAGGGAGGTTCTTAGTGACTCAAACCATGGGGTTGACTTCTGCTGCAGAGAAGGAGAACTAGATCTCCAGGTTTGTGCATTTGGTGCTGTCTCTCAGAGATGTGAATTTGGATGTAGCTGAAGAACCAGCAAGAGAAGGAGGAGGAGGAGGTAAGGATGTCCCCCAGGAGGGGCGAAAAAGTCAAGATGCAGCCTCAACCACCATTCAGAAAGATTGGAGTTTTGATACAACGGTCATGCCTGCCATATTGATTTTTGTTCAATATGTAGGGTCCTGTAGCAGGACCCTCTTGGGAGAAGACATTCAAAGTGGTGAAGGCAGCCCAGAAATAACATGTCGGATTGCACTGGGTCCCACAGCAGTGATGAACGTGAGCTGAACATGGAAAAGCGAGCACATCAAATGCAAGTTAATCTGCTCTATCTTGTTCCCTGTAGCTACAGTACCTCTGGTTGTGAAAGGTGGACCTTAGAAAAGCAAGTCAGGAAGAAAATCGACTTGTTTGAGCTGTGGTGCTGGAGAAGGCTTCTCTGTGTTTCACAACAGCAAAAGTGACCAACAAGCAAGGACTGAAACACGTGACACCAGACATGTCACTGGAGGAAAAATCACAAATGGTGTCCCACTTACTTTGGCCGTGTTGTGTGAGGGAATTCATTGGAGAAAGCAATTATGCTTGGAAGAGGTAATGGTAAAAGGAAACCAGGCCTCCAAAGAACATGGTGGCTGAACGCCATCAAAGATGACCCCAGGCAGAGCATAGGACAACTCAAAGCATTGGGCAAGATTGGAAGATGTGGAGAGACCTGGCCCACAGAATCACAAGAGTTGGACTCAACTGAATGAATATCATGATTTTATGTCTGTCTGTCTATCTGTCTATCATCTATCTATCTATCTCTATCATCTCTATCTCTATATCACTCTACAGTATCTCTATCTCCATCATCTACCATCTATATCTATATCTATTCATCTATCATTATTTATTCATCCATCATCCATCCATCCATATATCATCCATCCATCCATATATTATCTATCATCCATCCATCTGTCTATCCATCCATCCATCTATCTCTATCATCTTTATCTCTATATCACTATCACTATCTCTACAGTATCTCTATTTCTATCATCTACCATCTATCATCTATCTTCTATATCCATATCTATTCATCTATCTGTCATCCGTCTATCCATCCATCCATCCATCCATATATCATCTATCATCCATCCGTCTATCTATCTATCCATCCATTTACCTCTATCTTTATATATCACTATCATCTATCATCTATATCTATTCATCTATCATACATACATACATCTATCAATCTATCTTCTCTATCTTATGTTTCTACTTATTTACCTACCTACCTACCTCTGATTTCTATCTATCTGATTTCTTTCTATCTATCTATCCATCTCTATCATCTCTGTATATCATTATCATTTATCATCTATATCTATCCATCTATCATCCATCCATCCATCCATCCATCTATCTATCATTTGTAAAAGGAAACCAGCCCATCAAAGAAGATGGTGGCTGGACACCATCAAAGCTGACCCCAGCCAGAGCATAGAACAACTCAAAGAAGCAGTGCGAGATGAGAAGATATGGAGAGACCTGGTCCATAGGATCACCAAGAATCGGACAAGACTGAATGGATATTATCCTCATCCTCATCCCCCTGTGGACACTCTTCTTGGGAGAAGACAGCTGGTTTTTCTTACCTAGGAGGGAGGACCACTGCGCTGGGGGTCTGTAGAGTGGGTATTGCTTTGGAAAAGCTGTTTGGCTCCATTTCCCCGTGAAGACAATGCTGTAGGTCGTTGGTTCCTCTGCACCACACAGGGTCTCACCCTCGAGGGGAACACAATCCACACAACTCAAGAGTGCAACCAGCAGTGCTGTGATTGTCTTGTCAGAACCAGACATAGGTAGTGAGTTTCCCATTTCCTTGCCAACGGGGGTTAAAACAAACAGACAAATGAAAAAGAACCACAATTAGTGGATTCCATGAGTAAATGCGGCATCTCTACCTGTACTCCATGAAATCAACAGAGATCACTTGAGACCCAGGAGATTTTTTTTTTTAAAAAAATCCAAGCCAAAGGGAAAAGGTCATTTCATTATTTAACAGAGTTACATAATAACAGAGCTGGAAGGGACCTTGGAGGTCTTCTAGTCCAACCCCCTGCTTAGGCAGGAAACCCTACACTACTTCAGACAAATGATTATCCAACATCTTCTTAAAAATTTCCAGTGTTGGAGCATTCACAACTTCTGGTTGCAAATTGTTCCACTGGTTAATTGTTCTCACTGTCAGGAAATTTCTTCTTAGTTCTGCTTCTATTCTTGATTATAATAATAATAATAATAATTGATAATAGGCAGGTTTGATTTTCTTATCTTATTAGACTCATAAATGTAGTTTAATTCTGGTCACCACTGTTTCAGTACAAATATGTCGAATGTATAAATATCTGCCTCCTTTTTTACTTTTCTGCCTAAGACATTTGTTTAAAAATAATATAAAGAAATACCGAACGCTCACTTAATCCATTCCAACTTGAATTCATCCCCTAATGGCAGGGAAATGTTTTAGAAAACACCCAGAACTGAATAAAGGCAAAGAAACCTGCACTGCTAAGATAAAACACTAAAGTTTAACCTTCCTTTAAAAAAAGCTTTTCTGGTTTAAGAGCAGGGCATAAATACACAAGGGCTCAGCTGCAATCACTGTACATTAATCATTAATACGGACCATTTTCACTTACGGGTGTTCCTGTGGCTCTGAGATTGTTAGGAGAAGAACTTGCTTTGTCTCCCAGCTGGAAAATCTGCAAGGGGAAGCGAGGAAATCTTGCTATTTATGCCTGCAAAAGTCCTTTTAGTCCAAGCGGGGCAGTGGTGGTTTCCCCCCCCCCCTCGATTCCCTGAACACATCTTGTGCTGCTGGAAACATCTGTATGCTTTGTGGCCGTGAATGGTGTGCCAGCTGTGGAAAAAACCCCTGCAGGAATGAACTACATTTCAACTTTTGCTAGCCTACAAGTTTGCCCCCTCCGCCTTCAAGGGTTTTGATGGATGGCATTTCTCCATGCTGACCCCAGTGCCCGTAAGTTGCAGAAAAAAAGCTGCTTCAGGCACAAAACCTTTCTTGTACGCATATTGTCCTGTTAAGTTTTATGCCTTTCCGAAAAACTGACAAAAATCCCTCCCTCGGATGGATCTGAGAGCTTATCTCTGAGTTAGGAAAGGGAAACCTCCAGAGTAATTGGGGGCTGTTTTGGAAAAAGGCTGCAATGTACATGTCATTTCATTCCTGAGTTGTATCTGGGGGAAGGGTGGAAAACATGGAACAAACTCTGTGTGTGTCTGTGTGTCTGTGTGTGTGTAGAACTCTGAGGTTTTGTTGTTATTCTTGATGCTAGTTAAACTCAGTTTGATTTACAGAATTCAGAATAAAGAGTTGGGATAGATAGATAGATAGATAGATAGATAGATAGATAGATAGATAGATAGATAGATAGATAGATAGATAGATAGATAGATAGCCTGACAGACAGAGATGATAAATAGATAGATAGATAGATAGATAGATAGATAGATAGATAGATAGATAGATAGATAGATAGATAGATAGATAGATAGACAGACAGACAGACAGACAGACGGATGGATGTACAGAGATGATAGACAGACAGACAGACAGACAGACAGACAGACAGACAGACAGATAGACATAGATAGGATGATGATGGATGGATGGATGGATGGATGGATGGATGGATGGATGGATGGATGACAGAGACAGAAAGACAATCACAAGAAGCTTTGATCCCACCATTAGGGCCAACTTGACTTTTGGGGGGGGAGCACCCCGACTTCTGCTTTGCAAAACAACAACAAGAACAAGAGCAGAAGTCCCCGTCTCCGGGTGATTGGCCAAAAGTCACCCCTGGCTGGCTTTCGTGCTTAAGGCAGGACTAGAACTCCCAGCCTCCTGGTTTCTAACCTAATGCCTTTAAGTAGACCAAACTGGCTCTCTTATCAGCTTAATGCTGCCCAAACCAGACCTAGTGCCCAATGGTGGGATTCAAGTAATTTAACAACCGGTTCTCTGCCGTAATGATTTCTTCCAACGACCAGTTTGCCAAACTGCTCAGAAAGTGAACAAGCGGTTCTCCCGAAGTGGTGTGAACTGGCTGAGTCCCACCATGGCTACCGCCCCTCTCCATCATGTTTTGTAAAATAAACCAGAATTCTTGTTGCCCAACTCCTGCGTCGTGGGCTCCATGGGACTAAGGAGGAGTGTGCATGTCTTTGTATATTTATCTTTTGCTCCTAACACTCTTCACGTTAACATTCTTTTTTTATCACGTAAATCAGTTTAAGCAGAATTTAACATGTTCCAGAAGTAGAAACTCTCCTTTGAAAAGCTCCTTCCAGGCTGCAGCATGGTTTGGCTTCAATTAAGCAAGGAGGAGGATTATCTAAACAATGAGGCAGAGGAATCTGCTGTGGGAATAAACAGCGAGACTAAGCGCCACTCGTTTCTGAATGAGTAGCAAGCCTCAAGAGATGCCAGCTACCTTCACCTCTTCACCCAGGAAAGCTTTGGATCAATTCAGCCAGATCCAGCACAAGCAGTTTCAGTTATCATTGTCCTGAATATGGAATTGATGATGATAATGATGATGATGTGATTATACTTTATTCATTAAACATGAAACTCAGTCAACTGAACATTCAAAAATGCATCCCAAATACCATTGACCGGTGCTAATGGTTGATACGGGTTGCTGCCAGTGTCCTAGGTATCAACCAAATACCTTCTTAAAATGTGTGATGTTCCAAGTAGCGCAGTTTTTTGCAGTTCCACTGGTGTTATTGCAGGAAGCTGCCATTTGTTGATGTATCTTATAAAATTCTTGGACATGGTACCAAGTGCCCCGATAACAATGGGTATCACTCTTACATGTCTCATCCATAGCTGAGTAGTTTCAATAGCCAAGTCACGATATTTCATGATTTTTTCCAGGTTTTTTTCTTTTACTCTGGCATCTCCTGGTACCGCAATGTCAATAAATTATTATTATTATTATTATTATTATTATTATTATTATTATTATTATTATTTCAATTTATAGGCTGCCAGTCTCACATCCAAGCTCACTCTGGGCAAGCTCACAATATCATAAAAATAATAATATACAATATGAACTTGTTAAAACATTAAAACAAGAGCATTAAAATTAAAAAAAACTGGATATAACAGGAGCTGGGTGAAGATGGGAACTTCTTGTCAGTCTACTAACCATCTTCAGAATGCCTTGTCCCCATCAGGACAGACTCCAGGCCAACTAAGGGAGGTACCAGAGGTTGAGGAGGGCCATAGCAGGAAGGGAGCCCACTGGACCATTTCCACTTCTACTGGACCCCACCAGCTAAAGTTCCTTATACAACAGGGAAAAAAATATCTTTATGGAGTGTTCAGAAAATGAATAGCAAAATTCAATACAGCAGAACTGAGGCTCTGGAAAAAGTGCAGAAGAGAGCAACCAGGATGATGAGGGGACTGGAGGCTAAAACATACGATGAACAGTTGCAGGACCTGGGCCTGGCTGGTCTAGGGAAGAGAAGGACCAGGGGAGACATGATAGCATCTTCCAACATTTGAGGGGCAGCCGCAGAGAGGAAGGGGTCAAGCTATATTGTAAAGAACCTGAATGCCACACAAGGAATAATGGATGGAAACTGAACAAGGAGAAATTCAACTTGGAAATAAGGAGAAATTTTCTGACAGTGAGAACAAATCAATCAATGGAACAGATTGCCTTCAGAGGTTATGGGAGCTTCATCACTGGAAGCTTTCAAGAAGAGACTGGACTGCCATTTGTCAGAAATAGTGTAGGGTCTCCTGCTTGGGCAGAAGGGGGTCGGACTAGATGACCTCCAAGGTCCCTTCCAACTCTGTTAATCTGTTAATGTTAAAAGCCCCAAACAATTTACGTTAAGGCAGCCATTTCCAGCATAGAACAAGCCTAGTATTAACACAAAGGGTTTAGTGTTGGTTACAAATGTTCTAAGTTTCATCTCTCTGTGCCAGATATTTATCTTATGAGGTGGAATATTTTCTTGGTAGAAAACAAACAAGAAATGAGTATGTCTTTCTGTAGCTACATCACAATGATGAGTCATTATGGCCTCCGCCAGCATTTTCCAGCTGAAAAGCCCCAGAAAATCGCAAATATGTTTGTGATTAAACATAAAGATTAGTTACAGTTTGTGCATTTTGGGTTTCACTCCATTCTTTTCTTTCCATTTCATGAGGTTATCCATCTTCCATCGTCTTCACAATCTTTCACCTACATTTGCTTTCTGCCAAGAATGGCAAAAGTTGGTTATTCCTGATATTGTGAAAGAGGAGGAGCAAAAGGCAACCCTTGAAGAGGAGCATTCATTGGGGGAGGAAGGAATGTCCCAAAAGTGAAGATGGAGGCCACATAACCAAAAGACCACTCATTGTTTGCAGGTGCCTTGAATGCCCACAGTTGCAGTTACCACCTCCACCTTCTCTGAGGAACATCAATTTTCTCCCCTTCCTTCTTTTCAACACCAATATCAGAACAAAAGAATTGGAGGGGACCTTGGAGGTTTTCCAATCTCAAGCAGAAGACCCTATAATATCATTGAGGTCTACCAACCATTGGACAAATGGTTGTCCAATCTCTTCTTAAAAACCTCCAGTGATGGAGCATCCAGAACTTCTGAAGACAAGCCATTTCACTGATTCATTGTTCTGTTAGGAAATTTCTCCTTAATTCAAACTTGGACCTCTCCTTGATAAGCTTCCATCTGTTACCTCTTGTCTTACCCTCAAGTGGTTTGGAGAATAGGTCAACCCTCTCTTCCTGGTGACAGTCCTCCAAGTATTGGAAGATGGTTACCATGGCACCCTCTAATCCTGCTCTTTGTTAGACTAGTTATGAGTACCCTACGTTGGCACTCCATAGAGATTAAGAGTTTGCCAAGGTAAATTGGCTCTCTGAATGTGTATAGGTATGCAGGATTATAATCTCCAGATGCAAGGAGAATCAGGAGCTATAACGATCCATTCTTAAGGAATTCCTACCGTGGAAGCCTTCAGGATTAGGGAAGCCAAACTTGGTGGCAAAAATCCAAGATGCTTAGATAGGACAGCAAAGAGTCACAAAAACAATCATTATTTGCTACTTCTAGACGTTTTGGCACAGTTATGTACCTGTTGCTTGGTGTCCTCCATCAGGAAAGCTGAGCTACCAATATTGGAGACAAGGTGGACAGCTACCAACTTTTGGGACAATGACTATTCCCAGATCTCCTTAAATTCTTGGCTCTTATATGTTTCATGAAGGCGACCCATTGTAGAAGACCTTTGGATACAAACCAGGAACAATAATACGTTTTTTAGCATTAAGCATTAATTCATTTAACATTACATTTCAGCATTAAGTTTTGTTTTAGCTTTGTTGCCATATGACAGAAAAAGGGAGCAAATTTCTTGGTCTTATTCATTGCGAACTTCTGATTAAGAAGTTTGTTGTTGTTAGTTGGGAAGTCATGTCTGACCCATCGTGACCCCATGGACAACGTTCCTCCAGGCCTTCCTGTCCTCTACCATCCTCTGGAGTCCATTTAAGCTCACGCTGACTGCTTCAGGGACTTCATCCAGCCACCTCGTTCTCTGCCGTCCCCTTCTTCTTTTGCCCTCCATCTTTCCCAGCATGAGGCTCTTCTCCAGGGAATCCTTCCTTCTCATTAGGTGACCAAAGTATTTGAGTTTCATCTTCAGGAACTGGCCTTCTAGAGAGCAGTCAGGGTTGATCTCCTCTAGGACTGACTGGTTTGATCGCCTTGCAGTCCAAGGGGCTCGCAAGAGTCTTCTCCAGCACCAGAGTTCAAAGGCCTCCATTCTTTGGCGCTCAGCCTTTCTTATGGTCCAACTTTCACAGCCATACATTGCAACTGGGAAAACTAAACTTGACTATACACACTTTTGTTGGCAGGGTGATGTCTCTGCTTTTTAGTATGCTGTCTAGATTTGCCATGGCTTTCCTTCCCAGGAGCAAGCATCTTTTAATTTCTTGGCTGCAGTCCCCATCTGTGGTGATCTTGGAGCCCAGGAAAATAAAATCTGTCACTACCTCCATTTCTTCCCCATCTATTTGCCAGGAATTGAGAGGGCCGGGTGCCATGATCTTAGTTTTCTTAATGTTGAGTTTCAAGCCAACTTTTGCACTCTCCTTCTTCACCAGCATCAAGAGGCTCTTTAGTTCCTCTTTGCTTTCTGCCATTAGAGTAATATCTTCTGCATATCTAAGGTTGTTGATATTTCTCCCGGCAATCTTAATTCCAACTTGTAATTCATTTAGACTAGGAGGCTACTAACCAAAATACAAACCATGGAAGATGATTACAGTTTGGCTGACCCGCTTCTTATTATGCAAGAGCAAAAACTAGGTCATCATTTTTTTCTTCTGTTAATCCCATTCCGAGAAGAAGAAGCATCTTTTAAAAAGATTAAAACTTCCTTGGCAGATTTTTTTTCCCCTAGCTTGCCTTGAAAAAATAAATCAGACATAAACACTGAGCATTCTTATGCTTCCTCAATCCTGTTAGCAGCACAATCTTTTAGAATAAATCCAGAGGTAAGATTTATTCCTCATTTCCAGGTAAGAAAAGTTCTAAGTCAAATGAAGCTGAAGGACAATAAAGATTTCCACCTAGCGTTACGTGCAAAAGGTATGAATTCCTCAGTTCAGGAGAAGGGGAAAACCATCACTTAATCCAGATTGTTCCTTAATCCAGATTGTAAATATTATTGGAGCAAAAGAAAGGGAGAAAAATGTTGTGTTTATATGAGTCGCACTTGTTCCTGAACTAAAATGGACAGGTAGATTTCAAAAAAGCCTACATCAAAAATGAGCTCTTGAAGACCCTCATCTCTGAATCAGAGGAGCCATTACAGGAAGCTTTAGAAGATGAGGGGGCACCCACCAAAATTGCCCTGAATCAGGAAGAGCATTTTAAGGTGCATCTGCCAAGGCTGCTGGGGGAACAAGCAGTGTGGTTGTCGGGAAAAGAAACTGGCCGGCTTGTAAAAATTGTCATTGTGAAGCAAAAAATAGAACTGGGACAATGGGACTTTGGTCCTGGAAGATGCAATGGAGCTCAAAGCCTTGGTAGCCCTCCAGAAGGGTGCCTCTAGCTCATTCCTGCTCCTGGGCCCAGAGCCTGTTAGAAATTGTGTTTTATTATATAGAAATGGTAGCAGAGAGTTAATATATAGCCATACAGATCAAATAAAGCGTATAGCATACAGTTGTCTTGTTGCTTAATGGTTTTGACTTTCACAGGGACCTCTCCTCAGAACAAAAAGACCATAGAGTGTAACCATAGATAGCAATAGCACTTAGATCAGTGTTTCTCAACCTTGGCCGCTGGACGATGTGTGGACTTCAACTCCCAGAATTCCCCAGCCAGGTGGCTGGGGAATTCTGGGAGTTGAAGTCCACACATCGTCCAGTGGCCAAGGTTGAGAAACACTGACTTAGACTTATATACTGCTTCATAGTGCTATACAGCAGGGGTCACCAACCTTTCAGACCACAGGGACCACTAAATTCATAATTTTAAATCCCGTGGACCACTAATATGAATTTTTTAAAAAGATAAATAGTATTTAGTGCAATATAAAAAATGAAAATAACTTTTCTGCAGACCACCAAAATTTTCTCGTGGTGGACCACCAGTTGGTGACCACTGCTTTACAGCCCTCTCTAAGTGGTTTACAGAGTCAGCATCTGGCCGCCAACAATCTGGGTCCTCATTTTACCAACCTCAGAAGGCTGGAAGGCTGAGTCAACCTTGAGCCTGGTGAGATTCGAACTGCCAAATTGCAGGCAGTCGGCAGTCAGCAGAACTGACTGCAGTACTGCACTCTAACCACTGCGCCACCGTGGCTCAACTGCAAACTAAATACTGTCATCTACTGACTGAATACTTCTGTGGTTACGAATGAAGGTGAATCTACGTGTCCTAGGATAATGTTGTAGGATCCAATCTGGGTCAGTCCACCGGGACCAAAAATTTTGTTTTCCGAGCTTTCAGAAGGACCTCATCCTCAAAGAGCTTCTCTGGCAGAATGTGTAGAGAGAAGTTCCCTGAAGATGAGGGAGTCCAAAAGCTCAGAAGACAGAACCTCTGGCCCCGGTGACCGATCCAGATTAGATCCTGCAACTTCTGTAGTTCTTGCAATACAATATACATGTATTCCAACAAAATATTAAAGAAAGTTTGCTCTCCACTCTTAAATTCAGTGAATCCCTGTGGTTTTAGCCACATTCTAGAGGTTGTGCAATTCCAAATTTCTTGCCCTTAAAAGAAAGGTCAACCAATGGAATTGTCCATCATCCTAGAACTGGGATACAACTCTCCAAAACGAATGATGATGGTTTATCCAGAGCTGCAATAAATAAAGGAAGAGTCATTCCACTGGATGCAAAAAAGCTCTGAGAATAACAAAAAAATACATTTACAAATCATTTAGAACTGGTTGTAAGGTGATGATTATCTCAAAACTGGTGCTAAAATTATTTACAATGTTGTTTACACAGAGTCTCTGCTTACTTCACATCCTGTGCTGTGTTGTGACTTGACTTGCCGTGTCATTCAAGTTCAGGTCATCTAAGATCATCTGGAGGGTTTCCAACTAAATGAGGATGTAAGGGAGGCTATTTCTTAAAATCACACCTAAGACACCATCCCAAACCTATAAACTTAATCCCAATTAAAAGAAGTAATAAGAAGAGAGTAGTACTCAAGAATACACTGAGAACTGCAGCACTGAAACTTCAGAAGGGAAGTAGTAAGGCTTGGATGTTTGCAGACTAATCCGTAGAGTACAGGAAACAAGCAGAAGGTTTAGTGCAAAGAGCAAATACGATAGTGTAGGTATAACTGAAACTGGATATGGAATGGATATAACAGAATAACAGATTGGAAGAGACTTTGGAGGTCTTCTAGTCCAACCCTCTGCTCAAGTAGAAGTATGGTTCTCCAGTCTCTTCTTGAAAACTCCCAGGGTTGGAGAACCCACAACTTCTGAAGGTAAATGGTTCCATTGATTGTTTTCATTGTCAGGAAATTTCTCCTTAGTTCTAGGTTGCTTCTCTCCTTGATTAGTTTCCATCCATGGCTTCTTGTCCTGCCTTCGGGTGCTTTGGAGAAGAGCTTGACTCCCTCTTCTTTCCTCAAATATTGGAAGACTGCTATCATCCCCTAATCCTTCCCTTTGTTAGAGTAAACATACCTGGTTTAAGGTGTGTTTAATCTGAGCCCCAATTTGTCTGGAATGGTATAGGGCGTCCTGTTAGAGAAGGGGGGTGGACTGGAAGATCTCCGTGGTCTCTTCCAACTCTGTTATTCTGTTTTTCTGCTAGTCCCCACAACAACAGACCATACCTGAGCCTCACCTCTACTCTTCATCTCTACTGAGATGGAGATAGCAATAAAGCTTTCTTCTATACTGCAAAGTTTTTTTTCCTATTGTCACACAACTTGTTGGGAGAAAGAGGATGACGATGGTCAGCAAAACAACACACTTTAAAACTCCTAGAGAAGATGGAGAAAACCGTGGTTAATAGCCGAGGACTGAAGTTAAGAGCTGCTCCTTAGGCCTAATATTTTATTTCCACAAATTGCATCAGGACTCCAAGCCAACATTTCCCCAGCCAGGGTATATTTTATTTCCTAAAAAAACTTCTGTAGAGCTGACATTAAATTCTTTTCTTCTCCAGGGCAGTATTTTATTTTCAAAAATTGCTTACGTATCAGCAGGAAGATATATTAAGTACGCGAGCCAAGGGCCCTCGCTTATCCAAAATTGTATTTTATGTCTATGCTTTGCTATGGAATTAAACTCAAACTTCAGAATGGAAGACTTTTCGCTTCTCATCCAAGAAGCTTCATCGGTTCTGGCAGAACTGATGAAGCTTCTTGGATGAGAAGCAAAATGTCTTTTTCTTCTTTCTCAAGGGAAAAAAAGCAGCCCATTTCTCTTTTGAAAAAGCACCCTTGAGACAACTGAGAACCTCCGCAGAGAGTATTATATTATATTATATTATATTTTCAAGAGGTGATTGTGGCAACTTGTCCAACTAAAATTCCAGGCAAACAATTGTACAACAGTGTTCTGTTTCCAATATTCTGCAGAGGGCACTGGATCAGAGGTAGGTTTCAGCAGGTTCTGGGCTGTTCTGGAGAACCAGCAGTGGAAATTTTGAGTAGTTTGGAGAACCGGTAAATACCACCTCTGGCTGGTCCCGCTCCCATCTATTCTCTGCCTCCCGAGTCCCAGCTGATCAGGAGGAAATGGGGATTTTCCAGTATCCTTCCCCCTGGAGTGGGGTGGGGATGGAAATTTTGCAGTATCGTTCGCCTGCCGTGCCCACCAAGCCAAGTAAAAAAATTTGAAACCCACCACTACATTGGATCTATAAAAGCCATCTGGAAAATGAAAAGAGGTACAACTTTGGCTCAACCAGGCCTTTTCTTCATGTCTCACCCAGTTTCTGGTTGCAGGAAGAGTTTCTGGAAACCCTACAGGGCAGCAAGTCCATGAGATGGAATTCATCTGGCTTTAACGCCTCTTAAGCTTTCTGATTATAATTTTGCTTTTCAGAGATTTGCCAGGGAGCTTTGCACGCAGTCGACCTTTCCTTAAGAATGATTTTTCCCGCCATAATAAATTTGTCATCGTTATGGTGGGTTGAACCTCAGAGGGAGCAACCGATTTCTGTTAGAAAGACAGCAGCAAATTCATCAAGCACCATCTGTCTGTCTGTCTTTTGGAAGGCCCATCCATCCTCTTCCTTGCACTCGTTAAAGGTTTCATTTGATAGGGGCAATTTTAAAATATGTGCTTTGCCCAATGCTAACTGGCAGAAGAGCAGATGGGGGAAAAAATAAGAAGAAAAATGCTATTCAGATCAAATCCTCAATTAGCACTAAAAAAAAAAAAAACTCTGGATGCTAATTCATTAAAACTGCTTCATTAAAAGAGCTTTTATGGTTCTGGCATGTGACTGAAGAGACAATGAGAATCCTTCAAGGCCGGCTCTGTTTCACGATTTCTCATTTAAAAGTTCAAAAGACAGAGAGAGACACAGAGAGAGAGAGAGAGAGAGAAGGAGGAGGAAGAAGGAGGAGGAGGAAGACAGATAGATAGATAGATAGATAGATAGATAGATAGATAGATAGATAGATAGATAGATAGATAGATAGATAGATGATAGATAGATAGATAGATAGATAGATAGATAGATAGATAGATAGATAGATAGATAGATAGATATGATGAAGGAAGGAAGGAATTCCTTCTAAACAAGCAGGTGGGAGGAATTATCATTTTAGAATCTAGGATTATCCAGTCATCTCATTTAAACACATCCAATGAAGAGATTCCATCTCTTTCTGGAGCAATTACTTCCATTGTAAAATGATCTTATTGTTAATAAGGGTTTTTTTCCCCTTCTTATCAGGATCTCTCCATCATTTTAATCCATCTCTTGTAATCTGGAGTGATAGAAAACATGTTTTGGTCCCGAACAAAAGACAGAATGTAAACACTAATAAATAAAGATAACCACTGGGCTCGATCTTCTTCTGTGTGACATATTTCAGGTTTACTTTTCAGTTTCTTCTTCTCACAGTCAAACAGTCCCAGCTTCTTCAATCTCTCCTCCCGTGTAAATTTCCCGTAGTCCCTCTGGTAATTTGTCATTTTCTATATCTGTTCTAACCTGCTATTTTGGTTTGGTCCCCTAAGTGAATCTTCTTTGATTTGCTTCTGTTAAATTTTATCGTGCTCCATCCAGCTTATTTATCTACTCTTTGAATATCACTTTTATTTATTTTCTATCTTCCAGGGTATTAGCTGTCTCAACCTGTTTTGTATCGAATTCAATAAGAGCTCCCTCCCTCTCTTTCTCCACTCCTTCAATAAAATTTTGAAGGGCCCAGAATTGAATGTTGTTATATCTCACTCAGTATCTTTAACAGAACGACGGAGTTGGAAGGGACCTTGGAGGTCTTCTAGTCCATCCCCCTGCTCAGGCAGGAAGCCCTATCCCATTTCAGACAAATGGATCCCTTCTTCAAAACCTCCAGTGATGAAACACCCACAACTTCTGTTCCACTGGTTAATTGATCTCACTGTCAGGAAATTTCTCCTTAATTCCAGGTTGCTTCTCTCCTTGATTAGTTTCAATCTGTTGCTTCTTGTCCTGCCTTCTTGTGCTTTGGAAAATAGCTTGACCCCCTCTTTTTTGTGGCAACCCCTCAAATACTGGAAGACTGCTATCATGTCTCCCCTAGTCCTTCTTTTCTCTAGATTAGACGTGGCCAATTCCTGCAACTGTTCTTCATACGTTTTATGAAGTAAAACATTCCTTAAGTAAGATAATGGATCAACAGACAAACTGTAGCATATTAAATGCTATCATATAAATATATCACAAATAAATACTCATTTCCTTTTTGGAAAACTATTCTGATGGTAAACAAAAAAAGTAGGCAAAGGACTTAACTGAATATACAACAATTATGCTGATGGAAAACGATGAATTTGAAAGCTCTCTGGAACTCATCCAGAAGATGCCTTCATTCCTCTTTTGTCCTTTGTAAGCAAGCAACTTTTTTTCTTTTATATTTATGCATTTATCTCATGAGAAAGAATCAGAGGCAACTTCAATCTTAGTCAATATGTCAGCCTTAATTTTTGCAGTGCTTTATTTTTTTTTAACATATGTATCTGGTCAAAGAAAAGAATAATAGGGAATAATAGTCCCAAAGGAAGAACCATTTGCAACCAAAACAAAGCAATTATTAAAAGGCTGGATTTTTCTTTTCTTTTTTTCTTTTTTGGAGAAAAAAATCCACATTGTTTGCAAAAGAAAATAGCTCAAAATATTTGATAAGCTGTGACATAAACAGCAAGGAATTTTAGCAATGGTGCAATGCAGACAGATTTATAGTAGCTGGAAGAACAAGAACTAATACCTTCTCTGGCAAAAGTTAAGGCAACCTGACCATTTATGTCCATCTGGAAAGAGACATGGTACTACTGTCTAACACAGGAAAATTTATAATTTTTCATGCCCCAATGCAATGAAGAGATGACAACCGACAGCAAATGGAGTTTGTAACTTGTGTTGAGAGAATGAAAGGCCCACAGAAGCTACGTTTGTTGAGTCATTTTAATTCAAAGCTTAGATAATTACAGAATAACCAAGTTGGAATGTCTTCTAGCTTGCTCAACTAGGAGATGCCATACAGATACAGACACAGATTAACAGAGTTGGAAGGGACCTTGGAGGTCTTCTAATCCAACCCCTACTCAAGCAGGAGACCCTGGACAAATGGCTGTCCAGGCTCTTCTTGAAAAAATCCAGGGATGGAGCACTCACAACTTAATTATTGTTAATAACAGAATCTTGAAGGACTGTTAAGAGTTTCTTTCCACTTTCATTGAGTTTGAGATTCCACATTCATTGAGGTTCATTGAGTTGACTCTGCTGACACAAGTCCATGAAGCTTTCTTCTCGACATTTTTTATTTTATTTTTTGGAGTTGGCCTTGCCTTTTTCTACAATATGACCCTGACCCAAGGCCCCCGGCTAATTCCATACCATAAGGTTTTCATGTTCCAACCTGCTCCAAAGGTTGGAAGAAGTCTATTGTTCTGTCCTCGCTACATGTTACTCTGTGGACATGCAGCTAAACCTATTTATCCTTCAATAAACCAGACTATGTGCATAGATCTCGATGTTTTATTAATGGAACAGGACGAAACTGGTGAAAAATAGAAATACATACAATAAGAGCCTACAATAACCAGACAGTTTTTTGCCACATGCTATCACTCTGCTGAACAACTAATTCCCACCAAGTACAAAAATAGTGTTACTTTTATCCTTCTCATCTTTCCTATTACTTATGTCCGTAGCTTCTCATGACTATCACTTTGTTGTTTGTATCTTATGATTTATGTGGATTGTTTCTATTTACTGTCTTATGATTGGTAGGTATCTTATGACTATGTGGTTTCTATTTAGTATCTTTGTATCTTATGATTTGGTTGTATCTTACGATTATTATTGATTGTTTCTATTTAGTATCATATGATTTGTTTGTATCTTATGATTATGTTGATTGTTTCTACCATGTTTCCCCCCCAAAATAAGTCCCTGCCTTATATTTTTCGTCACCAAAAAAGGCATCAGGTCTTATTTGGGGCAGGGGGATGTCCACTGACTCACCTCACTTGTGCACATCTCCCCTGGCCTCCTTTTTGCTGTCAGAGTCCTTCAGGAACTTCTTTGGCTTCGGATAGTTGATCAGTCAAGAGCTCTGTTATCAGCTACAGAGGCCTTCAGGAAAACCTTGCTGGCTGCAGAAGAAATGGGCCGAAGTATGTGAGGCCTAGCTGCAACTATCCGAAGGTAAGTAGTAGGGCAGCTCCACACACACACACACCTCATCTCCACCCTAACTTAATTTTTACCTGTGCACCCTGGAGTTGGCAGGGTCTTATTTTGGGTGTAGGGTTTATATTGGGCGCAAGTGTAAGAATCAAGCTAAGGCTTACTTTCTGAGTAAGTCATATTTTCAGGGAAACACAGTATTTAGTTTCCTATTATCACTGACCTCCGTGTATTCCGCTGTGCCCTCAAAATCTTTTTGTTCCGCCAGGCCGGGCTATCGATGTGAAGATTTTTAAATTGGTTTTAATCTGGGATTTTTAAATTTGGGGTTTTATATTGAGCCAAATTATTTAATAATTTAAATTTTTAAATTGTTGTTTGTCTTGTGCTTTTAATTAGGCTGTGCACCGCCCCAAGTCCTTCAGGAGAGGGGCGGTATAGAAATAAAATTATTATTATTATTGATAATAATAATAGATTGACCCCTCTTTGTGGCAGCCCCCCTCAAATATTGCAAGGCGGCTATGTCACCCCTAATTCTTCTTTTTATTAAACTCTACATACCCAATTCGTGCAACCGTCCTTCATATATTATAATAGAATGATAGTGTATTAGAGGCAGACATAAGCAATTCAAGGGGGAAGTTAAATACAGAGGCAAATACCCCAGTCTTAAATTCATTTACTCCAAAGTAAGCCTCCTGCACTGTATTGAACACTGTTTGGAATATATTCTGAGAATTACTAACATCAGGGAGATTTACTTTGCAATAGCTATGTCTCAGACTGCAGGACAAATTTAGAGCTAGTTTAAGGAGATCCAGTTTTAAATGTAGAAGAACTATGATAGGAACATAAAGGCTTAAAAATCACGGATTTTTAGGATTGGACAGATCAGGCAAAGAAAGCAATTTTTTTTAAAAAAAAATGATTTATATGCTGCCCTTCTCCGAAGACTCAGGGCGGCTTACAATGCGTTAAGCAATAGCCTTCATACTTTTGTATATTTATACAAAGTCAGCTTATTTCCCCCACAAACTGGGTCCTCAATTTACCTACCTTAGAAAAGATGGAAGGCTGAGTCAACCTTGAGCCTGGGGAGATTCAAACTAGCAGTAATTGCAAAAGCTGGGTTTTAATTACAATGCTTAGTCTGCTGAGCTATCCGGGCTCCTATTGGGCCTCTCCAGAGCATGTAAAAATTGGGAGGCTTTGGCCACATTGCTGCAGCTGCCATCTTGACTTTTTTGACCCCTGGTGGATTCTCCTGGCCCAATGGTTGGAGAAGAAGGGTCTCCCAGTGTAACAAAGTAATTATTATATTGGCTGTAAACTGAGAAGCAAGAGTCTTTAACAGCAACTGAACGAAAAGAACTGAAAAATGGGTAAGAGTTGGAGATTTTTACTGATAAGTGTCGTTTCTGGCTTGTGTGGTGTTTAAAAATCAGAAATCCTGGCTTGCAAGAATAGGAGGTCTTGTACGATTTTCCAAGACTGACAAACTCTTAATTTATTCCTTCTTGAGCGTGATGCCTAGCGATGGCTTAGAGCTGTAATCCAATTTTGCTGGAAGAAAGCAAGAAAAAGTTTCTCTGGGGCCGATTCAGGAGGAACATCTTTGGCAAAGATGGACAATCTGGATTTTATTTAAGTGCCGAAGAGCAGGCAGCAGAAATCTACAGAGCAAAAACAGCTTCAGAAAATGCATTTTTAATCTTCCTCAAACTTTTGCTCTAGATCACAAAGTAAAGAAAGAGTACAGGGGTTCCTCAATTTACATCTATTTGTTTAGTGTCCATTTGAAGTTATAGCACTGAAGAAAGCTACTTATGACTTAATATCTGTCGCAGCATCCCCGGGGGACGCGATCAAAATTCAGAGGCTTGGAAACTGGCATGTACTTATGACAGTTGTAGAGTCTCAGGGTCACATGATCCCATTTGACACTTTTTGACAAGCACAGTCAACAGGGAAGTCAGATGCACTTAACAACCATGCTGCTAACTTCACAGCCACAGTGATTCACTTATCAACCATGGCAAGAAAGGTCATAAAATGGGGTAAAACTCACTTAACAACGGTCTCACTTAGCAAGAGAAATTTTGGGCTCAATTGTGGTCATAAGGACTCACACAATACAGACTCACGCATAAGGTTATTTAGAAAAAACAAAATGCATAATTTTTTCATGTAGAGCTCAGGTGAAACCTCAATTATTAAGGAAAACATTTTGGCTGGTCCAAAGAGGTATGATTTGGTTCTGTAACCAAGGTGAGATCCCTATTTATTAAAAGCAGCTGAGAGCTTTCTTAAAAATGATTTTAGGGCACCCAGCATTTATTATGCTGATCTGGTTCTAAAAAAAAAACCAATACGATCTGAAAAAAACCCAGAGTATGAAAAAAAAAGCATTATTTGCATTTGTTGATTCCAACAAGCTAGTTGCTACATTATAGTTTTATAAAAATTATTCTAATGTATTGTACTTCTAATTGCATTACTAGGTTGCCCAATATTTTGATTTAAATTGTAGGTTAGCCTGCCTCCTTTGCTAAAGCTAATTTTCAGAGAGAGAGCTCTGTATATTGCATTTAGGTATAAATAGTTCTGCTTTAACTTCACAGGATTTTTTCCAACGAAAAAGAAAAAAATTGTAACATGACAGGTATGTTCTGTTCAGATTTTTCTGTTTTTCTGTTTGTTTTTCTGTTTATATATAAAAATATATTTTTAGGAGATGGAACGCATTTCTAGAGCTGAATAGAGGGATGAAAATCTTGCAGTGTAGGATTCATTGTAAATCTGTCACATGCTTTGTCAGATGACTCTTTTTCGGAATGAAGTTGTTGCAAAGTTTTCAATCATCGCTTGATTTTTTTTTTCCTTTTACCCCTTTGAGGAAGGAATGTCTTCAATCTCTTCTATGATGGGATTCTCTTTGCTATCATGGGAATGAAGGAGGTTTGATGCTTTCCCACACTGTTTGGTAACATCAGAAGTCTGTAGTTCAGTGGAAGGAATTCCTTCAAATGAAAGCTGGCTTGGGGTGAGAAGACTAAACTTTGTCTCCGCCCATGTTTTGGGGACTTCTGACAATTCTTGTTGACATCTTCCAGCTGTCGCCATTGCCTTCCATTTCAGTCTCCTTGATGTTGTTCTTTGGGAATGTTATTGGAGACGTTTTGGGCGATATGATGGATTTGTATAATTCAATGAAAAGTTGGACGTCATCTAACTGCTCTAACGCAGTCTGCATCAACGGAGGGATTGTTTCAAGATCACATGAAGTGATAGTCCTGTTTTATCCTGCAGTAGCGAGGCCGTACTTGAAATACTGAGTCCGATTGTGGTCAACATGATACAAAGAAGATGTTGAGACCCCAGAAAGAACAGAGAGAAGAGCAATTAAGATGATTAAAGGCCTGCAGGCTAAACCATATGAAGAACATTTGCAGGAATTGGGTAGGTCTAGTTTAATGAAGAGAAGGATTGGGGGGACATGATAGCATCTTTCAATATTTGTGGGACTGTCACAGAGAAGAGGGGTGTCCAGCTTATTGTCCAGAGTACCTGAAGGTCAGACAAGAAACAATGGATGGAAACTAATCAAGGAGAGAAGCAACCTGGAATTGAGGAGAAGCTTCCTACCAGTGAGGACAATCAACGAGTGGAATGACTTGCCTTCAGAAGTTGTGGGAGCTCCATTACTGGAGGTTTTTAAGAAGAGATGGGACAACCACTTGTCTGGAATGGTATGAGGTATCCTAGTTAAGCAGGGGGTTGGACTAGAAGACCTCCAAGGTCTCTTCCAACCCTATGATTCTGTTCTATGTCAGAATTTGCAGATGGTGCGGCAGCTTCATTGTGAATTTTTAGATGAATGCAAAATTTAGGAGAAGCTTTTGTGATTCAGATATGATGATATGTTAAGAAGCCAATGTGATAGAACTGTTACATGGCTGGGCTGTTTTTCTAATCAGGTCCGAGGGAGGAGACCTTGTCAGGCTGAAGCATGAGAGGCCATCTGGCACACAGGGCTGGAGTAGATTTCCAAAGTAAGATTCATCCTAGAATTATTTCTGCAGTCAAGGCGGATGGTCTCAGAGTCCCCCGGGGGAGCTCTCCAGATGCCAATGAAGTTGAGAGCGAGAGCAAGGAGCTTCCACTCCTGAGTGCACTTCTCGGGCCATGGAAAGTACAGAGAAAAGGCCAAGACCGAGAGATCTGGGAAAATGGGAGGGTTGACTAGGATACCCTACAGGAAGAAGTCAAAAGAAAGAGAAACCCAGGTGGCGGAGCCCTGGGATGGCTCTTCTATAGAAGATATCGCATAATAGAAATATTGGGAAGGAAGGAAGGAAGGAAAAAAGAGGGTGGGTAGAAGAAAGAAAAGAAAGAGGTAGGAAAGAAGGAAAGAAGTAGGAAAGAAGGAAGGAAGGATGGATGGAAGGGAAAGGAAAGGAAAGGAAAGAGGGAGGGAGGGAGAGAGGAAGGAAGGAAGGAAGGATAAGGAAGGGAGAGAGAGTGGAAGGAAGAAAGAAGTAGGAAAGAAGAAAAGAAATAGGAAGGAAGGAGGGAGGGAGGGAGGGAGGGAAAGAAGGAAAGGAAGGAGGGAAGGAGGGAGGAAGGGTTTATGTTGGGAATTGACTGATTCCACTTATTCTCAACTCCCAGAACTGATATGAGAGAAAGGAAGGGTTTTATTTTTTTTTACAGTAGATAACATATTTCGTAATTGATTGTATTTTTTGCATGCTGTTTGGGTTAAACGTTATTGCACTAGGTGTGAATTCTTACCTGTCTTCTCTGCTGAGACTCTCAGGAATAAACTCCTCACGCTGGCCAAATGCTAGGCCTATACCAAATAATTTTCCATATTACTTTCACTATCCATAGGTCTTTTTAATGCAGCTTTTTTTTAAAAAAAAAAGTTTTGCCCAGTGCTGAAAAATCATAATTTTGCAAATTAGCAACTTAGTGTGACAGCACAAATCAGCCCAAGCTTTTTTCTAACATGATCTCTGTGGTAAATGTGGAAAAAACCCGAGGACATAACATGACAGTTATTAAGTTATCACCGGTTTCAAATAAAATGACAAGATCTTTCCCAGAAATATATAATTAGGACAATCGTGAAAAAGTTATCTTTCAGTGAATTATTCTATCCTTCTGCAGCCCCAGATCCTACCTCAATCTAGAAACAATGCATAACTGCAATATTTTGGGCCTAGCGTATTTTGGGCTAGGTAACTGGGACTGGTATGTAATGCCTTAATGGAGAAGCATAAGGAGAACATAGCATGATGGCCTACTCAAAATTAGAATCCAGCATTCTAGAATTAGATTGAGCAGCTTGAAAATTTACTTCTACACTTAGTCCAGATTCCTTAGTCCTTAGTCCTCTGCTTGAGGGAAACAGTACTGACTACCAGTGAAGTTTGTCTCCCAGACTTGTGGCTCCTCCATCACTGGAGGAGGTCTTCAAGAAAAGATTGGACAGCCATTTAACTGGGAAGGAAGGAAGGAAGGAAGGAAGGAAGGAAGGAAGGAAGGAAGGAAGGAAGGAAGGAAGGAAGGAAAAGGAAGGAGGGATAAGGATTCCTTCCTTGGGCAGGGGGTTGGAGTAAATGACCTCTAAGGTCCCTTCCAGCTCTATGTTCTAAGTTAACACTTTGGCCATGCTGTGGAAGCTCAGGGAAGTATCCTCAAGATTCAGGCTTTTACTAGGTTACAGTAGATAGTGTGGACACTGCTAGCCAGTCATCCAGTTATTAAGACACCACTTGTGGAAGAAAGTTTCAAAAGCCCATCGTGAAGTTGTCTCATGAAGAACAAAAGCATGGCTAACTTTTGACTCTACTACATCTCTGAAGCAAAACCCCTAAATTTGCTCCCAGTGACCTGCAATCCATAGTTACAATACAATGTTGGATTCAAGTGTTGTGCCAGAATATTCAGCATGTGCCAGCTGAAAGAGTTTTATACTTACCCGTCTATAAAATTCCAGAAGATTAATATTTCAGCCAATATAAAGAGTTCCTGAACATTATGGCTGAACAGAATCAATATTTTTAGTGGAGTTAATAACCGGCTGGGCTACAGCTCAAGAAATTGATTAATTCCAGAACCTTCCACTTGAGTTGGTTTGGAGGGAAATCAAATCAATGGTGTGGTAACTGAGGGACTCGGCTGAAGGACAATGTCCGTAGGACATTGGAAGGAAGAAGTTGAGGGAGGAGAAAGAAGTTCTGAGGTTCTGAGATGGTCATTGTTGGCAACCATAATGTCAAGACAATCTTGAAGACCCTGTACCTCTCACACAGAAACCTGAAGCCCTCCAACTGCTAAAGGAAGCAAACTTGGTTTGCCAAGAATCTTGTTGGATCAATCTTCACTTGGGTTGTGTGAATCTAAGCTGGGTAGAGTTTATGAAAAAAAAGGAAGCATTTTTGTTTCATTGGAGGAATTCGGTGGAAAATTAAATTCCATAAGAAAATCTGGCTTATACTTCAAATAACATATTTTCAACCCACATACGTAGAGGCAAAATATATAGGAAAAAGAAGGCTAAAATTCTTATTTGCTTTATTTATTTAAACTAAAATTTCTACTGACATTGTTGTTCATTAAAAATCGACTCCCGCTTGCGATGTTTCCAATCTCCTTCCAATTTTCTCTGTTAGAAATTGGCAAGGACACGAATTCTTTCCAGCCTGCATTAGGGGAGAAAAAACCTGTTGTTTTTTTTATACTGTTTAATTTCTAGGAAAGCCACGCCAAAATGAAATGCGCCTATGAAATAAATGACGTCAAGAAAAGGAATTAAGAGAGTCATGTGTGGTTTGTTTGGAATTTTTATTTCTTTAAAATAATTCATACAAATGGATACAGTCACAAACATGATTTAACGCAAAATATTGCTAGCCTACTACATTACTGGGAAGGAGTTCCATGTAGGCAATGAAATATTTTTCTACTTTTCAGTAACTCTAGTTCGCCTTTCTCAGCCAATCTCTCTTCTCTTTCTTTCTTTCTCTCTTTCTTTCTTTCTCTCTCTCTCTCTTTCTCGCTCTGCATCTCAGCAATAATATATACTTTAACTGGTGACAAAAACAAAAAGCATGACCTTTGTTTATACAAAAACTTTTTATTTGCACCTCAAAAATCTCTTTCAAACATCTTCATTCTGAAATGTGGGGAATTGATGCCAAAATCAGGAGAAAAGTGTTTTGCGTTTTATTAAATTATTCTTTTTTTAAAAAAAATAATGAAATAATAAGACAAGAAGGTAGAAAAAACAATGCACTGTATGGCATAGAAAGAAAGGGGAAAAAAAGATAAGTGGGTGGGAGTTATTATCCTGAGAAGTTTTATCAACTGCCTCAATTTTGGGGCATTTTTTTTTAAACATATAAAAACAAAACAAAAAAAGTTTTCAACTTTTTAAAGTGGTTTGTCAAATGCCTCTCTTTGTGTGTTTTTGTTGTTGTTGTTGTTGTTGTTGACCACGGAGCAAACAAACCTTGGTTAATGTTCTAAAAACTGTACACAGACAAGTACATTCATGATATAATTAACTACTAACTTCTCTGGCTTAACAAAGAACCCACAGGAATACAGAAAACTTGTGATTCAGGTCACTGGACAGGGACAAACTACATTTTATATGGAGGAATAAAGTTTTCAGGCCTTAGTTCCATCATCTCTCCCACCACTGCTCTTTAGGATGCTGCATCTTGGACCAGTTCCTTAAAAACGTGAGGGACCTGCTCTCCAGGCTCTCCTTGTGGTTCAGCATCTGTCCGAATGTTTCACCACGTGCTTTCCAAAAGTTGCAACCATCTACACTGGGAATGATCTTCTCGTAGGCTACAATTGGTCGCTGGGATGGTCTCGATCCGCTTCCGGCTTCACCGTCTGGCCGGGAGAAGGAGCGTGGGGGGGATGAGCTACAGGAGGAAGGCCATGCGATAAGGGCATGGCGTTAGGGACAATGCCTTCCACCGCGGTGGGGATTCCAGGGGGAGCCACGCTCACAACACCAGGAGGGTACCTGCTGAAAGAGGAGGAAAGGCAGGGCCGTGAGACCTACGGGCAACCGTGGCTTTCACTGACCTGAAATGCTTCTGGAGAACCCTGAGACCGTGTCTCCTGGGGGTTCCTTGGTGTCTCTGATCTTGGTTTGTTTTCTTGTAGATGTTTTGTTACCCAACTAGGTAATACCATCAGTGCTAAAAGGGGATGGAGAGGAGGAAGAGGACTGTGAGATTCTTAGGGCTCTCTGAGCTTGGTGATTTTCCTGCAGATGTTTCATGGCCCAACTAGGGAACATCATCAGTTTTAGGGGGGAGGAGGAGGAGGAGTTCTCTCTGAGCTGGGTTTGTTTTCTTTCAAACTTTTCAATACCCAAACTAGGGAACTTCATGATGAAGTTGTCTAGTTTGGTAATGAAACATCTGGAAGAAAACCACCTAGATCAGAGAGCATCGAGGACCCTATAGTTCAACCTACAAGCTCAGTTCAAGCTACAAATATTCTCTCCCACTGGTACCACATCTGGATTTCAAACACTTCACCGAGCACACAAACGGGAGGAATTTGCATGTTGACATCTTTCAACCAGCTAGCACTGATAATGCTACCTCGTTTGGTAATGAAAAGTCTAGAAGAAAGCAGCCAAGCTCAGAGAGCACCACATTCAACCCTGAGCTACAAGTATTCTCCTCTATTGTCTCACCTAGTCATCAGGACATCTAAGGCAGGGGTGAAATCCTCCGTGGGTCACTACCAGTTCACTTGCCCATGCATGTGTGGTGCATGCCAGATGCACACTACATGTGTGTGCATGCACAGTGCGTGCCAGACACATGCTGCACACCAGATGCATGCACACACACATGCATGCGCCATGCGCCTCAAACACACGCTTCATGCGGAAAAAGGAGCCATTTCAAGGTAAGTAGAACAGCTGTGCTGATTTAGATTCACTAGAAAGCAGAATTCCCTGCTATAAATATAAATATAAGTCGCACAGCACAGCCGATCGTCGGAAATACTGGTTTGGATCAACCGTTAGCTTTTTTTTATTACCATTTCACCCGAACCAGTAGATTTTATCACTACCGGTTCCCCCAAACCGTTGCAAACCGGTAGGACTTCACCACCGACCTAAGGTCCTTGGGACGTGGTAGAACACCCCAAAGTAGAGAATGGGCATTTCCCATTTTGGGCTCCATGGGAGGTGATGGAAATGGGATTGAAGTTGTCCTACCTGTAAGTAGCACCATTAAGCTCCGGGTGAACAACTCCGGGGTCCATGCTCGCCCAGTGTGTAGCGGTGGTCAAATGTTCTTTGTTGACACAGTTTTTCAGGCTGTCTGGAATACGACCTAGGGGAGAGGAAAATATCAACCGCATAAACATTGCAGCTGATGCTAGGGGGAAAGTGTGTGTAACGAAAGCACAGTCAACACCTTTTGGCCACTGCTGACACCATCATTATTGTGGCAAACAATCTCTTGTGTTTTCCAAAGCTTGCTTAAATGTCTCCTCTTTTGTCATCTCCGTTAAGAGATGAACTACCCAGATTATCTTGCAAGATGTTTGCTGTTCGTTTCAATGTGCTGCAGTTGTCCTACACAACCTGTGCTGAGATTTTTTTAAAGCTGACATTCTTATTTCTCCCCCTTCAAAATATTAGGCCTGCAAAGCTCCGTTTCCTCTGGATGGAAGAAGGGCTGTCACATTGACATGGCTCAGAAACAGTGGTCTGTAGGCTGAAGGAATTCCTCTACCTACACTGACATGGCCTTTTATATTCCCTATTGCCAGCAAGGCATAGCAGAGGTCTTCTCCTACCCCAGTGAACTATTTATTTATTTATTTATTTAATGAGATTTATATGCCACCCTATCTCCAGCCAGACTCCCGGCGGCTCACAACAGTAAAAAACATCTAATGAAAAAGTTAAAAAGAAATTAAATCCAAATCTCATAATTTAACAGTTAAAAGTGCAATTAAGACTAACAAGTTAAAAAATTAAAATCCCATCAGTCCAGGCCAGCCCAATGAAACAGCCATGTTTTCAGGTCGTGACGGAAAGAGCGGAGGTCGGGGGCCACCCGGAGCTCCAGGGGCAGTGGATTCCAAAGGGTAGGTGTGCCCACAGAGAAAGCTCTCCCCCTGGGGGTCGCCAGCCGACACTGTCTGGCTATCGGCACCCTGAGGAGCCCCTCTCTGTGGGAGCGCACCAGGCGATGGGCAGCTGTTGCTGGCTGCAGATGCCCCCCCCCCTCAAATATCCTGGGCCTAAGCCAACTAGACCTCCATTCGTTCTCCATGGAGGTCCACAGTTGGAAGCTCCAATTATTTCTGTCCAATTATGACAGGAGGGATAATTATTAAATAAAGAAATGGTCTCATTCCATTGGCACGCCTGGTGTTGACTCGGCCTTCCATCCTTTCTAAGGTAGGTAAACTGAGGGCCAAGTTTGTGGGGGCAATAAGCTGACTTTGTATAAAAATATACAAAAGTATGAAGGCTGTTGTTTAAAGCATTGTAAGCCGCCCTGAGTCTCCGGAGAAGGGCGGCATATAAATCAAATGATCTATTATCTATCTATCTGTTGTGCTTATGGAGTCTTCACAATATTCACATGGGGCAACCCTCCATAGCATCTGAGGGACCTTCTTTATGAAGGATAATTTTAAGCAATTTCCAGAATATTGATGGATTTCAAAATTTGTCCCTTGACCCCTGCCTTACTCAAAGCTTTCAGACCAAGGAACCTTTGGCACAAAAACTTGTATAAATCCCTAGGACACCAAGTTCCCCTCTAATTTTCTTTCTTAGAATAAGTGATATGATGGCTGGGCAAAATAAGAAAACTTGAGACAGGTTATAGCTCTCCTTCCACACTAGAATTGACCCTAGATGTTCTTAGGTTTAAAGAACCCTAAGTGTGTTCTTTAGTTAACCTAGGTTTGTTCAAAGTTGTTGAAGACAGAAGACCCGGTCAGGACATTAGGCTAAGGAAGAGTTTTTTTTAAAAAAAAATTTTTTTTATTTATATGCCGCCCTTCTCCGGAGACTCAGGGCGGCTTACAATGCGTTAAGCAATAGCCTTCATACTTTTGTACATTTATACAAAGTCAGCTTATTGCCCCCACAAACTGGGCCTAGCTTAGAAAGGATGGAAGGCTGAGTCAACCTTGAGCCTGGGGAGATTCGAACTGGTGTAATTGCAGGCAGCTGGATGTTAATTACGGTGCTTTAGCCTGCAGAGCTAAACCAGTTGCTGAAGAAGAAGAACTAAAGAAGCTTCTTGGAGGAGAAGCGAAATGTCTTCAAAGGAAAAAAGCAGTCCAGCTGCCTTTTGAAAAAAGCACTTTTGGGACAACCATGACCTGGACGATGGAGGATCTCCACAGACATGAAAAGAAGATGGATGCTAACCTGTGATGGCTCTCCGGATCTCCCTCGCTGCCTCCTCTCGCATCTCTATTGAGGCTTGTTCGCTGTACCAGGCCGCATGGGGCGTGCAGATGAGATTCGGGGCGTCCTTCAAGGGCCCTTGGCTAAAGCTGAGGAAAGAAAAACCCCAAATATTAGATCGTCTTCAATAAAATTCCTCCCACCTGCATCTCTTCTGAAACGTAGCTCATCTAAGGCTCAAGCTCCGATTGGCAGCCTGTTAAAAATTCAACCGGAGTGATCTGACTTCCATGTCAGCTTACAAAACAGGCACTCCTCGACTTACGCCCAATGCTAGGACCGGAATTTCAATCAGTCACTAAACAGGGCGGTTGTTCAGAGAGACATGCCTGGTTTTCTGTGAGGCATTTTGGCCACCATGCTGCCATTGTTAATTGAATCACTCATTAAGTCATTAAGTAAATCCAGCTTCCCTCATTGTCTGGCTGGGAAGGTCACCCAAGGGGATGATGCAACTGTCATTAGTACATGCCAGTTGCCAAGCCTCTGAATTTTGATCACGCGACCCTGGGGATGTTGCGACAGTCGTAAGTGTTCCAACAGTTGTTCCAACTAGTTGGAAGTCACTTTTTTCAGTCCCATTGCAACTTCAAACGGCCCCTAAACAAATGATTGTATGTTGAGGAAGCCAGTGATGGCTAACCTTTGCCAAAAGCCGGGGGAGCAAGGGTGTGTGTGTCGTGCATGTGCATGCCCACACCCATAATTCAATGTGCTCCCCCTGCTTTTGGCATGCAATGGCATGGTGGGCCCGGTAGGCCTGTTTTTTTGCCCTTCCCAGACTCCAGAACCTTTCTAGGAGCCTGGGGAGGGCGAAAAAGGCCTTCCCCACCCCCCGGAGGCCCTCCAGAGGCCGGAAATGGCCTGTTTCTCAACTTCCAGTGGGACCATAAGGCCCATTTCTCACTGTCCCCAGGCTCCAGAGTCTTTCTAGGAGCCTGGGGAGGGCGAAAACGGCATTCCCCAACCCCCTGGAGGCCCTCTAGAGGCCAGGAATAGCCTGTTTCCTGACTTCCGGTAGGCCCAGAAGGCCCGAAAATCAGCTGGCTGGCCCGTGCATGCACCCTAGAGTTGAGCTAGGGCAATGCTCGTATGCCCACAGATATGGCTCTGTGTGCCACCTGTGGTAAGAGTGCCCTAGGTTCGCCATCACGGACCTATACCATTGTATAGGTCCGAGAACGACACGTCATAGCTCCAAGACAACTTTCCCCAACCTCCTTATCTTGAGATGTCCTCCCCTTCTGGCTAAGGAGTTATGGGAATAGGGATCCCACACAGTGGGAGGGTACCAGTTGGAAAAGGAGGGCTATAAGCAGAGGTGGACCTTGACTTACGACCCCAATGGAGCCCAGAATTTATGTTGCTAAGTGAGAAATCTGTTAAGTCTTGCCCCGTTTTACGACTTTTCTTGCCACTGTTGTTAAGCGACCACTGCCTGTGTTACATTAGGAACACGGTCGTTAAGCGGACCCATTGACTTGACTCATCAGAAGGTCACAAAAGGGAATCATGTGACCCTCCCGAGGACACTGCAACCATCATAAATGTGAGTCAGTTGCCAACTGTCTGAATTTTGATCCTGTGACCACGGGGTTTGTCACAACGATCGTAAGTGTGAAAAACAGTCATAAGTCCCTTTTTTTTCAGTGCCGTTGCAACTTCAAGCGGTCAGTAAATGAACTGTTGTAAGTTGAGGACTGTATCTGTATTAGATGAAAGACTCAGAAACCTTCCATGGGCTTAAAAAAATGATTAAAAAAACAACCAACCAACCACTCAAGTAGACTAACTTTGTTGCAACACAAGAGTTGCGTAGTTCAGCCCAACCGTGTATTTTCACAATTAATTTGTAGGCAGATTGGGCTGATTTCAAATAGAAGTTTGGTTTCTACTTGTACTTAGAAGAGAGATGATCAGGGATCCCCAAGCTGGAGGCTAGACGAGATTTTTTTTAAAAATCCTATATACACACATGATGGGGCCAGCCTTTTGTGTAATATTGTCAAGAAAATTGCCTAGACAAGTCCATACAGTTCACTGGAAGTCAAGCTTAACTGTAAAACAACTCCTTTTCTTTAAAAAAAAAACAAATAAATAAATAAATTAAACCTTTAGCCTGATTTTAAAAGATCTGGGAATGTCAGGCTTTGATGAAAGAGCTAATTTCCCCCTACAGAATTTCACAAATGATGAAATGGAGTAAAATAAGATAGCTTTATTTTTTTTTTAAGGATCTGTTCCTCCCCACCCCCCCCCCCTTTCTTTTAACTTCCAAGCCTGCGTATTTTATTCGAAAATAAAATATGTTTTATCTGTGAACAGTCCGGTTCAAGGGCATCTCCCAGTTTCTCTATGGGGTCCATGCCCATATATTTTTGAATTTTTGACCCTTAAAACTATTCGGGTTTAAGTTTATGAGAGTGATCCTTGCAGTTCCAATATATATATTAACAATATGTTTAGAGACAGGATTAGTCTCTAGAGATACTACAGGACGTTATGGACCTTCTTCCATTAGGTTCTGATGCAAACACCACAAATGCTCTTAAACAAAGTATTTGGGATGCTGATTTTCAAATCAGTCTGGTTTGCGTATAAATACTAAGCATTTTCACACAGTAGAGATGGCGCTACTATTTCAAGCTCTGGTTTTAAAGGACGAGAAGTCCAATCACCTGAACGGTTCTGATTCATGGACATCTAAGGCTGCTCCCCGTATTCTGCCTTCCTTCAGCGCTTGTGCGAGGGCCTTCTCGTCCACCAGTCCTCCGCGAGCCGTGTTCACAAGGAATGCCCCTTGTCGCATCTGTTGGGTGTGAAAAGACAAAGCATCATGTAATTAATAGAATATTTGGGTTGGAAAGGGCCTTGGAGATCTTCTACTCTAAACCACTACTCAAGCAAGAGACCCTATACCATCCCAGTCTGTTAGGAATTCTGTATATTGCTCTACAGAACAAACAGTGCACAGTCAACATGTGCTTTTCTGCTTAACTATGATAAGGAAGCAGGAAAGTACATGTGGACTGTGCACCGTTTATTCCGTAAGGCTGTATACAGAATTTCTAACAGGTTATGGGCCCAGCACACTTCCACTGCACCACTCTACTTTGGAGAGTCATTTTTCCTTTGGGCCGAGTCATACCAGGCTACAACAAATAAGTGCAAGATATAGCAACAACAACAACAACAACAAAAGACTGCAACAGAATAAAAGAAAATGGCCAGTAACACAACTGCAACACAGCTTCCATTTGCAAACGTCTATTCTTGAAAACGTCCAATGATGGAGCACCCAGAACTTCTGGAGGCAAGCCATTCCATTCATTGTTCTAATTGTCCGGATAATTCTCCTTAGTTCTAGGTTTTTCCAAAAGTGCTTTTTCAAGAAGCAACTGGACTTTCTGGTTTTTCTTTGAAGATGTTTCGTTTCTCCTCCAAGAAGCTTCTTCAACTCTCCAGATTCTTAGATGAGAAGAGAAACGTCTTCAAAGAAAAATGAGGAAGTCCAGTTGCTTCTTGAAAAAGCACCTTTGGAAAAACCATGGCCTGGATGACTGGCAATCTCCATAATTCCAGGTTGCTTCTCTCCTTGATTCGTTTCCATCCCTTACTTCTTGTTTTGCCTTCTGGTGCTTTGGAGAATGGCTTGACCCCCCCCCCCCCACTCTTCTCTGCATCATCCCCTAAACTATTGGAAGACTGCTATCGTGTCAGCCCTAGTCCTTACAGAGTTCTCTGAAGAAAATATACAATTACGTATATGAGAAAAATTATGGAACACACTTAACTATCTCCTGAGCAAATGGGAAGAGACATTACTCCGTATGTCATTTAAACAAGGGCCCCAGCCTTTTAGTAGCCTGGCTTATCAGGCAGAGCAACGGTGACAGATCCGTTCCAGCAAAAAGAACCACAGAGGGTTTCTTGTGATCTATTCAGCACCTTAACTAGGATCCTTGTGCTTTTTTTCCATTAATTAGTTAGAATCATGAGCAAAAACATCTAACAATGCAAAGCTGCAATTCTCTTTTATTTTTTAACGTGTCAACCGGACCAATAAAAAACCTTATTTAGAGTCGTCCAGCTTTACACAAAGCTGGGAACATAAAAGCAGTTGAAAACACCTCTCTGTTTGACATTCATCCAATGAAGGTTTCTGATGAAAGAAACTTTCATTAACATGCTTATTTTATAATCAAACCTATTTCAACAAGGACTGTTTAAGCTTTTCTAAGTGTGCAATAAATGGTATCCTTTTATCTTTAATTCTCTGTCTAATATAATGCCCATTTCGAAACACATTATGAATTTCACTTGCAAATTATGTTAATCTTGTTCTACAAGTGGCCTTCCGTGTCGAGACTCAATGCTTGTTCAGACTCATCTGATTCAAACTTCAGAAAATTCAGCGTCAGATGAGAGGAGCAGGGCTCCAAAAAATATTCAAAGAGAAACGGAAGCCTCATCCAAACTACCTCCTTCTGATGTGTAAATTTTTATTTATTCTAACAATCCCCCATTTCTACGGTTCTCGCCATTATGACAATAATAAAAAAGGATATAAAAATTATATAAATCCTGTGGCAGCCAATTAAAATTCACCGAGGCTTATTTATTTCCTATTCCACAGGCTTTAGAGAAGCCTCCTGTATCTCAGGGGTTCAGAATCTAATTTTAAAACCCCTAGGGTTCAAAGACACAGAGTTTCTGTAACCTGGGCCATGAGAGGACACAAACTCTTGACTTGCACTCGTGATGGTGCGGAGGGCAAGCTGAACGCTCGGACAAAATCAGACAGAAGCAGCAGAGCCTTAAAAAGTTTGGCTAAGGCGTCCTGAACCATCACACCCTTTGCCAATTGTGCAGTTTGATAAGCAAATTCAGAGGAACCTCTGTAGAAAAATCTGCAAGATCTTTTATTTCACTCTACAGGAAAAGATAAATAAAACCAACATCCGTTCCTAACCATGAAGTATTACCGAGTAATTGCAGGCAGTCCTCACTTAAGGACAGTTATTGGGACCAGCAAATCTGTCGCTACCCAACACACTCCTAAATCACAATGTCAAGTGACCGTGCCAACTTAGGACAGGGGCTGCAGCCACTAAATGAACCCCATAAAGTTGTTAAGAGTCATCACCATTTCCAATTTCTAGCTGGTTTCCCCTCTGAGTTTGGGTGGGAAGCCAGCAGCAGAGGTCACAAACATGGCCACAGGATGCTGGAACAGTTGTAACTGAGAGAGAGTTGCATAAATTACATAACTGCAGGGTTGTATCTTCAGGGACCAGTTGCAAGTCTTCCTCATTCAACCGTGTTGCAACTTACAACAGTCGCTGAATGAGAAGTCTTTGTGTGAGGATTAGCTGGGTAAAATATTATAGGGAAATTAAGAGATTCCAGTCATTGCTGAAACTTTTCTTGTTTTATTCTTCTCCACAAGTCGTTTTCTGTATACATTTATATAGAATAAAACAAGAGAGTTCCAATTACTCCCTTGGAACACAAGGGGGCGCCAGTCCCTCACCAGAACCAAATGCTTATGAAATTATCACAGTGCAGAAATATCCAGATGTGGCAACTCTTAACTTTTAACTGCACAAGGAAATAAAGATCAATGCAAGATGGGTGATGGCATTACGGGAGGTCACCTCCCCCCAAAGAGCCTGGTGACAGATCAACGGCACACGACACACTGAAGTGAGCAGGGATGTAGCGTAGTTGCCTGGCAGAATGCTTCCCCTGCTCGTGCAGACCATAATAATACAGCTACAAGATTGTTTTCTTGCAGGTATTTCTTTCAATACCCAAAGTAGGTAACATCATCAGTGCCAGTAGGGAATCCTAGCCATCATGTGTAAATAGGAAGCAATCCCCACTCCCTTCTAGTACTGATGATGCTATCTAGTTGGGTCATGAAACGTTGGCAAGAAAACCAGCAAGCTCCACAAACACTACACCCTTGTAACACTGAAGATGTTCCCTAGTTGGGTCATGAAACGTTTGCAAGAAAACCAGCAAGTTTAGAGAGCACCAAAGGGCCCTCCTGTCAATCCTGAGCTGCAAATATTCTCCTTTATTGATAACGCAGCTTCAATAAAGGGGGTACAGTAGCAAGACCACCCTGCTTCCCCAAGGCCTCTACAACCCCTGCTCCCGGTAACGTCCTCTGGACAGTCACAATTGCAACATAAAGAGTTCTGATCCTCACAGATCCTTTACCTGTTTAATGGTGAAGTCATTAATCAGGTGATGATTGTGCTCATTGAGGCTGCAGTGCAGGGTGACACAATCGCTGTGGAACAACAAATCTTGCAGGGTGCTGACCCGTTGAAGACCAAGAGCCCGTTCGATGCCGTCCGAGAGATACGGGTCATAGAAAATGACGTTGAAGCCAAAGGCTTTGGCACGCAGAGCAACAGCTTGGCCCACTCGCCCTGCAAGGAAGGAAGGAAGGAAGGAAGGAAGGAAGGAAGGAAGGAAGGAAGGAAGGAAGGAAGGAAGGAAGGAAGGAAGGAAGGAAGGAAGGAAGGAAAGAAGGAAGGAGGTTTTCAGACAATGCACGCAGTGTTACAGCCCCCTTTGGGGAATCTGGATTGTACGGGGGTGCTAAACTCTATGGGGTGGCGCAGTGGTCAGAATGCAGTACTGCAGGCTGACTCTGCATTCCCACTGCCAGCAGTTCAATCCTGACCGGCTCAAGGTTGAACTCAGCCTTCAGTCCTTCCGAGGTGGGTGAAATGAGGACCCAGATTGTTGGGGGCAAAGAGGCGGACTCTGTAAACCGCTTAGAGAGTTGCTGGAAAGCACTGTGAAGCGGTATATAAGTCTAAGTGCTATTGTTATTTCTATCTATCTGTCTATCTATCGGGCCATGGTGGCACAGTAGTTAGAATGCAGTATTTTAGGCTGATTCTGCCGACTGCGAGCAGTTCGAACCTGACAGGCTCAAGGTTGACTCAGCCTTCCATCCTTCCGAGGACCTAGATTGTTAGGGGCAATACATGTGGACTTTGTAAAGGACTATAGAATGATATATAAGTCTGAGAAGTTCTATTGCTAGACTACTGCAATGTACTTTTTGTGGAGCTGCCTTAAAGAACCTTTGGAAAGCTTCCCAGCCCTTGCCAAGGAGGACATGGGACACCTGTACTGCAGGCTCCATATGGGTTGCCCTTGGCTTCTGGGTAGCTTCCATTGGAGCCGTGATGGTGCAGCGGTCAAACTGCAGTATTGCAGGCTAACTCTGCCCACTGCCAGGAGTTTGATCCTGACCAACTCAAAGTTGACTCAGCCTTCCATCCTTCCCAAGCCTCTAAAATGAAAACCCAGATTGCTGAGGGCGGGATGCTGACAGGCAGTAGAGGAGGTCAGATGGTGTCATCAACGCAATGGCAAAACTCTGGGAGACAGTGGAGGACAGGAGACCTGTCCTCTGCTGCTCACCAAGTGAGAAGAAAGGACTCCTTGGAGGAGACCCTGATGTTGGGAAAGATGGAAGGAGAAAAGAGAAGGGGACATCAGAGGAGGAGATGGCTAGATGGTGTCACTGATGCCATGGACATGAAATCTGGGCAAACTCTGAGAGATAGTGGAGGACAGGGGGGCCTGGCATACTAAGGTCCATCGGGTTGCAAAGAGTCAGACATGACTTAGCGACTGACCAACAGAAGCATCCGTGGCTGTACACCAAGACATTTTGACCCACCTAGCCCAATAATGCCCAGCGTCTCTCCTCTGATTCTGGCTGCTCCAGAAGCCACTTCCCGAATCTGTTCCACGCTCTGCACCCTTGTGCCTTCTCGCAAAGCCTGGTGCAGCCAGGTGGTTCGTCTGTAGAGGTTCAAGATGTGGCACATCGTCGAATCCGCCGTCTCTTCCACCGATGCAGCTGGGACGTTGCAAACGGCAATCCCTTCAGGAAGGAAGCAGAGGAAAAAAGAGGGTCAGTGTAGATACATTCATGAACTGGAATAGGCATAGCAACAGGTCAGCCAATGAGGGCTGTTTGGTGACTGAAACAGTTTGGAGCCTGGGCATGACTTAGCTCAACTGTGTATATAGGAGAAGTTTTGTCTCTGCTCTGCCCAGCCTGTGTTTGTACCTATTTACAATCTCTTCTCTCTGCCATGTTGGAAAAACCAGCATGGGTATTGTACATTTGCCTTTGGGTCTTCTGCCGTGTAAAATTGGAAGTGTCTTGGCGACGTTTCGATGAAGTCTCATTCGTCATCTTCAGGCTGGTGTTTTCGGCTTCGTGCTTCTAGGAGCTCGAAGCCGAAAACACCAGCCTGAAGATGACGAATGAGATTTGGTCGAAACGTCGCCAAGACACTTCCAATTTTACGCGGAAGAAGACCCGAATAACCAAAGACCTACACACACACACACACACACACACACACACATATAAAGAAGTTTTGAATACTGCTGAATTGTCTGATTGTGTGTCTTGCAGCAAACTCTGACAAAGAGATGATGCGGTTTAACGCTGGGATGACAAAGCCTTCTCTCGAGCAGCTTTTGGAAAGAGTCAACTGGACACCCAATGACCTACAGGCAGACCTTGACTTACGGCCACAACTGAGCCCAACATTTCTGTCGCTAAGCGAGACAGTGCTTAAGGGAGTCCTGCTTCCCTCCTTGACTTTGCTGGTTGGAAGTTGGCTGGGAAGTCACAAATTGTGATCACATGATCCCACAAGGACATCACAACTGTCGTAGTTGCATGCCAGTTGCCTCATTTTTATTGTACGACCGAAGGAATGCTGCAGTGGTTGCGTGAAAAACAACTGTGTCACTTTTTTCACTGCTCTTATAATTGAGCAGTTGCTAAACGAATGGCCTTAAGTCTGTATAGATGACTTTTTTTTTTTGCAATTCTATTAGAAACATAAGATTTCTGGTAGGTTAAAAAATAGATAAAGACCAGAAAAAGCACAGAGATTTTAGGATTAAAATTGCTGCAAGTAATCAATGTTGCATTTACACCTCAGTAAATATCACCCAATTAAATGAGGCATATTCTCAGGGAAGCGGCTCTATGCTTATAGTGTAATAAGCACCCAGTTGCAATATGATTTTAAAACAGCTCAGCGAGATAGGTTTAAGCTTACTTTATGGTCATTGCACCTTGTACAACAAAATTATAACTTAAGAGAGGGATATTGCCAGATTACAAATCTACACAATCTAATATTTTTCTATGAGGCTGAGGGGGCCCTGATTCAGGGCAAAGCCTGATCCCAACTTGAAACATTTTTTTATGGTAGAAAACCCAAGATAATATATGTCTATGATAGTTCTTACTGGAGACACATTAACCACCTATTAGTCCTAGAAGCCATCTTTTGTAATGGGCCTTCAGACCTGCCATATTTCCTACTGTGGGAAACTGAGAAGGGGGATTGTATGGAGCATGGGTGAAATGTAATCATAATAACATTCCTTTCTCTGAGAGTCAAGGACATCTCGCCCTGCACCTGGAAGGCTGGAACTGAGAGGCATCTCCAGTTGGACGATGCTTGATTGGACCATGTGATGGACTTGTGATGCTGGGCAGGGACCTGGATTTTCCTTTGGGTGGGGAAAACCTGGAAGTTTTCAGATTCAGGTTTTCCCAGATGTGCCAATATGACAGCTCTAATAAAATGGAACTTTGAGGAAACTCAAGCCTTGGAGTCTTCTCTTGTTGGAGGTCTTACTTGGAACCCTGACACCACGATTATTTGAAAGGGCTGCTAGGATAACATCCAAGAGGTTTTTGGACAAGAAATGCCACCCAGCCAACCATCCTCTTAAACTGCTCACTCAGTTCCAGAACTTTCCTTCCTGGGAATAGATTCTGCATTATCATGAGATGAAGTTCTCAAGCAAAGTCCTTCAGAAGCAGAAGTAAGTTGGTTACCCAGAAGGAAAAGGATCATAGGGGAACATGGTTTCTTTACAGTCCTTGATCACTTCCTGAGTTAAAGAAACAAACTAATCTTTTTTTTTTTAAATAAACAAAAGAGAGCTGCCCAGTAAGAACGGACAGAGTCCTATTTCTTCCAGGTTCTTCGCTGAGGAACTGAGAACATGTCAGAATAGGGAATCCATGGATGGACCTGGTGCAGGAGAGACGATTCCTGAAGCATCAGAAAGACGTACAGTCTCCACACAACCTCAGGTCTGACCCAAAGCCCCTCATCCTTTTAAAGCATTAGGAGGCCAACCACTTGCCAATTTAGTGCATTATAAAACCTAACAAGGGACCTCGGGGGTCTTCTAGTCGAGCCCAGGAGACCTTATACTATTCCAGACAAGTGGCTGTCCAGTCTCTTCTTAAAAGCCTCCAGGGTTGGGAGCACCCATCAACTTCTGAAGCTGCTCATCTCTTTAGAAATAAAATTAAAACAAAGGACCTGAAGTGACTACCCTTGCCAATGTCAAAAAAGGAATACTTTCCATTTGCAAGCTCCTGATCTAAAACAAGACCCAACAGGAAAGGAGGGAAAACATCACAGAAATAGAAAAACCAAGCTGAAGCTAATATTTGAGTGGGGGAGGGTAAATCATCTGGATGAAAGCAGATGCCATTAGGAAAGGAAACTGCCTTGTTTTCAATGCCAAATTTTTCTAAGCGCTCCAAGGCTGTAATCTGAGTGGATGAATCAATTACGGAGATTTTGCAAGCAGCGTAAGGCAAGGAACAATTATCAGGTAGAATGTACTGAATATATTCAATAAAATAACATCCCAATAAAATGTAGGGGCAGTTTGGCATAGTGGTGAAAGGCAGAGGGCTAGAAACCAGGAGACTGTGAGTTCTAGTTTCACTTAGGCATGAAGGCACCTGGGTGACCTATGGCCAGTCACCTTCTCTCAACCCTGGGAAGCAAGCAAGGGCAAACTCCTTCCACAACCTGGTCAAGAAAACTACAGGCACTCAAAGTCACAAGTAAATACATAAATAAAATTTAAGGGTGTATAAACAGACTTTATAATCTTTCAGTGGGTAAAAGCAGACCAGTTCTCACCTAAAATAACCCTTTGGGTGCTTTCCAGGTTTGGCATATACCTATTTTTCAGAGTATACGCACCTTAGTTTTTGGGGAGGAAAATAAGAAAAAAGCTGATTGGTGGGTGGATCACCCTCCGGCATACCTCCAATCAGCTGGTCCCAGAGGTGAATTTTAGCAACAAGTTCCTTGATTGTGAGCTCTGTGCTTTGCTTTTTTTTTCTGCCTCTGAAACTTCTGAAACTCCCTTTCAGAAAAAACTTTTTTTCCTGCCTCTGAAAGCCTCCGAAACAGCTTCAGAAAAAAAGGCTCTGAAGCTCTGTTTGGGGGCTTCTTTTCTGAAGCTTCGTTTCTGATGCTTTTTTTCAGCTTCTAAAATCTCCGTTTGAGAAGCTACATTAGGAGTATAAGACGCCCCCAGATTTTCACCCTCTTTTGCGGGGGGGGGATGAAAGGTGCATCTTATACTCTGAAAAAAATAGTAGTTCTGATCCATCCACCAGTTTTATGCATGTGTGAAAATACAAGCTGGGCTTCCATTCTGCCATATTCTCATTATCTTGCAATCAATATTTTCATCAGCCGTGGTCACCCACTGATCTTCAGAACATGGTTTCTGGGCCCCTGGAACCAAACCCTCTTTTCCCCCAGACTTATGGTTTCATTCTCCGGGAAAGCTAGAACAGACCCCTTCAAATAAGGAGGGCCACCTTCCAAACTATTACAAGATTGGCCCCAACTAGGTTAACAGGCACTGCTTTTAAAGACACGGATGGACAGAATACCTAGGTCACCAGCAGATTTGATATCGATGTTATCGAAACCACTTCCAATTCGAACAATTATTCGAAGTGCTTTAAACTTCTCCAAGTCCTCACGGGTTAAAGTGATGGTGTGATACATCAGGGCCCCCACGGCTTCATTCAGTACCTGCAAAACAAAGAGAGATACAGTCATTTTCCCTACAAGGAAAAAATAAACTATGTTCCAGTTCTAAGCCTTCCCTGTTGCTGAGCTGAAATATTTGCCATCCATCCATCCATCCATCCACTATGTCTTTATCTATCCATGTTATCCATCTATCTATCTATCCATCCATCCATCCACTATGTCTTTATCTATCTATGTTACCATCCATCCATCCACCCACTATGTCTTTATTTATCCATGTTACCATCCATCCATCCATCCATTCATCCATCCATCCACTGTCTTTATCCATGTTATCCATCTATCTATCCATCTATCCATCCACTATGTCTTTATCTATCTATGTTATCATCCATCCATCCACTATGTCTTTATTTATCCATGTTACCATCCATCCATCCATCCACTGTCTTTATCTATCCATGTTATCCATCTATCCATCCATCCATCCATCCATCCATCCATCCACTATGTCTTTATCTATCTATGTTACCATCCATCCATCCATCCATCCATCCATCCACTGTCTTTATCTATCCATGTTATCCATCTATCCAGCACCATATAGTGACTAGATAGTGGGGGAGGGGGGAGAGAGAGAGAGAGAGGGATGATGATGATGATGATGATGATGATGGATGAATAACATGGATAGATAAGGACATAGTGGATGGATGGATGGATGGATGGATGTCCTTATCTATCCACATTATCCATCCATCATCTCTCTCTCTCTCTCTATCTCGACCCACTGTCTAATCCCTATATGGTGCTTTTCTGGATTCAGCTGGTTTCGCTTCTTCAGATAAGCAGGGTGACCACAAGAAGAACTACAGAAAGAAGGCAGGACATGGAGAAGTTTGAATCTGAACATCTTGTAATACCGATCATTTGTTAGGCATGGGGGATAAATTTTAGCGAAGTATGACTAAGAATCTGAACAAGTCGCCGGCTGCATGATTAAATAAACAAAGAATATAAATATAGTTATAGAGATGCACAGTGGGAATTTCAATGGAAAAATGGATGACATTTACTTTGAATGTTATATTCAGAGAAAATTGGCATAAGCTGTTTTATCCTCAGCATATTTCCTGTAGTCCTTTACTTCTAAAAAATGAAACTCTTTTTCTTCAACTTCTTGGAAATATAAGAAGCCGCCGGATTTTATTTCATATGTGGTGGCAAATAGAGTAAAGCTCAAAATATTGGAAAATGGAATGAATTTTGAAAGTTAAAATCCCAGGGCAATAACCCTCTAAGATATTTTTTAAATTAAATTTTACCATGCCTTACATCTCTTCCAAATATACTGAACTGGTATTGTGTATGTCAGCAGCTGCAAAGAATTATATGCCTTTTATCGGAAAAGACGTTTGAGTCCTTCTAGGGAAGAACAGCTAACTAAGTTGTGCCTCCATGTCTTTTTTTTAAAAAAAAACACTTTATTTTTAAAAAGTAAATCTGACATGGAATTTAATTTTAACTGAAAACCATACCTATTGTACACAACGATCCTTTATCCAGAATTTGGGTTTCAGAGTTCATTTTTAAACTTCTTGTATAATTTACACTACTGGCGGTATGCATTACTTACTGCTTATAATATTCTTTTAATGATTACCATAATGTTAACAAGTATTTCTTTAGTTTAGAGCTTAACATGCCTATGTGGATTTTGACTAGAAAATAGATATGAAATATCTCATAGGTTTCTAATGCTGCTTTAAATCAATTTGCTTCGCAGTTTTTCAAACTTGCTACTAGATAGCAAGTAATAGTACCACTTTATACTGCTCTAGTGAGGCCACGCTTGGAATATTGTGTCTAATTCTGGTCACCACGACACAAAAAGTGTGCCGAGACCCTAGAAAGTGTGCAGAGAAAAGCAACAAAGATGATTAGAGGTCTGGAGGATAAAAGGACTAGGTATGTCTGCCCAGTGATGGCTAACCTTTTTATCATTGTGTGCTGGCACCCATAATGCAATGCACACACGACACCTCCCCGTGCCTCACCCTCTGTGCATGCATGCATGGGGGGATCCCCCTGCCCCCTGCACTTGTGCATGACCCCCTGTTGTGGCTCCGTTGCCTGAGCCTGGGCTATCGACAGATGCAGACTCTGAGAGCGAGGGAGAGGAGTTGGCAAGGCCTCTCTCTCCAGGACCCTCTTCTCTGGCAATGCCTCCGGAAGACACCGAAGGGCAAGAGATAGGCCCAGAGCCAAGCACGTCCCCGCAGCCACAGGTGGACAGTGACAAAGGAGATAAGTGCTGGCTGGATCCTCGACAGCGGCGCAGGGAAAAGCGTGCACAGCAGAGGAGGAGGCATGCCAGAGATTAGCTGAGTCACTGGACCACACCCCACAGGGTATAAATGTGGGTGTGGTGGCCGGCTCAGTTTGTGACGAGCAAAAATTAGAAATCATCCATGGACTCTGAGTTGCTGAAACTGTGCCTGCTTAATTGGACTGCATTCGGATTAATTCTTGTATTGCTGGAACTTTGCCTTATCGGAAGGCTTGTGGGCTTATCTTTGTTTTGTGTAAATTGTCTAAAGTCTAAATTGGCAGCCAGCCACTGGGTTGCTGCCAGCTTTATCTTCAAAGTCTCTGTCGTGTGTCTTATTAACTCTGGGCCGTCTGTAGGGGTTGCGTGTGTGAGATGGGGACAGAATACCCCCCCCCACACCCCATTTAGGGCCTGGTAGGCCACCCTGAAGCCTCCTGGGACCTCCTGGGACCAAAAACAGGCCACACCCCTTGTGCCCCGTTTTAGGCCTAGTAGGCCTCCCAACAGCCTCCTGAGGGGAAAAATGACCCCCACCACGCGCATGCGCAGCAGAGACCCAAAAATCAGCTGGCTGGCTGGCTGGAGGCACGCGTGCATGCGCGGTGGAGCAGAGCTAGCCGATGACTCGCGTGCCCAAAAGGGCTCCACGTGCCAGCTGTGGCACCCGTGCCATAGGTTTGCCATCACGGATCTAGCCTAACGAAGAGAAGGCCTGGAGGAGACATGAGAAGCCATCTTCCAATACTTGAGGGGCCGTCACAGAGAAGAGGGGGTCAATTTATTCAACTTAAGTTTTTAAGAAGAGATTGGACAGCCGTTTGTCTGAAATAGTATAGGGTTTTTTGCCTGAGCAGGGGGTTGGACTAGAAGACCTCCAAGGTCCCTTCCGACTCCAATTCTGTTCTCTAAAGAACCCGAGGGCAGGACAAAAGCAATGAGTGGAAGCTCATGAGATGGAGGTTCAACCTGGAAATAAAAGAAAAGACGATACAAGAGAGCAAAGAAAAGAAACAAAAGAAATGGCATCAGTCAGAAATGCTGAGTACCAAAGATGGAACCTAAATAGAGTTAGAGCATAGAATCATAGGGCTGGAAGGGACCCTGGAGGTCTTCTAGCCTAACCCCCTGTGGCAGAATATCCCTATTCTGGACTTTCTTTAGGCTTGATGGGATGGGTAAACGTGATCATACAAAGAATAACAGGGTAACAGAGTTGGAGGGGACCTTGGAGGTCTTCTAGTCCAACCCCCTGCTAAAGCAGGACTCCCTATGCCGTTTCACACAAATGGCTATCCAGTCTCTTCTTCAGAACCTCCAGTGATGGAGCACCCGCAACTTCTGGTGGCAAGCTGTTCCACTGGTTAATATTCCTCACTGTGAGAAAGTTTCTCCTTAATTCCAGGTTGCTTCTCTCCTAGGTTAGTTTCCATCCACTGTTTCTTGTCCTGCTCTCAATGGAGGTCTTCCAGAGAAGATTGGATTAGCAATCCCTATTGGTCAGAAGATGTGCAAGGTCTCTTCCAGCCCTACGATTCCAAGTTAACTCTAAGACCACTGGTTGAATGCTTCATTAGACAATCAAACCTAAGTAAATCTCACAAATGTTAGTTCCCCTAAATGGATTCTCTATAATATATACAGTACTTTCTTGGTTTTTGCAACGTTAAGATCCGAAAATATTCTTCGTTGCATCCTACAACCTAGCAATCAAATTAATATTTCTTATTCGCTGACATTAATTCAGGTTTTCAGTCACATCCTTTCCCCATGAAAGAACTCATACAATCATACTCTGACCATCAATATTACCACAAACATTCCTTGTATATTCATTATCCATAAATATATTACACACCCACTCCATATAACACATTTATATTTTAATATTTTGCTGGTTACACAATCAGCACCTGCTGCTTTACTATTTTTCATCATCTTCACAACGTTTATTAATTCTTTTCATCGCTTTTTTTTTCCCTTGGGCAGAATATTTATAACTTTCATTTTCATTCTTTTCTTCGACACTTCAATATCCTTCCAATGCAAACCTTTTAATCTATTCCTTCACTCCATTTTCACCCCAGATCATATCATGTATCCTTCTTAATTTTTAACTCCATTCCTGCATTAACTTCATGTTCTCACCCTCTTAAAGCCATTCATTCTCCTCAAAATAATTCTGCATTCCCTCTACTTATTTTAATCCTCCCTCTTCTTTGCAATTATCATTTCTCTATACATGTTACCCAACATCTTCCTTTCAATCTTGTTTTTTATTATTATTGCAGCAAACTTCACTCATGTGCATTTTTTTATCTGCAGCCTTTTGTGTTTCAGTTCAACCTTCCCTCTTTTTTAAAATATTCTTCATTAACAACTTTTCACTGCCAGTCTAACACAATTATTTTCATCCCAGCTTCCACATTCCTTTTCCATTCATTCAGGGGAAAATTAATCTATCTTCTAGCTCTTTTTCTGAATAAAATTCATACTTTCAGTCTAGTTTCTTTCTCTTCTCCTCAAGTCTGTCCCCCCCACCCCCACCCCACCAAGACTACTTGACACTACCAAAATATAGAGTGTGTCTATGGGGATTCTCAGTCATCCAGGTTACGGATGTCCCAAAGGTGTTTTTAAGAGGCCACTGGACTTTCTGTTTTTTTGTGAAGAGGTTTCGCTTCTCATCCAAGAAGCTTCTTCAGTTCTGACTAACAGTTTGAGTCTTCAGTCAGAAATGAAGAAGCTGCTTGGACGAGAAGTGAAACGTCTTCAAGGAAAAACAAAGATAAATCCAGTTGCCTTTGAAAAAGTACCTTTGGGACTACCAAAATATAGTTTATCCCAAATTCAAACCCTCTCCTGGGTTTAGCATCTTCACCGATCATCTCTCTCTTTCATATTAAACAAACCAGTCAGGATTTTTGATTCTATCTGCAGCGATGAACTGATTTTAGCTTAAAAGACATATTCAGAACAGATCTCCTCAGCCGATACAATCAGCGTTCTCACTCTCTCCAAGCGTCCCCGTTCCATTTTCTGTATTCTCATCTCATTCCCAGCCATCCGTTTACATCGTTTAAATGAATCATCCTGCCCCTAAATTGCATTCATTCGGCATACGGCTCTATTTCCCGCCCAAAGTCATTCCTAAGTTCTTCCACAATTTAAGTTCGCTGAAGCATAACATGCAACTATCACCAGGCTTCGCATCCCTACCTGCCATAATCCTGATGACACCAAAAGGAGACTTTCTAACATATATTTCATCCTTTTCATTCGGGAATTAAAATTACTCCTTCCCTGCTCTCTGCCTATATTCACCAACTCCACTTTACAAAATCAGCTATCTGTGCAGCGTAATCTCCTTGTTTAAGGGCCAAGCTGTAAAATACAGCATCTTCCTTAAAAATGCCAGGCGCAGAAATTTGAGGCAAAGTTTTAAAATAATAATAATGAAAAAAAAACCTTCCTCCAAACTTTGTGGCTTATTACATTAGAAAGACTAGGGGAAAAAAATAACTGCCCAAGGAAAGTCCTGGTGGTGTTGTTTAAATAAAAGGCAGAAAATAAATTTGACAGTTTTACTGTTTGCAAATGCAGAAAGCAAAGCGAGGAAGAATTCTAATACACTCCTACACAAAGATAGAGAAGAAAGAAAAGCTTTTTAAACCTTTTTTATAATGGAAGGTTTGACATCATGGTTTTCACAAACCCAGCAATGAATATACTTTATATACCCCGTTTGCAGGATCATTAAATTGTTTGCTTAGCATGCTGCTATTATTCTAAAGGCCAATTATTCACTTTCGATCATTTTATTTTTATAAACAGGTGTAGTCACCTAATTATTTTCTTTTCAAAGCATGTATTATAATACATACTGTAGTAGATTGAATGTACTATTTTGGAAACCACTTTTAGAATTTTTGCTTGAGAAAGATGAAAAATGAATTCATTTTTAGGATTGGATGACTAGATCTGTTCTTATAGAAATATTGTGTATTTTTGTTTTTGCTATTAGGCATGTATACTGCATTTTTAATGTTTAAGTTTAAAGTTAGAGTAAGAGGACATTTTGTTATATAATTCTAACGCTATTATATTTTTGACGTTTAGGTTTAAACTTAGACTATGAGGTCATTTTGTTATATAATTCTAATGCTACTTTGATTATCTAATATTTTATATATGACTTTTTTGTGCTTTTAATTCATAGTAAGAGGTTATTTCTACTATATATATATTTGTATCTGTACTTTAGAAAATTGGAAGTCTTTTTTTTTTTTGGTCATTTTTAACTTTTTCCCCTTTTTGCTCTCTGAAAATACTGTGCAAACAGTAACAAACTAAGGCATAGTTTATATTCCCAAAGTAGAAACCAGAATGTCCCAAAGGTGCTATTTATATATTATATTATATTATATTATATTATATTATATTATATTATATTATATTATATTATATTATATTATATTATATTATATTATATTATATTATATTATATTATATTATATTATATTATATTGTATTATATTATTATACTACCCTTCTCCTGAAGGACTCAGGGCGGTGAACAGCCATAATAAAACAATATATAAGACAGAAATTTAGAAGATGTATTAAAATAATTAAATCACAGGCCAAATTTAAAATTCCCATCTAAAACCAATTTTTTTTTAAAAAAACCCTTCAAAACCAAATTAAAATCATTTTCAGGAGACAACTGGATTTTCTTGTTTTTTTCTTTTGAAGACATTTTGCTTCTCATCAGAGAAGCTTCTTCAGCTCTGACAGGATAGTGGGGAAGGGAAGGATTTATATTCCTTGCGGATAGCTGGTCATTTGCATATTGCAAACCTAATTAATTATCCTTTGGGATAACCATGACCTGGATGAGTGAGAATCTCTACAGACGTCTAGAAACCAACATCAATTTATTTAGGAGATTATCCACAATCAAGGCAGGACCCCATTCAGTGATTTTGATTACAAAACTCTGGCTCTAAACAGCTGTTGTAACTGGTTCTCAGTTCACTTCTTGGCCTGTTGGCTAAGACCAAGCGTGTTCTCAGTAGCGCCAAATGTTTCATCTTCTAAACAAAACAGATGTTTTGCTTCTGGCTACTCTCTGTAGCAACCTCACATCTAGTGCGTCCTTTCAGGCGAAGAGGTTTTTCTTCTCTGGAATGTTCCTGTCTGGGAAAAGTAGAAGATAGAGGACCAAGGATGTCTCTTCTGCTATTAATTTTAGTGATTCAGGTGGTCTACAGAGCTTTAGAACAAAACAGCTGGCATTTGAGAAAAGGCATCCTGGGTGTCTCATTGTTCTCCTAACTCATGATGTTTATGGAGACTCTCCATCATCCAGGTCATGGTTGTCCCAAGGGTGCTTTTTCAAAAGGCAACTGGACTTTGTTTTTCCTTGAGGACATTTTGCTTCTCATCCAAGAAGCTTCTTCAGTTGAGGAGGAAGAGCAGGAGGGGAGGGCAAGTGAGCTGGAGGAGGAGGAGGAGGAGGAGAAGTCAGGAGTCAAATCCCATTTGGATTTAACAGACATTTTCTTTTGACGGACACCCCTTCTGCCCAAGGGTCCCTTAATTCAAGAGCAGTCCCTGCACAATTTCTTTAAAAAATCTTCCATGACAATGGCCTTTGTAGGTTTGTTTGGCTGTTTGAACCTGGATTCTTGTCTTTTCCAACTACAATAGTGCATTTGAAAGACCAGAAAGAGTCATTGATTGGTTGGCCTGCTTATTTTTGGTCGGGGTGGGTGGGAGGGGTTGGCCATTATCCTGGCCTCATCCTGTATCTTTCCGTCTGATGAGAATTCCGAATGCATTTAAAAATGCCAAACATTCCACCACTTTGACTGCTGATCTTAGGTGTGTATGTGTACTCTGTCCGTGCCCTTGTGCCCTGCTCAGGCACTCCACCGTGTGTTGTGTTGCAAAGGCAGGTCTACATTGGCTAGTTAGACCAGTTTGCTGCAGCCCTCCTCTTCCCGCAGCACAAGAAGAAAAGTTGTGTTTTGCTGAACAACATTGTGTGCATGACTCATCAGGATTCTTTTGTTCTGGGTGCTGCCTGGAGGTCGATTTCCTTTTGGGAGGTGAATGCAGGAAGGGATTGTCCCCCTGGGCTCCTCAGGGTGGAAAGTTATGCCTGGGAAGCAACTCCTTCAGTTGGGGTTTTTGTTTGTTTTTGCTAATGTTCCTGTTTTATAAGGCAGGAACTGAAATCGCCATTATTTAAATCTACCTTTGGCAGCAAACCCATTGCAGGTTGCCAAAAAAAAGGGGGGGGAGAAAATAAATTTGCATGTCAAGCTTGAAAATACTGTGGTGGAAGAAGAGGCGCCTGTGTTTCTGACACTATGCAAAATTTGAGCTACACACACACACACACACACACTGTATATGTGTGCCTCCAGAAGCTGTGAATGCTCCAACACTGGAAATTTTTAAGAAGATGTTGGATAACCCTTTGTCTGAAGTGGTCTAGGGTTTCCTGCCTATGCAAGGGGCTGGACTAGAAGACCTCCAAGGTCCTTTCCAACTCTGTTTGTTCTGTTCTGTTCTGTTCTGTTCTGTTCTGTTCTATTCTATTCTATTCTATTCTATTCTATTCTATTCTATTCTATTCTATTCTATTCTATTCTATTCTATTCTATTCTATTCTATTCTATTCTATTCTATTCTATTCTATCTTCTCTTCCTTCTATCTTCTCTTCTTTTCTCTATTCTGATATTCTATTCTCTTCTATCTTCTCTTCTCTATTCTGATATTCTATTCTATTCTATTCTATTCTATTCTATTCTATTCTATTCTATTCTATTCTATTCTATCTACTCTACTCTCTACACTTCACTTCACTACACTACACTACACTACACTACACTCTATTCTCTACTCTAGTCTACTCTATTCTTATATATAAGAATATTTGTAGCTCAGGTTTGAAATGAGGGGTCCTTGATGCTCTCTGATCTTGCTTGTTTTCTTGCAAACGTTTCATTACCTGACTAGTTAATATCATCAATGAAATGTTTGCAAGAAAACAAGCAAGACCAGTGAGCACCACCGACCTATAATAGATTTATTCCTCGACTTAATATCACAATTGAGCCTGAAATGAAAGAGGAAATTTAAGAGACATATATACCTGCAGAGACAGCAAAGCTGGCTGGAGAATTCTGGGAGTTGAAGTCCACAAGCCTTAAAGCTGCCAAGTGTGAAGACCTCTGCCCTAGAGTCTATTTCAAATAAAAAGTTGTCCAAATAGTCTCTTCTTTAAAACCTCCAATGATGGAGCACCCACAGCTTCTGGGGGCAATACAGTTTGTTCCTCTTGATTTTCCTCAACGTACAACTCAGAAATTGCACTGGCAATGAGAGATATCCCTGGCACAGCTCTTGAAATGATCTTACCTATCATTTTTCTCCAGATACTGATTTAAAAATCCTGGACAGAATTTGCCTGCATAGGCCTCTCCCAAACAAGATAAGAAGAGATGAACACATCCCATCGTTCCTACCTCTTCTTGCAGAAGGGCAAAACTGGCACGGGATACCCTTCCGAACAAAAATTAGATCTTCAAAATATCTGAAGTCGAGTGTGACCTTTGTTTCAGACTGTAAATATCTAAAAGAGCTTTTGACGAGAGGGAATCTCAATCAAAGTGATCCTGCCAAATGCTTCCGACTCCTCAGAAGCACACTTCTCTTTATTAGGGGAAATAAGTTTGACATTTCTCCAGAAAAAGGTCAGCCACGAACAATTTACAAAAATGACATACATTTCTTTAGAGGGGGAAAATGCACGTTTCTGGGGAGACTTCGCCATAGCTCTTGCTGGAAGTCCAACGATGGGGACAGGCTGGAGAAGGAGCGGCAACTAAGTGGCCCCATGTTTCTCAACTTGGACAACCTTTTAAGATGGGTGGACTTCAACTCCCAGAATTCCACCCATCCTAGCTAGGGAATTGTGGATGTTGACAACTAAATATCTTAAAGGTCCCAAGGTTGAGATACACTGAAGTAGTCTAATCCAGGGGCCTCCAAGTTTGGCAACTTTAAGACGTGTGGACTTCAACTCCCAGAGTTCCTCAGCCAGCTTTGCTGGGAACTCTGGGAGTTGAAGTCCACACGTCTTAAAGTTGCCAAACTTGGAGACCCCTGGTCTAATCTAGCTCTTTGACATGAACCAACTTCTTTGAAAAATTCATAAATATGTTCTGTAAAATATATTCAACAAGCTCCCAGGTTCAAAAACATTATTGACCAGACATACACAAGGACTATCTATCGTAAACCTTCCTAATCTGATGGACATCTCTGTTCCTTTTCAAATATAATTTATAGGCTAATGCTGCTGATGGCAGCTGTGTCACGTGGTACAAATGCCTTGTCTTATCTTAGTAATTTCTACAATGGTTCTATCCGTTAATAACTCATAAATTATTAACTAGGAAGGAAGGAGGCCACGACAAACCACTTCTGAGCAACCTGGCCAAGAGTTCTCCAGGGAATCGGACACGATGGAAGGGAAGAATTCTTTTTTTTTTTTTTTTCAGCATAATCAACACAGAGACAACGTGTGGGAGACACAACATTAGAGATCGGCATGTCTTAAACCTATTTTCCGATTATTATTTTTTACTCATTGCTATTAAACCATTTAAGATCCCATTTTCCTTTGGCTGATTGGGTTTCTCCAGTTACAGGCATTCCTCGACTTATGATCACAATCGAGCCCAAACTTTCTGCTGCTAAGCGAGACAGTTGTTAAGTGAGGTTTTTGCCCCCATTTTACAAGACTTCTTGCCACATTTGTTAAGTGAATCGCCGAAGTCGTAAAGTCGGTAACATGGTTGTTAAGGGAATCTGTTGTCCCCACTGACTTTGCTTGTCAGAAGGTGGCAAGGAGGGATCCGTGACCCTGAGATGTTGCAACTGACATAAGTACATGCCAGGTGCCAAGCCTCTGAATTTGGATCACGTGACCCCCAGTGGGAAATGCTGCAACGGTCATTAAGGTATGGAAAATGGTCATAAATCAGTTTTTTCAGCATCATTGGAAGGGTCACTTAAACGAACTGTTGTAAGTCGAGGACTCCCTGTGGAAAACTAGCTTGGCGAGTCAAAAGTGTTCTGCTACAATAGAAGACACTTGGAAATTGCAATTCATAATTAGGGATTATTTTTCCACGGACGGAGCAAACTCATTATCCAGGGAAGAAGATGTTAGCCATCTTCAAAAACAGGCTGAGTTTTTCCTAAACCAGGCAGGGCAGTTTTATAGGAAACCAGGTTACTCTGGAGTAGCCCAGTGGTGGATTGCTATCGGTTCTCCTCGGTTCTTGCAAACCAGTAGTGGAAATTTTGAGTAGTTCGGAGAACCGGTATACCACCTCTGCCTGGCCCTGCCCACAATCTATTCGCTGCCTCCTGACTCCCAGCTGATTGGCTAGAAGGGAAAAAAAATCAGGGCTCACTTGACAAAGAAAAGAAAAGGAAAAAAAACAAGACACTGTAGCTTTAAATTGAGAAGCCAAGAAGCCTCCCGACTGATCGGCTAGAACCGATCCGCTCCTTTAAACCACTCGGTGATGGTAGATTGGCAATTGAGGCCAAGCTGCCTGAAAGCGGTTTCCGATGCTCTCGGTGGTGGCAGAGTGGCAAAAAACTGTTTAAAGCAGTGTTTCTCAACTTTGGAAGCTTGAAGATGGATGGACTTCAACTCCCAGAATCCCCCAGCCAGCTGACTGGGGGATTCTGGGAGTTGAAGTCCACCCATCTTCAAGCTACCAAGGTTGAGAAACACTGCTTTAAAGTCTTGCTGCGGCACTTCAAAGGGCCGCCCTACAGCTGATCAGCAGTAAAAGGCCATGTGGCAGTAGACCAGTGCGCTCCAAAAACAAATGGGTAGACCGGTGCAAGGACTTAAAAGCCTGGTAGACCACTACCTCCGCTCAATCCTAAAGAACTGTTTGTCACATGACCATCAAACCCCGCCCACAAAATAAGCCACACCCGCAGAACCAGTCACAAAAATTTTAGAAGCCACCCCTAGGAGTAGACTTCTATCGAGGCACAAAAAATCGTACAACTCTTGTGATTCGTTTCAGAGCCTCCCTCCTCTGGGTTGAAAAAAAAAAAAAACCCAAATCCTCACATTAGTCCAAACCAAGTCCTGGGTGCAGGTGGAAAGACATTTTGTGTGTTTGGCAGAGTTTCCAGATTTACCTTTTCGTGAATCTCCTGGGTGGACTGCGCATCACAGAAGGCCACGGTGGCCACGTCCTTCAGGATCGGCATCTCCACCGTACAGTCTCGGCCATCCAGCAATGCAACCAGGGGACGTGGGTGCATGGGGCCGTTCATGATTGGAGGTCGAATGCCTGAGATTTAAAAAGGGAAAAGAAGACAGACATTTTAGCAGAATCACAGAGTGGGAAGGGACCTCGGAGGTCATCTAGTCCAGCCTCCTACCCAAGCAGGAGACCTGATACTATTTCAGACAAATGGCTGTCCTGTCTCTTCTTAAAAAGCTCCAGTGTTGGAGTGCCTACAACTTCTGAAGACAAGTCACTGATCAATTGCTCTCACGGTCAGAAAATTCCTCCTTATTTCCAGGTTGAATCTCTCCTTGGTCAGTTTCCATCCATTATTTGTTGTTTGGCCTTTAGGCGCCTTGGAAAACAGCTTGACCCCCTTCCTCTCTTTGGCAGCCCCTCAAGTATTGGAAGATGGCTATCATGACTCCCCTGGTCCTTTTCTTCACTAGACCAGCCATGCGAACTTCTAGCAACCTTCTTCATATGTTTTAGCCCCTAATCATTGCTTCTTGTCCTGCCCTCAGGTGCTTTGGAGAATAGCTTGACTGCCTCTTCTTTGTGGCAGCCCCTGAGATATTGGAAGACTACTATCATGTCTCCCCTAGTCCTTCTTTTCATCAAACTAGACATATCCAGTTCCAGCAACCGTTCTTCATATGTTTTAGCCTCCAGCCCCCTCATCATCCTTGTTCCCTTCTCTGTACATCTTGTTTTTATTTGTTGTTTGTTGTTTGTTTCTGTTTTTATTTGTTTTTGTTTTTATTTACATTCAGTTCAATTGGAAAATGGGATAGCGTATCTTAGGGAGAATATTCAGACAATATATACAAGGAGAATACAGTCAGAATGATAACGGAAATCCTAAATTGAACCGTTTGGTGAATTTACGCCATCCTGGTAGAAAATAGAGACGCCAGAAATGCCTCCCAGATCATAAAGATCATGCTAAAAACAGACGCATGACAAGAAAATGTGTTGAGGGTTCTCTCACATTGTTCTGATGAGAAAGCCATTTGCAACAGACCACATCCTGTTTGCCAGCAGACAGAATGAGCAGACCACCGAAATTACGGTTTTCAAAAGAATCACAACTGGGGAGCCTCACGTAACAGCCGTGACATCCACAATTGCAACAAAGCAACGAAACACAGTTTCCAGCATCTGCCCTGCATCCAGCCAAGTTGGAAAGGAAGGGCTAAAGCTTTGCACAAGTCCTATTCCTCCACGCTTTTCATTTAAACCCCCTGCCTTTTCTCAAGTTTGCACATAATCCTGAGAAAAGGTACGGCTGCTTTTTTTTTAAAAAAAAAATCACGATGTTCCTTTGAAAGCAGCCACAACTTTGGTTAAGCTGCTTTAATGAGCAGCAAAGAGGTGCTGTATTCATGGGATGTTTGAATCGACTCTTCCGAGTTATTTTCAAAACCTACCCAGCCCAACAACTTCGGTTAAGAATGGTGGGGTTAAACCAGGCAAGATGTCAACCATGGCATTACACAACCCGAGGCCTCTTACTCCTTGAGTATTTGTCAACTTTGATCATAATTCCCACAGCTGCCATCCTGGCCCATTAGTATACACTAAGATACTGTAAATCTTAATTCTAAATATCTTTGTTTTAGTAGCAGCACTGGAGAAATAGCTCTGTGGTTAAAAAAAGAAACACAGAAAGAGAGAGAGAGAGAGAGAGAGAGAGAGAGAGAGAGAGAGAGAGAGAGAGAGAGAGAGAGAGAGAGAGAGAGAAAGATACACACACAACAATTAACTGGCCAGCCCCAGGCCAAGCTAAGAAAATCAAAGTGACAGATGGGGTGTGCTAATTGCTAATTATTTTAAGAGGGTTAAAGCCCAGGGAGCAACAGTAGAATCAGAGAAATATAAGATCACCATCAAAGGATGATAGAATCCTAGGGCTAGGAGTGTGTGTGGGGAGAACCTGGAGGTCCCCTCTGCTCAAGGAAGGAGTCCTTAAACCATCCCGGGCAAATTCATTAAGGCCAGACATACCTCATTCCCTTTAGCCAGTCAACATATGTTTCAGCCTCCAGTCCCTTTATCATCTTGGTTGCTCTTCTCTGCACTCCTTCTAGGGTCTCGGAGACTTTTTTTAATATTGTGGTGACCAAAACTGGACACCGTATTCTAAATGGGGCCTCACCACCTGCAGTATAAAGCGATATTATCACTTCTCATGATGTTGATGCTGTCCCTCTGTTGATGCAGCCTGGAATTGCATTGGCCTTTTTGGCAGCTGCCGCTCCAGCCTGGTTCACACGCTTAAGTGGTTATTCACTAGGATTCTCAGATCCCTCAGACAGGCACTATTTTTGAGCCAGGTGCTACTTCTTCTATACTTGTGCATTTGGTTTTTCCCTGCCTAAGGGCAGGGCCCTGCTTTTCTCACCACTAAACTACATCTGTCATACCCCTCCTACGTGACCTGCATTGGCTACTGGTTGCCCTCCGGGTGAGGTTCAAGGTGTTGGTGATCACCTATAAAGCCCTATATAGCTTAGGTCCGGGATATTTGGCGGAACACCTGCAGCCAGCAACAGCTCCCCATCGCCCGGTGCGCTCACACAGAGAGGGCCTACTTGGGGTCCTGTCGGCCAGGCAATGTCGGCTGACGGCCCCTAGGGAGTGAGCCTTCTCTGTGGGTGCACCTACCCTCTGGAATCAGCTCCCCTTGGAGCTCTGGGTAGCCCTCGACCTTCGCTCCTTCTGCCGTGACCTTAAAACATGGTTGTTTCGCCAGGCTGGCCTGGACTGATGGAGGTTTTAATGGGAATTTTAGATTTTAGTGTTTGAATTTTAATCTGGACTGATTTTATTATTATGAGCCACCCTGAGTCCTCGCAGAGAAGGGCAGCACATAAGTCCGAATAAATAAATAAATAAATGAATAAATCTTATTGGATAAAACGACAGTGAGAACAATTAATCAGTGGAACAGCTGGACACCAGAAGTTGTGGGTGCTCCAACACTGGAAGATTTTAAGAAGAGATTGGACAACTATTTCTCCGACGTGGTTCAGGGTTTCCTGTTTGAGCAAGGGATTGGACTAGAAGACCTCCAAGGTCCCTTCCAGCACTGTTATTCTATTATTCTAGATAGATCATCATCAACAAAGTAGGATCCTGGACCACACTGATAGCAATAGTCATGTTCAAGCCATCATGAAGTCCTCGTGTTCTTCTAATGAATGCCAGGGGACCTTATTTGACGAATATGCCCATGGGGGACTGTAGATACATATATAGCCTGTCAGTCAAGGTCAAAATTGAAGACGGCGGTCGATCAGAGTCAACACTGAGAAGCAATGCAGTATTAATGGTGTTCAGTCTTTTCAGGTTCCAGAGTAGACTTCAAAACACAGCTTTAACTTCCTATATTGTTCATGCATTGCATGTCAGCTACTGTCCCAAAGGTGCTTTTCAAAGAGGCAACTGGATTTACTTGGTTTTCTTTGAAGACGTTTTACTTCTCATCCAAGAAGCTTCTTCAGCTTTGGCTGGATGATGGTGAAATGGAAGGATTTATAAGGAGTTGAAGAAGCTGGAAAAAACCAAGAAAATCTCTTGAAAAAGCACTTTTGGGACGACCATGAGTGGATGACTGAGAACCTCCATAGACGTGTCAGCTATTAAACACGAGTTCTACCTTTCTGATCCTCCTCCAACTCCAGATGTTTGTTTCTTTTCTGCTTATGACATTCTCTTCCCCAAGAACTTGAGCCCCACCGAATGAATCGTTGGCCAAAAACTGAAGGTAGAACTACTAGACCATGGGTTGAGGGAAAAGAAAATCACTGGGCATTCTGTCCATCGTAATAAACTTGATCTGATCCCTTCTTCTGTTCTATCAGCTCAGATCTCTTAATGGGCATCAAACAACCTTCCAGACTCATCCTGGTGACCACGGATGAATCATCATCCCTGGGGTGGCCAAAGGGATCAGGAGGCACTTATAGGATCTGGCTGCCAGCTCCTCTTCCGTCAGATTTGCAAAGAGCCCCTTGCTGATGGCCATACGAATCACCTCCCATTAAAGGAAGCATCTCAGCCTTCACCAACAGGAAGCAAGCCGGCCTTTCTCGTTTGGCTTTCTGAGCTCAGGGGGTCCTCCACGTATGACCACAATGGAGCCTAACACTTCCGTTGCTAAGTGCGACATTGGTTCGGTGAGTTTTGCCCCATTTCAGGACTTTTCTTGCCATCCGTGGTTAAGTGAAGCACTGCGGTTGTTAAATAGAGCCTCAGATAGCTCGACGGGCTAGATAGCCTGTTATTAACACCCAGATGTCTGCAATTATGCGAGTTCGAGGCTCAAGGTTGACTCAGCCTTCCATCCTTTCTAAGGTAGGTAAATTGAGGACTCAGTTTGTGGGGGCAATAAACTGACTTTGTATAAATATACAAAAGTATGAAGGCTATTGCTTAACGCATTGTAAGCCGCCCTGAGTCTCTGGAGAAGGGTGGCATATAAATCTAAAAAAATTTAAATTTTTTATCTAAATCTAAATTTTTATCTAAATCTAAATTTAAATTTTAAAAAAATCAGTAATGAGGGTGTTAAGCAAATCTGCCTTCGTCGATTTTGATAGTCAAGAGGTCACAAAAAGGGAGCACGTGTCCTCAGGATGCTGTGATCGTCACAAATGTGACTCAGTTGCCAAATGTCTGAATTTTCATCTCCTGACCAGGGGGATGTTACAATGGTCCTAAGTCACTTTTTTTAATGCCATAGTGACTTCAAACGGTCACTAAATGAATGTTGTAAGTTGAAGACTACATACATAACTAATATAGGTAGTCCTTGACTTACCACAGTTCATTTAGTGACCATTCGAAGTCATGACAGTACTGAAAAAGTGACTTATGACCGCTTTTTTCACACTTACAACCATTGCAACATTCCTGTGGTCACAGGAGCAAAATTCAGACGCTTGGAAACCCACTCAGATTTATGACGGTCGCAGTGTCCTGGGGTCATATGATCCCTTTTCTGACAAGCAAGGGCAAGGCGGAAAACCAGATTCCCTTAACAACTGGGTTACTAACCTAACAACTGCAGTGATCCACTTAAGAACGGTGGCAGAAAAAGTCATAAAATGGGCAAAACTCACTTAACAAATGTTTCACTTAGCAGCAGAAATGTTGGGTTCAATTGTGGTCGTAAACCAAGAATTATTAGTACATTCAATCGAGAAGACTCACTAATCTCTAGTTAGCCATCCAGAGTCACTTGCCAGAGTTGAAGGCCTATAGAAGTTGAATAAATAAATAATAACTAAATGACCCAGTTTCCTGAATTCACACACACAAAAAGGAACCCTGGTCAGTTTAGCACTGCCCTCAAAAATGTTTCCCTGATTAAGAAAAAAACCCAATCGTCTTATTTTCAACAAAACAGTGTGTAAGACTCAAGATAAACATGCCCTCTTAGCTATAACTGCAAATTAAATCAATACACATTTTGACAAGCTTTTGATTATAACCTAAGCTTGGTTAAAAAGCTTATTGCTGGTTGCAATTCCAGGAACTCCTACCAATCTGATCCTTCTTAAACTGGATTTTACTTCCAAAGTCATCAATTCCACTTTTCAGCTATTTACAGTCTTCAGTCCTGGGAGGTGACCTGCCTTTGAGCCTCTTTCTTCATATCTTTTAACTTTTTGTTCAGCCTCCTAAACTTTTTAAACTTCTTATTCACTGCAGTCTCTCTTTCTTGGACAAATGCAATTTTTTTTTCTTTAAAAATAAAACCCACAAAAAAATAACAGAAACAACATTAAGGTTTGAAAAAATGCAAAAGATGGGAAATTCGTCACTGAATCTTGCCAAAGCCAGGCTGCCATCTCCCATTAACATCCTGCTGGCTTTAGTTGATCTTGAAGGTAAATAATAAATACTGATATATCAAATATGTCAACCATTTTGTTGTCCCTGATGCCTAGGAATAAATTAACACTTATCAGTGGCTGTGGAAGAGTTACAAAATGCTGGAACAAAAACTCTACAAATGTCTTAAAACATACTCAACCATCAACTCAGCAGAACTGAGATGTGATCATTGCAACGAGGGCATTAAGTATATATTACTTGAAGTTATAAGATTGATGGATTTAGTGGGACCTCAAAACAATGACAAAGAAGCTTCAGCAATCCCAAAGATATAGATAGTATCGTAGGGGCTGGAAGGGACCGTGGAGGTCTTCTAGTCTAACCCTCTGGCCAACATAGGAGATCTTATTGGATCCCAGACAAATGGCTATCCTATCTTTTCTTCAAGACCTCCAACAACGGAGCGCCCATGACTCTGGGAGGACCACACACAAACATCACAATACGTCACAAACTTTCTAAAATGTAGCTTAGGGCAGGGGTCTCCAACCCTGGCAACTTTAAGCCTGGAGGACTTCAACTCCCAGAATTCCCCAGCCAGCTGGCTGGGGAATTCTGGGAGTTGAAGTCCTCCAGGCTTAAAGTTGCCAACGTTGGAGACCCCTGGCTTAGGGGACTTAGTCCCCTGATGCTTTACACATACCTTCCCTACGTACCTACGTAGGGAAGGTACGTAGGACCTACGTACCTTCCGCCGCACTCTAAAAACGTTCCTATTTCATCAGGCTGGTCTGGCTTAACCCTTCCCTTCCCTTTAGAATGGCTTTTATACTGGGTTTTTAAATGTCTTATATAATTGGATTTTAATTTGCTTCAGCCAAATTATTTAATTTATTTTAAATTTTTTAACTTTTGTATGACATTGTATTTTAATCGGCTGTTCACCGCCCTGAGTCCCTTCGGGGAGTAGGGCAGTATACACATTTGATTAATAAATAAATAAATAAATAACACGTGCCAAGACTAACACGTGACCTTAAAAAACAACTACAGCTGTTATGTTATGATCTGCTGAGAAACCTTAATTTTGAATGAGCAACATTTAGGGAATCTTTAAGTTTAAGCCTTTCATGTTTTCCAAATGTATTTTAAATTATTTATCTAACAACTCTACAGAGATAAAAGACATGATTCTACAGGCAACTCTTGAAGGCAGATCAATTTTTTTATCGCTGCTGTTGTCATTTATCTTGGATTGCCCTCTCTGCCTTGATAAAGACCAGTGAGTGGGTCTTTATTCGGTTCGCACCACTTCGGGAGAACCGGTTGTTAACTTTCAGAGCAGTTTGGCAAACTGGTTATTGGAAGAAATCATTAGGGCAGAGAACCGGTTGTTAAATTCCTTGAATCCCATCCCTGACAAAGACTATTAATTTGGGCGAATCTCTTGTCCACGCCAGGTATTTTTCAAACTTTTTTTCACTATTAACACAATTCCGAACCAAAACCTCTTCCTTGCCTTGAAGATTCTGCAATTTTTCATTCATTCGATAAAAGGAAATGGCTCGGCAAATTATTTTAAGCCCACGCATCAGGAAATCAGGACTGATTAATGCTCTCAAGAGCCCTTTTTAGAGAGATACACTAGCCCAAAATATCATCAGATATATTAACATCTGTCAGCCAGCAATAAAACAGCTGTCAATTTTAACTCTGAAATGACGTCTATTTATCTGTCAACATGCAAGGTAACGTTTTGGTGTTCTTAATTGATTACCAGGATGGGTATATATAAGCCCTCAAGTTCAACCGAGAGATTAACAGAGGTATATGCAGTTTCCCTGGTAAGTCATAGCATTGCAAACCATCCATCGAAAAAGGATATTATCTTCTGCTAATTTACCAAGTGGGAAAATAAATAAACCGGACTTCCCAAGCTGGACTCAGAAACAAAATTACAGCATCCTTTCCAGAACGTTATTCTTCCTAATACAACATATAATTGCAAGAACGGTTTAGGAGTCTGTAGTAAATTGTCGTGTTTTAAAAACGCAACGCTCGTTATATAAGTAGGCCTTGCCTCACAAGAGTTCGTTTAGTGACCATTCAAAGTTACAACGGCATTGAGAAGAAGAGGTTCGAGACCGGTTTTTCACACTTACGACCGCTGCAGTCTTCCCATGGTCATGTGATCAAAACTCAAGAGGCTTGGCAACTGGCATGTACTTATGACGGTTGCAGCATCCCGGGGTCACCTTTGGACAAGCCAAGTCAATGGAGGAATCCAGATTCACTTAATAACCGTGTTGCTAAATTAGCAGCTGCAGCGATTCACTTAACAACAATGACAAGAAAAATTGTAAAATGGGGCCATACTCTCTTAACCAATGTCTCTCTTAACAAGATCAATTTTGGGCTCAACTGTGAAAAAAAAATTGTGGATGTAAGTCAAGGACTAACTGTATTTTTTTAAAAACTGTTTTTTTTAAAGAATTATTCTCTCTCCCTCTCTCTCTTTCTCTCTCCCTTCCTCTCCCCCCCCCCTCCCCCCCCCCCTCTCTCTCTCTCTCTCTCTCTCTCTCTCTCTATATATATATATATATATATATATATATATACATACATACATACATACACACACACATACACACACACATACCCACCAGGGGTGAAATCCAAAATTTTTCCCTACAGGTTCTGTGTCGTGGCTTGGTGGGCGTGGTGTAGTTTTGTGGATGTGGCACGGGAAGGATATTGCAAAATCTCCATTCCCACCCCACTCTGGGACCAGCCAGAGATGGTATTTGCCGGTTCTCCAAACTACTCAAAATTTCCGCTACGGGTTCTCCAGAACCTGTCAGAACCTGCTGGATTTCACCCCTGACACACACAGACACACACACCAACTACATTGACTACTACACACTCACGAGTAAGCTTATAAACTTGTACAAATACAAACCAAGACAGTGTAGGAAACGAAGCAATGACCCAGTAGAAGACTGCTTAGTTCCTTCGTTGTTGTTTTTTAAAAAAAAAATGTTGTTTTGCAGAAAAGGTTCAATCGGTCTCAATACAGGAAAATTATTCTGATTTTAACGCAAACTATTCAACACCAGCTGAACTGCCTCATTTGAAACAAGGGCATCCGTGGGACGAAACCCAAGAGCTACGAAAAGGAACTTCCATTTGGTTTTTTTAAAAAAAAACATTGAAAAAAATATTTACAATTTTTAATTCTGAAATACCTATTTGGAACCCTTCTCAGAGACGATTTATCTCACTGGAAAAAGAAACATCTATTATTATTTTTTTCCCTGAGATACTAACTTCTAGAGGTTTCCTATTGAGTAAAGCTTTCACTCTGATTCATAGCCCACCTTGGCTATTTGTGGCAGCAATGTTTCCAGTACAATAACAGCACAGCGTGGTTAGTATGGTTTTATCTTTATTTTAATTGTATTGAAGGCATACTGATTGGGAAGGGAAAAAAAGTATTGCATTCCATCTCTAATTACCAAATGCCACCTGAGTTTATTCAAATTTGCAGTCAGTTTTCTGCGATTAAAATTAAAAGGTTATTCTCCTACTAAGAAGGTTGTAGAGACTGCAGAATCAAAAGTGGGTTTTTTTTACAAAGTGGTAACTACAGGTTAGTCCTTGACTTACAACAGTTCATTTAGTGACCATTTGAAGTTACAACGGCACTGACTTATGACTGTTTTCACACTTATAACCACTGCAACAGTCACATGGTCAGAATTCAGACCCTTGAAAACCGACTCGCATTTATGACGGTCGTAGTGTCCCTGGGTCAAATCAACGGGGAAGTCAGATTTGCTTAACAACCGTGTTACTAATGGAATAACTGCAGTGATTCACTTAATAACTGTGGCAATAAAAGGTCTTAAAATGAAGCAAAATTCACTTAAGAAATGTCTCACTTAGCAACAGAAATTTGGGGGTCAACTGTGGTCATAAATCAAGGACTATCGGTAATTCTAACCTGCCCTGTAACTGCTATGTATTCTCCAGGTGAGTTAGCTTGAAATGCTAGAAGCTATCGAGAGTTCTAGCTAATTTCATAATTTAATAATTTCCAGAAATATTGGAGGTTTCTGCTCCATACTTTCAGAAACTCCCAAACATGGTAACTTGCAGAGAGAAATTATATTTTTCTACTGCTGAGTTATGGGAGACCCTGCTAAGACCTTAATTCTAGCTATCATGGTGAGATTTTATTGCTTTAACCGGCAGGAAAGATAATACTGTATACCCATTAAAAAGCCTACAGATGCATAGATGTGGGTGCAATGCAGCATTTGTAACCAATAAGATGCACAGATCAATACTGATCCACAAAAATCAATTCGCGGGAACAGTTACTGAAATCAAAGAAAGCAAGCTGGCAGAAACATTTATTTTCCACGAGGCTTAACAACAAAATAAGTGATAACTTTAGAAAAACCATCAGCAGAAATAAATTTATGGAAGAACGAACTGAACTGTGATTCCAAAATCCGCCCCATGGCGAACAAGGCCTTTAATAACAATGCGCATTCATTTTGCGGCGGCCATAAAAAGGATCACAAATTGAGGACAGTCACATGATGACTCATTTAAGGACCGCTGTGTCTTATGACTGAAAGTTCAGACTCCATTACAGGCAGTCGACTTGTGGCCGCAAGTCAGCCCAATAATTTCAGCCGCTAAGCGGGACAGTTGTTAAGTGAGTTTTGCCCCATTTTATGACCGTTCTTGCTGCCGCTGTTAAGTGAATCAATGCAGTTGTTAAATTAGTAAAATGGTTGTTAAGTGAACCTGGCTTTCCCATTGACTTCGCTTTCCAGAAGGCGCGACTCCGGGGGACACCGCAACCACCCTAAGTCCATGCCAGTTGCCAAGCCTCTGAATTTTGATCATGTGACCATAGGGACACTGCAACGGTCGTAAGTGTGAAAACAGTCATAAGTCAGAGATGTAACTTCAAACGGTCAGTAAATGAACTGTTGTAAGTCGAGAACTATCTGTGCAGCTGACTCTAATGGCAAAGACAAGACTGAGAGCGTAACAATCTTCGATTGTGAATGTGCCCCTTGGTTGCAACCTTCCTTTTCCCACACCCTCCTGACCTGAGATGTTTGCTGCAGGAGCCATCAGTCGGTCAGGAAACAGGACTTGCATTTCCACAAAGCTTTCCCCACCCCAGTTTTGGCCAGCCCCAAAAAAAGATGATCATGCAATTACTTAGCTGGGGGGAAATGTAAAATTTAAAAGCCATTTCAGTGGGCATAAAGAAGGAAAAGGCAAGGAATGAAAGGAGGAGAAAATGATTACTGGAGAGATATGCAATTGGGAAAACAATTAAATTATGGCGTTCAGGCAGTGGTGGAATTCAAATATTTTACTACCGGTTCTGTGGGCATGGCTTGGTGGGCGTGGCAGGGGAAGAGTACTGCAAAATCTCCATTCCCAACCCACTCCAGGGGAAGGCTACTGCAAAATCCCCATTCCCTCCCCATTCCGGGGAGAAGGATACTGCAAAAAACTCCATTCCCACCCCACTTTGGGGCCAGCCAGAGGTGGTATTTGCCGGTTCTCCAAACTGCTCAAAATTTCTGCTACTAGTTCTCCAGAACCTGTCAGAACCTGCTGAATCGCATTCCTGCATTCAGGCCATTTTTCTAATGAATGTATACCAAACCAAACACTATAATAATAAATAATGATAAATCTGTAGTAATCAGAACTTAATATACTCTGCACCTTTATCATCTTTGTTCCAGATAGATAGATAGATAGATAGATAGATAGATGATTGATTGATAGATAGATAGATAGATAGATAGATAGATAGATAGATAGATAGATAGATAGATGGATGATAGATGGATGATTGATAGATGATTGATAGATAAACAGAAAGATAGATATGAGAGAGGTTAGAGATAGATAGATAGATAGATAGATAGATAGATAGATAGATAGATAGATAGATAGATGGATGATAGATGGATGATTGATAGATGATTGATAGATAAACAGAAAGATAGATATGAGAGAGGTTAGAGATAGATAGATAGATAGATAGATAGATAGATAGATAGATAGATAGATAGAGATAGATAGATAGATAGATAGATAGATAGATAGATAGATAGACAGACAGACAGACGGATGGATAGACAGATGGACAGATAGATGAGAGAGAGAGCGATGAGAGAAAGCTAGCTAAAGACAGACAAACAGATAAATGAGAGAGATGGTAGCTAGATAGCTAGACATATAAATATATAGATGTAGATATATATAGTCATAGATATAAATAAACACAAACATACACACATACATATACCAGTACATATACACACACACACATTCTTACAGGGGTGTGTGTATGTGTGTATGTGTGTGTGTAAACAAACACAGCAAGACACCCAAGCTACCTTATCAACATTTTTCTCTCCCTCCTTTCGTACAAGACCAGTTCAAAGCTGGCAGGACTCCGTTTCTCTTCCATCAGCAAAACCTGGGAGCAGGTCCACCTGATTCGCTGCAGACCCAGCACAAGAGGAGAATATTCCCATCCCGTTCCACGAAGCAGAACGCAAACGCAATGTGCCTTTTTTTCCCCCTTTTTAAAAAAAAAAATTGGCAGGGTGAGGTTGCTGGATAGAGGAAGGAGCCATGAAGGGTCATTTCCTTGAAATGCAACTGACGGGCCCCTCCCTTGGATTTAAAAGGAGAGCAGAACAAATATCTGTATTTCCCAGGAAAGGTCTGACTCAACTCTACCTAGAAAAACACACACATTGTTTGGGGAAGAAACATTTTCATCCAACTGGAAACCCACCATAAACTTCAGCTCCGCAGCAACTATTTTTAAATCCTCAAAAGAGAAAGCAAACGATTTCGGAATGCACCTGTGAAATCCATCCACTGAGGTTTCTTATGGGATGGATCATCAAGATGGGCCACAACAATATGGAAATCCGGCATCTTCAAAGAATATTAAAATGTCCAGATGTGCTTGAACCAAAACTACATTAACAGGCGTGTCGAATAAAAGCATTGATTCCACTTGCCTTAGTCCTCGACTTACGACCACAATTGAGCCCAATATTTTTGCTGCCAAGCGAAGCATTTGTTGAGTGAATTTACTTTCTTGCTGCATTTGTTCAGTGAATCACTGCAGTTGTTAAAGTTAGTAACACGGTCATTAAATGAATCTGGCTCCCCCCATTGTCAGAATCACGTCTCCGGGTTATTGCAACCGTCATAAGTACATGCCAGTTGCCAAGCTTCTGAATTTTGGTCACGTGACCATAGGGAAATGCCACAATGGTCGTAAAGTGTGAAAAGTGGACATAAAGTCATTTTTATCCGTGGGGGTGCAACTTTGAATGGTCACTAAATGAATTATTGTAAGGCAAGGACTATCTGTATTACAACTGATAAAACATGTCAATTTTAAGCCAAATAATTTTACCGTGTGAAATATAAGCTTCCTGTAAAGAAATAGGACATTAATGACTTCAGATTCCCTCCATAGGCCACTGAATTTTCACTGTATTTAGGATTTTGGCTTTTATTGCTTCCAGCTCCCTAGCTCCACTTTCTTTATTGGTCTTTTAATCAGAATCCTTCGGGGCCCTTTGGGAGCTGCTTACGGCATCCAGGATGAACCGCGCATTGATCCGAGTTGCAGGTTGTTATACAACCTCACAACAATCGCATGCCTTCGCTGGACTGTAGTTAACTGCATCAAAATTATGGCCTGTTGTCTTACTGCACCAGCTCCAAAATAAAAGTGAATTGGCCCACTCAAGCAAAATATTTGGCAGCAGGGGTAAACAACGAGTAAACTCGGATTTTCTTATAAGCTACGTGATGACTAGGCAAAACTCTTAGAGGAGTCTTTTTTTTAAAAAAAAAAATCCTCTGCAGCTTGTTCCCTTTGACAGGAAACTCTTAGAAAAACCAATTCGCAATGCTTCAAATATAGAATTGTTGTTTGCATATTTTCTGGTCAGCCATCCCAAAGTATTATTTATATGCAATAGCAACCGATTTTTGCCCCAAGATATAACTTTACATCTAATCCTCACAAAGCTTTCTTTCTTTCTTTCTTTCTTTCTTTCTTTCTTTCTTTCTTTCTTTCTTTCTTTCTTTCTTTCTTTCCTTTCTCTCTCTCTCTCTCTCTCTCTTTCTTTCTTTCTTTTTGGAATGAAGATACTTACATCCTCTCTCATCCAACAAAATCCAAAACTGAGTTATAGATAAAGCTAGAGATAGTCCTGGACTTAAAACAGTTCGTTTAGTGACTGCTCAAAATTACATCATCACCATCATCTTTTAATAGCCCCATAATCCCTTGAGCTGGAGTCTGGGCAACTGAATGGAGCGGAGTGATTACTGGCCAGATGCCCTTCCTGTCACCAATGAGGAGTTCTATTCAGCAGACATATTCTCATTGTAGAGAGAGAAATATCTGTCTCTACTTAGGATCGAACTCACAGCTTCCTGATTGTGGCCAGCACACCACTCTGTTCAAAATTACAACGGCACTAAAAATATATATATCATTTTTCACACTTATGACCGTTGCAGCATCCCCACAGTCCTGTGATCAAAATTTGGATGCTTGGCATGTACTCATGAAAGTAGCAGTGTCCCGAGGTCACATGACTCCCTCGTGCAATTTTCTGACAAGCAAAGATAACGGGGAAGCTGGATTCACTTAAGAACAATCTGACACTTAACAATTGAGGCAAGAAAGGTCATAAAACGGGGCAAAGCTCACTTGAGAAATGTCTAACTTAGCAATAAAATTTTTGGTCTTAAGTCAAAGGCTACCTGTACAAGAATGTGCAAAGGTCTGTTTTCTTTGTTTTTGCATCCAAATGTCATCCTGGACTAGGAGGAGGGGTGGGGGGATTCACACAATCATCTAACTAGCATCACAGGGACAGTTTCTCCCTGTTGCTGATTGACACTGATCTATTGTTAATCCTACCACATCAAGAGTATTCAGAACAGCTCAAGTTCTGCAAACAACCAGACAGATTGACATGTTAGTACTTTCCTCAAGAGTCAATCAGCCTTCTGATGGGTTGTACCTCTGTTGATGGAGGATTTCCTGCTACTAAAACCATTAAATGTTTTTTTAGGTAGGTCCTTCCCTTTTATTCACGCATGGGGGAAAAAATGGCATTGTGCAAATGACTATTTCAAATGGCAAGAACCGTGATGTAGGGTCAGACTGCATTCCACATTGCAAACGATAATATCTTGTTTATAAAATGCCTGTCACTCCTTTCAGCGGTGCGTTCTATTTTCTTTACAAAAAGAAAGAAAGAAAAAACTAGCTGGGTGGGTAGGAAGGAAGGAAAACAAAATATGGGATAGAATTATCCTTCAAGACTGTTGGGAATACTCTGGGTTGCAAAACTTTAGGTTAGGAAGTTGTGGGAAGGCAGACATTTAAAACCCTGGGATAAAAAAAAAAAGGAATTTGGATGTCCCTAAAATTAACTTGATATATTTCTCTCTCTCTCCCTCTGGGATCAGGGGCAGTTCTAAGAATCTGGGGAGAACTGGAGGACAATACATAATACGTAGGAAAGAAATGATCTCAATGCAAGAAAAGCTCCTTTGGGAAGAAGTACAAGATGGCAGAAGTCATTAAAAGATAAGCATTCAGCTCAGAAATGGAAAGATAAAGCTTGACACTTCAAAACTTCAGTCTGAGAACCGACAAGGGATCCTACAGACAACAAAGGGGGAAAACCAGTTAAATCCCTTGGTTAATCTTTTTTTAATTATTAAAATGAGGTATGATGAGTGAAAGGTAAGAGCCTTGGTGGCGCAGCAGCTTAAAGTAGTGTTAAAGTGACACCAGCTGCCTGCAATTACTGCAAGTTCGAATCTCACCAGGCTCAAGGTTGACTCAGCCTTCCATCCTTTTGAGGTAGGTAAAATGGGGACCCGGATTGTGGGGGCAATAAGCTGACTTTGTATTTAAAAAAAGAACACCGCTGGGGGGGAGGGGGGCGAAAGCCCTACTAAGCAGGTATATACAAAAGTATGAAGGCTATTGCTTAATGCATTGTAAGCCTCCCTGAGTCTCCGGAGGAGGGCGGCATATAAATCAAATTAAAAACAAAACAAAAAAAACCAGACAAACCCAATTCCTGCAACTGTTCTTCATAGAGAACCTCCAGTTCCCTAATCATCATGCTGGGACGTGTTTCTCCACTGAGGACATCACGTGTCCCATTCTGGCTTAGCAAAGGTGCCGATTGTTTTTCAGCAAAATATAGGAGACAAATATATCATTCACAGCAACAAAAGATGAAGAACAATTTCCAAAGATCAGCTAAAATATCTTGGCAATAGCTCCAGGCTGGATCAATAGTTTTCTGCTGTCCTGATGGAAGTAATAAGTAAGAGAGGGAGTTCTGAGCCAAGGTCTCAGTTTCAACAACAACTCTGTGGTCTGTCACAAGTAAGAGAAGGGAGAAATCGGCTAAACCGAATGGCCAAAAAGTTCTCGATTTAGGGCATTCTGCTTCAAAGGAAAAGTCTACACAAAGAGAGTCTTATTCAGTGTTGCAACCTCTCCGATAAAGAAGGCACGGCAGACTCCAATCCACATCTGTGGCTGCCCTCCCAGATGCAGGAGTCCATCAAAGACCTCAAGAGTTCATGGACAGATTAAGCGGCTTCACCTTAGTCAACTCAGACAAACTGCAGAATTGAAAGGAAAAGGAACTGGAAAGGAAACACGGAATCTTTTATAAAGGGCTCCGCTGAACTCTGTCCGATTTATGAATGCTATTTACAAAGATATAAGGTCAAGAATAATTAGCAATTCCACTTCCAAGCGTACCTCCTACCCAATTAATGATTTCCTACCCAAACGGCACAAAGGAGCTATTGTACGGTTCTTCCTCTGGAATTCGTGCACGCCACCGGTCCCTTTATCTGCACAGTTAAGTTTAAAACACAGCCTATTCTTCCACAGACAAAAGGTGATTTTTCTTCCATACGGCTGGGGCTTATAATAGAAACCAATGCCTACCTGTATCAGCTTTAAAGAGCTCATGGACAAGAAGAGACAAGCGAGCTGCTAACCAGGAATCTCACCAGCCAAAACAAAACAAAACAAGCAAGCAAATTTATATGCATAATTAAGGGGGAAAAGCAGGATCAGCCCTCCGCAAATGAATCCCACAACTGAACAGCCTCGAATTAAGAGCAAAGACCCCAGAGGGAGGGCAGATGAGCAGGGAGTCCTTGGGGGCTCCATGGGCCACCCTTAAATTTAGGAAAACAAATTTGTGGATGCGACTGTGTGCATTTGTGCAACTCCCTTGAAATGCGTGTTAGCAACCTGGGACACAGGATCGGGAACAATAGGAACCAGGAAAACTCTGGGAGCACCTTTCCTGATTTACGGATTTTATTCAGAGGCCCAGAAAAAGGCAGCTCACTTCTCTAGATACGCATCAGATCGAGGCGTCTGGAATTGATCTGCAATTCACAAAAACCTGCCTCTTTTAATAAAAAATCTGTTGGTTGGAAAAGGTACCCACAGCCCCCTGGGTTTCTGCAGCCAAAGACTAGCAGGTCTCTGCTCCTACGCAGCCACGAGGGTTAGCTGGTCAATCCTTTCATGGCCAAGATCCAACCTAGTGCCACCGTTGCTGGCATGCTAGAATTTCTCCCCTCTTTCTGGAAAAGCTCCCCCAGTTGGTCTTAAACTGAGCACCCTGTGCCAGGAGAGCTTTCTGCCTTGAGAAGAAAATAAAGCCACAAGGTCAAGGTGGATTGCCTTGACCCATTAACACGCAGTCCCTGATTTATAAGCCACAATTTTGCCCAAAATTTCTGTTGCTAAACGATTGTTAAACCATTGACAGTTGTTAGAGAGAACTTTGCCCAATCTTTCTGGCTTGAATCATTGCACTTCTTAAGTTAGTAACATGGTTGTTAAGTGAATTTGGTTTCCTGCATTCAGTTTGCAGGAAAGTTGCAAAAAGTTGAGCCTGAGTGGCGTAGGAGGCTAATGCCTCCTACTAAGGCAGTATTTAACATCCAGCTGCCTGCAATTACCGCAAGTTCAATCCTAGCCAGGCTCAAGGTCGACTCAGCCTTCCATCCTTTCTAAGATGGGTCAAATGAGGACCCAGTTTGTGGGGGCAATAAGCTGACTTTGTATAAATATACAAAAGTATGAAAGTTATTGCTTAACGCATTGTAAGCCGCCCTGAGTCTCCGGAGAAGGGCGGCATATAAATCAAATTTAAAAAAAAAATGGGGGGAGGTATCACATGAGCCCGGGATTCTGCGACCGTCATAAATGTGAATCGGTTGCCAAGCGTCCGAATTTCTGACCATGGGGGAGGGGATGCTACAATGGCTGTAAGTGTGAAAAACGGTCATACATCACTTTTTCAGTGCCGTTGCTACTTTGATTGGTCACTGAATGAACCGTTGTAAGTCAAGGATGAGCTGTAGGCTGAAAAAAAGTAAATGAATAAACAAACCAGGGAAAGTTTTCTGGCTCATCGTTCAAGATCACAGTGAGAGCATCCTCTCCTCCCAGACGGTGGAAATGCAAACCAATTTATCTGAAATGGTATAAATTCTCCCTCTTGAGCAGGGGGCTGGACTAGAAGACCTCCAAGGCCCCTTCCAGCTTATTCTAGTCTATTCCAAAACCATACAGGCATTTTTTTTTAGTTCAGGGAAGATTCTGAAAGCAGAATTCCTTCACCAGCTGTCAGAGCTGGCTTCCTGAGTTCAGCTCTGGCGGTCCGGAACAGACCACTCTGACTTCAACCGTAACCCCCAACTCAGGATTAAAGAAAAAGGGGGAGTTTAGGAGTTCTTTCCTAAATTCATCTTGCGATTTTCCAAAGTTCCCTTGACAGGAATCCTGGCTTTTTCCCCTTGTCAAAAGTTTTGCAAAAGAGAATCACATGACCCTAGGGCGGTGTTTCTCACACTTGGAAGCTTGAAGATGGGTGGACTTCAACTCCCAGAATCCCCAGCCAGCGCTGCTGGCTGGGGGATTCTGGGAGTTGAAGTCCACCCATCTTCAAGCTACCAAGGTTGAGAAACACAGCCCTAGGGCATTGTCAGAATATTCATGACTGGGAAGACATGGTAACAAGGTCAGCCAATGAACAGGCATAGCAACTAAGTCAGCCAATTGGGAGCTGAGACAGCCTGGAGCCAGGGTGTTCCTTAGCCTGCAGCTTCTGAGTCTGTGCGCACGAAACGAAACTGAAACCAGAGCACGTGTCAGCTTGTCTGCTGATCTGATCTGAAACGAAACTGTGAACCTGCTGTTGGTATCGTAAATTTACTTCATGTATTATTGTGTATATAAAGAAGTTAATGAATCCTGCGGCATCCGTTTATCTACGTGTGTTTCTGATTTTGTTTTCTGCAACAAACTCTGACAGGCATTGCAACCGTCATAAATATGAACTAGTTGCCAAGCAACAGGATTTTGATCATGTGACCAAGAGGACACTGGAAACCGTAAGTGTGAAAAACGGACAATGGCCTCTTTTTCCCAACGCCGTTGAAATGTGGAAAGCCGGCTAAACGAACTGTTGTTGAGAGTTATCTGTATTTCCGTGGTGGTTCTCTATTTTACAGAAGACTCTCTATTGCTGATTACATAATTCATCATCCAGGGCCTCCATGGACTGGTGGGATGGGGGGGGGGGGGCAAAGAGTCTGAGAATAAATGGCAAGTAAGGTTTGCAAAAAAATATTTATATTTTTGAGGCTTGTGCTACGTCTGTTTCGTAAAAAGGGGAAAGAGAAACACTGCGACACGTCTTGCCCTGGAGGTAAAAACTATCTAAATTTAGCCAAGTGGTTTTGTTGAAGAAGAGAGAAAAAAAAAAGGAGATTGAAAGCGGTACAGGAAATGCAGAGAACAAAAAAAATATTTATTTATTTTTTTGCTCTAAAAATACATTTGCTTTAATCTCTTAGGAACAGAGAGAGGCAGAGAAGGAAGAAGCTATTATGAGGATGGTGGTGCAAACTGAAGCAGTCCTTATGGAGCCTGGAAACAGAGATGAATTTGTGGTCCTCCTGATGTGGAGACCGGATGGCCAGGGACCTCGGGGTGAGACCCCCCATGGGGGAAACGAGATCTTCTTAGAGGTTTTTCACCCTTACTAATGGCAGCAGAGCCTCCCTGCCTGGGGGGGGAACTGGGAAGAGTACCAATAATGGCCAAAGATCAAAGTTACAAGCTTAGTAAAGAGGCTTGTTGTGAGCACTTAAGAGTTACTTTGTCCTTTCATCAGATTCCCTCCTGGCTAACAGCCTTGTTTTTCAGATGGGGCACCTCACTCTAAATAAAGACGGTCCCCCACTTATGACCCCAAGGGAGCACCAAAATTTCCGTTGCTAAGCGAGACGGTTGTTGAGCAAGTTCTGTTTTGCGACCTTTCTTGCCCCAATCACTAAGTTAGGTTGTTAAGTGAACCTGGCTTCCCCCTCGACTTCGCTCATCCAAAGGACGCAAAAGGGAATCGCGTGACTCTAAGAAACCTCAACCGTCACAAGTACATGTCAGTTGCCAAGCTTGTGTTTTTTTTTTTTTAATTTTCTACTATTACATTTATTTAGTGCTTAATAAACATCGGGTTGTCTGGGTTATTTTGTTTGCTTAACAATACAGATTATATTCCTAATCTTTACCCCTTTTTTTCCCCGGCCCTTGATAAAATAAATTCCATGTTTGATAATATTCAAATAGTATTGATAGCAAAAAAAAAATTGGCGTGTGGTTAGAAAGGATATTAGGAAAACATGTAGATCTTTTAAACCTGAACTGTTTTTTATTAGCTGTAGCCGTGATCGCAAATCTATGGCAGGCGTGCCACAGAGGCATATCTATGGGCATGCAAGCATTGCCATAGCTCAGCTCCAATGCGCATTTGTGCGCCAGCCAGTTGATTTTCAGGCCCTGCAGTCCCACCGGAAGTCAGGAAACGGGCCACTTCCAGGTTCCGGAGGGCCTCGGGGGGGGGGGGGATGGGGAAGGCTGTTTTTGCCCTCCCCAGGCTCCAAGAAAGCCTCTGGAGCCTGAGGAGAGTGAAAAGTGGGCCTACTGGGCCCACATGTAACCTTTTTGCCATTGTGTACCAAAAACAGGGGAGCACAGTGGGGTTGCGCTCACATGCGCAGGTCACACATGCATGAACGGGGGGCACTGGGGGGGCATTGAATTATGGGTATACTTTGTACACTTTGTTTATCTAATTTTTCTGGTACTATAGCTCAGTGATGGCTAACCTTTTTGCCATCCTGTGCCAAAAATGGGAGTGTGGGTGTGGGTGTGTCACGCAGTGCATGACACACACACACCCGCGCTCCCATTTTTGGCACAGGATGGGAAAAAGGTTAGCCATCACTGAGCTTCAGTATCAGAAAAATTAGATAAACAAAGTCTACATTTAATATTGCATGTATTAACAGCAAGGAGGATTGTGTTTGCTCAGCGTTGGAAAAATGAAGCAATACCATCAGATGAAGAGATCATTAAGAAGATATTGGACTGTGCAGAAATGGACAGGCTTACACTGAAGTTTAAGCAGAAAGAAGATACAGAATACTGCCAAGCGTGTGAATTTTGATTGCATGGCCACAGAAATGCGCCAGTCGTGGTAAGGGTGAAAAAACGGTCATAAGTCACTTTTCTCAGTGACGCTGCAGCTTTAAATCGTCACTAAATGAATGTTTGGACTATCCGTATTAGATGTTTTTTCTTAATTGCTTTAGTTTACGGTGCAAAAATACAGACGGGGCTCAAGCTACGATCATCATCGAGCCCAAAATTTCTCTTGCTTAAGTGAGACATTTAAATTAAGTGGGTTTTGCCCCATGGTACGACTTTTCTCGCCACATTTGTTAAGTGAATCACTGCGGTTGTTAAATCAGTCGCAAGGTTGTTAAGCGAATCTGGCTTGCCCCCTCCCCCGACTTTGCTTGGTCAAATGGGGATCATGTGACCTCGTCATAAATGTGAGTCAGCATCCGAATGTAAATCACTAACCGCATGGAGGCTGCAATGGTCATAAATGTGAAAAGTGTCCCTTTTTTCAGTGCCATTGCAGCTTCCAATGGTCACTAAGCAAACTGCTGTAACTCAAGGACTCCTGAAGTTCAAGGAAACCAAAGGTTTCAGATCCGGAAGAAAATGGGAGGAAAATGGTCATCCAGAATAAAGCAATGCCAATCAGGTCTTCTTCAGTTGACTTTAGTTCTCATGGCATTATAGCTTTTGCTCCTACTGGCGGAGGAATATGGGTTTTGGAGTCTAATTGCAGTAATGAATAGTAATGAGGATCCATCCTGCATCCAGTTTTGGTCACCACACTATAAACAGATGTTGAGACTCTAGAAAGTGCAGAGAAGAGCAACCAGAATGATTAGAGGGCTGGAGGCTGAAACATATGAAGAACGGTTGCAGGAACTGGGCCTGGCCAGTCTAGGGAAGAGAAGGACCAGGAGAGACAGGAGAGCGTCCTCCAATATTTGAGGGGCTGCCACAGAGAGGAGGGGGTTAAGCTATTCTCCAAAGCACCTGAAGGCCACACAAGGAACAATGGATGGAAACTGATCAAGGAGAGATTCAACCTGGAAATAAGGAGAAACTTTCTGATAGGGAGAACAATCAACCCATGGAACAGAAGTTGCCTTCAGAAGTTGTGGGAGCTTCATCACTGGAGGCTTTCCAGAAGGGACTGGACTGCCATTGGTCAGAAATGGTGTAGGGGCTCCTGCTTGGGTGGGGGGGTGGGGTTGGACTAGATGACCCACGAGATCCCTTCCCACTCTGTTAATCTGTGAATGCGTATGCTTAGATAGCGGCTTCTGTCAATTTCCTCTGGGTGTTTAAATAGGCTACTTGGCCCTGTGCCCATCACATAATGAAGGGGGCATGAGAACTCTACAGATGGCCAGGCATAAAGAAGGAACAATCGGTACCTCTGTCAAAAGGAAGCCAACGGTGATTCCAGAACCAAACATCTAACTTCAACAGCATGCAGAAATAATAATGCTCAGCTTTAACAAGCCAGATACAGACCAGATACAGTTTAAAGATTTAGGGGGCTGGAGGCTAAAACATACAGAAGAAGAGGGGTTACAGGAATTGGGCATGTCTAGTCTAATGAAAAGAAGGACTAGGGGAGGCATGATAGCATCTTCTAATCTTTGAGAGGCTCCTAAGGAAGAGGGGGTCAAACTATTTTCCAAAGCATCAAAAAGCAAGACAATGATTGGAAACTAACCAAGAAGAGACACAACCTGAAATTAAGGACAGTGAGGACAATTAATCAGTGGAACAGCTTGCCACCAGAAGTTGTGGGTGCTCCATCACTGGAGGCTTTTAAGAAGAAACAGGACAACCATTTATCTGAAACGATACAGAGTTTCCTGCTCGAGCAGGGAGCATACTTTATTGCGGTCATAGACCAGAAAGACCAAAACATCCAGGACGCATAGCTGGCACATGACCAGACTAAAGTGCAAAACAGCAGCAAGATCAGTGGTGGAAACCACTCCATCAAACTCAGGGAGTTGGACTAAAAGACCTCCAAGGTCCCCCCCAACTCTAAATTATTCTGTGTTCTATGATTTAAATCCCTCCCCTTGACCAATGCAACATGCATATGAGCAATTACTAAAAATATAAAGTGGGATCCGTAATTTTGCTCTACTCGCAACAGTTCCATGAGAATAAATTTCCTTTTCATGCGCATTATTTACACATTTTTTTCAAATAATTCTCTGACTGGTAACTGATAAAAAAGCCAAGTGAGATTATCAGGGTTCCTGGGCCTTCTGGAAAAACATTCACAGGCTGTTTTTTCAAGGTTCAAAGCAGTTGATGATAAAGGATTGTATTCATTTAAAAAAAATAATAAGCTGAACAACTACAACCAATAATATAACAGCATTCAAGATGCTCGGCTCAACTATTCTAGTTCTTAAACAAACATCTTGCAACTTTTTCCAACCCATTTCAAGATGGGAAATGCCACGTCTGCTCATCACTTCCCAAGCCTTGCTCCGATCGACCAAGAAGTAAAAGTTGATAAAAGTTATGATTTTAAAAGATCTGATTTTAAAAGTCCAGGAATACAGCAGCTCATATGGTTAAACACAGTCTCCAAATAATACAGGTAAATTGTGCTTATTGCCATATATTTTAAAAGTTATCATCTCTGCTTTGCATGAGAAGATGGAGAAGAATGAGAAACTCAGAAGTCCATGAGAAGTCCATATTTTTCGGAGTATAAGATGCATCTTCCCCTCCCCCCCACTAAAAAGGAGTGAAAATTTAGGTGTGTCTTATATACCGAATGTAGCCCCGCCCATCCACTGGCGTCCACCCTTTGGCCTCTGCCTCCCAGCAATTGATCTCCTTGCAGCAAGCAGCCCATTTCAGCTTCAGCACAGCCTAATTAGCACAAGTTGATTGTCCCTTGGATGGGCCTCATGACTCTCAGCTGTTTCAGGCTGCAGGGACTGCCATGGCCTATTGCTGCACGGGCCTCTGCTGCTTACTGCAAGGAAGTAAATTGCTGGGAGCAGAATTTCTTTTCTTGTCCTAAGCAAGCTAGACTGAAAACGAAAATGAAAGTAAAGCAGGCTATTTGCTGCAACAAGGCAAAATTGCTGGGGGTCAGAGGCAGATTTCTTTTTCTTGTTTTCCTCACCAAAAAAGATAGGTGTGTCTTATACTACTGAGTGTCTTATACTCCGAAAAATACGGTACATACCAAAAAATGGTCTCCATTCCTAAAATTCCAGAGACGGGTTCAAGGACAGTTCCGTGCTGTCAAACCAAGTACAGAAAACATCTGTCTGCTCCTAAAGATGACACTCTCAAGCAAGTAGAAAAACATCTGCCTGCTAATCAGGGTTAGGACCACTGCTTACACGAATCAAAAATCCAGAACAATTGTGGCTTTTTCCGTCCTCTCTTTTGTGTCACCTACTGATGCTCTGGATTTTAACAGCTTCTACATAGTAATCGCCCACATCAAAATTGCTTTTATCCAAGAAGTAACTGGACTTAACAAAACAATTGCACTCCTGAAAATTGCAACAATCTTTTTAGGGTTCACACAATTTGCTAAGCGATTGCGTCTTCAGCTGTGGTTCATTACATAAACAGGAGTTGACCCGGGTGAACATGCATAGCCATAAACTCTGATTTATAAATCACAGTGAGTAGGTTCATTTAATATGCTGAAACAAAGAAAGTCCATTAAAGTTTAATTTAGGTGTAAAGTAAATGCAGGCTCCCTTTCTATTCACTTTAGGATAGTTATTTCTTCTGCTATAAAAAGTCCACACTCATTCAGGGCTCCAGGCCTAAAGAATCAAACTTATCCTGAAATTAATACGGGCGATTCACAGAAACAGGCCTCAATAATGCCACTCCAATCTCTGAAAAATGTTTTGCAAGAGGACGAAAAAAAGCTGGCATGACTCATCTATTATTAGACGTGGTTATCGGTTTGAAAATGAATCAACTGTTGAGAGACATTGAACTGGAAGGGAGATCTTCTCAAACTACAGGAAGTCCTTGAGATACGACCACCACTGGGCCCCAGACTTGCGTTGCTAAGTGAGATGTTTGTTACCGGTAAGGGAGTTTTGTCCCATTTTATGACCTTTCTCGCCATCGTCGTTAAGTGATTCACTGCGGTTGTTAAATTAGTAACACGGTTGTTAAGTGAATCGGGCTTCCCCATGGACTTGGCTTGTCAGGTCGCAAAAGGGGGATCACGTGACCCCAGGACACTGCAACCATCGTAAGTACATGCCAGTTGCCAAGCCTCTGAATTTCAATCATGTGACCATGGGGGGGAGGGGGGATGTTGTAATTGTCTAAGTTGTAACAGTCATAAGTCTCTTTTTTCAGTGCCCAACTTCAAACGGTCACTAAATGAACGGTTATATGTCAAGGACCACCCGTAACTGGACTGTGGGGAAAAAAACTTGTCTTCTTTAGGCAACACTTTGGCACAACGGACTGCAAACAGGCAGGAAGTTTTCAGAGCTCTGTGCAAAAGCTGATTTCAGGGTCGCAGGCCTGCATCCCAACCCTCAATTCTCCCCCCAAAAAGAAGAGTGACAGATGCCTTCCTGTTGCCTTGTTTCTATCCAAACTGCAGGCTGGATATGGACCCACAAAAGTGAGTCACACCACATCTGATACGCGTAGTTGCTGTCACCCAGGGCCATCTTTGCTTCTCTGGGTCAGCCGGATGGGGGGAAAAAACAGCTGTCAGTCTCTAATCTTCATGCCAGGGAGCCAAGAACTGACGAATATAGAGAGATTTCTATTTTATTTAACTAGGTAGCCACAGGAGTTTCAGCACAGGTTTTCCTCCACGTATAAGTTCATTTAGTGACCATTCAAAGTTCCGACGGCAGCGGAAAAAATGACTTATGACCATTTTTCACACTTACGACCGTGATCAAAATTCATACGCTTGGCAACTGGCATGTACGTATGACGGTTGCAATGTCCTGGGCTCACTCAACCCCCTTTGGTGAACTTCCGACAAGAAAAGTCAACGGGGAAGCCAAAGGCTCACTTAACAACCGTGTTGCCAATTTAACAACTGCCATGATCCACTTAACAACAGTGGCAAGAAAGGTTGTAAAATGAGGCAAAACTTGCTCAACAAATTTCTCAAACTCGACTGTGCTATTTCTCCGTGGCGCGCACGTGTGTGTGTACACACACACACACACACACACACACATGTGTGTGACACAGAGAAATAGCACAGTCGAGTTTGAGAAATTTGTTGAGCAAGTTTTGCCTCATTTTACAATATATATATATATACATACATACATACATACATACACATACATACATACATACATACATACATAATGGTTATCCTTTGAGAGCTGACTGCAATGAAATTTCATTTTTAATGTAGGCTGATTAAGCATACATTTAAAGTGGCAATAAAATTTTACTCTATTCTATTTCTATTCTCACTTAGCAACAGAAATTTTGGGCTCGATTGAGGTCTACGGGGAGGACTTACCTGTATTTGGCCCCCATAATTGCTCAATTTCTCCCTGTGTTTTCTTTTGGAAATTCTACCTGCATTTCTAAAATCAGGATCTTGCTGTAGAGTGGAAAACACCAACATAGGCTCTGAAATTAAATACCCCAATAAAGAGCATTTCTAGGCTAGATTCAGAGTGCAATTTTTATGCCTTATTGGGAGGAAACCACACGGCCTTGACTAGAGATACAAAGAAGTGTGCTATGAATCTTTCCTAACCACAATTAATTTAACAAAAAGCGAAGGAACCTCTTTCAAAAGAGCCCTTGGGCTCTTCTGGACACGAACTATTCGAATGTTCTCTCCACCCTCTTAATTCACATTATCCGGGGATTTCCTGTCACCTGAAAGATACACAACAGAGACACAAAAAATCCCCACTATAATTGAAAATATCACCTTTTAAGACTGGAGACGTTTACACAACAAGGGTTGGTTGTAGCAGGTGGAGAGAACGGATCTTAATCACAAAATAAAGGACACAACCGTGTTTGCTTCATTGAACAAGGAGCGAAAATGAAACCTGAATTCACCATTGTGGGGGTTTTTTTGTCCTGTCTAACTTAATACCGCTCAACTTCAAGATACATGGACTACAACTCCCAGAATTCCTAGAGCTGGCTGGGACACTGGAGAGGGATTTGTCTTTTGTACACCAATAATCTAAAATAAACACGATTTTTTGGGGGGGAGGGAGGACTTGTAGGGTTTAAAATACCAACAAACCACAACTATAATTTAAAACCAAATGATCCAGTACTGTTTTATTTATTCATTTATTTATCCTGTTATAATAAACAGAGATAACCCATGGAATATATTAACAATTGAAACTTAGGGTAATAACCCTTGCAATGTTTTAGTGGTGTCTATCCAGTAATTTTAGGTCCAGGAGCCAAATCACATGTAAAAACATCTATGCAATGCTACTTATTCACCTAGTTCTCCAAGGCTAGCAAATAAAAAAAAAATATCGAGATATTCGGTTATGTGTTAGAAATTGGTTAAAGAAATAACGATCTTCCAAACAGAATAGGAAAAACTCCCAGAACCTAAGAAATCCTAACAATCGCATTTCTTTTTGCATTGGACATTTACCGCTGATGTCCTGCAATTTACCCACAAATATCATCAATCGTGATTCTTACTAAAAACGAAACCCTCTTAGCGGAAAACGGCAATAAGAAGAAAGGCTACAATAAATCTGCATTTCAAAGAATGAACGCCTCAGCAAAGGGCAGGAAAAGAGCGGCCTGCCTTTGGCAAAGCAGCGAAAATAAAAGTTAAACAATAAATATAAAAATGATGAGTATCAGACCGAAACGCAGCCTCTTTGGTAGGAAAACCCAGCAAACGAAGCGGGCTCCGAAGATTTTCACCGCTCGGCCGATTCATGAATTCAGCCCCATCAGAGACCGCCGGGCGTCGTTCCCATCCTCCGAGCCCCCATCCCCAAAAAAGTCTCTCTCTTTTTTAAAGGAAACTTTTCCTTGCTAACCTCGGAATGGACACTTCGGGCCGGCCCCTCGGAGCAACATTCGGCCGTCGTTAAACGGGGCAGCTCTCCAAAAGGCCCATCAACGCGACGCCTCGGCCTTTTCATTTTTCCCTGGCCGCTTTCTGACATTCCCAAGCGCAGGCCCCCTTCCCCCGGCTCCCAAGTCCCATCATCCACGGCCGGAAGACCCAGGCCCGGCCAACTTCACCCAGTCAGAGCCCGCATCCTTCCAAAGGGGCCCCGGGACCAAGCTTAGCCGAGGGTCTCCGAGCCCCCAGTGGGATCCCTCCTGGAGGAATGAGACCCCAGATTGGAAGGGAAGGGGATCCGGGCGGGGGTCTCCACCCAAGAGCGGCTGATCGCTTTTCCCCCCTCCACGCCCAACCGAGGGAAGGGAAGGGAGGCCTGCAGGGCGCCCTTCCCGCGGAAAGACCCCCCTCTTCCCAGGCCGCCCCCCACCCTCCTGGGCCTCCGCTGGCGGGCGAGGCCGGCCGTCCCTGGCAGCCAGCCCGGGCGGAGGCGGCGGCGGCGGTGGCGGCGCGGGCCCTGCCCTTCCCCGGGGAACGAGGCCCCGCGGCCTCCCCAGGAAGCGCGGGCGGAGCGGCGGGGCCCGCCGCGAGGAGAAGCCCCCTCCCCTGCCCAGCCCGCCCCGCCTGCGCCCCTTCCCCGGCCGGCACAAAGAGGAGGCGGCGGCGGCCGCCTTGCAACATTGTCTCCGGCGGGCGGGCGGGCGGGCGGGCTTGCAACAATGTAGCCGAGCGGCTGGCCCCCAGGTCTCCGGCGGGGCTGCTTACCGAGCGGCAAGGCCTTGTTGAGCAAGTGGGAGCTGCCCATTGAAGCGCGGGGCAGGGCGGGCAGGGCTCCGGCGGGCTGCTGGGCGCGAGGAGGCGAAGCAGATGGCGGCCCCGACGGTCCCCCCCGCCGCCCGCCCCGACGCTGCGCCCAGCCAGGCAGCAGGGAGGGGGAGGAGGAGGAGGGAGGAGGGAGGGAGGGAGGGGCAGCCCAGCCCCGGGACTGCCAGCCCACCCTCAGCCCCCCCTCCAGTTTCAATCTCCCGGTTGCTGCCGAGCCCAGGCCCGGAAAGACAAGCGGGCGGGCGGGCGGGCGAGGAAGGGAGACCGAACGGGGAGCTGCGTATCTCACCCGAGGGAGCCGCCGGCCTGGCGAAGGCGCTGAGTCCGGATTGCTGCTGCTGCTCCTTCTCCTCCTCCGGCGCGGCGCCGCCGCCGCCGCCGCTGCTGCTCGAACTCGGCCGCCCCTTCCGTCCTCCGCTGGCCGGACGGGAGGTGGCGGCCGCTCGGGCCGACCAGCCGGGGTAGATCTTCCTGACGGCGGACGGCTTCAGGTTGAGGTCTGCAAAGACGGAAGGGGGGGGGGGGGTAAGAGGCGGCCAGGATCCGTGGGAATTGAAGGGAAGAAACAAAAGTTGGGAAGAGACTTCCAGGTTCGGGACCAGTCCCCGGGAGATGGGGAGTTCTAGTTCCGCGTTAGACCTGACCAACGGCTGGGTGACCTTGAGCCAGTGCCCAGGAGACTGGGAGTTCTAGAAATCTGCTTGAAATCTGAAAGCTGGGTATCTTGGGCACAATCACCAGGAGAAAGTGAGTTCTAGTGCCACCTTAGCCATGAAACCCAGCTGGGCGACCTTGGCCCAAACGTCAGAGATGGGGAGTTCTAGTCCCGTCTTAGCCCTGAATTCCAGCTGGGTGATTTTGGGCCAATCACCTTGAGCTATGCTGGCTGGGGAATTCTGGGAATCGAAGTCCACGCATCTTAATGCTGCTAAAGTTGAGATTTAAGGGACGGCATCTTTTCTTGCTTGACTTAATTTACTTTATTAGACGTAAGCACAAATTTTGCTGTTTGCCACGATTATCTTACACGGATGACATGGTTGACTGGCTGGGCTAGACTAGACTGGGAAGTAATCCGTACGGGGTCCAATTCATAATTGGGTAATATTTTTTTCTTGCATGCAGTCTGCATTTTTTTATTATTATTAATCCATGATCCCTTGATTGCAACAGGAATCGACCAATCGGCTTGTACCCTCCAGCCTGATGTTGTGGACTGAGAGAGGGACTGACTGAGTCAAAGTGACCCAGCTGGGTTTTATGGCTGGGACAGAACTAGAACTCACAGTTCCCTAGTTTCCAGCCTGGTACCTTAATTACCAGAGCAAACTGGCTCTGGAATCACCCCAGGCTGATCAACTGGATTGAAGAATTGGAAAGCATCGGGGAGGAAGGCCCTTGGTCTGCGATTTGGAAAAACCCCCACCCACCCCAAAAAAACTAGGTGCAAGGTGAAAATTACATCCATGAAATCACTCAAAGCCCAGTTCAACCTCGAAAGACTTCACTTTTGTCTTTTTAAAAAAGTTAAAGAACTGGGACTTTCTTAGTTAAACTTTTTTTAAAAAAAAGATCAGTTCGCCAAGTTGGAGAATTTTAGGGGTAGAAAGAAAAAAAAAAGTAACCAATAGAGGAATCTTCAGTTTTAGCAAAAGGATATTGATTTCTTCCTGCTGGGGGATAAAAATAATATCAGACTGAAGACGGATGCTAAAGGCTACAGCCCTTCCTTCTTCTGGATCATTTGCAAGGAAATTAATCAGAAGGTTTTAGCCGATTAAGGAATAGCAGACGGTCCAGTTATACAACAGGAGGTGGCTGGCCCAAAATGCCGGAGAAAGATTATTCAACTGCACACGTGGGGGGAGGGGGGAAGAAAATGGTTTGAAATGGTATAGGGGGTTAGACTAGAAGACCTCCAAGGTCCCTTGCAGCTCTGATAGATGGATTGATAATGAAAGCAGCCCATGCATTTTTATCAGGAGAAGCGGGAAGCAAGAGAGATTTCATTTCAAAACTCTCCATGCAAACTAAAAAGAGATGCACTTTGATCCTCGCCCTCTTTTCTTCCTTTTTCCTCCTTCCCCTCCCCCCCTTTTTTAAAGCCTGGGTGGGGGGGAAGCCGGGGCTCCCCGAAAAACTCCAAACTCCTCCGCTATCCTTGACTTTGATGCTCTCCCATCCGGAAGAAACGCTCCGGAGGGAGACGTCAAACCAAGTATTGCGCGCAGGCGGCTGCCCGGCCGGGTCAGCTGACACGCATAATGCAGTACACAGAGCGAGCGAGCGAGCGAGGCGGCCGTACGTGGGGAAGGGGGCGGGGGGGGGCAGAGAATGCCCTTAAGTGGCGTAATGGCCGTGCACTTCACGGGCTGCTGCCTCACCTGCCTGCAGCTGTAGCCATGGGTTGCGCAGCCAAGACATGCCCGGCCGCCGCCGCCAAGCAGGCCGGCTCCTTCCAAGAACGTGAGGACGCGCTCCTTACTCTCCTCCCTTATCCAGCGGTTGGCAACTGCACGGGAGAAGAAGAGGAGGAGGAAGAAGAAGAGGAGGAAGAACGGGACGAGAAGGAAGAGGAAGGAGAAGGAAAGAAAAGTGGAGGAACGGAGAAGAGGAGGAAGAAGATGATCATCAGTTTTTGCAACTCGCCATTATAAATCTGACCCGGTGGGGGCTCCCCTCGCCTCCCCCCTCCCTCCTTGCAATTCAGTTGAGACCTTTGAGGTTGTTTGCCTGCACAAATACACAGCCCCTCCCCCAACCAACCAACCAATTCCGTGGCCCCTTAGTAGTCAAGCCCACCGACCCAACCAGGGTTCACCAGTTTCTCCCCTCCACCCCCGGTTGGCCGCCCAACTTCCAGGGGCTGAGGGTAAGGAGGCGGCATCAAATCCTACCTGGTTTTCCTCCAGCAGTTGGAATACAATAATGGCAGCCCTAACCATCCTGTGAAGGTTAGGATACAGCCTTTCAAAAAACAAAATAAAAATGCAATTCGGAGCCCTTTCAGAAAGCTGGCTGGGAATGGGGGATTCCTTGGGATTGCACAGGAGAACACCATGTCAAGTAAAGGTCGAGTGGCATTGAATGACATAAAGGGGATTTCAGTGAGGGGCAAAATTCATTGGGCCCCACTGAAACCATCCGTAGCCTCAAAGGCTTACCGGGGCCCTGATCCGAGTTCTGTCTACCTAGCATTCCCTTAAAAAGCTTAGCTGTTCCAGGGATCCAAGGTTATAGTCAACTCCACTTAGCTTATTCCGTTCTCTGTAAATAGAACCACCAGGATTCTCCAGCTTGAGCAGAGGGTTGGACTAGAAGACCTCGGAGGTCCCTTCCAACTCTCTGATTCTTAAAGAGAGGACCAACCTAAAACTAAGGAGAGATTTCCTGATGGAAATATTAATCGGTGGAGCGGCTTGTCTCCAGAAATTATGGGTGCTCGCATCACTCATCTTTAAGAAGAGATTGGACAACCCTTTGTCCAGAATGGCACCTGGTCTCCTGCTTGAGCACTGGCTGGACTAGACCTTCAAAGTCCCTTTCAATCAGAGGTGGGTTTCAGCAGGTTCTGACCAGTTCTGGAGAACCGGTAGCAGAAATTTTGAGTAGTTTGGAGAACCAGCAGTAAAAATTCTGACTGGCCCCGCCCCCATCTATTCTCTGCCTCCCAAGCCCCAGCTGATTGGGAGGGAACAGAGATTTTACAGTATCCTTCCCCTGGAATGGGGTGGGAATGGGGATTTTGCAGTATCCTTCCCCTGCCACGCCCACAGAACCGGTAGTAAGAAATTTTGAAACCCACCCCTGCTTTCAACCCTGTCATTCTTCTCTTCCATCACCCAGATGGGATAAGCATTTGAAGAAGGGAAACAGGCTTTGCCCTCAGAGGAACAGGGTGCGTAAGAAACTGGCCATTCGAATCAGACGATTGCAAAACATGCAGTCAAGTTCAATAGCCTTCATGTAAGTCACTTGTAACTTTGAACAATTGTTAAATGAACTGTTGTAAGTCAAGGATTACCCACAGCAACAATCTACCCAGATTCAACAGGAGTCTGGCACTATTTATTTAATTTGTATCCTGCTTTTATTATTTTTTAAAAATAACTCAAGGAAGCAAACCCATTTTAATGCTCTTTTCTCCTCCTATTTTCCAGCAAACAACAACCCTGTGAGGGGACAGAAGAAAAATTGATAAAGAAAATATACAGCAACTTATTAGGCATTAAATTGGAAGAAGAACAAGTGAAAGAGGCAACGATAGTATGGGTAAAAAACATTGGTTATACAATAGAGTTAGATAAATGGCAGAAACTGGGATAGGAACTATAAATTAACAATGTCAACTGCATACAAAGAAAATTTGTGTAAGATATTTTATAGATGGCATTTTGTGCCAGCAAGGTTGGCAAATGTCGGAGCGTGAATCAGCTCCGGTCCCCCCCCCCCCCCCCGGGGAAACTGTAATTAATTAGAGGTGAATGGATCTTGTTTTCCATGGTGTATACTCTCAAAGAAAGAAAACCCGAAGTATATATTCTAAGAAACATTTTATTATAAAAGTAAAAAAACTTAGCTAACTACATCTTACTGGCAGTCTTATCACATAGACGGACAAAAAAAAAGTACATAAATCAGGAAGTTAGAAAAGAAAGAATGTAGTTCAAAAATCACAAGACAGTCTTATCTCTGTTGATAAAGTTCTCTGGCAAGCTACCGTAATGTTCAGAATGGAGGCTCAGCTAGCAAATACAAATAACGCAGTGACAGCAAAGATGTTTAAAGATAAGTCAGCTAAATGCTGGAAGTGCCACCAGATACCTGGATTGTATTATCATATGTGGTGGACATGCTCAAAAGCAAAAAAAAAAAAAAATGAACAAAAATACACAGGTGGCTAGAATAAGTGATAAAGCAGCATATTGATGTAAAGCCAGAAATATTCTTGTTGGGGATTTTACCCGAAAAATATAGTAAGGGGAATGCATATTTAATTATCCATATATTAACTGCAGCTAGAATTGTATTTGCACAAAACTGGAAAAGTGAAGAGATTCCCACAGATGAGAATGTGATCAGGAAAATATTAGAATGTGCAGAAATGAATAGATTAACACTAGCAATTAAGGAGAAAGAACAAACTGAATATTATATGACATGGGACTTATTTTATCAATGGTAAGATAACAAAAATGGAAGTTAGGAACAGGGAAATAAAAGAAAAAGACTAATGAAATAAAGGAGATATGTTAAGAGAGAGAAGCAAATATTATGATTATTATATTTAATATTATTTTAATATAGGATTAATGTTAATGTAATGAATATTGTTGTAAATCTTGGTTATCATTTTACAAAGATATTTGTACCCAGACGACACACTGTTTAATTAAAGATGGAATTATTATATTAAAAAATAAAAAAAATATTTTAAAAACCCAAGCCTGTGAGGTGGGCTGGCCTGAGAGAGTGTTAGCCCAAGGTTATCCAGCTGGCTTTTTTATGCCTGAGGCAGGACTAGAACTCACTCTTCCCTGATGATTGGCCCAAAGTCACCCAGCTGGCTTTTATGGCTAAGGTGGGACTTGAACTCATAGCCTCCTGCTTTCTAGACTGGTGCCTTAAGCATGAGACCAAACTGGTTTTTTATGTATTTACTATGCAACTGTAATTATTATTGAATAAGTTATTTGCAACCGAGAGATAGTAACAATTCATTATAAAAAACAATTTTTCATGCAAATGGCAAAAATTAAAATATATTTAACATGGCCAAAATACAGGAAGACCCCCAAATAGCACAAGGTTTCAGCCAGGAAGTTTAGCCTCTCCTCTTCCTGAAAACAAATGATGGTGAACAGCCCAACCACGAATTCTCAGAGGCCCCCCCACCACAAACAGAACAGAAATCTCTTCTAGCTACTGGCCATGTTTTCTCTCTCTTTCTCTCTCTCTCTCTCTCTGACTACATTTGTAGCCCTGGAGTTGTATTCATTATTCTGCCTGTTAGAAAGTGCATCTCTATCCCTTACTATTCCCCTTCTCATCTTTTCTACAATGTTCTCCTATTGATATCTTATGATTATATAACTTTGTTGTTTGTAGGTACACTGAGAGCTTCTGGAGACAAGTTCCTTGTGTGTCCAATCACTTTTGGCCAATAAAGAATCCTATTCCATCCTATTCCATTCCTCATTCCATTCTAATCTAATATTCTCCTCTCCTCTGTTATTCTGTTATTCTTTTCTATTCTATTCTATTCTATTCTATTCTATTCTATTCTATTCTATTCTATTCTATTCTATTCTATTCTTCTCCTGTTCTGTTCTGTTCTGTTCTGTTGTATTCTATTTTCTAACTCTACTTTATTCTTCATTCCAATATCCTTTCCTCCCCTCCCCTCCCCTCCCCTCTCCCCTCCTCTCCTCACCCATCTCTTCCCATCCTCTCCCCTCCCCTTGGGATGTGAGAATCCCTTCCTGTCCCTGAATATAAATGGAGTTTGGCTCTAGCACTCCACAAATGTGTCAGAAAGACCTTTTCAACTATGAAAATCCCAGCCTCCAATTTAGGTGCTCCTTCCCTCCTCACTTAGCCTCAACTTTCAGTTTTTAGGAAGCACAGAAGCTTCTCTAGAACCACACACACTGATGGGGCCTGCGAGTCCCCTTTAAATCCATGTAACTCAAGTTGGGGGGGACCTCATCTGGGACTTCCTGGGACACACCTAAGTACAAGAGAAAAAAAAATTGCATTCTTGCTTTTCCAGATGATTCTTAGCTGATAAATAGTTGAAAAAGCAGTGGGTTTGTTTTTTTGTGTCTTTCTGGAGTGTTGAAAGTGTTCTGAAAACAACAAAGATTCCTGTTCGTGTGCCACACTTTTGCACCTGGGAAAGTTGTGTAACAATACCACCACTCGCCAGGAACACTAACGTTTCTCTATTTCCATCCACAGGACTGCCTCCGTTTGCAATATTACCTCTCCAGAACTCTGGGGGGGGGGGGTGGAGGGAGGGGGACAGAGAAAGTTTGCTAAGCCAGGATGATGATTAAGCTCTTTAAAAGATGGGGTTGCAGTTTGGAAGGAAAGAAATCAGCAAAAAAATGAAAAGAAAAAAAACCCACCAAATTACGGCAGTACTAAAACAATGTTAAGAGCAGAGACCGGTTTAGGGAGATTATTTTAATCTCACACCGGGATGATATAAACGATTTTAAGTCTGAAGGTTGGCTTCCCATTGGCCACTGCTGCTGTAGGCCACATTTATGGGGGATTAGCTTCTGTCTGAACCTGTTGGGAAAACTATGGGAACTGAACAGAGGGAGGTAATGACTCCCAAGCACTACTTTTGGTCACTTTTAGGGGTGAATTCTCACGCCAAACTCTCACCCCTCGGAACAAGAGGGCAAATCCTTCCAGCCCACACCAAAAACAGTGCCAAAATCACCAGATCTCACCCAAGGCAGGAGAACTCTTAGACTATTATTGGCTGGGAACATGAAATGCAGGTAAAACACACCAAAAGGTAACTTAACAAGACTGGAACGGGGTTGGACTGGAGGACCTCGGAGGTCCCTTCCAGCCCTAGGATTCTACAACAAAGTGCAACCTTTTTGTTTCATCGCTCTACTACAGGGGTCCCCAAACATGGCAGCTTTAAGGCTTGTGGACTTCAACTCCCAGAATTCTCCAGCCAACAAATCTTAAAGCTGCCAAGTTTGAAGAGCTCTGCTCTACTATATGGCTTCTTCCAAGACATTGGAAGCTGAGTTGGTCATACCTGGCTCAGGTGTTCCTTTTCTCTGCATAAACCCAGCCTTCTCCTTCCCCGCTCCACAACCGGCAGCAAGCACGCTCACCATCCGAGAGGCAGGGAAAGTCTCCATCTAAGGGCCTCCCGATAAATGGGCTGACTTCCTCCCATGAAGAAAGCCACAGCTGGGGTTTTCTCTTCCGTATCCTTTGGAGAGGATCCTGAAAGGAAAGGGAGCCTCCTGAACCTGAAGGCAACCTTAACAAGAGGTGTGTGGAGCTCTGCGGCAGCTGAACATCGGCCCTTTGGTGTCTTCTGCACTGCATGGACCATCCCCAACCTGGGTTTTCTTGGCCACTTTGTTTTGTGGAATTAGTTTGCTATCAACTTTTCCCACCAAGTTCCCCCCCCCCCACCAGTAATTTAATCAAAGCAACAGACCTGAAATTGTGGAGTTCTCTAATCCAATAATTAACAAGGTTAATTATTGGATTAGGTCACAAGGGTCTGAACCCAAATAAGATCACCTGGAGCCTGGAATTTGCAGAAGCATTCTTGTCGGTATCTTATCATAAACAGTTTTGGAATTCGTTGCGTGAATAGTTATTGTTAACGTGCTTTGCGTCACACTTTTCCCCATAAAATCCAGTTAATTTAGGTCTCCCAAAGGTGATTTTCCAAGAGGCGACTGGGCTTTCTGCTTCTCCTTGAACCGAAGAAGCTTCTTGGATGAGAAGTGAAACGTCCTCAAGGAAAAACCAAGAAAGTCCAGTTACCTCTTGAAAAAACTCCTTGGGGACAACTGTGACCTGGGTGACTGAGAAGCTCTATAGATGATAATTTAGGTAGCTATTGATTGGTTATATGCCATCAAAGCATTTCCAGAACAGAATAGCAGATTTGGAAGGGCCTTGTGAGTCAGGGGTGTCAAACTCAAGGCCTGTGGGCTGAATAAAGCCCACAACGTGGTCGGAATCCGGCCTGCAGGGCTATCCTGGGCTATCCAGTGCGAAGAGGAAACATGCCAGCAGTTTGGAGAGTGGTGTCAAGCTGGCCACGGCCACGCCCCCCCTCCCAAGGTCAACCACAGCCCTGATGTGGCCCTCAATGAAATTAAGTTTGACACCCCTGTTGTAGGTCATCTGTTTTTTAAAAAAAGTTTTTTATTTTTATTTTTAAACAAAACAATTCATCATTAATCAATCAGGGTAACATCTGGGTACAAAAATTTTCGTGTCAACATATTCAACATTTATCATCATTTTCTTAATACATATTTATCTTTCCTCTTAAATTTAATGTATTACAACATATTTTCCCCATATTTCTTATTTTTACATTGCTTATTGTTTATATTCAGTCTCTATCCATTGATAAAATTGCCTCCATATGTTGTAATACTCCAATTCTTCCTTCCCTTTAATGGCTAATGTTAATCTACTCATTTCTGCACATTCTAATCTTTTCTTTATTACCTCTGTTGTAAATCATTTAGTTCCAACTCCTAGCAACCACATGGATCTATCTACCCATCCATAGTGACCTACCTCTATAACTTGTCCTTTCAAGTCTCCCAAAAGTTCACCCACGGCCACTGTGATCGAGTCCAGCCAGAGAGTTGAAATCCACGCCTCTTAAAAGTTGTTGAAATTGAGAAATACTGTTCCAAGGAAGTAGGTGCATTAGAGCAGCGGTCACCAACTGGTGGTCCGTGGACCACTGGTGGTCCGCGAGAAAATGTTGGTGGTCCATAGAAAAATTATTTGCATTTTTTATACTGCACTAAATCAAGGGTCCTCAAACTACGGCCCCTGGGATATGTACAATGAGCATTTGTGTTGCTGCAGAGAGTCTCCCCCCTTCGGGGGTCTTTTTGTGTGGGTCAGAGGGGGGTAGAAATTCCAACTTGGGGGTCTGCTTCAGCCTCCTGGTGTGGGACTTTGGGCGAAGGCTGGAGGAAAGTACCACTGGTGATGAAGAGCCAGAGGACCTTGTTCCAGTGGGGCTGCCTCATGGCCTGGAACCGTCTGACCATCTCAGCCTGCTGAGCCTCCAGGCACTGGTACCTGGCTAGTCCTCAGTGAGGTGCTTCTGCTGAGCTTCCTTCTCGGTCAGATCCAATTTGAACTGAGCTATTTTGCCAACTTTCTCCTGGTGGCTGCTTAGCTCGAATAACTGCTTCTTGTTGGGGCCCTCAGGAGCCTGGGTGGGGAGGTGATGAGTGGGTGGGAGGGGAGGGGCAAGTAGTGTCCCACAACATGAGTGACATCAAGTTGGCCATGCCCACCCAGTCACATGACCACCTAGCCACGCCCACCCAGCCGGTCAATAGGCGGATCATATTAGCGGTCCACAGGATTTAAAATTATGAATTTAGTAGTCCCTGAAGTCTGAAAGGTTGGTGACCCCTGCGTTAGAGTATGATGAATGCATTTTTTACGAAGAATATGGATTTTATTGCCAAGTGGGATTTTTGGCACATAAATTTCTTGTGAGAAACTGGCAGGCCGTTTCATGTTTCATAAAACGGGAAAGAGTTCAGCAGTATGCCATTGACACATTCTTTCCCAATAAGATAAATCAACCAGTTTGACATCTGAACACAAATTGCTACTATTCCTTCCTCAATTTTTATAAGTCCTCAACTTACAACCAAGACTGAGCCCAACATTTCTGCTGCTAAGCAAAACATTTCCTAAGTGAGTTTTGCCTCATTTTACCACCATTCTTGCCACAGTTGTTAAGTGAATCACTGTGGTTGTTAAATGAGTAACACGGTTGTTAAGTGAATCTGGATTCCCCATGGACTTTGCTCATCAGAGGTCACTTGACTCCAGGACACTGCAACCGTCATAAGTACATGCCAGTTGCCAAGCATCTGAATTTTGATTATGTGACTATGGGATTGCTGCAACGGTCGTAAGTGTGAAAAACAGTCATAAATCAGTGTCGTCGTAACTTCGAACGGTCATTAAATGAACTGTTGTAAGCCCAGGACTTCCTGTATGCGAGCTGTAATCAATAAAATAAAAAAGTCCTCAGTTTGACTTATGGAGAGATATCCACCCTCTGTTTGCTCGTTGGAATATTTTTAAATCACAGTAAACGACATGATAATTCTAGTTTTGCCTCTCTTCTCTCTCCATGAGAACAATATTTCATAACATCTCAACTCTCGCTTAGCATCCTTATTTGCATACCTTCCGGACAAAATATTGTATTTTTAAGTTTTAGTCATTTAAGCATTGGTAATTTATTCACAGGGTGTGTGATTCATAGAGTGGGATTTCCTTTCTTGGTTGCAATATAAACGTGGTAAGGAGTTTCTCCAAGAGTTTGTTTGCTAACATTTGTTTGCTAACAAATATTTATTTGCATGCTTAAGATATGCTAATATGTGTTGATGAAGCTTGCATAAATTGATCTGCTTGGAAAACAAGGGTAGAATGCAAGAATCTCTCAGCAAATCTGGCTAGGAGGTTTAAAAAAGTCAAGATGGCAACTAAAATTATGAGATGGAATTCCTCCCCTGTTTTTACACGCACCACACAAATGACACACATTAAAAAGTGGGAGAGTGTGGATGCAAACTCATTTTGCTTTTCCACCTTTGGATGCTGGACAGTAAGTCAAAATCCAAAGCTCACCTTTGAACCTGATGCCAAAAATATGATCTGGGGTTTTGTGACATATTTGAAAACGTTGCTGTAAGAAGAAGTTCCTTTTTATTTATTTTTTAAAAAAATGTTCTTTGTGTACGTGGTACGAGTAATTATCTCTTTAAATTTAAAACAGGAAAAGAGCATGGCAGACAAGTGTATTTTCCGAGTTGGCGTGTTTGTTTGTAGTTTTTACAGTCGCACTCAAAACAACCCAAGAATTGCACATTTCGTTCTGTATTAAATACAATGAAAAATCTGTCGGTCTAATTAGTTAAAAGGTAGCGGTTTAATTATTCACAGATGTTGAGTAATACTCCCTCAGCTATTTTAGAATATAATATTCCTATCTGGAAATTTTCCCACACGTCTGCTACAGCTGCTGCACCTATTTACACATGCACATAAATTTTATATTTACCAGGCCTGACTGTTAGGGTTACTCAGATAAGGATGAAGGGAAATTTGAGCAAACTGGGCCCTTTTTAGAAACTCTTTAACAATTGGTCAAATTTAAGCTCATTATACCCTTATGTTCCTAAAATAGATGCATTTTTCCCTATTAAGAACTTTATTATTTTTTAGATACACAGTTCCAAAAGCTTGGTAATATCTCTGTAGAATCAACCGCTGCCAGGAACTCTCTAACTTATACTTTTTGTGCCTTTTAGGCTGATTTAGATCAAACAAGTCTTAAACCCTTTGGAGAGTAAGAGGCAGCTTAATAGGAACACCTAAGTATCTACTGCAGTGATGAAATAAACTAAATTCTTCTTCTTCTTCTTCTTCTTCTTCTTCTTCTTCTTCTTCTTCTTCTTCTTCTTCTTCTTCTTCTTCTTCTTCTTTTCTTCTTCTTCTTCTTCTTCTTCTTCTTCTTCTTCTCCTCCTCCTCCTCCTCCTCCTCCTCCTCCTCCTTTCTACTTCTTCCCCTTCTTCTGCTTCTTGTTCTTCTCTTCTTCTTCTCTCCCTTCTTCTTTTTCTCTTCCTCCTCTTTCTTCTTCTTCTCTTCCCCCTCCTTCTCCTCCTCTTCCTTCTCCTCCTCCTCCTCCTCCTCCGCCAGCTCAGAGCCGTGGAACAAATTGCAGTCCTTTCCCATCTCTTGAGGCCTATGGTGGGAAGGGGGTAGTTGAGATCAGCTTGTGCACTCAACCCTCTTATCTGCCAGGCTTCCTTGGATGATATTTACCCAGCACTCTTATAAACGATCACACACATCTCCCCAGCATTTATCCAAATCTGTCCGTACAGACACTTCCATGGCAAAATGGAAAATGTACGCCTTTGAAGGGAGAGTCTGAAAGATTACTCTTTATACATACCACATAAAGTCAATAAATAGTTTTTAGTAATTACAACATTACTGTTTTTCAGATTAGAAACCATTCTCTGGCTCTGCCAGAACGTATTATTAATAGGTGTGTTTTCAGAGAGTCTAGTACAATTAAGAATACTTAAATAGCACCAAATAACACTGAGGCTCTCGACAAACTCATGAAAAATTTAAAAATAACTGGTCTCTGGGGCTAAATGCAAAAATGCCAAACTATTGGGGTAAAATGCATTTCACTGATCATTAAAATCTCCCTCTCCTCCTTGAGAAATGAGAGATTTTTAAAAAAATAACAGCCTCCTCGTTAGAAAAATGATCAAGAAAATCTTTTTCTGTCCGTATGTATCTTTGTAAAGAGAAGTAATTTTATTGGTGCAACAGGAATAATCGTATTGTAAAAGGCGAAAGATTTATACGATCTAAAGAGAAACCAATAATCGTATTGTTTCTAAAAGAAAACAAATTAATATTCTACTGGGGGGGGGGATTAAAAAGTGCATTTTGAGCTGCTGCTTGAGATTCCAGCTCCAGTCGTCTCCTTGCATTTTTTTTCTCTGAATGTTAATTCAAAATTCAAAACTCAAATCCGGGGCTTAAAATCCTGATTTCATTAGAAACCCACCCGATCCTTTGTGAATAGACGGCGGTCTCTATCAGGATTTATTCAGTGAAAACTGAGTGGGGAAGTTGGGGGGAGGGAGACACTCTTTAAAATTACCTTAAGGTCACTTCATGGGCAAAACGATGCATTTAAAGTAAGGCGGTGACAACGTGTTTAATATTTCTCCACGGAAATGGCTGGCTTGATTACAATACATTAAAATCCTCATTGAATATTCATAGGCTTTTGACAAGGCCGGGTGACATATATGGTTAGCCTTAGAAGGCAATAAAGGCCCTTCTCCTGACTCCGTTGGCTGAAGGGGAGCCAGAAGTTCCCGGAGAGTCTTTGTGTGTCCCCACAAACACAACTGCACAGCTGCACAAAGGCCCTCCGAGGCCTTGACTTATGACCTCGATTGGAGCCCAAGGTCTCTGTTGCTAAAGGAGACGTGCGTTAAGGTGGGAGTTTTGCCCTGTTTTACAAAGCTTTCTTACCACCGTTGTTAAGGGAGTCACTGTCTTTGTTCAGTTAGCAACGTGGTTGTTGAGGGAATCCCCGATGTCGTGGCTAGTGAGAAGGTTGCAAAAGGGATCGTGTGACCCCGTGGTGGGTTTCAAATTTTTTTAGTGCCGGTTCTGTGGGCGTGGCTTGGTGGGCGTGGCAGGAGAAGATTACTGCAAAATCCCCATTCCCACCCCACTCCAGGGGAAGGATATTCTAAAATCTCCATTCCCACCCCACTCCGGGAGAAGGATACTGCAAAATCCCCATTCCCACCCCACTCCAGGGGAAGGATATTGTAAAATCTCCATTCCCACCCCACTCCGGGAGAAGGATACTGCAAAATCCCCATTCCCTCCCCACTCCTGGAGGGAGGATACTGCAAAATCTCCATTCCCTCCCCACTCTTGGGGGAAGGATACTGCAAAATCCCCACTCTTGGGGGAAGGATACTGCAAAATCCCCATTCCCACCCCACTCCTGGGGGGAAGGATACTGCAAAATCCCCATTCCCACCCCACTCCTGGAGAGAGGATATTGCAAAATTTCCATTCCCACCCCACTCTTGGGGGAAGGATACTGCAAAATCCCGACTCTTGGGGAAGGATACTGCAAAATCCCCATTCCCACCCCACTCCTGGAGGAAGGCTACTGCAAAATCCCCATTCCCACTCCACTCTGGGACCAGTCAGTGTTTGCCGGTTCTCCGAACTACTCAAAATTTCTGCTACCGGTTCTCCAGAACTGGTCAGAACCTGCTGAAACCCACCTCTGGTGTGACTCCCCCACCCCCACCAGGACACTGCAACCGTTGTAAGTACAGTTCATCCTCAGCTTACAACAGTTCACTTAGTGACCATTCAAAGTTACAACGTCACTGAAAAAAGGGACTTACGAGTGTTTTTCACACCTACGACCGTTGCAGCATCCCCATGGTCACATGACCATAATTCAGAGGCTTGGCAACTGGCATGGACTTATGATGTTGCAGTGTCCTGGGGTTACGTGAGACGAGCAAAGCCAACGGGGGCATCCAGATTCACTTAACAACCGTGTTACTAACTTCACAACTGCTCTGATTCACTTAACAAATGTAGGAAGAAAAGTCGTAAAATGGGGCAAAACCCACTTAAGAAGTGTCTCACTTAGCAACATAAATGTCGGGCTCAATTGTGGTCGTAAGTCGAGGACTACCTCTCTGAGTCAGCGGCCAAGTGTCCGAATTTTGATCAGGTGAATGTTGCAACTTTTCCATGTGAACAATGAACACAGGACACTTTTTTCAATGACGTCATAACTTTGAACGGTCACTGAATGAATGGTTGTAAGTTGAGGACTACCTGCAGGTGCAAAAGGGAACCAGAAAGGCGCCTCGTGAGCATCTCGGGGAAAATAAGACAAATCCTCTAACTTCTTGGGGGTGTAACAGATCTGAACCTCCCGAATCCCAGCCTAAGGATCAGCAACCCTTCTAATCACCTAGGTGTGCTTAAGAGGAGATGGGCATATATAGATAGATAGTCCTTGACTTATGACCGCAATGGGCACCAGAAACTCCATTGCTAAACAAGACGGTTGTTAAGTAAGCCACGTCTGATCTTACAGCCCTTTTTTGCCATGTGAATCCCTGCAGTGAAGTTAGAACAATCAACCAGTGGAAGAGAAGTTGCCTCCAGAAGTTACGGAGGCTCCATCACTGGGGGTTTTTAAGAAGAGGCTGGATAACCGTTTGGCCGAGATGGAATAAGGTCTCCTGCTTAAGCAGAGGGTTGGTCTAGAAGACCTCCCTGACCCCTTCCAGCCCTAGGATTCTATGTCCTTATTGTTGAAACCTCTGCAAACTTCAAGCACTTCTAAATTAGGCCCATCTATTGTAGCCGGACACCTGGAAAGGCTTCTGCCACCATCATTAGTCAAGACAAACACAATTGAAGTCTACGCTAAACTTATGAATAAACGCCAAGAAAAAAAAAGTGTTTGGATAGACAAAGGGACCAGTCATTTTTTTTCCCAGCCTGTAATTATGCATTCCTCCAGAGAAAGTGCCAATTAAATATAGTAATAGGGTATGAGGTTATACTCCTCTTATCCCCCACCCCAAATCAGTTAATCTCAATCATTTTATCTCCTGTCTAACCTCCGTGGAATTTTACACACTTCCAAGTGCCGAGGAGAAGCAGATGGCACACCTGGGTTGCAATATGCCTATTCTGCCGTGGGCAAAATGTACCATTTTGCCACAGACAAAATAGGGATCAGCAAGGACAGAAGTCATAACAGGCCTTGTTTGTCGTAGCAAAGACTCCCCCCACCTCCCAAAAATTCCTTTGCAAAGATTTGTTGCTCTTCCTACCTTGACCCTCAGTGATAGAAAGATACCGAGATGTAGATCTATGATGGCTTTTCTCCAACTAAGTAGCTTGAAGTTGTGTGGACTTCAACTCCCAGAATTCCCCAGCGGGTAAAGTTGAGAGACCCTGCTCTGTCGAGATCCATTCCCACGATTTCTTTCATAATATTTTGAACATTTTCTTAATGTTACACGCACTTCCTACTTCATGAACCTCAATCCCTACCATTCCTGGTCACCCAAAATTGCTTTCTGTAGATACAAGGATGGGACATAGTTTCATTTGAGTTGACGGACATTTTCCGAAGGGGACAAGCAAAAGAACAAACCAATATCCCATTTCTCTCTTCTTAGATATGTTCTACTCAGTTCTGTGAAGATGCTGCCCATACCTGTTCTGGCCCTGCTCCCAGGAATACACCCCCTCAAACAGTCAGAGTCTAATGAACTGGCAGGCAATCAAGTAAGCTGATAAAAAGCTTGGCAGCAATCCCCGCAGCTGCTTGCCAAAGCCTTTATTAATAGTTCAGTCAAATACACACCACCAAAATGTCCAGAGCTGAGACAAAAAAGGCAGATTTGAAACCGGGATCCATGAATCTTTGTTTTGTCCGTCACAAAGATACAGGCTGCAATCCCTCTCTTTTATAGCCTGTGGGGTGTGGTCCACCAGCTAATCACGACCACGCCTTTTCCTCTGCTGGGCTCTCCTGTCTCTCCGACGCTGGCAAGGATCCAGCCAAAACTCACTCCCCTCATCAATGTCCTCCTGTGGCTGCGGGGATGAGCTTGACTCTGGGCCTATCTCCTGCCCTTCGGTGTCCTCCGGAGGCATTGCCAGAGAGGAGGGTTCTGGAGAAGGAGGCCTTGCCAACTCCTCTCCCTCACTCTCAGAGTCCTCCCCTGCTGATGACGCAGGCTCAGGCAACGGAGCCACAACACTACCTGTTGGAACAATCTTCTTCTTGTTGCCTCCATATTGCAATTTTCATCAATCCAACTGTGAGGGGCATGTATCAGGAAATTTCTTCTGAAGTCGAGCCACCGGAAACTTGCATCAAGGCTGATGAATCCACTGGGACATGGCTCCTAAGAAGGTGATACTTTTCTCCTTGAATGAATGGTGAGGAGGAAAGCAGAAGGCAACTGAAGCAAGAGAGATGGAGTTAGAAGCAAAGGCCATCTTAAATAAGGGATCATAATATTCGATTATAGCAGAATAACAAGAGTTGGAAGAAATCTTGGAAGTCGTCAAGTCCAACGTTCTGCTCAGGCAGGAGACCCAATACAGTTATGGACAAATGCCTGTCCAATCTCTTGTTAAAAGCCACCAGTGATGGAGCACCGACAACTTCTGAAGGCAACTTCTGTTCCACTGGTTGATTGTTTTCACTGTTAAGAAGCTTCTCCTTAATTCCAGGTTGCTTCCCTCCTTGGTTAGTTTCCATCCGTTGCTTCTTGTCCTGCCTTCTGGTGCCTTGGAGGTTGACCCCCTCCTCTTTCTGGCAGCCCCTCAGATACCAGAAGACTGCTGTCATGTCACCCCTAGTCCTTCTCTTCATTAAGCTAGACATATGTCGATGGAGATTCTCAGTCATCCAGGTCATGGTTCTCCCAAAGGTGCTTTTCCTGGTTTTTCTTTGAAAAGGTGAAGAAGATGGGAAGAGAAACATCTTCAAAAAAAACCAGAAAGTCCAGTTGCTTCTTGAAAAAAGCACCTCTGGGAAAACTAGACATCCCCCATTCTTGCAATTGTTCTTCCTATGTTTTAGCCTCCAGTCCCCTGAAGAGCATTTTTGTTGCTCTTCTCTGCAATCTTTCTAAATCTCAACCACTCTTCTATATCATGGTGACCACCAAAATATTATAGATACAGTATTCCTATTGGAGGTCAGATTGGTCATTTCATTGACTTGGTATGTACTTTCTATTCTGAATTATTGAAAAAAAGTCCCTTTTGATTGGAGTTGACTACTGATGACCCAAAGGACACATTTTCTTGGCCACTGTTTGCTGTTGACTTCTTCCAAGACCTGATGGCCATTCTCCACTCTAGCCTATAACCCAGCGGTGGAATTCAAATTTTTTTTTATTACCGGTTCTATGGGCGTGGCTTGGTAGGCGTGGCTTGGTGGGCATGGCAGGGGAAGGATATTGCAAAGTTATATTCCCACCCCATTCCCACCCCACCCTGGGACAAGCCAGAGGTGGTATTTGCCGGTTCTCCAAACTATTCAAAATTTCCGCTACCAGAACCTGTCAGAACCTGCTGAATAGCACCCTTGCTATAACTAATAATAATAAATAATAATAATAAACTTTATTGTCATTGTATATGTATACACAGTATACACATACAACGAAATTTACTTGACACCCAAAGACCAGGTCCCACACACATAATCCCCAGCACTTCTGCATGGCCTTTCATCCGAGTAGTAACTCAGACAAGATTAGCAAGTTTCTGCTATCTGCCCTTAACATTGTTTCAGGTGAGGTTACTCTTTTAATAAAGCGAATCTTCTGTACTCTTAACCGAAGTGTTCATTAGAGGGAATCCTTTACTCGAGAGATAAAAATGCTTTGAATTAAGTTAAAAGTGAAGATCGCTAGAAAAGATAAAGTCAGAAGCCAGAGAGAAAGATGATATTTAAATAAAACATTTTTTTCTGGCCAGCCATAATATTTTGCTTTGAGTCCTATTACAGGGTGGATATTTGAGCATCCCATACGAAGATCCGACGCAGAAGTAGGAGTATGGAAACCGCTTGTCCTGTGTGTTATTTTACTATAGCAACCATAAGAACATCTGCTTTGGTGATTGGGATATTGGAATATTCTTCATTGGCTAAGTGTGATTGGACACACAAGGAATTTGGGTGAAGCTCTCAGTGTACAAACAAAGTGATACGTCATAGATCACAAATCATAAATCGTAAGATACAAACAACAAGTAGTAAATTGTAAGATACCACTAGGAGAAGGAAGTAGGAAAGGTGAGAAGCATAATAGCAATACTACCCTCAATTCTACCCTCAAAATGACACTATAAGGCACTGCACGTCAGAACGAGACACAAGGACAGTTCCCCCCCCCCATGTCATCACTCTGCTAAACAACTCATTCCCACAATACTGTCAAACTATCTAGAAAGCCAGTATTTTACCGTCATTATTCTCATCTTCCATATCTCCTTATCTTCTTATGACAATAACTTACAGAACTCTCACATCCTGGACATAAACTGTTTCAACTCCTACCCTTAAAATGACACTATAGCACACTACACACTAGAACAACTAGACACAAGGACAGTTTTTTCCCAAATGCCATCACTCTGCTAAACAAATAATTCCCTCAACAGTGTCAAACTATTCCCTAAGTCTGCACTACTGTTAATCTTCTCATCTTCTCATCGTTCCCATCACCCACCTCCTCCCACTTATGACTGTATGACCGTAACCTTGTTGCTGGTATCCTTATGATTTATATTGACTGTTTCCTGATATGATTTGATTGCTTATTTGTTCCCTATGACTATCATTAAGTGTTGTACCTTATGATTCTTGACGAATGTATCTTTTATGTACACCGAGAGCGTATGCTCCAAAGACAAATTCCTTGTGTGTCCAATCACCCTTGGCCAATAAAAAATTCTGTTCTATTCTAACTTTGTTGCTTATCATTATTGTTGTATGTACATTGAGAGTTTACGCACCGGAAACAAATTCCTTGTGTGTCTAATCACACTTGGGGTTCTCTAGCAGGTTGTTAGCAAGCAAATGACATCCACAGGACAAGAAACAATGGTTGGACTCTAATCACAGAGAGAAGCAACCTGGAATTAAGGAGAAACTTCCTAACAGTGAGAACGATTAACCAGTGGAACAGCTTGCCACCAGAAATCGTGTGTGATCTATCACTGGTGGTTTTTAAGAAGAGACTGGACAGCCACCCTTCCCGCTCTATTCTATTGTGACTCAGGCTCCTTAGTACCATTTGGTCCATGAGTATCATGTGGACTTATCCACAAATACCTATTAAGAAACACCGGGATATTTCTGAGGAGGATAATCCATTTAATGACTTTACTCAGAGGATTTCTAAAGATACAACTCAGCCGAGGGAAAGCATTCAGTGCAGGCCTGCAAACATCCCTAAATATGTATTTATTTCTTTAGAAGGCTTGTAAAGTACGCTGTCTTATACAGGTAGTCCTTGACTTATGACCTCAATGGAGGCCAACATTTCCGTTGCTAAGCGAGACCGTTGTTCAGTGAATTTTGCTCCATTTTATGATCTTTCTGGCCAGAGTTGTTAAGTTGGATCACTGCAGTTTTGAAGATAGTAACCTGGTTGTTAAGTGAATTCAGCCTCCCCATTGACTTTGCTTGTCGGAAGGTCGCAAAAGCGGATCACGTGACCCCAGGACTCTGCAAACCATCATAAATGTGAGTCAGTTGCGAAGCCTCCAAATTTTGATCCTGTGATCATGGGGATGTTGCAGTGGTCATATGGATGTGAGAAACGGTCATAGGTCAGTTTTTTTCGGTGACATTGTAACTTCAAACTTCAAACTGTCACTAAATGAGGTGTTATAAGTCAAGGACTTAAGAGCCTGGTGGCGCAGCAGCTTAAGTGTTGTTAAAGTGACACCAGCTGCCTGCAAGTACTGCGAGTTCGAATCTCACCAGGCTCAAAGTTGACTCAGCCTTCCATCCTTTCTAAGGTGGGTAAAATGAGGACCCGGACTGTGGGGGCAATAAGCTGACTTTGTATAAAAAAGAACGCCGCTTGAGGGGGGGGGGTGTGAAAGCCCTACTAAGCAGGTATATACAAAAGTATGAAGGCTATTGCTTAACGCATTGTAAGCCGCCCTGAGTCTCCGGAGAAGGGCGGCATATAAATCAATTTTTTTTAAAAAAAGGACTACCTGTATATCATAATCCTTAAGTGGCTCACGGTGACATCCCATAAAAACAGATTAAATATAACCAACGCAACCCAACAACAATATTGCAGGATGCTCCCACCTTATGGAAGCAAAAAAATCAAATAGACACCTGATCTCCAATTTCAAAATGAGAAATCCCACCGGTGTCGTTTGATCTTGTGTGGGGGCAAAAAAAAAAAGAGTCCACTTTATGGTACCCACTCTATCTAAATCAGTTTTAGAACTCGAATCATTAAAGAGAGATCCAACCTAGAAATAAAGAGAAATTTCCTGATAGCGAGAGCAATTAAACAGTGGACGAATTTCCTTCCGGAGGTTGTGGCTGCTCCATCGCATTGGAGCTCTCTTTCCACCCATGACTTCTTATCCTGCCCACAGGTGCAGAGGGGAATAGTTTTATAATCTCATTTTTCAGGGTTTCCCAAGCATCGGGTTTCCTACCTGAGCAAGGGGTTGGACTAGAAGAACTCCGAGGTCCCTTCCAACTCTGTGATTCTCTTATTTTGAGTGTCCCCCCCCCCCCTTCTAGGATTCTCCATCCATGGAACCCTTCCTGAAGTCTCTGTTCATTTGTTGAAGTCAACTCTCTCACAATCTAAAACTGTACGGCTAGTCCTCGAATTATGACTACAATTGAGCCCCAGATTTCGGTTGCTAAGTGAGACGTTTGTTAAGGGAATTTTGCCCCATTTTACGGTCATGAAACATTGGCTCATGAACGTCTGCAAGAAAACAGCCAAGCTCAGAGAGCACCCAGGATCCCACCATCCTCCTCCTCCTCCTTTCCACAAACCCTACTTCCTCCTAGTACTGATGATGTTCCCCAGTTGGGCCATGAGATGTCTCAAATAAACCAAGAAACTCTGAACCTAGGACCCCACAGCTCGACCCTGAGCTGCAAATATTCTCTTTTATGGGTACTTTAACCAACTTGGTTAAAGCACTTCGTGAGATACGTTTTGTAGATGTTTTTCTGTCAACTGGCCCACTTTCTATTTTGCTGATTTATTTTGTATTGTGCTATTTAATGTTCGTTCTATTTCACTTTATCGTCTGCCACCCAGACTCATTTCAGAGTCAAACCATGCTAAAACCGAATCAATCAAATTTAGGGTGTTATCTCTCCTTCCAGAGTTTTTTGATTGCAAGAGTCTTAATTTTAATACCAAGCTTTTACTTTTAGTTTGAAGCTAAACCTAGTAATGCATCAGTATTTTTTGTATTTGTTTTTGATTTGTAAGGAGGTCGGAGTGAATTATTCCTAAAGAATAATTTGTGTCTATTGCCTAGTAGTGAGCTATTTAACAAAATCTGGAAAACAGACCAGGGATCAGATGTTACAAAGAACATTAAGACATCAACTGTAAGTTATTTAAAAGTTCAAATTGCCCCTTTTTAAAAAAATTTATGAGCAACTTAAAAACTAACCCTTGAGTTATATGACAGACCAGCACCATCTAATGGATAGCAGAAGAATGAGGATGAAATTATAATCCCGGCCAAGTAGCCCCCTCAAAATTAGATGCGGGGGGGGGGGGGGGAGGGGATGGACTCCGATCTGAATGAGAAGTACTTCAAGATATTTGATCAATAAGGAAAAAAAGCGCTATCAGAAAACGGAAGAAAAACTGATCGCTCGAGGCCCCAAATAATAAGCAATTCAAATTGCAATGTATTTTTTTCTAAACGATGCCTTGCAACTTTTAGCTGTAGGTTTAAGACTTACAATCTTTTGGGTTTTTTTTTTTTACTTTATCGGTATTACAATCATTTGTTTAGACACTGTTTGAAGTTACAACAGCCCCAGAGAAAAAAGATTTGCTCCTCATAATTACAATCTTTTCAGCATCCTCATGGTCTCATGACCAAAATTTGACAATTGTCGTGTATTTACGACAACTGATGGGGTCACGGGATCCCCATTTCTGACCTTCCTAGTTGGCTTCTGACAAACAAAGTCAATGGAAGAACACAACTGGCTGCGGCAAAGAAAAGCTGTCTTGCTTATCAACAGAAATTCCGGCTCCAATTTTGGCCTGAGTTGAGGCCTATCTGTTTATTTATCGAGTATTGAATTTTAGAACATCAAAGTAGCTTCAGATTGTTTGTCAGCCTATTTGTCAGGGGTTGGTATCCAACTATTTTATGTTAATTTTATGGGCTATTGACATATTCGCAAAATATAACAAATCCCAAGTAATTTGCAAGGTTTTTCAATCCAGAGAATCATAAATTCTGTCTAGATTTCATGTTTTTTTCCCCTCATGAATCACTCCAATCTCAGCAGAGCCTACTTCCCTGAATAAAACTGTGCACTGCAAAATCATTTTTCTACACTAATGAACACAAGGAAAGGGTTTTTTTTTTAAAAAAACTTGCTCATCGTTTTATGACGTTTGATTTTGTTTTTCCTTTTCTAATTTGTAAACTTGGCCTTGTCAGAAGAATAATTTGGGGTTCCAACTCCAAGAATAAATAAAAATGAGATCCAGATAGCTGTGAGGAAAGACAAAATATTTATTCCTAAAAGCAAAACAATTTGCTTTTAAGAGTAGGCTGCAGAGAAATGGGGTAAACAGTAGATTTTTTAGGGGGAACTTGTCTCGGTGTGTCTAGGGCGACACTTGAGGTGTGTGTGTGTGTACATAGGTATGTTTATTCTTGTGAACATGCAGTTCCTCTGAGAGACCTAATTTAATTAACTCTGTATTTGCAGACCTTATCCTTTGATATGTGGATTAGGCCTGGGTAACTTATTTGGGGGATTAACTTGGTTTCAGCTTGACTGTCGGTTATCTAGTGGAGACATCACTTCTCAAACCATTGTGGATTCTGTTAATATTTTAAAGAAACGGTGTAAAGAATAAAATTTATTTGGATGTGATGCGTCTTACCGCCTTCTGTACTTTACATAATTACAACATCTTCCCAGTCAAAAGATTGGACAACGTGGTGTTGAGAGTGAGGCATTAAACGCATCCCGTGAAAATGTCAAGAAAATAAAAGTTGACACGCCTGTCAGGACCTTCTTCTTGATGCCCGTTAAATATTTATGGCCGTGCTTTTATTGAGAAATCGATAACGCGCTATCTTGCTTAGCATATTCATAGCCGGAGCTCTCCAAAAGCAAGCAATTACAATGTCTTTTTACAAAGCCAGGAATGCACTGTGTTAACCCGTGTTGAGCAACATAATTAAAATTATTATAATTCCCACGACGCTTCCATCTATATTTGGGGTCTTGCCAAATCGGGGAAACAATTCGGTTGCCGTGGAAACTAATTTTACTCCGTGATTGTTTCCTTTCTAAACATAGCAAAAGTATTTGTAAATCTGCCTCTGCGTTCCGGCTTGAAATTCTCAATAGTTGTTCGCCGTGGAAGCTTTTGAGCTGACAAAATGAGGGCAACTAAAATGCATCCGTTTTCGATTCCCGAAAACAATTAGAAATATTGCTGGGTGATTTGACAATTAACAATGAAATGTTTGACCTACGGAGGCAACCAAACCATTTCCAGATTATGGGAGAAGAGAAATAAGAATACTTACCTGCAAGGGACTTTAAATGTACAGAGTCCAAACTCAGGCTAGCCAGCTGAGTTATGGCTTTCGTCCTGTGCTGGATCTTGGGTGAGAGACTGCTTGTTCTAATCCTATCATTCTACCTTTGTTAGCTGTCAAACTTTTTCTGCAGGGAGTTTTAAAATATCCTGTCTTGAATGGGTTTCTTCCTGCAGCATTTGCTTTGCTTATGAATAGAGCCATCTAGACTGCTGGCTTCCTCTTTCAGTAAGCTCTTTATCCCCTTAAGTGTTGGCATCAGCTGTGGGATATAAAGAAAGACCGGGAGCTGCTTCCTGCCTCTAAAAACACGCTTCTGCCTTTCTCCTTTGGGGAAATATAATATTCTGTACCTTTTTTTTAAATATTTCCCAAAATATATCTTTCTTCTGGGATAGGGGCTTCCCACATTCCTTTTACTCTAATCCATAAATAAGATCAAAGAATGCCATGAAAGTCATTTTAATCCTGGCTCTGCCCTCTTTCTCCTACACAAATGGTCACATCATACCACATAGTAATGGATGGTGTGACCAGCTGAAATCAGGATGAAATACAATTAATATGCATTAGATTTAAAGCTTGCATTTCGTTCAGGAATTTGATGCAGCATATGTAGTGGCTTCTTTTTTCGATCTTTTCCCAGAACAATAACCTGGATTATTAAACACATGAAATCCTCCTCAGGTTAAAAATTAAACTACTAAAAAGTTACAATTTGGAGTAAAGCAGTTCTGTGCTAGCTATAATACTATTTACTTGGCCATGGCTGAATGAAAATTCAGCCATTGTGGTTCTTTAATCATGGTTAATGGCACAACATGAATGATCAACTCTAAAGTGGCTTTTCAGCAAGCTATTATTTAAAGCACCCTGCCTAAAAGTGAGACAATTTTGTATAGATAAACTAAAAGAAAGCAGAATGTTGTGGTTTTTAAGAGAGCCATTCTGACTTTTGGGAGCCTGTAGCTCCCTCTGGTGTTCTTGTCTTGCAATATGACTTTTCAAAATTTATGGAGAAATCGACAAAATAGACACCAGGCAACGTTTTAAATCATGTACCATAGACTGCACATTTCTTGGAAAAGAATGGACTTTTCTAATTGTAATTATATGGCTAAATCTGTTTTTATTTTCCAAGCTCAAAGGTTTGATTCTTTATTAAAGGGATGTTTTCTCCCAAGGGTGAAATTCATTTTTTTCACTACCAGCTCTGTGGGCGTGGCTTGGTGGGTATGGCAGGGAAAGGATGCTGCAAAATCCCCATTCCCTCCCCACTCCTGGGGGAAGGATATTGCAAAATCTCCATTCCCTTCCCACTCCAGAAGGATACTGCAAAATCCCCATTCCCTCCCCACTCCTGTGGGAAGGATATTGCAAAATCTCCATTCCCACCCCACTCTGGGGCCAGCCAGAGGTGGTATTTGCCGGTTCTCCGAACGACTCAAAATTTCTCCTACCGGTTCTCCAGAACCTGTCAGAACCTGCTGGATTTCACCCTGTTTTCTCCCCTACCTATTGTGCTGGGTTCTAGGAATGTAATATTGTTAGTTTTCACACACATCCAGCTAATTTATTTAGATTATGTAGATTGTATAGAGTTACTAGTAATTCACTTAACCACTGTCTGGCTTTGCAATGGAAATTTTAGCTAAATTGTAGTCGTAATTCGAGGACTTTCTGTGTAAGGAAAGGCACCAGAGTCTCTTGATCCGTCCATTTTTTTATTTTTATTTTTTTTAAAATTTGATTTATATGCTGCCCTTCTCCGGAGACTCAGGGCGGCTTACAATGCGTTAAGCAATAGCCTTCATACTTTTGTATATTTATATTTATACAAAGTCAGCTTATTGCCCCCAACAAACTGGGTCCTCAATTTACCCACCTTATAAAGGATGGAAGGCTGAGTCGACCTTGAGCCTGCCTGGGATTGAACTCGCCAGTAATTGCAGCAGCTGGATCTTAAATGCTGCCTTTGTAGGAGGCATTATCCCCCTACGCTACTCAGGCTCCTGCAGTGATTCATTTAATAACCCTGGTAAGTAAGGTTGTCAAATGGGGGCAAAACTTACTTAACAACTGTCTCACTTAGCAAGAGAAATGTTGTGGTCGTAAGGTGAGGACTAATGATAGATCCCATGCATTTATTTCTTAGTCCACTTTGTCTCCAGCAAGCTCAGAGGGGCAGAGATGTTTCTTCTTGCCTTAACGGATTCAACAAATTTACATACGTGTGTGTGTGTGTGTTTCTTTTGAGAGTGGACATCAGAATTTCATTTTTTTGATTTTGCGTGCCAGTGTGTTCACAGAAAAAAAAGTGACAATAAAGGTTACCTCACCATAAACGAGTGTGTGGCTCCACATCAAATAATAAATGCACAAACAAAGATGAAATGCAGTCTCCCCCGTTTTCATCCTGGATTAATTGGATGTTGCTTGTGGAAACACAACCACAGCCATAACGATACATTGCACAGATTGAACTGCGTTGGTAAAAGGACGATAAAAGGCTGGGAACATTTTCACTGCTGGTCTTTATTGGCATCCCAGGAAAAGCGTGCCCACGTGCCGAGACCTGTTAAGAATTTTTTTAAAGTGTTAACATAACCCAAGATCTGAAGCTCTTCGCTCTGCACTTCAGTGCAAGTGGTTTAATTTGAAAATGCTGCCAGGTGGTTGGCAGAGGGTGGCTGGCAAAGATATACAGAGAAGCAGGTTTTGTACACCTTGGGGGAAAACACACCTGTGTTTAGGGTGGGAGAGCAGAAGAAAAACACCTAGAATTCCACCTGGGAAATTTAGTTCAGGTAAAACATTCCACACCTGGTTGTAAATAGAATTGGCTTAAAGCAGGGTTCTCCAACCTTGGCAACTTTAAGCCTGGAGGACTTTAACTTCCAGAATTCTGGGAAATTCTGGGACTTGAAGTCCTCCAGGCAGAATAGAATAGAATAGAATAGAATAGAATAGAATAGAATAGAATAGAATAGAATAGAATAGAATAGAATAGAATAGAATAGAATAGAAATTTTTATTGGCCAAGTGTGATTGGACACACAAGAAATTTATCTTTGGTGCATATGCTCTCAGCGTACATAAAAGAAAAGATACGTTCATCAAGAATCATAAGGTACAACACTTAATGATAGTCATAAGTTACAAAGAAGCAATCAGGAAACAATATCAATATAAATCTAAGGATACCAGCAACAAGGTTATAGTCATACAGTCATAAGTGGGAGAAGATGGGTGGTGGGAATGATGAGAAGATTAATAGTAGTGCAGACTTAGTGAATAGTTTGACAGTGTTAAGGGAATTATTTGTTTAGCAGAGTGATGGCATTTGGGAAAAAACTGTCCTTGTGTCTAGTTGTTCTGGTGTGCAGTGCCCTATAGCGTCGTTTTGAGGGTAGGAGTTGAAACAGTTTATGTCCAGGATGCGAGGGGTCTGTAGATATTTTCCCAGCCCTCTTTTTGACTCGTGTGGTATACAGGTCCTCCATGGAAGGCAGGTTGTTAGCAATTGTTTTTTCTGCCGTTCTAATTATGTGAATAATAATTCACAGAGAATTATCCTCTGTCTGTCTTGTTGGGTTGCAGAGCCAAACCAGACAGTGATAGAGGTGCAGATGACAGACTCAATCATTCCTCTGTAGAAAGTAGCCAAGGTTGGAGACCCCTAGCTTAAAGGTATCCTACCAGATCTTTGGATGCAGGCATGGAGCATAGTGAACCAGTTTGGTGCAATGGTTAAGCCAATGTGAGCTCTAAGCCAACTTTAGTCGGCTGGGTGTCCTTGGGCCAGCCGCACCTTCTCAGCCCTGGGAGGGAGGCAATGGCAAACCACTTCTTGAAAGATGGTTTCAGAAACAAAACTGCAGGGATTTGTCCAGGCAGTTGCTGGGAGTCAGCAAATGCACACAAACCCACACACACACACAAATCTGTGTTAAAATAACATGGGAATATGTTATTTTAATGCAGATTTAGAGATTGGATAACCATTTGTGTGAAGTGGTGTAGGGTTTCCTGCCTAAGCAGGGGGTTGGACTAGAAGACCTCCAAGGTCCCTTCCAACTCAGCTATTTTAAATTGTAAATGTTGAAACCCTCCCAGCCAGTAAGATGACGGCCGTGGCCAGGGGGCTTCTATCAGGTTCGCCTGATACGCCAGTTGCGCCCCTTTCTAGATCGGGACTCCCTATGCACAGTCACCCATGCCCTCGTCACGTCCTGCCTGGACTACTGTAATGCTCTCTACATGGGGCTCCCCTTGGGGTGCACTCGGAGACATCAGCTGGTCCAGAATGCGGCCGCGCGGGGGATTATGGGGGCAACCTGGCGCTCCCACGTAACACCTCTCCTGTGCGAGCTGCACTGGCTTCCGGTGCGCTTCCGGGTGCGCTTCAAGGTGTGTTAGTTTTGACCTTTAAAGCGCTCCATGGCATAAGGCCAGGGTATTTGCGAGACCGCCTGCTGCTACCGATAACCTCCCACCGGCCAGTACACTCACACAGAGAGAGCCTCCTCAGGGTGCCTTCAGCCAAACAATGTCGGCTGACGGCCCCCAGGAGGAGAGCCTTCTCTGTGGGGGCACCCACCTTGTGGAATGAGCTGCCTCCTAGTATACGTTTGATCCCGGACCTTCGCACCTTCCGTAAGGCCCTAAAGACCTACCTATTCCAACAAGCCGGCCTAACCCAAAGGGTTTTTTAACAGGGTTTTTAAATTATATGGATTCGGGTTTTTAAATTGGAATTTTATGGATTTTGGGGGTTCAAAATTTTAAATTTTTTTAAATTGAGAAGCCAAGGATTTAATTTATTTATTTTAGTTCCTTATAACTTTTGTATTCTATGTATTTGAATTTTTTGGCTGTTCACCGCCCTGAGTCCCTCTTGGGAGATAGGGCGGTATATAAATCTGAAATAAATTAAACTAAACTAAAGAACCTGGCTAAAAAACCGAGCTAATGGGACTACCAAAACTTCATATCGAGACTGTAAAGATGAGCAGCTCAAGGTTGACTCAGCCTTCCGTCCTTCCGAGGTGGGTGAAATGAGGACCCAGATTGTTGGGGGCAAAGAGGCTGATTCTGTAAACCGCTTAGAGAGGGCTGGAAAGCACTGTGAAGCGGTATATAAGTCTAAGTGCTGTTGCTGTTACATGTAGTCCTTGACTTACAGCAGTTCATTTAGTGACCTTTTGAAGTTACAATGGCACTGAAAACAGTGACTTATGACCATTTTTCACACTTACGACCATTGCAGCATCTCTACTATCACGTGATCAAGATTCAGATGCTTGGCAACTGACTCACATTTATGACGGTTGCAGTGTCCCCCCCCCGGGTCACGTGATCCCTTTTTGCGACCTCCTGACCAGCAAAGTCAACGGGGAAGCCAGATTCACTTAACAGCTGGTTACTCACTTAACAACTGCAGCAAGAAAAATCATTAAACGGGGGAAAATGCACCTGTCTCACTTAACAACATAAATGTTGGGTTCGATGGTGGTCGTAAGTGGAGGGCAAGTGAAATTTTGTGTGAATGCGGGGGGGGGGAAGTGGGGGGAGAACCCGCAAAGCAGGCTAAGGCAGTCGTATGAACCACGGGCGAAAAAAAATAAAGTGGAGATGCGAGTGATGCATGCTGGAGGAAGCCAGATTTAGGGATCTCCCTCGATCACTTTTTTCTTTCTTTTTTTTTTTTTGCAAAGTCGAAAAAGCCGCCTTTGCCATCCGTCCCTGAGCCACGCCCACTCTTTCCAAGCTCCACTTCGGATTGGCTGAGAGGGGAAGACTCTCGCCGCCCCCTCCCCTCCGCTCTTCGTGCAATGGTTCGGTCCGAGCCATAGCCGCGCCCCCGAAGCGGCTTTAAACCCCGCCCTTCCCTCTTTTTTTTTCCAATCACGCCTCGTTTTCTCGATCTCACGAGCCTTCTCATTGGTTCCCAAACGGAGCCCCACCACTGAGAAAGAGAGGAGGGGGGGCGAGGATGAGGAAGGGAAAGGACTCGGAAGCTTTCTCTCAGCCTTGAGAGTGAGGCGTTCTCCTGTCAAGGTTGGGGGGGGAGGAGAGGAGAGCGCAGGCGCGGCAGGGCGGGGCAGGAGCGGCCGAAGGGGGCGGAAGCGTCTCGCGACGGCCGCGGGGGCTGCCGGGAGAGGCCGGAAGCGGCGCTGTTGCCGCGGCGGCGGCGGCGGCGGCGGGTCCAAGATGGCGGTGCAGGAGTCGGCGGCGCAGCTCTCCATGACGCTGAAGGTGCAGGAGTACCCCACGCTCAAGGTGGGTCGCCCCGCCCCGCCCCCACCTCAGGGGGACCCCCCCTCCCTCCCCCTCCTCAGCCCTTCCCCTCGGAGCCCCCCCTCCCCCCCACCGCCAGGCCTTTGTGGGGAAGGGAGGGCGAGGCTGCTTCCTCCCCGCCCAGGAGGAGGGGGGAAAAGGGGGGGGTTCCGCGGGAGGGGGGAAGGAGGAGGAGGGGGCGCCGCCCTGGGGGGTCTTTTGAGGGGTCTTTCGGCTTCACCCCCCTTCCCTCCCCTCCCCACCCCCCCCCTCCCCAGAGATAACACACAACGGGCCTCCTAATGCTCCCCCCCGGCTCCCCACAGCAGCAGCAACAACAACAACCCTGTGAGGTGGGCTGAGAGGAAGAGAAAAGACCCTCCAGCTGAAAGGGGCGGGGGCGAAACCTCCCCTCCCCCCCAGACTAGTGAGTCCTCGACCTACGACCCCCCCTCCCAAAAGGCCTCCGTTGCTAAGTGAGTCGCGGCACCAAGTCACAGGGTCGTTAAGTGAATCTGGTTCTCTCTTCTCTCCCCCCCCCCTTGATTTTGGTCCTCGGAAGGTCGCATGGATCACATGACATTGTGACCGTCATAAATAGGAGTCGGTGGCCAAGGGTGTGTGCTTGGGTCATGGGGCCATGGGGGGGGGAATGCTGCTGCTGCGACGGTCGTTAAGTGTGAAAAATAGTCACTGCTTCCTTCAGTGCCATTGTAACTTCGAACGGTCACTAAACGAGCTGTTGTAAGTCGAGGGTTAGCTGTACTCCTTTTGTTTGTGAATTTATTTAGTTATAAAATTTACTGGCTGCCCATCTTACCATCAGGTGGTAATAACTCTGGGAGGCTTGCAGTGACATCTGAGCCCAAACAGAAAAAAGATAAAAATAAACATTAATGCTCATAATTATGAAATAGTGAATTACAGGTAATCCTTAACATACAACAGTTTGTTACAATGGCACTGAACAAAGGGACTTAAGACCATTTTTTACACGTACGACAGTTGCAGAACCCTGTGGTCACATGATCAAAATTCAGACCTTTGGCAACCGACTCATACTTATAACGGTCCCAGGGTCACATGATCCCCTTTTGCGACCTTCTGACGAGCAAAATCAACAGGGGAGCCAGATTCACTTAACAACTGGGTGACTAATGTATCAGTTCCAGTGATTCGCTTAACAACTGTGGCAAGAAAAGTTGTAAAACGGGGAAAAACTCACTTAACAAATGTCTCTCTTAGCAACAAAAATTTGGGGCTCAGTTGCCGGGGTAAGGTGAGGGCTACCAGTATTTGACTTTGTCACAGTGCTCTTAGACTCAGCCGTGTGACGCTTTTGAGCCACTGATGGCTGCCTGGGCTGGTCTCTGCAGCTTCCTTGGCTTGCCATTGCCTCCTTCCCAGGGCTGAGAGAGTCTGACTGGCCCAAGGTCACCTACGGAAGGCGGGACTACAGCCCTCAGTCTTCTGGCCTCTAGCTTAGTGTCTTAACATAGATCATACAATTATCGGGCTGGAAGGGCCTTCAGAGGTCTTCTAGTCAAGCAGGAGACCTTCTACCATTGTGGACAAATGGCTGTCCCGTCCCCTCCTAAAAACCTTCAGTGATGGAGCACCCACAACTCCAGGAGACAAACTGTTCCATTGATTAATTGTTCTGTCAGAAAAATTCCCTTTACTTCTAGATTAGATCCCCTTTTAACAAGCTTCCACCCATTGCTCCGTGTCCTGCCTTCCAGTGCTTTGGAGAATAAGTCCATCCCCTCAAGTCCTTGGAAGACGGTTACCCTGTCACCACTAGCCTTTCCCTTCAATAGGCCAGGTGTTCCTAATTCCCTCAGCCATTCATAAGGTGGCTTACCCCCACCCCCGGTCTCTTCTCTGCATGCTTTCCAGGGTCTTGACATCTTTTTTCTATCATGGTGACCAAAACTGGACTCTGCGTTTTAAGTGTGGCCTCACCAGCACTGTGAGAAACACCAACCTGGCTCTCTGTGTAACCCTGCCATATTTTAAGATCCAGGTGAAGTGCTCTGAGACTTTGCATCTTCTGGGTATTGCTTAACGCATTGTAAGCCGCCCTGAGTCTCTGGAGAAGGGCGGCATATAAATCAAACCAACAATAATAATAAATAAATAATGGGTGAAGGGCCGGCATTTTCTTTTGGTGGAAAGAACTTCCAGAGTGGAATTCCAGGATACAGCAGGGACTACTCCCTCTGTCATTTTTCAAATGGGATGAAATTATAAACCAAGATTGAGAGGGGGATGCCTGGTCTGAAAAGCTCTTTTGGGCATTTCCTTCATGTTTTTATGGAAAGGAAACCTGTGATCAGCATGTCTGTCCTCTAAATCCCAGGGGCCCCAATTCACCTGCGAATCACTCCTCAGCTGAGTTGAGTGCCTTGAGGCTCTGAAATTACTGCTCTGGAAACCATTAGTGCCTCTGCTGAGGGTCAGAGCTGTAGTTCCCTGGTGCAGGTTTCTGAAGCTGATAATTCACATGATAATGATGGAATTTCTGCAGTCCAACAGCCTTCACCTTCCAAGGCTGATTTTAATAATATGTTTGGTGGTTTCAGATCCACAAAACAGCCTGCAGAATTAACAGGTGGTGAGGGTCCTACCGTTCAAGGGACATTTTACAATTGGAGGCCCTCCTCAAAAGCCATGCATAAGATTGAAATGTCCTTAGAAGCCAGAGAAGCCACCTAAAACTGTCTGGAGTTGTATGGAGCCACCGACAGTACAAACGTTCAAGATGCAAACTCTAGGGTTCCAAGGAGCTGAGCTTCACTTGATTAAAAATGGAATTGTTAGGAATAAAAAGGCCCAAAGGCAAGGAGACGAGAATGAATGCTTTTTTAAGAAATCAACATATTACTCTAAACCATGTTGCATTTGGGCTCCTTTTCAGCCTACGACCAATTGATTAAAAAGCCCACACTTAGAAGGGGGTGGGATATGGAAGGAAGTGGCATTTGGGCAGCAACAGTGTTGGGTGGGTGGTGCTTAATTCCTGCTGATTTGCCTCTTGAAATAATATGAACCACATTGAACTAATCAAATTCTGCAGAGGCAGAATTATAGTTTCTGCCTCTCCAACTCAAACTACCACACCAATCCATAATATGGCTGGACAGGATTAATGTCATCAAGTAAAATAGGCCAAAGAAATTGCAACTTTTTTTGGATTCATATAAAAATTGAAAAAAAGCTGACACCTCCCCCCCCCCCCTTAAGCCTATGCTTCCCCTTTCGTTTTTAACAATCCTGTCTAGCCTGTTTACTCCACACAGTAGGAAGAGAAATGTGAAATGGATTTTTAAAGATCTTGGTCATTATTCATAATAATCCAGCAGTGGCTGATTTTTAGAATATTGAATGCAGATAAGTGTCTTTAATATTTTTCTTAAGATGATTTGTGGGGGTGAATAATCAGAAATTACCTGTTTCTAATTATTGTGGTCTTTGGGATGAGAATATGAAGTTCAGGAAACAACAAACGACTGAAACCTCTTTGTTTGTTTCTTCTTAATTCCTGTTTATACAGAATGAACTTTCTCTAGGCTACCTTTATTTAGGCATGCAATCAGCCATACTGTAAACATCCCATTCTACTCAGAAACCCAGGAATGCATAAATGTGGTTGTCATACATTTTGTTGGCTTTCTAGAGGCTACATTAATTTTAATTTTGATTTTGTGATACGTTACTCTAGGAATTCCGCACATAAGAATTGTCCAGAAATTAGATAATGTAAAAAAAAGAAAACATGGGGCTTATTTCTGAATTACTGTTGGTAGCCGTTACACTTTGAGTCTTCATTTTCTAAAGAAACAAAACACTCAAAATGGCTCCCAGCATTAATATATTACAGTTAACAAAATTCAAGTATCAGTAAGAAATAAGCAGGTTAAAATAGATTTGCTTTTTTAAAAATCACACAAGTTACATAAGAGTCTTATCCCTATTTCAGTTTTAATGCAGCTGACGGTGAAATACAATTCTTGTGATTTGTGCAATGGAATCCCAAATATTTGAAACATCTCTAAACACTGAATGGTTTCTCTGAAGTGCATAGAGAAGGACATGGATTAAAGTTCCTTCAGCGTGAGGTCTCTGGATGGCATATATTTTTAAGAGATAATACAAAGTGTGTTAAAATAAAATGTTATGCTGCATTACGCCATTATAAAGAAGGATAATGGAAAGCAATCAATATTTCTGGAAAGTGTCAATTTATATTTAGCAGGTGTGTGGTAATACACACACACATACACACACATATAGAGAGACAGACAGACACATGCCTACATACATACACCAGGAGCAAGATTCTTGAGGTCAAAGAGTTAATTTGGCTATAAGCAAGCTTACGTTTCCCTGAAAATAACACCCTGTCTTATATTTTTTTGAACCCCGAAATAAGCGCTTGGCCTTATTTTCGGGGAGGTCTTATTATTTTGGGATGCATGAAGCAAAGCAATCTTACCTGATTTCCAGCTCTGCCTTTAAATATTTTTGGGGAGGGCTTATTTTCTGGGGGGGGGAGGCTTATTTTAGCGCATGTGCTCTAAAGCCTGATTGGGCTTATTATCAGGGGATGTCTTATTTTTGGGGAAACGGTACATACATACATATGTACATTAGGTTTTTAAATAGTTGCCTTCCTTTATTCACCTCCAGCAGTAAGTAATATATCTGTGATTTTATGTAAGTCAGCGTGTGTATAAACAGACTGGCAGTAATATCTGGATCCCTATGCCCAATTGGCAAACATTTTGCAGGAGAAGTTGTGTCTTCTGATCTAACGGGATCTTTAATCAAGCTTAATATAAAATAATCACATACAGTTCAGTGCAGTTGTGCTTCCCTTCCATCAAACATTCAAGAATGTGTCTGAAGCATGCCTCTGTCTTGATGTAATATCATCCCATTATGATGCCAAGGCATGCCAGGTTAGATAAACTTCAAAATTCTGATGCATGATTATTATTATTTTTTTAACCTGGAGAAAGGATCTGGCAGCAGATGTTGCCAGTTGGTTGTATTTTGGTATGTGAAGGAGGGTTTTTTTCGCATTTCATTTACCCAGGACATTCAGTAAATGGATAGTAAGAGTATTCCATTTTCAGTTTGGGAAAACATGACTCGCTTTTTCCTTATATCTTCAAAAATGCTGTTTATATAAAAACATATATTGAGTACCTGGTGTGTGTATGTGTGTGTGGCTGTTGCTACCAATTCCTCTACCTTCCCGGTGACATAAACCTGGATTGCTATTTTGATGAGTGTTTTAAGCCAGGAAGGCTATAGATAAGCAGTGGGTTAGTTTTCTCATTTTCTATTATCTACCCATTTCAGATAATAACTGGAATAACTAGAACGCAGGTGCCAGTGCCAAGTCTCTCTCTAATCCTTACTCTTTCCAACATAAACAGATGTGTAGTATCTGGGTGAGTGCGAACATAATTACAAGTAACTTGATAACTCTTAAGCTGTTTCTGCTGGAAAGTGGTGTGTATGTTAATGCTTTAAAGAAGTCAGTGGAATCTCAATTGTCTGTTAAAGATAAGAAACCAAGCTCAAAGAAGTGTTTTCTATAAGCAACAAAAGGTGGTTTGTTTTTGAAGGTACCTTACGAAACATTGAACAAACGGTTCCGGGCTGCTCAGAAAAACATTGATCGAGAAACCAGCCACGTGACTATGGTGGTGGCAGAGCTAGAGAAGACCCTGAGCAGCTGTCCAGCTGTGGATTCGGTGGTCAGTCTCCTGGACGGAGTGGTGGAAAAACTCAGCGTCCTGAAACGAAAGGTAATGTTCTCCTGCCTCGTTTCGTTGCTTGGGCTTTTCGATTTTTCCAGTTCTATTTTCATCTGGGAGTTTATTATGTTTTCACTTTCCAAGACGAGAAGAATCGTTGTTTTGGACACAATATGTCTTTATTACATATCTTCCTGGGGGACTGCTCAGTGAAGGAATCCAGCCCTTCAGCTAACAGGAATCTGAGCTCACTCTTTAGTAAGAAGCAGCAAGCCATTTGCAATGTGCTGGTCTTGCTTGAGATCAAAGGTTTCGGGTCTGCGAAAGTCCCTGATTTTATAAGGTGTTTTTTTTTTTTTTTTTTTAAAACGAACCTTAAAAAACATTTTAACAATAAGCAAAATCTTGCACGATCTGCAGTAACACTCTCTGCAATTCAGGGTATTTATATAAACTTCCAAATTATTTTATTTTTTAACAAATCACTGTTTATTGGCACTGCCTATAATAGCAAAAGAATTCCTGCTGGAGGGAACTTCCACGCTAGGGGAAGGCTTGGAGATTCCTCTGGGATTAATCCAGGCTGGCATTAATTTTGCATCTTGAGTCTGAAAAACAGGGCATTTGCAGAGCTTCTTTGCTGCTTTAAGCAATTGAGGAAGTGTGATGTTTACTGGGCCCCCCCTTATACTGTTTTCCTGGGATTGTGTTGTTACTGTGTGAGCCTAGGGAAAGCTGCAGCTTCTTTTAAGGCTTTAGCCACGGTGAACTGAGCCATGCTTTTTTTTCTTTTGTCTTTGGCGCCGAAGAATAGCACCTCCCACGTAGAAGAAGAATGAAAGTTAACCCTTTTGGATTTCCTAGAGAAATCATAGAATCCTGGGGCTGGAAGGGATCTTGGAGATCTTCTAGTCCAACCCCCTGCTCAAGGCAGGAGACCTTAACCCATTCCAAGCAAATGGTTGTCCAACCTTTTGAAAACTTCCAGGGAGAGAAGCGAGGGGTCCTTTGGTGCTCTCTGAGTTTGCTTGTTTTCTTACAGATCGTTTCATGACCCTCGCTAGGTAACATCATCAGTGCTAGCAAAGAGTGGTGTTTGTTGTCCATTTATAAATGGATTGTTGTTGTTGTTGTTGTTAGTTGCGAAGTCATGTCTGACCTATCGCGACCCCATGGACAACGTTCCTCCAGGCCTTCCTGTCCTCTGGAGTCCATTGAAGCTCCCGCCGACTGCTTCAGTGACTCCATCCAGCCTCCTTGTTCTCTGCCGTCCCCTTCTTCTTTCCTAGCATGAGGCTCTTCTCCAGGGAGACCTTCCTTCCTTCTCATTAGGTGGCCAAAGGACTTGAGTTTCCTCTTCAGGATCTGGCCTTCTCAAGTGCAACCAGGGTTGATCTCCTCTAGGATTGACCGGTTGGATCGCCTTGCAGTCCAAGGGACTTGCAGGAGTCTCCTCCAGCACCAGAGTTCAAAGGCCTCCATTCTTTGGCCTTCTCAGCCTTTCTTATAAACTGATAGCAAACAGCATTCCTTACTAGCACTGATGATATTACCTACCACTATCAAGGTGGCGCAGTGGTTAGAGTGCAGTACTGCAGGCTACTTCTGCTGCCTGCCGGCTGCCTGCAATTTGTCAGTTCAAATCTCACCAGGCTCAAGGTTGACTCAGCCTTCCGTCCTTCCGAGGTGGATAAAATGAGGAGCCAGATTATTGGGGGGCAAGAGGCTGACTGCAAAACCGCCTAGAGAGGGCTATAAAGCAGTGTGAAGTGGTATGTAAGTCTTAAGTGCTCTTGCTCTTGCTACCTAGTGAGGGTAATAAAACATCATTTCAACCCTGAGCTACAAATACTCTCCTTTAATGATAGAAGCAAAAGTGATTTGAAATCACAGGATTATTTTGCTTTTCTGGAAGGTGCACTTTCTAATGACAATGGTTAAAATAAGCATGGATTTATATGTATCTTTCCTCAGTCAGGAAGTTCCACACCCTTTCTGTGCTCGCTTTAAGGCAGAACACTCTTTGAAACCCATGAACATGCCATCTTCATTCTGGATTATCCGGCAAACAACAGATTTCAATAAAATAGTGTGAGATGGGGAAGGGTGTAATTGTTTTTCTCCTGCACAGAGGCCCAGGGAGTGTTCTGTGACTGAGGGAATAAGAGAGCAAATGAGCTAAGTTGAAAGGTATTGATTACTCGAATAATCTGCATTAGGCTAGAATTCTTAGCTTCCCTGCAAAATGTTTGCCCCTCAGGTGCAGAGCAATTGATTTTTCAAATGCCTTCACTGCTGCAAGCATATGTACAAAGAAATGTTCACAAAATGAAGGCAGAAACGGCTGGGATATTGTTCAATTTAGCAGGATGTCTCAACCATGGCAACTTTTAAGATGAGTGGGCCGCAACTCGCAGAATTCCCCAGGCAGCTATGCTGGCTGTGGAATTCTGGGAGTTGAAGTCCACTCCTCTTAGTTGCCGAGATTGAGAATCCCTGGGCTATAGTTTCTGTAACTATAGCATCTCTCAATCTATGCTAGACTTTATACAGGTCATTTGGTGTACAAATGGACGTTGTTCCTGTCACTTTGCAAGCTTTCCTGGCTGTTTTGAGTCTGGAGTAGAAATTTCTACGTTCAGATCGGATTGAACGACTCCTGTTTCCTCGTGCAGGCAGTAGAATCGATCCAGGCTGAAGACGAGAGTGCGAAACTATGCAAACGCAGAATCGAGCATCTTAAAGAACACAGCAGCGACCAGCCAGCGGCTGCCAACATGTGGAAGAAAAAACGGATGGACCGAATGATGGTGGAACACCTCCTGCGGTGCGGCTATTACAACACCGCAGTGAAATTAGCCAGGCAGAGCGGCATTGAGGTTGGTGCTCGGTTCAAAGACAGGCGGGTATGGTCACTTGGCTCCCTTACAGAGGTTGGGGGATCATGCATGGCCCTTTCCAACTTGTGGACTTCAACTCCCAGAATTCCTGGGTTGCTGGCTCAGCAATTCTGGGAGTTGAAGTCCACCAGTCTTACAAGAACTATTAGATCTTTTAGTATCTAGATATTAGATGCTGCCTGAAAGTAGCAAGAATCCCTTTCAGGTTTTTTTTTTTTTTTTAATGGTTTCTAAGCTCAAGGAAGTTTTATACCAACAGCAAGTGCGGAATTCCCATGTCCACCCAGAGATGGGGTGGCAGGAAGTGATAGCTGGCCTATCTTGAAATCCTTTTTAATTTCTTTTTTTGTACACTGTGGTACAAAAAAGATAACTTTTTAACAAGTTGTTTCATGTTCCTTCTGTTCAATTTGTCTTCCTGCGTACGAAGCATATTTTGATGTTTAGCTGGAATCAGTTTATTTTTTATTATTTTTAGAATGAGATACTCTGTTCCATACAGTGAATTTTACTTGTTGATTCAGCTTGCTTAATTGATTCGTCCTAATGTTTTCTGTAGCTCAAAATAATAATTTACTGTTACAAAATGGGTTTTTTGGAAGAGCCCCTTCCACATGGACATGTGGAATAAGGGATTTTTTCCCCCTTTAAAACACCATAGTTTTTCTTTGAAAGTTGATCTGTTTTGGGTTCAGGGGTTTTTTTTTTTCCCCATGTTCTGTACAGATGTAATAGCAAATAACATTTGCAGTAGAACATTTGCCCCAGGCAAATTAATTCTGGGCAGTCAGAAAACAGCTCTTCATTTCCTGTTATGTTTAAACTATTCAGTCAAATGGAATTCTAATGTGCAATTTATAATCTTGGCTTAGTCACTAGAGCTAAAAGAATGCAGGCAGAGGCAATATTTTAGTCCCTGCAGCCGGATGCCATCTCTTAAGTGGGTTATATATGCATTTGCTGGTTGGAATTGTACAAAAATCACTTGACTTGGATCCCCTGCTCTAAAATGACTGAATGGATCTAAGATTTCTTCCTAATGGATGGCCTTCCTCAGAATACACAGAGCCCTTTGTTTCCCCTTTATTTAACACGGGAATAATAAACGGCTGTATCTTTTTAATTTTTATCTGTCAAGCCTTTTGACGAACACAGCTTGAGGAAACGGGAACCCCTTGGATTTTTGGAAAGATTTTTATCAGCAATAGAGTATTATAATAGTAATTGCAAAAGCCTGTTTAAACAATTCTCTGATTCAATTTAAAAGTATATAATTAAGGCAGAGTTACTCTTGAGTCTTTTTCTCATGTTATCCTTCTCCAGTCCTGGGAATTTTTTCTGTAATGGCCCCGTTTCCTCCCATAAGAATCTCCCTCCGTTTATCACATTTCCACAACCCCTTAGACCCCCCCCCATATTTTGTCCCCCCCCCCTCAAATATCTGTGTCTTCCTCTGTCATGAAATGCACATGACCTTGCCTCTTCCGTCCTTCCAAGAAGGGCTGGACCTTCAAGACCGACAGGGATGGGGCGAGGGAGAACCCTGAAAACAGTGCTGTTGTTATTGTAGAAAGGAAAGGGACTAGCTTCTTGCTCCTTGGGAATATCAGGATTATATGTTTGGAGCCAGTCTTATACCCAAGGCAGTGGTGATGTGCCAGGAAGCAATCAGTTATAAATTGCAGGAGTTCCTCTTCATGGCCATTTATTCTTAGTTCTATGGGAGCCCTCTGGTTCAAGTTGAGAGGTCTTCTCAACCATTTCCATTTGCAGAGTGTTTTCCAGGATTGTGAAGTTAGCAAGCCATCCCAGAGTCTCAAAAAGCTGCCTGAATCCACTGATCTGTGAAGATTAACAACTATTATGACACCTAATCATCTAGTGTTCAATATTGGAGCTTTCCTTAATCGCCTGCGCTCTTGAGAAATGGGAGCTGTGAAATTTCCTGAAGTCAAAGCTTTGGAGGTGTTTGGGTATTTACTCACAAGGTGACCCAAATCTCCAAAAAGTCTTGAGATTTCCAGCCAATTCATGATGGCATCTCTCCTATATAACCTTTGAAGGACACCGTATCCTTCCCTCTCTCACACGCCCTCCGTTTGCCATACTCTGATTTGAACCCTGAGCTATGAATATTCTCCTTTATCGTTTCTTTGGTTTCCATTCTGAAGAAAAAGTCTTTGGTCCTCTCGTGATGTTTCCGTCCAGGTAAGCGACAGAGATTCTCAGGTGAATAATTGTGCTTTCCTGCTTTTCTAGGACTTGGTAAATATTGAGATGTTCCTAACTGCCAAAGAAGTAGAAGAATCCTTGGAAAGGCAAGAAACCATGACTTGTTTAGCCTGGTGTCACGATAACAAGTCTAGGCTCAGGAAAATGAAGGTACGTGCGCTGGTCAAGATGGCCGGAGAACAATGGCTTTGTTGGCCATGTGCTTGAATGTGGCAAAATGAGGGGAGACGACAGGTGTCAATCAAGGTGTTTGTTTCAGAAGCTTTATATAAAACAGGATATATAACACTCAAGCAAAAGTATTGTGAATGAACTTTTATTATTATAGATCTATTAACTTGTGGGTTACGCTTACTAAATTAAGGGGAAGATAAATATTTTTAAAAACAGAATATGTGTGTTCAACGTAAGACCTTTAGTCAAATAGGATAATTACTTTGTCAATAAATGTGTTTTCTGTTGAAGAAAATAACAGTCTTCAGCTGGAGGTTAATAACCTCATACAGGTAGTCCTCGACTTACAACAGTTCATTTAGTGACCGTCCAGTGTTACAAGGGTACTGGGAAAAAAGTGACTTACGAGCATTTTTCAAACCATGCAACATGCGCCTGGTCGCATGCTCAAAATTTGGATGCTTGGCCACTGACTCACATTTATGACGGTTGCAGTGTCACATGGGTCCCCTTTTGCGACCTTCCGACAAGCAGTCAGCGGGGAAGGCAGATTCACTTAACAACTGTCTCGCTTAAGGGCAGAAATTTTGGGCTCCGTTGTGGTCGTAAGTCAGGGAGGAGTCAAAACCGTATAGCCTTTCCTGCTTGAGCAGACTAGGAGACCCCTAAGGTCCCTTCCAGGTCTCTCTTGATTTCTGACTACCCATACGGAGTGCCAAACCTTACTGTTCATTTGCTCTGTGGAGATCCGTCTCTCAGCGGATCCCCTTAAATTGGTTTTGTGGGCAAGAAGGCTGAAGCCGAGAGTGGCTCGCCTTTGGCTCCTTAGGAAATGTGGGGCAGAGGTGAGATCCAGACAAAGTGAGCCTTGATTCATGGCTCTCTCTCTCTCTCTCTCTCTCTCCACCTCCAAAGCCCACGAGTTCTAAATCACATGAGTGGCAAAACCTGTTTTACAAGGACATAATGCAACTACGTGTAGGAACCGTGATAACTAATTTCTTACGTGCCATGTAAGTGTAAGCCAGTTGCTAAGTGCCCAGATTTTGATCATATGGTCGCATGGGCATTGTGACTGCCAGAACTTTGAGGACTGGCCGTCAAGCACCACACGTTTAGCCCCACCGTCACAACTGTGGTTAATGAAAGAGTGGTCAGTAAGTGAGGACCACCGCCTACATCTGGGAAGAGAGAATTTTGGTATCTTATTTAGTGTTGTAAAGTGATCAGTGTTAAGGAACTTGGTAATTTGAAGTTACTGTTTCAAATAGGTGACCCACCGATAATCCTTATCCATTCAGTCTCACTGTTTGAATTTTGCGAAGTCGTCAAATGTTCTTGGCTTTCTTAAAAGATGAATCGGGATTTTTTTTTTTAAAAAAAATTGATAAACAGCATTAGAAATAGCTTAAAAGTAATTTTTGAAAAGGCTTCTGAGAGAATTATTCATTGAATAATTATAACTTTTATATATTATAATATAATATATAACATTTCAGATGGAAACTGAAGAAAACTAATGTGAACAAAAATAGAACCTTGTTGTAATAATGTTTAAAACAAAACTTCTCAATGTGGACATGTAAATATTTTTTTTTAAAAAATAAAGCATTTGGTTATGGTTATGAAGTAGGATATCAAATTGCATAAGTAAATTTAATTGGCATTAACTGTTATATTGGTTCTAAATATATTCAGATGTTCTACTGCTTTTGAGGTAAGTTATCCAAATACACATAGATAAAATTACAGATCGGGTGTCTAAATCTTGCTAAGGCATGTCTTAAGATTTGTTTCCTTTTTAATTTAGAGTTGTCTGGAATTCAGTCTAAGGATTCAGGAGTTCATAGAACTTATTCGACAGAACAAGAGACTGGATGCTGTCAGGTAGGAGGCAACCTATGTGTACATAGGAAAGCGAGAATGTAAAGCCAGGCCTGAATTGGGCACAGAAAGATTGTTTTTAAAAGACGCTGCCTTATGACACTTCTGCTCTTTCATTATTGTTACCAAAAGTAGTGATGTTTTCTTCAGGAGGAATTTCCATATACATTTGTATCAAAGTTCTATAAAAAGATAAAAAGTAACAAAAATTAATACAAAGTAAGGAAAGAAAGAAAGAGGGGGAAAAAAAGACAAATGCAAAAAGAAAAGATAAAAAGAAATAAAAGAGCCTTCCAAGTTCCTTTGCCGCAAATACAAATATGGTACAATTACAAAATTATCTTTTACTCTGAAGTTACAAAAAAAAAAAGCTTTCCTTTCCCTATTACCTAATGATTGTATTTTCTAATGGTTTCTCATCATCAAAACCACAAATCAAAAGTTCGGGTATTTTCTGTTTTATGCAAAACGATTATAAAGGATTTCTAGTTAGCAATAAAGGGAAGGAAGGAAGGAGAAAAGGTAGGAAGGAAGGCGACATGGAAGGAAGGGAGGGAGGGAGGGAAGGAAGAAAGAAAGGAAAAAGAGGAAGGGGCATCAATGATCCTCTTCAAAGACCTGGAAGAAGAGGGGGTTCTTTGAGACCCTTTGAAACCCCCATCAGAGTGGGGGCCATTTGAATTTTAGGGAGACCCTCATTCCAGATGGCAGGCGCTGCAGCAGGGAAGGCAGGCTGCTGGGATCCAAGTAGATGTCATTGTTTTATTTGATGGAACCTGGAGCTCACCATCCCGGCCAGATCGAACCGATTGGTCAGATACAGTTGGAGACAGACAGTCCTGGGCCATGCCAGAAATCGTTTGGGAAGCAGCTGAAAACAGAACAGCCAATATAACAATGGTATTGTATAAATCTACAGTGTGATACCACCGTTCTTGTCGCTTTCTCAAAATGGATATTGCGCACTTGGGGGGAGGGGATTGCAGAAAAGACCCATAAAAATTGAGGAGACACTATGAACTCTGGAGTTTCTTAGCTTAGAGAGGAAGCAGTAAAGAAGACATACCCCAGTGACAACAGTAGTAGAAATTGACGGAGAGTCACGATCAATAAAAGGAAGTATTTCTTCACTGGGAACTGTGCCATTGGATGTGGTTGCAGCTATCAATTTAGATGGCTTTTAAGAGGGCTGCAAATATTAATGGGGGATTTGATTCTATTACTCTTTAGGCCTGTAAACTTGTGAGCTTCCTGAATGCATCTACTGGGCTACCATTCTCTGCTACACTAGATGGAGTTTTGGCCTGATCCAAGGGGACTGTGAGGTTACAGGCATTAGCTATCAAACTTAATGTTGACCCATAAGGGATTAAGGAGACGGGAGTGTGCAAGTTTGTAACTGAGCAATTTATTTGTTATTATGTGTAACATAACTGACAGGATGTTATAGATTGCTCCAGTCAGCTAACTCCGAGCAGCCTGCAATGCTCCAGGACAAAGTTAGGATTAAAGCTAAGGCTATAAGGATTTCCAATCAGCAATAAACGGAGGGGGGCGGGGGAGGAGAAGGGAAGGAAGGTCAAATTTACAAAAAACAAAAAGTGTACATTATAACAACATAAAACAGGAGGTGTACCCTGAAGAATAAGATCAATTTTATTCCGGAGAATAAAATGAATTCATTAGCCGAAGGGATATTTACTCGCAGAATTCCTAGGACTGACGTGGCTTCCATTTTAAAATGAACAAAACCGAGCAGGCCTCTCTGCGAGCAAAGGATGCTTACGAAGGAAACCCTGTTCTCTCTCCTCTTGCATTTCAGACACGCACGGAAACATTTCAGCCAGGCCGAGGGGAGCCAGCTGGACGAAGTGCGGCAGGTGATGGGGATGTTAGCCTTTCCTTCGGATACTCATATCTCCCCTTACAAGGTACGCTGCTTTCCCTTCAATCTTGGGGGTGGGGGAAGAAAGTGACGGGTTAATAGGGTTTAAGGTGATCAGCCAACGAGTGCCGAAGGATGCATGCTGGCCTCCCTCACTAAAACAGAGACCAGTGTTCAATCTGCCGATGGGTTTTAGCAGATTCTTTGTGTGAGAATCGGTTTTCCACAATGGCCACTGAGAAGCTTGAGTATCGTCGTCTTATGAATATAACTTTGGTGCTTGTATCTTAACGATTTATATTATTTTATTAGTGTCCTAGTATGATTTATGTTGATTGCTTATTTAGCATCCTATGACTATCCCTAAGTGTTGTATCTTGTGATTTGCAATGAGTGTATTTTTGCGATTATGATCGTGATTTATCATAAATTGCTTGTATGTACCCTGAGAGCTTCTGCACTGGAGACAAATCCCTTGTCTGTCAATCACACTTGGCCAATAAAGAACTCCATTCCATTCCATTCTCTATATTCTATATTCTATTCACAATAAAGTGGAGAGTTGTAAGCCTGCTCAGATCTGCATTGTACCTGCAATCATCTTGGACATCTAAACAGTCCATACCTGTTTAGATACGGGCAGTCCTTGGCCTATGACCACCACTGAGCCCAGAATTTCTGTTGCTAAGTGAAACATTGGTTAAGTGAATTTTGCCCTGTTTTATTACCTTTCTTGATGGAGTTGTTAAATGAATCACTGCAGATGGTAAGCTAGGATTCCCTGTAGACTTTATTTGTCAAAAGGTTGCAAAAGAGGATCACATGACTTACTTAACAAATACAATGATTCACTTAACAACTGTGGCAAGATAGATCGTAAAAATGGGGCACTTAACAGCTGCCTCCTTTAGCCACGTAAACTTTGGGCCCAGTCGTGGCCATAACTCTAGGACTACCCATACGTAATTTGTATTTTAATAGTCTGAAACTGCTGACTGTCCCTTCTGCTTTTCGTGTGTTCTCCCCAGGATCTCCTGGACCCTGCTCGGTGGAGGATGCTAATCCAGCAGTTTAGATACGATAACTACAGGTTGCATCAGCTGGGGAATAACTCTGTCTTTACCATAACACTCCAGGCTGGGCTTTCCGCCATAAAAACACCGTATCCTTCCATGCGTATTCTTCGGTCTTCAAAAAAAAGTATGCCATTCCCCCCCCCCCCCCCAAACAGACAGCATCTTTCCTAAGCTACCATTTGGCAAATCCGTACTGATAATAGCTGCCTTTAATTCAGACAGTCATCCAAGCGAATGTCTTTCGTGCTTTTTGCATTCCACCAAAAACAAACAAAAAAACTCGGAGTAGAAAATGAAAAATGCAGCCTTTCGCCTTTGCGATGAGTGGGAAGATTAGGTTTCCTTATAATGCACTCAATCAAAATTCCAAATTTTTTTTTTTCGATCTGATTAATACAGGCTGAGTTATCGAATATCAAAGCGCCTTGGAGATACCTCAACATTTAAAGCCACTTCAGGGAGCAAAATTATACACAACTGGCCGCTTCCAATATGCCAAAGTTGGGAGATATATATATCGCTTTAAATATTTGTCCTGTTTTTATTATTATTATTATTCCTTAACTTGTTTTTAAACAGACAGTGTTATAAAGAGGATGGCACTTCCAAAAATCCCGACTGCCCGGTGTGTAGCAAATCCCTAAATAAGCTGGCTCAGCCCCTGCCAATGGCCCATTGTGCCAACTCTCGGCTAGTCTGCAAGATTTCGGGAGATGTGATGAATGAGAATAACCCCCCTATGATGCTTCCCAACGGATACGTCTACGGATACAATGTAAGTTATAACCTAGGACCCTCTGAATTCAGGCTTTGGCCTGGACTAGCTAGTAAACCAACCACATTTTAATAGAACGGTCTGTAAAATGCTGAAGAAATGTAAGAAGCTGTGTCCTTACAGGTAGTCCTCGACTTACAACAGTTCATTTAGTGACCAAAGTTTTTTTTAAAAATGTCTTAGGACCATTTTTCACACTTAAATGGCCGTTGCAACATCCCTGTGGACACGTGATCAAAATCCAGATGTTTGGCAACTGTCTCATATTTATGACGGTTGCAGCGTCCCGGGATTATGCAATCCCCTTTTGCAACCTTCTGACAATATGGCACGGAAGGTTGTAAAATGGGGCAAAACTCACTTAACTGTCTCGCTTAGCAGGAGAAATTTTGGCATCCATCGCAGTCGTAAGCTGGGGACTAACTCTCTTTCTCTTTCTGACCTTTCTCCTGTGTTTCGTTCCAGTCCTTGCTTTCTGTTCGTCAGGATGACAGAGTCGTTTGCCCGAGAACCAAAGAGGTCTTCAGTTTCTCCCAAGCCGAGAAAGTCTACATTATGTAAACCCCTCTCACGCGCAAATGAAGTGCCACTGGATTTTGACACCATTAATTCTAGCCGTGCCCTGTAAAAAGATGGTGGGAGTACGTGCGGCAAAGAAAGCTGCAACTCGGGAGGGACGGGGTGGGGTGGGAAATTGAGGCTTCGTTGGTGGCATTTTTTTCCTGTGCGACCAAAGATCCGTGAGCAAAAGCATAGCACACTCTGAGAAAAGCGAGGAAGTGCGACTAAAGTTTTAAAAAAAAAAGGTTGCACTCAGAGGGAACAAATTTTGAATGTTTGGATTTTTGTAACCACGATTGGGTTTTTTTTTTCCTCAAATATTCATCCAGCGGAAGCAGCTTACTCAAAATAGATCTAAATAACTTTAGATCTCAAAGGGGGGGACAGTTCTCACTCGAGTTTTGCGTATCCCCTATTTCTACTTGTGTGTGAAATATTGTATGACTCAAAGGGACTCAATATGCAAACCTATAATAGACGCATCAGAGGGCTGGTTTCAGCTTCCCGATGCGTGTCAGTCCTGCGTCCTCCGGGACACGCGTGCTGCACACGCCTTTCCCCTTCCGATATGTGGTTGTGTCACCATGAGCCACACCAACTGGAAGCACGCGCCCAGCTGTGCAAGAACACACTGTTAGCAAACACTTTTGTTTGGTACCGTCTTTCACATAGCCTTTAAAAGACAGCCAGTCCTTGGAATCGATGCTGGGTGGATGCTAACACAAGATAGAAAAGATAACAGATTTATTGTCGTCTCTAAAACCTCTACAATTCTGTTTTTCTCAAGCTTGGGAACTGGAAGATAGGTGGACTTCTGGGAGTTGAAGTCCACCTATCTTCCAGTTCCCACGGTTGAGAAATTCTGTCCTAGATAATTTTAAGAATCTTTTAAAAACTGCATAAACACAGAACTGGTAACATTGGAGCCACCATCTGCCACTCATCCGTCTGTCCTCCTTCCAGTTGACCAATAGTGTTAAGGGCCTTTCGTTTATTAGTTACTATGTGCATAGGATTCAAATATCAAAAACCATTTAGTGCTACTGCCTTATTTTCTTGCTTTTGAGAATGTATTCACATGAAAAAAAAATCAGCTGGTAACCTTAAGTGTTGGGGAAGTTTTGAAGAAGATGCCTTGCAGGAGAATTATGTAATTTTAGGGTATTGGCGGCCGAAGAGAAAAGGTTAGTTCAATTTTTAACCGCTACCAATCACATCCTTCTCATCCTCCAGACACACCCCCATTGTAGTAGAGACAAAAACCATACCATAGACTTTGTATTTAGCCTTTATTTTTGCATGTTGATGTTGATTAGCTAATAAAGACATTGCTCATAGGCCTGATTTCTGCTCATTGGTTAAAACAGAAGAGTCTTAGTGTGCTTTAAAAACCAAATGGTTAGTGTGTGTGTGTGTGCGTGTGCGTGTATATTTCCAGCAAAAAAAAAATTACTGGAGTTCAATCAAAAACTGGTTTTGACAAGTAGGGTCCCTTTTAAATTTTCCTTAATTGCTTTCTGAAAGAAAATATATTATGAAGATTTTGTGATTGCATAAGTAGAGAAATAACACATTTAATACTTAAAGATACTTTGACTTAGAGGTAAACAACTGGGCAAGATGCAAGGCCTTGCAATAATTTAATATAAAATGGACTAATAAAAGGATGGGTTATTCACAGACTTAATTATATTTAAGCCTCAATGGGACTTTAGACTTGATACTTTTCAAATTAACTTTTCCTGAGTTCAGTGTATTAATAACCCTCAGACGGACTCTTCCATCTCCAAATTTTATCCAGGGATTTGATTTAATGTCCCCATTTATCATAGATGAGTGGTGCTTGAAAAATATGTGATGAAGAATATAAATACTTTTGAAGCCGTTTTGATGTCTCGTGTGAGACAGTGCAAAATTTCACTTATTTAAAAGTGTAGTAGGTTCAGAAGCAGAAAGAAAAATGTGTTTTGTCACGTTTTAACAAAACCAATGAACCTGGGGCCGCCTCCAAATAAATTCCTCTCCTTTTCGAGGGCTTTAAGGCAGATTCCTGCCCTCGTTTTCCATAACCGCTGCTGGGTATTCCCTGGAGGCCATCTCCATGGTTGTCTCCACCCTTTATGGAGCTGAGAAAGGAGAGGCCACACCTTGCACAGGGAAATAAATTCAGATTCTCCCCCCTCCCCTCCCCAATTGCTAACCTTCAGAGGTCTCCCTATTTCAAAGGGCCTTCATCACCTGTCTTGTTTTTCAAAGCTACTTATTCTTGGCTCAGAGGATTGGGAGAAAATGCACATCCTGCCTATTCTGCGAAGGGTCTAGCAAGTCTTCGGGGGTGAAGGGGGCTCCCCTCTCCCGGTGCCCTTTGTCCCTTTGGGTCCGATTTCCAACTGGGCTCCTTGCTACTTTATGCCCCCCTGTCCTCAACCGTCTTCCGGATGGAATTTTGCCTTCCACTGCCGCCGCTTCCTGGTGGCCCAGCGAAAGGGAAGAGACTGTGCAATCCGCTCTTGTGCTTGCCTGCTCAAGAATACAGGATCAGCGGGCTGGAAGGGACCTCGGAGGTCTTCTAGTCCGACCCCCTGCTCGAGGCAGAAGCCTTAACGCTATCTCATTGCAAATACGTAGCCTGTCCAGTCTATTTTTTGAACACATCCAACGATGGAGCACCTGGTGGCAAGTTGTTCCCCTGGTTAATTGTTCTCTCTGTCAGGAAATCCCTCCTTAGTTTCAGGTTGCTTCTCTCCTTGGTTACTTTCCATCCGTTGCTTCTCGTCCTGCTGCTTCTCCTACCCTCAGGTGCTGTTTTGGGTAACAAAATTGTTAGTCTACCCCCCCCCCCCGTGTCCCCCCCCCCGTGTTTGATGTTGGGGCGTCAATCTATTTGGAGAGATTGAAGGCGCTTCTCGGGGGTGGCGGTAGCAGGAAGGGGAACATTGAACCTGGTTTGCCCGTGGCTTCAGTGGGAACGCATCCAGACGTGTCGCTGCAACCCGAGGAAATCTTATTTCTTGACATGCCCGGGCAGAGACCCGGGAATGACGTCACTGCACCACCACCCCTTCCTAGCCCCTCCCGTTTTCTTCCCAGGCCTCCCATTGGTCAGCGCTCCGTGACGCCCCCCGAGGCGAGGGTCCTCCTCTTGGCCCGGCAAGCCGCGCCTGCGCAGAAGGCGGCCAACGTCTCCGTCTGTGGGCTAGCGTCCCGGCGCCGCCATGCAGAGCTCGAGCGCAGGTGCGAGGCGGGAGGGGAGCCGGGGAGGCCCCTGCCTTGCCTCCGGAGGTTGGGGGGCTTGGGAGGCTCCTCCATCCCTGACCCGGAGGTGTTGAAACCAAAAACCTGGCTAAGCATTAGTCCGGAATGAGGCGGGGAGGGGGTTGGACTAGATGACCTCCAAGGTCCCTTTCCGAACTCTGTCCTCCTAGTGCTCCGTTTGTTACCCTGGTCCTGGTTACGCTGTTCTTCTGTTTGCTCTTCTGTTACTTTGTTACTCTGTTTGCTACTCTGTTTTTCTTTTCCCCCTTCCCTTCTTCTGTTGTTTGTTACTCTGTTCTTCTGTTTTCCCGGTTATTGTGTTATTGTGTCATCCTGCTTGTTACTCTTGTTTCCTCTTCTTCTGCTTGTTGCGCTCTCCTTCTCTTTTTCTGCCCTTCTCTGACTCTGCCTCCCAGGAGGGACCCTGGTTCAGGACCTGGACAGGGCAGGCCTCCCTCCCTCTCGACCAGGAGGAGCCTCCCCGGCTCCAGCTGGCCCTTCCTCTCCCTCTGGCCGGACTGTACAAGGAAGGGCTCCTTTGCCCGGAGCTTCTGCCCTCCGGGGCCACGGGGCCCCCAAGCCTGCTCAGTCCCAGCGGCTGCTTTTGAGCCGGTGGGGCTGGAGAGAAGGCACCAGGATGGTTTTTAAGCCAGGATGGTTTTGCTCCCCCAGGGATGGACCAGCAGCTGGCTCAGCTGGTGGAAGACTTGACCACCTCTGGGGAACCACAGCTGGATCCAAAGAAGATGAAAGCACTCAAGAACATCTGCAGGTAAGATATTTTTTATTATTATTTTTTTAATTTGATTTATATGCCGCTCTTCTCCGGAGACTCAGGGTGGCTTACAATGCGTTAAGCAAGAGCCTTCATCCTTTTGTATATTTATACAAAGTCAGCTTATTGCCCCCACAAACTGGGTCCCCAATTTACCTACCTTAGAAAGGATGGAAGGCTGAGTCAACCTTGAGCCTGGCGAGATTCGAACTTACACTAATTGCAGACAGCTGATGTTAATAACAGGCTTTAGTCTGTTGCGCTATCCAGGCTCGTTTTTTGTGGTGGGGGTCCTTGGTGTTTTCTCAGCTGGGTGGTTTTCTAGCAGACCTTGAATGACCCAACTAGGTAACATCATCTGTGCTTGAAGGAGGCCCCTGCATGTAGTCCCCTCACTTAAAGATCCATCTCATCCTGGATCTCACCCTTTCTTTGAACTATTACCATGTGGCAGATGGTACAGGACAATAAAAACAAGGACAAATAGGCTGAAAAACAGCTTCTATCCCAAGGCAGTAACTATACTGATTCTACTGTATAGTTCAATGTTTAATGCAATACTGGGTTTTCAGTTCAATTGTATAGAATGTGAAGGATGGGTGTTTGTGTTTTATTTTTATTGTTATAATGTATACTGAAGATGGCATTTAATTTCGTTGTACGAGGTGCAATGACAATAAAGTAAACTTAACCTAAACTTAATTTCACTAAAATATTGAGTTATTGGAAATCATTTCTCTTTCTTGCAAAAAGAGCTTTAAAAAGTATCTTACACGTTGGACTTTTTACCCGGGGTTTGCAAATAGAGCCGCATAATTTGTAGCTGTTGGGTCAAGCATAATCCTAGTTCTGTTGATTCGGGAGCAATCTTAGTTGTTTTAAGTAGAGTTGTTTTGAGTTTATATGTGCATCACTCAGTTGGATGGACTAATCTTGTTTGATCTAAAATAATCAACCACAGTCACAGTCTGGTTAGTATTTAGATGGGAGACTATCAGAAAGGGAGGCAGATGGGCACTAAAAGAATCCCGGAAGAAGAATCCGCAACTGTAAACTGTGTGGACTTCAAGTTCCAGAATTCCCCATGCTGGCCGTGGAATTTTGGGACTTAAAAGTCCACGCAGCTTATAATTTGTCGAAGTTGAGAAACATTCCTGTAGAGCGCATGCATTGAATTGCTGGCTCAGTCTGAAGTTTGTACTGTATTATATGTGCCAAAGATGGGAGCCTTAAAGATTTTGGCAAATAAAAAGACTTTAATTAGCGCACAGAGAGAAAGAGTTATATTCCGGAATAAGGAATGTGTGAATTAATTTTTTTGCATGCAGATGTGTCTACAAGCGGTGGTCAAAAATTCAAGAGAGTAGCTACGTAGCTGTAGTGGAAGTGCCACTTGCTTTTTGCTACACCTTGTGAGACAGTCCCGTTGCCACACAATGCAGGCAGTCCTCGTTTAGTGACCGTTTGAAGTTGCAACGGCACTGAAAAAGGGACACGCCCATTTTTCACAGTTAACGACCATTGCAGAATCCCCACGGCCACGCAATCTGCATTCAGACACTTGACAACTGGTTCGTATTTATGACGGTTGCAGTATCCCAGGGTCACGTGTTCCCTTTTTGTGACCTGTTGACAAGCAAAGTCATTGCCGAAGCCAGATTCACTTAGCAACCATAAGACAAATTTAATGATGGCAGCAATTCACTTAACAAATGTGGCAAGAAAAGTCGGAAAGTGGGGCAAAGCTCTCTTCACAAAGGTCTCACTTAGCAACATAAATTTTGGGCTCAACTGTGGTTGTACATCGAGGACTGCCTGTGTTGTATTTCTCCAATGAGTCTGTATCCCTTAATGACATGCTTATCCGGCCATTGGCCTTCCTACAGGGGTTCTGATGAGCACATTAACCATGTTTACCACCTGCTGATGTCCCAGTTAAACCAGGATCACGCCGAGATCCGCCTTTCGGCCTTTCAGATCGTGGATCAGCTCTTCACTCGCTCGCACCTCTTCCGAACACTGCTTATTTCCAACTTCCAGGAATTCTTGGAGCTGACGGTGGAGACAGACTACGATCAGCCTCTCCCCCCACCCACTGACGTCGCCCAGAAGCTTAAAAAAGCCGCCATTAAATCTGTACAAGAATGGCATGAAAAGTACGGGGAAGCCTACAAGAAACTTTCCTTGGGATATTTCTTCTTAAAACAGAACAAGAAGGTACTTGAATGCTTGCAGTTGATTGTTTGAGGCTTCAGGGCAGTGATTTCCAACCTGGGCCACTTTAAGATGTGGGGACTTCAACTCCCAGAATTCCCCAGCCAGCAAAGCAAAGCTGGCAGAGGAATTCTGGGAGTTGAAGTCCCCACGTCTTAATGTTGTCCAGGTTGAAAAACACTGCTCTTAAGTTGTTAAGAGAACTAAGGATGATTACTTTCTTTAAAAATGGTTCTGACTTTGCCTGCAAGGAAATAAGACTTTGGTTTTGAATAAAAAGTCAGCCTTAGAATTTATGATCCCATTTTTGCAAGCTGAGAAGTCTTAGTAAATGCTTAAATTTAGTTATGAGTATGTGCGTTAACTCTTTAAGCTGCATTGAATTTACCCTATTTTCTCCCTGCCTGTACCTTTTTCTCTATGTTGAAACAGAAAAGGTTATTATTTTTAAACGAAATAATAATTAAGGAAAGGTAGGTCCCCAAATCCTGTACAGCCTTTTCTGCTACGTAAAGGCTGATATAATTTTTTTATTGTGGTTGGTCCCACAGGCAGCCAGATGTTTAGACTGGATTTTTGTCTACCTATTAAATCCTTGCCAAAGACCAGGGAGAGGCAGATGTTATGGTTTGATAGTGTGAAAGGTATCGTGGCAAGGGTGTAAGATGTTCTGAGTAAAGCTGCCTTTTGCAATTGACTGATGGTGATTTTGTCAATGCCAATGGTGTTCAAGTGGTAATTCTAGATGTTTTGGGATTACATCCAAGGTGCTTATTACTACCAGTGCTATCTTTGCTTTCTTTTGCCTTAATGTTTTAGTTTTGTGCACCGCCCAGAATCCACTGGAGTTGGCAGCCAATAAGATTAAATAAATAAAATATTTAGATGAATTCATCCCTTTTTGTGCAACTTCTATAAACTCCTGGAGAACAGCTTTCGTGCATTCTCTGATAGGCGGGGAGAGACTGAAAAAAATATGAGGAAATAATGTTTAGTGACTGGCGTGCAGCACCAAAGAAAATGCTACATATCAGTCAACCCTTTTCACCAGCAATATTAACATTTTATAAATAACTAATATGGAACTGAATCCAGATTTTTATCATGCGTAAATGGGACTTAATTTTCTCCTGTTCCTTTTTAGGTAGATTTTCAAGATGTGCATGCCAGAACATTAGCAGAGAGAAAAAGAGATGAAGAAAGGCAAAAACGATTGGATAATATTTACAAAGATAAAGCCCAAAAAGTGGAAAAGGAAATGAAAGGTGAGAGGTGGGTGGCTTATTTCCCCCCATTCTATTTCTGAGTGGCACTGCCACCTTCTTCCCTGGCATTTGTAGGTTTTATCCACAGGAGTGCTTCCACAGGATGGTTGCTATAAATGATGATTTGTTCATAGATCGGGAGTCAGTAAGGATCTGTGTTAGACAGCTTGGGGGAAAATAAAATTATCACATTGAAAGGTAAGAAAATTGAGCTGATGAAGGTCTAAAAACTTTCTAAGCTTGTGTCAATCTGTCTCTCTATCCCATCCATCAAGCCTCTTGGTCAAAAGTTACATATGTTTTAAAATTCCCACCACTGTCAAACTATCTAGAAAGGCAGTATCATCCTCATTATTCTCATCTTCCCTCCTATTCCCTATCTCCTTATCCTCTTCTGACTATAACTTTGTTGCTCGTATCTTACGATTTATGTTGTTTACTTGGTATCCTAATACGATTTATGTGGATTGCTTAACTTAGCATCCTATGACTATCACTAAATGTTGTATCGAAAGTTTTATGATGACGACTAGAATAATGATCTATCACTATTGTTGTACGTATGCACCGGAGAGCTTATGCACCGGAGACAAATTCCTTGTGTGTCTAATCACACTCGGCCAATGAAGAATCCTAATTCTAAAAGAGAGTAGCAATAGTTTTATTTTGTGCATGCGTATTAGTGAGCATTGGATGAATTGGTGGATGGATAGATGATAGATAGATGGATAGTTTTTCACACAATTGTTGCAGCATCCTCAGGATCATGTGATCAAAATCCAGCCGTTTGGCAACTGACTCATATTTATGATGGTCACAGCAGGGTCCCGGCATCGCGTGACCCAGTTTTGCGACCTCCTGACAAGCAAAGTTAGTGGGTTTGATTAACTTTGTGAACCTGGATGCAGGTTGACTTAACAATCATGTTACCAACTTGACAATTGCAATGATTCACTTAACAACTGAGGCAAAAAAAGGTCGTAAAATGGGGCAGAACTCACTGAACAAATGTCTCGCTCAGCAACAGACCTTTGGGGCTCAATTGTGGTTGTAAGTCGAGGGCTACCTGTACACCGAATTAATTTCTGAGTTTACATTGGTGAGCGAATCCTTTTGAAGAGACAAGCAGGTCTCTTTTAGTATCCGCTTGTCCTAAATGTCCTGAATTTACTTGGCAGATTCGTCTCCAGAAATCCAGTCTGTGCTGACCGAGCTGGAGAGTTGTTTTCAGCTGCTGGTTCCAGATCCTTTGGACTTCACCATGGATGAGGTTGAAACCACAGATTGGAGGAGAGGCGACGTGGGCCAAACAGCCCCCTGTTCTTCAGGACAGCAAGGAGCTTTCAGGGATCACGATCAACAGCCGTGCTGTAGCAAGGACCTCCCTGCCGTTTCTCCAGGGCCAAAAACTGATCGCCGAGACTCCGATGGAGAAACCGAGAAGGCCCGTGGTCCAGAAGATTCCTCAAAGCCCAAATCGACTCCTCTCGGCGTTATGGAAGAGGAGGATCCCACAATGTTTCTTCGCAGCCACGGGCTCGGCTCTTACAAATACACCCTCAGTCTTGAAGTACCTTCAGGTACTTAAACCTATTTCATCCAGAAGTTGCTTCTTGCTCACGAGTGGCATAGAATATCATCATTTTCACCACAATAGAACAACCCACACCAGTCATATGTTGCCAAACACCCGCCGGGAACATTGTTTTCAAGAACAGTGTTGAACCATTATTCTTGAAAATAATGAAACTGAGGAGAGAATCAATAGATTAAAACATGGAGAGAAGCAACCTTAGAACTAAGAAGAAACTTCCCAACAATGAGAACAATTAACCAGTGGAACAACTTGCCTCCAGAAGTTGTAAATGCTCCAACACCGGAGGTTTTTAAAAAGAGATAGGATATTTGTCTGAAATAGTATAGGGCTTTCCTGTCTAAGCAGGGGTTGGACTAGAAGACCTCTGAGGTTCCTTCCTGTCAGGGTGGCCATCAGCCCTGTTCCCCTCCTGGGGTAATTGCACTTAATTAGAGGTGAACTGTGGCTTTTCCTTGGAGTATACTTTTAAGAGAAAATAAGCCGAGATACATTCTAAGAAACTTATTTTATTATAAAAGCAAAAAACAATCTTACTAGCTAATTAGTTACATCCTGGCAGCGTTCTTGCCTTACCTCTTGGCAGACGAACAAAAGAAAAAGTAAAGTTGGAAAGAAAGAATGTAGACATGCGCAGTAGTTCAGAATAGTTCAGATAAGGTTCTGGCAGCTACCGTAATGCCCAGAATGGAAGCTCAGCTGGCAAATACAAAATAACGCAGTGACACTTCCAACACTTATTGTTTTCTACTGAATCTATCAAGGCTTCCTGTGTTTCTCTCAGTGTGTATCCATTGCATATATACAATTTATGTACATTGTACGTATGTATGTATACTATATATATACATATATATATATACATACATACATACATACACACACACACACACACACACACACACATACACATATATACATATACACAGAGAGAGAGAGAGAGAGAGAAATACACAAGAATCCTGAGAGAAATGTGATCTGTTGACTTCCTTTGTTCCTGCTAGATGTGAAACTGAGCGAGAATGAAGACAATGCAGCCATCATAAATAACCTTTCGGATAGTTTTAAGCTCATAACGAATAAATATTTGCCATTGGTGCAGTCTTGGATTCAGGTAAGCCTTTTTTTTTTAATTTAAGAATGAAGTTGGATCGCTTTCATTCTGTAATTATAGTGGTGCTGAGATCTTGGGGACCAAAACAGCTAAGAGAAGAAGAGAAGGACCAGGGGTGACATGATAGCAGTCTTCCAATATTTGTGCGGTCAAGAGGGGGTCTTACCTATTCTCTAAAGCACCTGAAGGCAAGACAAGAAACAATGGATGGAAAAGGAAGGTTCTACATTTTGGCAAGAAAAATAAGATGCACAAGTACAGGATATGTGGTACCCTGGCTCAGTGGTGGTGATTGTGAGAGGGATCTTAGAGTCCTAAACATTTAAACATGAGCCAGCAGTGTGCAGCAGCTGCCAAAAAAGCCAACACAGTTCTAGGCTGCATAAACAGAGGGATAAAATCAAGATCACGGGAAGTGTTAATACCACTTATAAGGCCTTGGTAAAGCCACACTTGGAATTCTGCATCCAGTTTTGGTCGCCACGATGTAAAAAAGATGTGGAGACTCTAGAAAGAGTGCAGAGAAGAGCAACAAAGAGGATGAGGGGACTGGAGGCTAAAACATATAAAGAACGGTTGCTGGAATGGGTTATGTCTAGTTTAATGAAAAGAAGAACTAGGGGAAATACAATAGCAGTGTTCCAATATCTCAGGGGCTGCCACAAAGAGGAGGGAGTCAAACTATTCTTCAAAGCACCTGAGGGCAGAACAAGAAGCAATGGGTGGAAACTGATTAAGGAGAGAAGCAACTTAGAACTAGGGAGAAATTTCCTGACAGTGAGAACAATTAATCAGTGGAAGAACTTGCCTCCAGAAGTTGTAAATGCTCCAACACTGGAAGTTTTTAAGAAGATGTTGGATAACCATTTGAAGTGTGTAGGATTTCCTGCCTAAGCAGGGGGTTGGACTAGAAGACCTCCAAGGTCCCTTCCAGCTCTGTTATTCTATGTCTAAAAACTAACCAAGGAGAGAAGCAACCTGGAATTAAGGAGAAATCATGTTAGTTTTTTTTTAGCTCCTTGTTTTTCTCTGCATTCTTTTTGTCAGTTTGAAATAAACAGATGGGCTGGCAGTAGTTAAGTGTTGCGAATTGCTATTATTTTTCCTTGTGGTATATGAAATGCGTAGGTCATCTTAGATGAGCTAACTAATTTGCAGTTTGTAGTTATTCACCAGGGCTGGGATAAGCGACGATCGCCTGAGACAAGCCATCAACCTTAAAAATAGATTGGAGACGGCTTTGGAGAAGACTAAAAAAATGAACATTGATTTTAAAGAGAAGAAAAAGTGGGTGAGTTGAGCTTGATATTTCTAATGAATATTAGGGTATCCTGAAACTGAAGTGACTGTATTTTCTTAATAGGCTGTTTATTAGTTCTTGCCAATAAAGGAGAATATTTGTAGCTCAGGGTTGAAAGGAGGGGTCCTTGGTGCTCTCTGAGCTGGGTGGTTTTCTTGGAGACGTTTCATGACCCATCTAGGTAATATCATCAGTGCTATTAAGGAATGGGGTTTGCGGTCCTCTTCTTCCTGACCCCTCCTCCTCCTTCTCCACTCCACAATCCCCACTCCCTCCTAGCAGTGATGATGTTACCTAGTTCGGGTAAAGAAAAGTCTGCAAAGAGCCTGGTGGCGCAGCAGCTTAAGTGGTGTTAAAGTGACACCAGCTGCCTGCAATTACTGCGAGTTCAAATCTTCCCAGGCTCAAGGTTGACTCAGCCTTCCATCCTTCCGAGGTAGGTAAAATGAGGACCCGGATTGTGGGGGCAATAAGCTGACTTTGTATAAAAAAGAACACTGCTCGGGGGGAGGGGCGAAAGCCCTACTAAGCAGGTATATACAAAAGTATGAAGGCTATTGCTTAACACATTGTAAGCTGCCCTGAGTCTCTGGAGAAGGGCAGCATATTAAATTAAAATTAATTAAATTAAATTAAATTAAAATTAAATTAAATTAAATTTTTAAAAAAAAGAAAAGAAAAAGAAAACAACCAAATTCAGAAAGCACCAAAGGATCCCTTATTAATTCTTGGCTGGCTGGGGAATTCTGGGAGTTGAAGTCCACATCTCTTAACAGTTGTTGGGGTTGACAAACATGGCTTTAATTGTCAATTCTCCAGCTTTGTTGCCTTTGTAACACCCAAAGAGAAGTTTATTCTTTTCGGTTACACGAGCACGTTTAAATGCGTTTCCCCATTATAAGCCAGATTTTATTTTATTCTGTTTTATGACAATATTTACCGCAGCTTGATTTGATTACAGACCAGGTGGTACATCTTAAATAGCTCATGAAGTCCTCGCATTCTCTAGTTTGCTAATGTACCGTATATTTTATTTGTTCTCTTGGTCGTCTTGTGCTTTTTTCTGCTTGTCACGTTGACTGGTCATTGACCATCATAAACAGACAGTTTTCCTTTTACAGATTTTATTCTTGGAACTACGTTGGGTATTTTTACGTGTCATAAAATTAGCTCGTTGCTTGCCATAATTAGCTACCTGTGAAGCCTTTTTCCATAATGTTTGCTTGGGATTTTTAATGTTCCATGTTAAAAATTACATTTTAAAAACCCCTTTTGTTTATAAACAAGCCAAGGATCTGCTTTCTTGCTCAGTGGCTACAGGAAAGTCATTTGGGTTTCCAATTTCACACTTCCTGCCAAGATGTCGGTCGGCCGTTCTTGAACAAGATGGGCGATGGAGTCAACGAAGCTCGGATTAAAATGGAAGGCCTCGTTCACACATTTGTCTTCCCTGTGGGTGTGAGCATAGACACTCAACCTCCGTTCTTGGTGTACAATATTGCAAAGTATAAAGTAAAGCCTTAAACGCCTACGGAGAATCTCCCATGACACCATTAAATCATGGGGGTCTGACCTATGGTAAAGGGTTTCTTGCTTGAGCAGATTAGGGGTTGGATTAGAAGACCTCTATGGTCCCTTCCAACTCTGTTATTCTATTAATTATTTTATTTTATTTTTATTTTATTTTATTTTATTTATTTACCACCCTACGCCCGAAGGACTCAGGGCGGTGAACAGGCACAAGATAAAACACATGAAGTACAAAAATTTAAAAGCAGAAATAAAACTGAATTAAAACAATTTGGCCCAAGACAGATTTAAAACACCCCAGATTTAAGAACAGATTAAAAATTTCATTTTAAAAGGGAAAAAGGGGAAAGGTTAGGCCAGGCCAGCCTGATGGAATAAAAAGGTCTTGAAATTAAACAATAGAACAGCTTCCCTCCAGAAGCTGTGGGTGCTCCATCCCTGGAGGTTTTCAAGAAGAGATTAGACAGCCATTTGAACAGAATGGGATAGGGCTGTGTTGGCGAACCTATGAAACGCGTGCCGGAATCATCCCGTGAGGAATGCGTGGCCTCGCTGGCTCCCCTCCCGCATTCACGCGGGAGCGCCAATACCTGGAAGAGCGGTGCTCCATCACGCACGCGGAGGCCGGCACACAACCTTCCGGGTTTACGTTGCGCGCCAGCTTGATGGCCAGCTGATCGTCGGGCATGTGTCTGTGCTGGAAACTGGAAGTCCGGGTGATGGCTCGCGTATCTGCAATGGACTGCCGCTCTTTAGGGTATTGGCGCTCCAACGCACGAAGGCCAGTGGAGCCGCGCATTCCTCGCGGGACGATTTACAGCATGCGATGACGTAAAAGTTTAGCCATCACCTCCTCTCCTTCCGCCGCGAACTGAAGACGTGGCTTTTTCATCAAATAGACTGACCCATTGAGGAGGGGGTTTTTTTACATTGTAATAATTTTAATTAATTTTAATTGGATTTTAATTTATACTTAATTCATATTGTTGATTTTTTTTACCTTGTAAGCCGCCCTGAGTCCTTTGGGAGAAGGGCGGCATATAAATCGCAATAAAATAAAATAAAAATAAAATCACTGGTTTGGGATCTCCTGCTTAAGCAGAGGGTTGGACTAGAGGACCTCCAAGGTCCCTCCTGCCTGTCTTATTCTGTTAAATGCCTACACCCGCACCAGAGCTCCCTTGCTAACTTCCCAGCCACAGTCCTTCCCGGTCCTTCCAGGTCCTCGCAACCTTGCAAAAGGCCAATAAGGCTGGAGCTGTGCTTGTTTTATTGAGCAGGCAGTTCCCCAGGGCACCTGCCGTTTCAGAGAGCTCAGGCTTCCTGTGACCTGCCAGGTGGCACGGCTTTGTCAGTGGTGCCCAGATTATGCCCACGCTGTCAGATCTGGCAGGGTGAGGGGAAAAAAAAAAACAATCTCTGGGGAGAAACGTCCTCCAAATAATCTGGCTCAGTGCCCTGTGGGGGGTTCAAAGGTTACAGCGTCCAGAAGTCTTACCAGTAGTACTTGACTTATAAAAATTCATTTAGTGACCGTTCAAAATTACAACTGCACTGAAAAATGTGACATGACCATTTTCACAGTTATGACCTTTGCGGCACCCCCAGCGTCACGCGGTCAGTATTCAGAGGTTTGGCCACTGATTCATACTTATGACCATTGCTGCATCGCAAGGTCATCCAGAGTTACAGCAGCACTGGAAAAAGTTACGACCGTTGGTCACGTGATCAGATTTCAGATGCTTGGCTCATACTTACGACGGTTGCGGGGTTGCGCGATCTCCTTTTGCGGCCTTCTGATAAGCAAAGTCCACGGGGGAGCCAGATTAGTTTAAGAACCCAGTTACTTACTTCATCAGCTGCAGCGGTTCACTTAACAGCAAAAAAGGTCGTAAAACGGGGCAAAAGTCACTTAACGAATGTCTCACATAACAGCAGTAATATTGGACTCAATTGTGGTCCTAAGTCGAGGACTACCTGGGAATCTGTGATGTTGTGCAGGAATGGCGAAGCGCCACAGCCTAAATAACGATGGCAATCTGGGTAGATCTCATTGCTGTTGTTAGGCGTCCCGTGGACATGTAATCATCATTTGTGGCCTCTCACCAGCTTCCTATTGTCTTTGCTTATTCAAAGCTGGCAGGGATGGTCGCAAGTGGCGAATTGTGTGACCACAAGACAAAGAAACGGTCACCATTACAAGCTGGTCTCTCGAGTACCCGAATTGCAATCTCGTAATTCTCTTAATTCTGCAACAGCCACAATTACGAGGACCTGTCATATGAGTCCCTCTTGTTCGGCCAGATGTAACTTTGAACAGTCACTAAACGAGTGGCCATTAAGCAAGGGCTACCTGCCTCTGTTTCCCAGGTGAATATCTTTAAATTCAGGGCTTATATTTATCTAGGAGCATTTTTTCAGTGGCCATTAGGGGGCGCTGTTTTCTTCATGCTGGGTATTTCTCTGCTGACATCATTACAAAATTACAAAAGTTTCTAAATTTGCTATTGGCTAAACTTTTCCTTATGCATGTGTACACCTCATTTGGTTAAAAGCACATGTTTCCCATTAAGATCTACTATAACCGGTCATACTGTTCTTTAAATATTGCGAACTAGCTATATTACAAATAATAACATAAAGGGAATCTGTAATTCTCTAAATTAAAACTAGCACAAATCTCTCCGAGTTTTTTAGTGAATATAAATTAAAGGTTTAAAATACGGACAAGCATAATGGACAAAGTCGGATTGAGTCATTTGGTTTTCATAGTCACTCAGTTTTCAGATAAAGACAAAAAACCCTGCATTATTTGATATTATCAATTTTTTGGGTTTTAAATTGGGTATTTTAACTTGTAGTTTTGAGATTTTTATACTGAAATGCCAATGGTTTAATTTATTTTAAACTTTTTAAATATTTGTATTATATGTGTTTTAATTTGGCTGTTCACCGCCCTGAGTCCCCCCAGGGAGAAGGGCGGTATATAAGTTGAAATATTAAATAAATAAAATAAATAAATAAATTATTCTATACTGTATGAACCATATTATATGAGATCAGCTGAAATTAACTTTAAGGACTCCACAGAATGATGTCCTCTTGGACCAGTGTTTCTCAACCTTGGAAGCTTGAAGATGGGTGGACTTCAACTCTCAGAATCCCCTGGGAGTTGAAGTCCACCCATCTTCAAGCTTCCAAGGTTGAGAAATACTGTCTTAGACTCTAACTTGATAACAAAAGAATACTTTTTTTTCCTGATTCTGATATTTGAGAGGGGGAAAAAAACCAAGCTGAATCCTTCTGTTGTTTCTGCAAAATTGAACATTTCGGAAAAGGGAGGTTATCCTCAGCTGGAAATTCTTTATTTGTTCAAAATCAGTTGGCTAAAGAAATGGAAGCAAGCCATCACAAATTGGCAAGATAGTTGGTGATGAAATCCGTTTGTAACAAAACATATTAAGCAGCCTCCGATGAAGCTGTAGGACTTTGTACTGAATTTTGGGCTCAGTTGTGATCCTAAGTCAAAGACTAATTGCTGTCGTTAGGCATCCCGTGGCCAAGTAATCCTCAATTTGTACCGAAGCAGGATTAAAGAGAATGCTAAAAATGCTCCTGGTTTGGAAGTAGCAGAAGTATTGGGAGATCAGCTTTAGAAAAGTGAAAAGATGCAGAGATATCTTTATTTATTTAAACATTCAGCCAGTTTTTAATACCATTTTACATTTCAATTAAACATTGAGCCTTAAATGATATTTGTGACCATCTAGAGGGCAGCATCTGGGTTGACTTTGAATTTTGGAAAGCAGTTTGGATACGGCAGTTTTAAGGGTGTGTTACTTTACTGAAATAAAACAGGCACTTCAGTTAGTAGCTGGAATTAACGGCCTCAAAGCAGCTTCTTGGGTTGCAATTACGAAGGGCTTTAATTTTAGTGGAGGACTTGCAAAGGACCACCTGCTGTTCCGTCGCTTATGTAATTCTCATAAATTGTGGAGGAATCTCATCGATTCGAAACATGAACGCGTCTCTTTCGTGGCAAGGTGGACGGGATGAAATGTGTTAGCTGCAAGAATAATTGAACGCCAAATGCATGAAGTAAAAATGCATCTCTTTTACTTCCTTGCAGGAAAATGAGTTGCAGCCCAGCAATTCTCCAAGTGCCTTTGTCCTTTCAGTTCACAAGGGAAGTTCTTTTATTTGGACTCGTGGTCCAAAATGCATTTTTAGAACCGTTAGGTCATGCCAGTGCACTACGTTGGGCAACCCTTGTATTTAAACTTTAAATTCAAGGCTAAAAAAATTTAAACCTTAATAAGGAGTACTCCAGAGTTATCAACCCATCCTTTTGTAGGGATATTCCGGTGGGGACATTACAGTTCAGAGTTAGGTGGCCTTTAAAAGCAAATAGACACCCTCTGAGGCTCTGCTGCTCTTCTTGTTTTCTAAGAAAAAAATTTGAGGCTTTTTGTCGAGGTTCAGATGCCAGAGTTGACTAGGGGAAGGGAATCCATTCATTCATTCATTCACTCACCCACTCACTCATTCATTCATTCATTTTCCATATTTCTCTACCTCTCATCCCCTTCAGAGTTATTCAGTCCCAAATATTTCCACATCTATTCCAGGCTGAAACTCTGAAATAACATTCCAGATCCATTTGGACTGTGAGACAGCATTATGTATGTTATGTAAGCAGTCCTTGACATACGACCACAATTGAGTCCAAAACTTCTGTTGCTAAGTCAAAGACGTTTGTTAAGTGAGTTTTGCCTCATTTTACAGCTTTTCTTGCCTCAGTCATTAAGTGAATCACTGCAGGAGTTCAAGTTAGTGATTCTGGCTTCCCCATTGTCTTTGCTCGTCAGACGGTCGCAAAAGGGAATCACGTGACCCCAAGACACTGCGACCGTCATAAATATGAGCCAGTTGCCAAGTGTCTGAATTTTGATCACGTGACACATGGAGACTGCTGCAATGGTCGTAAGTGTGAAAAATGGTCATAAGTCCATTTTTTCAGTGCCCTTATAGCTTTAAATGGTCACTGAATGAATTGGTGTAAGTCTTAGTCCAATTAAATGCATTGGCTGATCAGAGAGCTTGTTCCATAATCTGCTGGCTTGGAAAAAAGAGAAAAATGGACACTAGTTAGTGCCTGATTTATATGGCGTTAACATTTTATTTAAAACTTCCCGAATTGACAGAGTTATAAAAATCTGCATCCCAGTGAAGAATCTTGGCAGTCGTTCTAATTGTCAGTCGATTCCAAAGATTTTTATACTCGGCTAAATGACCACCGGGTAGCATGTGGCTTTTACAAGCCGTGCCTTCCCTTCCTTCAAGATAATTGGACTCTATTTGACATCGTGGCCAAGTTCAAAACGTGCTCATATCAATGGCTTCCATTCCAAACATGATGATAGATAGATAGATAGATAGATAGATAGATAGATAGGTAGATAGATAGATAGATAGATAGATAGATAGGTAGATAGATAGATAGATAGATAGATAGATAGATAGATAATAGATAGATCAGAATGAGAGAAAGAGAGAGAGAGAATAAAGAGAAAGAGAATGAAAGAGGGGAATGAGAGAAAGAGAGATTAGAGAGAGAGAAAGAATAGAGAGAGAGAGAGAGAGAGAGCAATTCCTTAGCCAAAAATCCTCATAAGAGAGAGGAGGGGGGGAGGAGAAATCCCTGTGAGTAGATGCATGTGAGATATTGGTGTGGTAGAATAATTTGCAAGATCTTCTGGTGAGGATATTAGCATATAAATAGCAGGTGCAGTGACGGCCACCACAGTTGAGTACGCTTAATTTTTAGTTTATAAGAGAGAATGGGTTTTTAAATGCATAGTCATCAAGCTTGCTGAAAGACAAATGAAGTTTAGAGTTCACTTATGAGAGGATTACCTCACATTAGCGGAAAAAGATCACAACTCAACTCTGGGCCCTACTTACCCTCACGCCTGAATGGAAGCAGTTTCATGAGGGGAGAGAAGATGATGTTGGTTGCCCACACGGTAAACCACAAAGTGGCTTGTATTTTTCAGAAATTCAGAGTCAGTGAACTAATAACTTTGGCTTCCTTTTTTCAGTTTTTCCCCTACGGATGTATCTGTAGTTGTGGGTGTGCGCCATTGAGTCGTCGTTGACTCCTGGCAACGACGACTGTAATTTTCTTAGTAAGGGTTCAGAAGTGGCTTGCCATTGCCTCCTTCCTAGGGCTGAGAGAGAATGACCGGCCCAAAGTTACCCAGCTGGCTGCATGCCTAAAGTGGGACTAGAACTCAGAGTCTCCCAGTTTCTACCCTGGTGCTTAACCACTAAACCAAACTGGCTCGTAGGTAGGTAGGTAGGTGATATAGAGATATATATGGAGAGAGAGAGAGACAGACAGACAGACAGAGAGAGATATAGAGATAGATAGATAGATAGATAGATAGATAGATAGATAGATAGATAGATAGATAATTAAAAAATGTTTTTATATGACTCACTGAAGTGAAATGGAAATCCTGCTTGTCTTTTGATGATGGTCTCAGTCCAAAACATTGCAAGATGAAAAAGAGTATAGACTTAAACTTTGGGGTTCGTGCATGCAAAGATCCTATTTGATGTTAGTTTGCGTACATGGCTTCCTTTAAACCAAGTTGTCAAATTCTCTTGAATTGATCGTCTTGTTACTATACCGTTGAGTGTGCACTGCATTCAAACTGCACACTTTTATGTCCACAAGAGTCAGAAGTAGAGTTTTGCAAACATGCCTTGCATGGTGCAAGGCATGTTTTGAACTAGGAAAGAGAGCTTCAATCATTGCAAGTCTAATTAACACAATTCTGCTGGTTTCCTGGCTATAAAAAAGAGTGTTATTTCAATAAGTTGTTTTTAAATGAAAAGAAGAGGGAAAAACGTGAATGATGGAATGATCCCCAGTTCTGATGGTTCGCCCTTAAGGTGTCTTCTTCCCACTCATTGCCATTTATAGTCAATTATCTTTACAAATAAAAAGGGGAAGGCAGCTTGCTTAAAATAATAAGAATGCTAACATCTTTACTTGGGAACCGAGGGATTAATGCGAAGGCGTTAATTTTCTTTCTTTCTTTTTTTTACCGCAAATGGGAACTTAATAAAGAAGTTATTTGACGAATCCAAGGGTGCAGACAATAAGCATAATATTTTATGAAAATGACCCTCATATTTAAAACCTGGCATTATATGTTATGCATTGTAGCACCAAGTCCACATCTACCTTTTGGGAAATTAAAACCCATAAATTCTGTTTAGTGTTTGATATGCACTGTACTAGCTGAAAGCAATCATCGCCCCTAAAACCTTGGTGGCTTTTCACCTTTCATAAATTCCTGGCTAGATCCTATACAAAAAATAATTTTCAGCTCCGTGGCTCATTGTTATTCAAACGTGATTGATTGTCGTCATTTGCTCCGCGAGGAAGTTAAGTGCTCCTGTCATTTCCAAAGAGTATAATTGGGACGTTTTACAGGTCAGTGGAAGTGACAGGCTCGGCTTTTGATTAGTGTTGGACTGATAACAAATATTACAGTTTCCCATGATTAATGCTTTCTATAGTGGCTAAATGTGCACTTCATGGATTGTGCCTAAACAGAGTGAATTTGCATCTTATTATTCCACTCTCCGGCAGAAAACCTTTGTGCCTCTTAGACTGTAAGTGTGCCGGAATGTTGTCACCCCAGTTTCGTCGTACACACGTCCCTTCTTGGGGATTAACTGGGAGAGGGGTCTCTGTGAGCCTGAATTCTTCCCGGGGACTGTGTAAAACCATAACCGGGAAGTTTCAGCAAACTTTTAAACTCTGTTTTAACTTTTCTTCCAGTTTAACCTCATGTCAAATCATCTTGAATATTAAATCATAGTTTTTTTCCCCATGCCATCACTCAGCTGAACATCTAACTCCCGCAGCACTGTCTTACGCCTAAAGATATTTACCCATGTACAGTAATAGGACTGCATCGTCTTTCCTACTACCTTATCCTATTGGCATCTTATGATTTTTCACTCGTTTGTATCTAATGATCTATGATTGTAGCTTATGATTTAATCATCTATGACTCATCACGTTGTTGTTTGTATGTACACTGAGAGTTTCTGCACCGGCAACAAATTCTTTGTGTGTCCAATCACACTTGGCCAATAAAGAATATTCCAGTTCTAATTTCAACTATTCAGAGGACTATTTAAGGAAATCTGCCTCTTGCCTTTTGGTTCCAACTCAGAAGCATTCAAGATATTTCACTTTTTTTCTCCATGTGTGCCACCAAACTCTTTCTAATATTTTTATCTTCTTCCCTGGAACTCAAGCTTACACCAGTCCTATCCAGTTTAGCATCCTAAAAAAGATCAAGATCAAGAACCAAAAGTTACATTTCCCGTTCCCTTTCCTTAGTTCCCCTGTTCACAAACACAGGGATAAAGTTCAAAAGAAGGAAAGGATTTGGGGGTTTGTATACCCCATCAGCCACTTGCAGGAAAAGTTCAGGGGTGTTTTAGCATTAAATTCAAAAGCCAAAGATGGGCTGACAAGGACAGGAAGGCCCTTTGTAAGCAAGTTAAACCATTTCCTTCCAGTTCACCAAGTTAAAGAGGCCTTTCTACCTTTTTCAAGCTAACAGCGAATTTCTGCTAAAGGGTTATTGGATCCGGTTCAGTGTTTTAGAAAATAGAACCATAAGTGACATAATCAATAGGCTTCCTCTTCTTTCTTTTTTTTTAAGAGAAAGTTTTAAGCGCACTTTGCAAAAACATCCTGCAAACTTCTCGTCGTTAGAGATCACTGGCGCAATTGCATTGCAAAGAAATTGCACAGGAAGATCAGATTTAAAACTGGGGGGCCCAAATGCAAAACTTCTTAAAAAGTTCCCTGAACTCTATTCTGAGGTTAAACTCCAAGAAAAGTTAAATGGACTTTTTTTGTTTTAAAGGGCAATTTCTAGGCATATACAATAGGTTAAGGGACACTATAGTATTAGCTATTCTAAATATGCCTTTTTTTATATAATTAAAAAAAACCTTCTATGGAGCTTCTCAGTCATCCAGGTTGTTAAGGATATTGTTGTGTTAACCAACCAGCAGAGCGTAGAGCACAGGAAAAACGGTGCTGAGAGCAATAAATGAAATACATACAAACTGGTTTATCAGAGTTTTTACTTTACTTTGTAAGTGAAAAACAATTGCATAGTCTTTAGTCAATCCAAGTCTTTAGCCATTCAAATCAGTCCAGAGTTACAGAAATCTTCTTACCATACAAAACAGCAGTAGGTAATAAACAGCAAGTTCACGCTGGTAACAAATCACACTGGTAGCATACCCATCCACAATGATAGCATCTCCACACACGATGGTAGCATAACATCAATGACTACATTTCAGCTCCCTCCTTAAATACAGTTACAACAGAACTTATCCAATTAGGATATAATGACTCAGCATTACAATGACTCAGCAGTACTACTTAAAGTCATATAATACATAATCATGTTAAAGTCATAGAACACTTATATTGTCCTTCTATTGCCTGGACAACCTGTTAGGCATACACCATCTCCTAACACAGGTCATGGTTTCAAGAGGCCACTGGACTTTCTGGGTTTTTTTTTGAAGACATTTCGCTTCTCATCCAAGCTCTGAAGAACTGATTCTTCTTGGATGAGAAGCGAAACGTCTTCAAAGAAAAACCAGAAAGTCCAGTGGCCTCTTGAAAAAAGCACCTTTGGGAGGCCTTTTTTTACTTATTGTGGGAGAACTCCCCCCCCCTTCAGAATGTAACTATGATAAAGAGATTTGGCAGTTCATAAAAGAAGCAGTAACGAGTATAAAATTTATGAATCAGTTAACTTTTAACGTGCAATTTAATTTATCTATTTACAGTATGCCTCTTGTAATTTCAGTAATTTCTTGAGTCCAAAGGTGTTATTAGGTTCTGGGGAAATAGGATGCTGGCTGTAATTCTTTCTCACACGCCTGCCACAAGGAGAATGTGTAAAACATCACACAATCATGTAAAGGTTTGGGGTTTTTATTCTTGCCATGCACTAGTTTTTAAATTTTTGTTCTTGTTCATTGAGAAAAGCAAAGGTTTTTGCTGCATTTTCTTCAAAAACAAAACTTTTAAAAAGACTGGAGCGAGGGGAGAAGGATCATTCTTATCTTGATATACTTGGCAAATGGGGTTTTAACAGCCAATATTATTGTTTATTAAATTTAAATGCCACCCCTCCTGCTCTGAAAAGTAACCCTATTCAATTAAACCTAAAACATCTCATTAAAACATATATAATATGGCAACGCTTTCATTTTCCCTAATATATTTTTAATCCCCTCCTGGGTGAATGGTCTGACACATTGTGGTGCCTTTTCATACACAGGTCGTGTACGACCCACAATTGAGCCCAAAATTTCCATTGCTAAACAAGACAGTTGTTAAGTGAGTTTTGCCTCATTTTACGACCTTAAGTGAAGTGAATCGCAGCAGTGGTTAAATTAGCCACACCGTTGTTAAGTAAATCTGGTTTTCCCATGGACTTTGCTCGTCCGAAGGCCGCAGAATGGAATCCCATCCGTGGTGGGATTCAGCCCGTTCGCACCACTTTGGGAGAACCGGTTGTTAACTTTCTGAGTAGTTTGGTGAACTTGGTTGTTGGAAGAAATCATTAGGGCAGAGAACCGATTGTTAAATTATTTGAATCCCACCACTGGATCCCATGATCCTGGGACACTGCAGCAGTCATGAGGACAAGCCAACAGAAAATAAATGCTAAATACTTTTTGGGTGTAATAACACAATCGTTGTGTCTGTGGCTCTTGCTAGCACAGTGTTTCTCAACCTTGGAAGCTTGAAGATGGGTGGACTTCAATTCCCAGAATCCCCCAGCCAGCGCTGCTGGCTAGGGGATTTTGGGAGTTGAAGTCCACCCATCTTCAAGCTTCCAAGGTTGAGAAACACTGTGCTAGATGGACAGTTAGATTTTTTCCCCTCCCATGGTGTCTTGAACGTTTTTAACTTTTTGTCCTAGATGAAAAGTCAAAATGAGGATGAGGATGAAGATGATTTTGTGGAGGTGCCTGAGAAAGAGGGCTTCGAACCACACATCCCTGATCACCTTCGGGAAGAATACGGTGAGTTTGTCCAACTGTGAAGGCTTCAACGTTGGCTTTTTGTGGCCGGCTTCAACGTACCACTATAATTGAGTCCAGAATTGATGTTGCTAAGTGAGAGATTTGTGAAGGGAGTTTTGTCCCATTTTACGACTTTTCTTGCAATGTTGGTTGTTAAATGAATAACACGGTTGTTAAGTGGGTCTGGTTTCTCCCGTTCACTTTGCTTGTCAGAAAGGGGAATCACGTGACCCTGGGACACTGCAACCGTCGTAAGTATGAGTCAGTTGCCAAGCAGCCGAATGTAAACCACGCAATCTCAGAGATTGTTCTGCCCCAGCTCCGGATTTCCGAGGATATTGACACACACCAACGGTCCTTATCAAAAAAAAAAAAATTATAACTTTTTATTGAAGTATATAATAATACAATTCAACGTTTTTCAGTTTAGCGGTGTACATAAATCATAAATATATACAGATTATTTACATGGTGTTCCATATTTACTTACTTATTATTAGGTAAATGATAATACTTAATTGTTATTTATTATTGTTGTTAATCATTGCACCCCCTCTTATTTTGCCTTTTGCTTCTTTCTTCCATCCACTTATACCACATTTCCCACACTGTATAATATTCCGAATTCTCTCTTTCGTTTATCTCGTATGTTAACTTATTCATTTTGGTGCATTCTAATATTTTTCTAATTACATATTCTTCCAGTGGTAGCTTTTTTTCTTTCCGGTACTGAGCGTAGGTTATTCTGGCTGCTGTTGTGACGTGCATAATTAGATACCTCTTTTTTCCCTCGTCTGGCCTTTTCAGAATTCCCAGGAGAAAAGTTTCCTTATCAAATTTATTAAGTAGCAAGAATAAACAAGACCGGCAAAGCTTGGCAACCAGCCCAGAAACAAGATATGATAAACCAAAATACTCTGATGATAATACAAATTGTTTCCAACAAGAAAGCACTAACTGCATGCGACTTAAATAGCCTAAGGGAGTGGCCCATTATCCTCAAGCCCTACTCTCAAGTAGACCTCCTCCTCCTGAATTAGCCACTCCTGCCTTTTGGCAGCCCTGTGTGCCTGAGCATTGAGGAGAGGCTCCTCCACTTCGCTCTCTCCACTGGAAGGAGCCTCTGGAGGTTCTGAAGGCCCCAGCTGAGTCTCTGCCTCTGGCATCACATCCTCTTCAGCCTCCTCGCTGTCCGACGTGAGCCCTTGCTGTGCAGGCTGCTGGCACAACCCCACACCAGCCTCCTCTTCATCCGGATCAACCACGATCCGCGCAGGCCGCTGGAGGGCTACAACAGAGATGCTGTAATGGTCATCAATTAAAAAATGGTCATAAGTCACTTTTTTAAGTGCTGTTGTAATTCGAACAGTCATTAAGTGAATCTGGAATGGTATATAGGACCTCCAAGGTCCCTTCCAGCTCATTCTTTCCCCTCCCCCTCCTCCCATTTCCCTCCAGTAACTAGATTTTCATAGAAGTTTCTCTCTTTAGAAATGCTTCTATTACTCCGCACCATTTTCAACTGGTTGTTGGTCATAAGTCCATGCCAGTTGCCCAATCTCTGAACTTTGATCAGGTTGACCACAGGGATGCCTCAAAAGTCGTAAGACCTTGAAAAACAGTCATGAAAGTCACTTTTTTCAGTGCCGCTCTAACTTTGAACGGTCACTAAATGGACCGTTGTAAGTTTGAGGACTGTCTGTACTTGAAGTGATGCTGACCTTCGTTAATTGCCCGCAATTCTTGCTTTGAAAATGCAGAAAGGAGAATTGGGCTAGTTTTTAGAGAAAAGTCTACCTTGGTATCTATTTTTTTTTCCTAGCAACTTTTTTTATTTAGGCAAAACATATGGTGTATCAATGGATCTAGCGTATTCAGGAGGAATCTGCAATCTTTATTTATTTCCAGCCCCGCTGATTAATCGGGGGGACATTTTTAAGCCATTCTTAAAGCTTCCCTTGATTAACGACACCAATTATTCAATTAAAACTTGTGGCCTTAATTTCACAATGACATTTAGAGTTTTTCCAACCCGAGTTATCTTTTATTTTTCACACTCCTTCGGTCTTTTTCCTGCTCTTGAGAGTTTTGTTAGGATCTCATTGGATCTAGAACGCTGGACGAGGAAACTCCGCAAAAAATGATCAGCTCATGAATCAATTTAAAAATGGATGAATCCCATGGATTCCTGAGCGGTGCTCCTCCTGCCTTTCTCCTTTTCCCACCTGTAATAAAATGCCTGCATTCATTGTCGATTAAACGTATCTTCCCACGTGGCCCCTCAGACCTTTTACAGGCAGTTCTCCACTTACGATCTTTCGTTTCATGAAGTTACAATGTCTCTGGAAAAAGTGACTTATTTTTGGATCAAAATTCAGGCGTTTGGCAGCTATCTCATATTTATGTCCTGGGCAGAGGTGGGTTTCAGCAGGTTCTGACCAGTTCTGGAGAACCGGTAGCGGAAATTCGGAGAACCAGTAAATACCGCCTCTGGCTGGCCCCGCCCGCATCTATTCTCTGCCTCCCAAGTCCCAGCTGATCGGGAGGAAATGGGGATTTTGCAGTATCCTTCCACTGGATTGGGGAGGGAATGGAGATTTTACGGTATCCTTCCCCTGCCACGCCCACAGAACCGGTAGTAAAAAAATTTGAAACCCACCCCTGGTCCTGGGATCACGTGATTCCCTTTTGTGGCCTTTTGACAAGCCAAGCCAACGGGGAAGTGAGATTTACTTCACAACCCTGTGACTAATCACGCTGCAGTGATTCACTGAACAACTGTGGCATATCAGGTCATAAAATGGGGCAAACCTCACTTAAGAAATGTCTCACTTACCGTGTTTCCCCAAAAATAAGGCCGGTTCTTATATTAATTTTTGCGCTAAAAGACGCAGTAGGGCTTATTTTGGGGGAAATACGTTACTAAATGTGCCATCTGGCTGACAATCTTAACTGGGACTTATTTTGGGGAGTATGGCTTATATTACGAGCATCGTGAAAAATCATGCTAGGATTTATTTTCCGGTTGGATCTTATTTTCAGGGAAACAGAGTAGTAACAAATTTTGGGCTCAGTGGTGGTCATAAGTCAAGGACAATCTGTTTTTTCAACCAGTGTTGCAAACTGGTTGTGTGTTGGTCAGAGAGGCCCAGAGTCTGGAACAATCTCTTTGGGTGCCTTATGACAACCGGAAACTCTTCCACATAAAGTGTTGTAATTCTCCTGTATAGGTGAGTCAATGAGGCCATGTTGAAGAAGAGTAGGTTAGGGGTGTGGAGGTTCGTTCTCCGAGTTTCCAAATGTTTCATTACCAGCCAGGTAACGTCTTTAGTGGAGTTTAAGGGGTGTCAGTGTTGGGGTTCTTCTGTGTATTAGGGCTTTGTGTGGTCAGAAGGTCTTGGGATGGTGAGGCCACATCAGGTAAGGGTCCCATCAAATCAGGGTCTCACCTAACGTGACCTCCTTATCACAAGACCCACACCTGACCCATCTCAAGACTCTCATCTGATGTAACCCACCCCTTAGCCATCTCAAGACCCACACCTGACCCATCACAAGACCCATATCTGATGTGACTCATCACAGGACCCTCACTTTGTCAAAGCATGAATCTGCTGCGTTCCCCCTCCCCCCCCCCCCCGGGGAAAACTATAATTAATTAGAGGTGACTGGATCTTGTTTTCCATGGTGTATACTCTCAAAGAAAGAAAACCCGAATTATAAATTCTAAAAAAAAAACAACATTTTTATTATAAAAGTAAAAAAAAATAGCTAACTACATCTTTACAAGCAGTGATATCTCAGAGACGGACAAAGGAGAAAGTAAATCAGAAAGTTAGAAAGAAAGAAAGAATGTAGTCATGCGCAGTAGCTTCATAAATCACGAGACAGTCTTATCTGTGTTGCTACAGAGACGTGATAAAATCCTCTGGTAGACTACCGTAATGTTCAGAATGGAAGCTCAGTTGCCAAATACAAATAACACAATGACACACTTGACACACCCACACCTGACCCATCACATGACCTACTGACCACACAAAGCCCTTATAAGCAGAAGGACACTGACGCCTCCTAATAGCACGTAGACTTATATACCGCTTCACAATGCTTTCCAGCCCTCTCTAAGTGGTTTACAGAGTCAGCCTCTTCTTGCCCCCAACAGTCTGGGTCCTCATTTGACCCACCTTGGAAGAATGGAAGGCTGAGTCAGCCTTGAGCTGGTGAGATTTGAAGTGCTGAACTGCTGGCAGCCGGTGATCGGCTGAAGTAGCCTGCAGTACTGCACTCTAACCACTGCGCCACCGCGGCTCCTAAACTGAAGATGTTACCTAGCCAGGTAGTGAAACGTTTGGAAACCAACCCATAAACTCAGAGAATGAATCTTCGCCCTTCTCCTCCACCCGAGCTGCAGATATTTGCCACTATTGCAAAGAACAGGTTACCTGCCTGTGAAGGCACAGAGGCCCAGTCTTCTGCCCTACCTGGTTTCAGGTGTCCTCCCTGCTCCCATAGAATCCCCTGGGTTCGTTGTGGGCCCCGAAGGACTTCGGAGGGGGGGGGGGCGTGGGATTCCCACCAAGCGATTCTCCCATCCCTAGAAAAGTCCAAATTGGGTTCCCTGCGGCTCTCTGCCTTATCCGAAGTCACAAATTACCCCTCAGAGACAAAACCAGCGACCTGTTCCTTCTGCATCCTATTTAAATTATTCACCCATTGATTTTCTTTCCCTATCTCGCGTTGAAGGATTCGCCTTTTAATATACTGTGAATTGAGATGAACTCCATCCAGGTTTGGGGACCAGACGGGATTCTGTGGGTTGTTCTTTCTTCTGTATTTTTATTTTTATTTTTAAGATCCGGGACGCTGAACTTTTTCAGAAATTGGGGCTTCTGATTTTGAGCCTTATCCTGAATGTAGTAAACTATGACTAGCCCTTGGTACTTGCAACACTTCATTTAGTGACCGTTCAAAGTGACAACAGCACTAGAAAAAGGAACTTACGACCGTTTTTCATACTTAACGACCACTGTGGCATCCCCACGGTCACGTGATCAAAATTCAGAGGCTTGGCCGCTGGCATGTACTTACGACTGTTGCTGTGTCCAGAGTCATGTGATTCCCTTTTGCCCCCTTCTGAGAAGCAAAGTCAAAGGGGAAGCCCGATTCACTTAACGACATGTTACTAACTGAACAACTGCAAGTGATTCACTGAGCGACCCTGGCAAGAAAGGTCATAAACTAGGGCAAAACTCACTTAACAAATGTCTCACTTAGCAACAAATTTAGGGCTTAATTGTGGTTGTATGTGAAGGACTGCCTCTAATGAAGGAAGCTTAACTATTATGGATCATCTCTGCTCATCATTATGTTCTGTTCTACTACACTGGCACAATACAGAAGGTAAAACTACTAGGGGGTGTTGGACAGATATTTGGAAGATGTGGCTTTTAGTAGCTACTGATATTATTTGCTCATTCCTGAAAGTGTTTTCTTTCTCCGTTTTGTGAGAATTCCAATTACGTTCAACTAGTAATTGGAGGGAAGACAGAATAGGGCACGAATGGGATCTGGGTTTTTCCCATGTACCAGTGCGATATTAACACATTTACTTCTTACTCATTATGGGGAAGAACCTTTCGGTGAAAGTTATCCTACTTTGAGTGGAGATTTTAAAATGTAACCTCGCTAGTAAAAATATTTTGTTAATACTATACTATATTAATTTATTGGATTCTTTTTGTTAGTTTCATAGTTTTAAACGTGGTTTGATATTCTGTAAGCTGCCTTGAGTCGCCATGGGCAAATAGGCGAAAATATCAATTCAATTCAATTCAATTCAATTCAATCCATCAATTAAAAACATCCTTTTTTAAGAAAAAAACCTGGGATTGCCCAGCTGCCCGGTGCAATTGAAACGTGATGTATTTTCAGTTCGCTCTCACAGAGAGGGACTCCTCAGGGTGCCGTCAGTCAAATTATGCCGACTGGCGATCCCCAGGGGGAGGGCCTTCTCTGTGACGGCTCCAGCCCTTTGGAATGAATTGCCCCCGGAGATCCGTAACATCCCCAACCTCCGTGCTTTCCGCCGTGCCCTCAAGACCCTGATGTTCCAACAGGCGGGGCTGACTATTTAAGCGATTTTTAATTTGTTATTTTAATTCTGGGTTTTTTATTCAATTGGGCCAAACTATTTAATAATTTTAAATTGTATTTTATGATGTTTGTGTGTTTGTGTTTTTACCTTGGCTGTACACCGCCCTGAGTCCTACGGGAGAAGGGTGGTATAGAAATATAATAAATAAATATAAATATAAATATAAATATAAATATAGGAACCCTAGCCAGGTGCCAACCCACCCATCTGTTTCAAAATACCTTAGTGTCCACCTGCAGAGCTATAGTATCCAAATATGAATTAACTTGATTCATATGAGGAACTGTTGCAAAAACTGGGTTAGGCTAGTCTAGTGAAAAGAAGGACTAGGGGAGACATGATAGCAGTCTTCCAGTATTTGAGGGGCTGCCCCAAAGAAGAGGGGGTCCAATTATTCTCCAAAGCCCCTGAAGGCAGAACAAGAATGAATGGATGGAAACTAACCTAGGAGAGAAGCAACCTGGAATTGAGGAGAAACTTTTTAACAGTGAGGACAATTAACCAGTGGAACAGCTTGACACCAGAAATTGTGGGGGCTCCATTACTGAAGGTTTTTAAGAGACTGGACAGCCATTTGTCTCAAATTTTATAGGTTTCCTGCTTGAGCAGGGGGTTGGATTAGAAGACTCCAAGTCCCTTCCAGCTCTATTCTGATTGATTGATTGATTGATTGATTGATTTGGATGCCCACGGATCTGTTTACAAAGCATATTCAGGAAATAACCCTACATAAAATTGTCCGTGTTGCTTTGAATTTGCATATTGGTTAACAACAAACTGCTTATCTTGGAATTAAAATTAATTTGCTTTTTAATTAAAGCATTCTGCTCCGAGACCCGAAATGAGCAATTCTTAAGCTTTTTGCATCCTGATTAATACCTCAAAAGTTCAATTGCTACTTGTAGGACTTTTCATAGCAAGCACAGAGATAGAGAAGAAGCACTGAATTTTCCAATTTCCATTTTATCCTTAAAATTTAGAACCACCCATTTCATGGCTTACCAATTTTTCATTCCTTTCCTTTGTACACATTAAGTTTCTGTTCTATAACCGAAGAGTTACCATCCAGAAACAGTTAGCGGGGTAGTTTTTAATTAATCTCCCAGCTTCAAAAGTACTACATTCTGACTGCCATTAGGGCAGGAAATGAGTTTTGGGATAGATGCGAGAGCCAATTTGATTTTCTGTGGGCAAGATGGAATGCAAATTTGCAAAAGAATTTCGGTGATTAGGCAACTGGAGTGTGAAGACATAACCCATTAAGGGGTGTCATGCCAAATTAACATTACCAGGCTTTTTAATGACCCCTCATTTGTATAATCCTTATTTACACTAGCACCTGATCACCAATGGATGATGATGGTCGGTGTTTTTGCACTCAAAATCCCCAGCCCAAAAGACCAATTTTGTTGAGAATGGGCCCCTCAATTGCGATTGGAAGTTATTTTAAATTTGGCGGAAAAAGTCCTTGAAAGAAAATTTTCATTAATATATATGGCCAAAGATGGAAAGACATGCCCACTCCCTCAATGGAAGGGTTGGTCTGGCTTTGGTGTTAGCAGAGTTGGCAAAGCCAAATAAAATGAAGAATTTATCTAGTTTTGCTTCCTTTTGGAAACCATTTCTGGGTTCTCTGCTCAAAACTGCAAAAAAAAAAAACCCCAACAACTTTAATTGTAGGTTTCAGTGACTAGAAGGACTTTTGCGGTTGAAACGGGTTGAAAGATTTAGAAATGTAAGGGAAAAATGTTGAGGCTGTAAATTTGTTTGTATTCTACTGCAGTGAAGAAAATGGAAATCGCAACTTTTTAAAAATTCTTTTTCTCTTCTTTCTGGACTTCTTTTCTCTTTCGCTTTCTCGGTTTTTGTTTCTCTTTGTATTCTATCTTACAATAAACTTTAATGAGATATTTAAAAATTAAGAGAGGTTATTTGTAGAAGTGTAAATTTGCACCAAAATGAGGCTGGTTGTTCCAGTAAAAAGCACAGAATGAAATGAGAGTGGTACAGATGGAAGGCACAGTCCTAGACTAAAAAATTAATGAACGATATTAGAAGAATATATTCTGAAAGTATTTTTAAAAAATCAGGAAATATATTTTAAAAAATCAGGTGCCTGATCTGTCCCCCCCCTTCAGAGACCCACAAAAACACAGCCAGTCGAGGGTTAACAAGCACTTGGCACACTCCACAGTTCTTATCTCAAACTTGGCAGCGATATGCACACCGTCTGCCAAGGACTTTATTAGTTCACACAAAAAGAAAATCACCTACGTAGCTTTGCCGTTCTTTTAGCTCCCAAGACTACGAGGTTGCTTTGTTTGTTCGTCACAAAAATCATGACCCACCCTCCTGTATTATATAGGCTCTGAGTGTGGTCCAGTGACTCATTGATCCTGTGACTCCAATCCAGTGACTCAGGTCTATTCCCTCATACGTCGCCACAGCTGCAGTAATCGTTTCTCTCGCCTTCTTTGGCGTGCGTCCAGGAATGATGTCTCTCCCTCACTCTCATCTGAGACACCTGTTTCCCCACTACTTGGCTCTCTTTCAGCTGGCACCTGAGACGGTGCCAGAGGGGGGGGGGGCTGGGAGATCTGGCTGGCTCCTCTTCCTCCTGCTCAGAGCTTCCTTCCTCCAATGGGATAGGCTCAGCGGACGGGGCCACAACAGTGCCCAGATCTGGATCCAAAGCACATTTGCGCATCTCTACATCAAATTCAGAACAAATTCAGCTTGTAACACAGAATGGTTGTTTGCCTTCACACAACATTTTGTTCCTGTTGTATGGAGCAAAAGACAAGAGGCCTCCCATTTCTCCTGCCTAAATTCTTTGGATTTTAGCTCATATTAATCAAGATTTTTTTGTGTGGATTGGATGAATTGGAGCTGTATGCAGAAAGGCAGGTGGGAAGCAAACCTATTCTCCAAAAAGTTTTATTTTTTTTAATAATTTATGTTCTTGCTTGGTGTGCATTTCTCTCCATTCCACTAAATCCTGATGAAGTCTGTTCTTCTATTTTCTCTGATTTTTTTTTAAACCATGGAGTTTTTATCTTCCCCCCTAATCCCACCATTTCTATCAGGACATAATCTCTTTCTCAAATTTACATTTTAATTACAAGGCCAGCTGAACGAGCTAAAATCAATAAAGTCAGCCTTCTCCCCTGGCCAACTTTCTGCGGGGGAAATCCAACCTCTCTCTTTCCTTCTATTGATTTATCTCTCTTTAGCACTGTCTGCCTTATTGCTGCAGGCAAATAGGTGCCATTTGGTCAATTTAAAGGAGGAGGAAAAGGGGAATTTGGACTTTTTTTTTTCCTGCCAGCGACGAAAGTATTAGATGACGTATTAACCAAATAGCATTGCTGGTGGTAGGATGGACAGTTGAAAATACGTAAAGGATACCTTTAAAATCTGAATAAATTATAATTTTGGAAGCATTTTACTTAAATGTGAAATAGAAACTCACATAACTTAATCTGGGTTTATGGATAAATTATATTCAAACATTAATAAAATCAGTAGCTCCCTTGTTGACTGCATAACTATAACTTCTTTTTGTTTCTTAAAATTCACCCGCCTGATTCACCATTTTTATATTTGGAGCTCTGCTTCAGCAACTTCAGTAACATTTTGATAGAAACAGACTTAATATTACTACTCATAATTATTACCTTTCATTTTCATTGCTTCATATTGCTTAAACATACCTAATACTACTACCCTTCAATTTCTAGACCTACCTCTTATTATTATGTGTATCTTGTTATATTAATATATATGTACTATTATTCCCCTCTTATTTCTATCTCTATTTTTAACTTTTTTCCATGTCACTATAATATTCAAAGACATTTCTTTTCTATTTTCCATCTTTCCCCTGCTTTGTTATTCACATCTATTTATATTAAAGTATGAATCATTCTTTCATTGTTCAGTGTTTCAGCATACACTTCTAGTACCAGTCACAATCATTTAAACCTATAGAGTAAATCTATTCCTGTTCTTTCCAATCATCCAATCCATGTGATTCTACTATCAATACACATGCTTACATTAAAATATATTCTTTCATTATCTAATCACCCATTGTTTCACTTTATCATTTCACTACCAATCATAATATTTTTATGCATGTTTAATAATACCATCATTCAATCTCTAATTTTCTAAATGCTTAATTCTTATTCATAATTCCCGTATTTCACAGTATCTATTTATATTAAAATATTATCCTAATGTCTGACATTAACTGCAGCAATTTTTAACAGTTGTGCAAGAAAGATCATAAAACGGGACAAAAATTTACTTAACAAATGTCTCATTTAGCAACATAAATTTTGGGCTCAATTGTGGCCGTAAGTCAGGGACCAGATAGAGGTCGTCCTTGACTTACAGCAGATCATTTAGTGACTTTCTGAAATCGCAACAGAACTGAAAAATGCAGCATCCCCAAGGTTAGGCAATCAGATTTCAGATGCTTGACTCATACTTACGACGGTCGCAGGGCCACGGGATACCCCTTTTGCAACCTTCTGACCAGCCACATCAATGGGAGAAGGCAGATTCATTTAACAACCTTGTTACTAACTTAACAAACTCAGCGATTCATTTAACAACTGTGGCAAGAAAGATAGTAAAATAGGGCACAAAACTCACTTAACGACTGTCTTGCTTACAATAGAAATTTTGGGTGCAATTGTCCTAAATCAAGGACTATCTGTATTAGAATAGGGTGAATGAGCTGGAAGGGAGCTTGGAAGTCTTCTGGTCCAGCTCAAACAAGAGGACTAATGGATAAATAAAGAGCCTCGGATAGTTCAACGAGCTGAATAGCCTGTTATTAACATCCAGCTGTCTGCAATTACACCAGTTCGAGGTTCAGGGTTGACTCAGCCTTCCATCCTTTCTAAGGTAGGAAAATTGAGGACCCAGTTTGTGGGGCAATAAGCTGACTTTGTATAAAAAAAATATACAAAAGTATGAAGGCTATTGCTTAATGCATTGTAAGCCACCTTGAGTCTCTGGAGAAGGGTGGCATATAAATCTAATTTAAAAAACAAAAAAACTGAGAAAGGGGATATTCCAGCTAAGGTGGAGAATGGGGAGAAAATGGGGAAAAATTCTAGAAAAATTAGGTTGGTGAGTTGATCAATGTTTTCAAATAATTTCCCCCTTTTTTATATGCACGTGTACATAAAAATGGGATGGAGGAGTATATAATATTTTCCTTAATTCCAAAACATGAATCAGAAATTATGTTACAGTGGCTGAATACCCACCTCTCAACGGTGTAGGCAAAAACGTGTCTCTTTTTACTTGGTTTGGTTCTTTTGCCAGCAGTAACATCTTGGTTTGGGTTCGTGGACTCTCCCGTGGCCTTAGAACCTTATTCTGTGTACAACATTAGCTGTGCAAACGCACCATGTGTTCCCTTCGGGTGACGCAGGAGGGTTTTACGCCCTGCTCGTCAGTACTTCCACTCACCATCCTCTCTTCCTTTGTCCTTTGAGGCCTGGAACCTGTGTTGCCCACAAGGAAAAACGGGGCAGGCCCTGGGAAGAACAAAGCTGCCCCCACGTCTCTCTTCTCATCCCCATCCGTAAGAGAGGAGGAGGAGCTGGACCCCACCTGCGCTGCGGCCACCTGGAAAATTATCCGAGATAAACTGCCTAGACTGCCAACTGCAGAGGACAGGTAAATATTAAATGTGGGAGAGATACCTTAGCCATCTCATTCTCGGGTCCAAATCCATGGCATGAAATCACAAGTCTGAATAATGGTTTAAGATTGGTCATTGTTGCAGAGGCAATATTTTAAAATCAGCGAATTGTGAACATTTTGGGTTCCTTGGTGCTCTCTGAGTTTGGTTGTTTTTTCATTGCAAACATTTCATTACCCAACCAGGTAACATCATCAGTGCTAGAAGGGAATGGGGTTTACTCTTCTGTTTATATACAAATGGCTTGCCCTGTCAGTCTTGGGGGGGGTTCTTGATGGGGGTTTCTTGATGAGGTTTGTTTCCTGGAATTACCAAGTGAAGAAGCCACCAACTCAAACAGTAAACAACAGTTTAAAGGAAGGAGAGTGTGAAGGGTTGTTATAATTAGGCTTGTTAAAGACGAAAAGGCTGTAAAATTTAGTCCCCCTTCTTAGACCTTGTTTGGACTGCCTCTCCTCCCAAGCATCCAAAAGACGAGTTTTGTTGTGAACGCACAATAAATCAGGCGATTCCCGCTCAACAACAAGCTGAGTGCAAGTTGAAATATGGTAAGGTTTCTCTTACCATTTTTTTCATGCATGATGCAGGGATTGCGAACCGACAACATCCAAGGAGGCCAACCATCAACGTGAAGCAGAGAAAGCCAAGGCTCCTCTGGTACCTTTTGGGCTCGATCTCTTCTACTGGGGCCAGGAGCAGCCGACGTCTGGAAAAATTCTCCGGTAAATTGGTCCCAAATATTTTAACACGTCTTGAGGTGAACAAGTTTCAAAGAATGTTTATGACGATCGATGCGGGTACATTTTACATGCTCAAGTTCCTGGGAGAGAAGGGGCATTCAGACAATTTGTCCCTCAAGCTGATTCATCTTAAACAAAGTTTAATTTAATGTTCAGTTAATTTAGTGTCCAATTCTGTTTATTCATTTGCGAACTGCTGTAGACTAAAGAAAGCGGTGCAAGAATATTAATATTATAATGGATAGAAATAGGAAAATCGGTGAAGATCAACGATATTGGTTAAATTTCCAGGAAAACCTATTCTTAATCCGCTAGGGGGCATAAGATGTCAACAATAAGATTACACAAGACTATCTTGGACATCAGAAAATAAAGTCAAGTGTTACTTTTCCTGCCCTCCGTCCCTTTAAAAAAAAAAATCAATTTTCATTACCATTTTTTAGGGGGAGGAAATAACTTTCCCCGTAATTATTAGCGTTTGCTTTGAACCAAGCCCCAAACTTGCTTTCAAAATTCAAAGACCGTTCTCATAATCACCATTGGAAGGGACCTTGGAGGTCTTCTAGTCCAACCCCCTTCAGAGACACCTGGCTAGGTGGCTCAGTGGCTAAGACACTCAGCTTGTCGATCAGAAAGGTCAGCAGCTCGGAGGTTCGAATTCCTAGTATAGGTTCTCCTGCGTGAGGAGGGGGTTGGGCTAGATGACCTCCAAGATCCCTCCCAACCCTGTCACCGTTAATCAAGGAGAGAAGGATGATATATTCTATCTGGGTTATTGTGTGATGACCGTCTCCAGAAACAAGGGGTTCTAGATGGCTTGGGACCTTCAGCAAAATCACAGGCCTCCATTTTCTCGCCCCCTCCCGCCCCCCCTGAAATTTTATGCAGAGCTTAATTCCGTAGACTCCAGGTAGCTAATCTAATAACCAAGGAGAGGAAAACGACATCCGGAAATGACTCGCTTCAAATAGCCCTTGACTGAAGTTGGCTTCTACAGGAAGTCCTCAACTTACAAAATTTTGTTTAGTGACCGTTCAAAATTGCAGCGGCACTGGAAAAAAGTGACTTATGGCCGTTTTTCACACTTAACGGCCGTTGCAACTGACTCATATTTATGACGGTTGCCGTGTCCCCCAGGGTCGTGTGAGCCCCTTTAGTGACCTTCTGACAAGCAATGGGGAAGCCAGATTGACTTACCGCCCGTGTAACTTAACTGAGGTCATTCACTTAACAACGGTCGCAAGGGAGGTCATAAATTTGCTGAAGAACTGTCTTGCTTAGCAACAGAAATGTTGGCCTCAATTGTGGTCATAAATTGGCTAGCTCTAGTTATAGTAGTTGTATTTTGAGGGCACTAAATCCAAGCATTTATTCAATCAGAGGTCTTCAAACTTGGCCGCTTTAAGACTTGTGGACTTCAACTCCCAGAATTCTCCAGCCAGCTGGAGGGGCTTGTAGAGGAATTTTATCATTGCATTTTCTTCTCTCTAGGTTTTCCTCTCAGCATCGCTTCTGGGCCCCCAGCGAGGTGGAAGAAGAAGTAGAAAACAAAGAGCTTTCAGAGATGCTCAAAAGCCGCTACATCACCTTTGCTGGCACCTTTGAACCCGTGAAGCACAAATGCCGAGCCCCGATGCCCAGCGGAGGCCTCTGCGAAAGGCAGGATAGATTTAAGGTGGGTGCGAAGGAGTGCGAGAGATCGGTTGCGTCAGACTCTCCTACGCAAGGTTTTAAGATCAGGAGGGACTAGCACAGAATATCGCTTTTTATAAGCCAAGGAAGCTTGGGAACATGAAGGTTTGGAAAAAAATATATATCTAGACTACTTCAGAGGTTGCTAAGTGAATGAAAAATTGCAAAGTGAGACATCAGGGAAAGATATCAGCCACACTTTTTCATCAACGTCTTTAGTTCTTCAAAGAGGCACTCCTTCAAAATAGTTAAGACACAACAGATGGAAACTAATCAAGGAGGGAAGCAGCCTAGAACTAAGGAGAAACTTCTTAACAGTGAGGACAATCAACCAGTGGAACGGCTTGCCACTAGAAGTTGTGGGTGATCCATCACTGGAGGTTTTTAAGAAGAGACTGGACAGCCATTTGTCTGAAATGGTCAAGGGTTTCCTGCCTAAGCAGGGGGTTGGACTAGAAGACCTCCAAGGTCCCTTCCAACTCTGTTATTCTATAATTCGATTGCAATGTTTTGTATGTGATCGAAGACTGATCAGGGGAAGAGAGAGACAGATGCAAACAGGGAGAGCATCCTAGATGATGAAGGCAACCCTGATTTCTGAAGCTGCAGGCTCTTCAAGCAGACATTAGGAGTTGGAAAGAAGGGTGAACAAATTTAATTTTGTAGTCATTTAGTCACTAAATCATGTCTGTTTCTACAGAACCCCATGGAGCACAGCAAGCCAGGCTTCTTTTGTCCTCCAGTATCTTCTGGAGCTCAAATTGATGTTCATTGAGTTGATGACGCCATCTAACCATCTCCTCCTCTTCCTTCCCCTTCTCCTTTGGCCTTCCGTCTTTCCCAGCATCAGGGTCTTCTCCAAGGAGCTCTCTCTTCTCGTCTGGTGGCCAAAGTATTTGAGCTTCAGCTTCAAGTTCTGTCCTTCCAAAGGACAATCGGGGTTGAGTTCCTTCAGGATTGGCTGATTGGGTCTCCTTGCAGTCCAAGGGACTCTCGAGAGTCTTCTTCATAATTTTAATACCCTGAACTTATTTTGTAGTGGGAATCTTTTTTTTCCCCTCAGTGTTCACTCAAATGAAACTTTTCAGGAACAAGAAAGAGAGATATTTATTCATCTTACAGTGAACAGGCTATAGTGAAGATTGTCTCTGTATTGGGCATATTGTCACAGAATAGAATAGAATAGAATAGAATAGAATAGAATAGAATAGAATAGAATAGAATAGAATAGAATAGAATAGAATAGAATAGAATAGAATAGAATAGAATAGAATAGAATAGAACAGAACAGAACAGAACAGAACAGAACAGAACAGGGAATGGGATGGGATGGGATGGGATGGGATGGGATGGGATGGGATGGGATGGGATGGGATAGAATAGAATAGAATAGAATAGAATAGAATAGAATAGAATAGAATAGAATAGAATAGAATATAGAATGGAATGGGATAGGATAGGATAGGATAGGATAGGATAGGATAGGATAGGATAGGATAGGATAGGATAGGATAGAATAGAATAGAATAGAATAGAATAGAACAGAACAGAACAGAACAGAACAGAACAGAACAGGGAATGGGATGGGATGGGATGGGATGGGATGGAATAGAATAGAATAGAATAGAATAGAATAGAATAGAATAGAATAGAATAGAATAGAATAGAATAGAATAGAATAGAATATAGAATGGAATGGGATAGGATAGGATAGGATAGGATAGGATAGGATAGGATAGGATAGGATAGAATAGAATAGAATAGAATAGAGTAGAATAGAATAGAATAATTTTTTATTGGCTAAGTGTGATTGGACACACAAGGAATTTGTCTTGGTGCATACGCTCTCAGTGTACATAAAAGAAATATATTAAGATACTAATGGATATTCAGACATCCCAGAAAAATCTACATACCTGTTCCAAATAAACAGAGGAGAGGAGAGGAGAGGATAGGATAGGATAACCAAGTTGGAAGGGACCTTGGAGGTCTTCTAGTCCAACCCCCTGCTTAGGCAGGAAACCCTACACCACTTCAGACAAATGGTTATCCAACCTCTTCTTAAAATCTTCCAGTGTTGGAGCATTCACAACTTCTGAAGCAAGTGGTTCCACTGATTCATTGTTCTCACTGTCAGGAAATTCCTAATTTAGATTAATAAATTTAATAGCATAAGAGAAGCGTACTCTGGAACGTTAATAACCCCTGTTGCTATTTCCCCCCGAAGTGCCCTTTCCATGGCAAAATCGTTCCTCGGGATGAATCGGGAAACCCGTTGAACCCAGAGGACCGAGAGAGAGAAGCAAAGAGGCAGTTCGAGAAGAAAGAACAGCAGCCAGGTTGGTGCAGGGGCTGAAATCTCTCACTGGGTTTTCAGATTCGTTTTATAGAACTCTTTTGTGCTTCATCTCATATTCATCATTTACGAATTCTCTAATTTCACATGTTATCAATCTAACATATACCTTTATATCATTATTCTCATCTGTCATTCATTTAACAATGGCATTTTCATCCCATTAAAATCATTTCCATATATTGTATTATAACATCCATTTCATATTTCATATTTCATTTCCATCTTTTATTATCTGGCCATTGATAAAATAAATCCCATCTCTTATAATATTGTTTGTCTTCCTGTTCTCTAATTTCAAAGGTCAGTTTGCTCATTTCAGCACATTCCATAATTTTCCTAATAACTTCATCTTCATCTTCCTCATTTTTCCAATTTTTAGCAAACACAATTCTAGCCACTGTCAATACATTCACAATCAGATAACTCAATTCTCTGCTATTTGTTTCTGGTAAGATCGGCACCGTCGTAACTTTGAATGGTCACTAAATGAGTGGTTGTAAGTCAAGGGCCACCTGGGGTTCTTTCTTACACTGGCAGAAACCAAAACAGCTTGTCATAGATGGAAATTTGAAGAAATTTCCAATATGAGATTGATTGATTGATTGATTGATTGATTGATTGATTGATTTATTTATTTATTTATTTATTTATTTATTTATTTATTGAATTTCTATACCGCCCTTCTCCCAAAGGACTCACAGAAACCAAAACAGCTTGTCATAGATGGAAATTTGAAGAAATTTCCAATATGAGAAATATTTATTTATTTGTTTATTTATTGAATTTCTATACCGCCCTTCTCCCAAAGGACTCACTGTCCCCCACTGAATTTGCTTCCTTGAAGGAATTCCAGCAATTAATAAATTACATTTTAGATTAGATTAGATCTGGTGTAGAAGTAGTCCTTGACTTGAAACCGTTTGTTTAGTGACTGTTCTAAGTTACGGCGGCACTGATAAAGGTAACTTGCGACCGTTTTTCACACTGAACAAATGTTTCGCTTAGCAACAGAAATGTTGGCTTCGCCTGTGATCATACGTCGAGGACCTGTGCTTTCTGAATCGTTTTCTAGTTACCAAACAAATAATGGTTGCTTCTTAATTAATCATAGAGATCAGGGGTCTCCAACCTTGGCAACGTTACGTCTGGAGGACTTCAACTCCCAGAATTCCCCAGCCAGCTGGCTGGGGAATTCTGGGAGTTGAAGTCCTCCAGGCGTAACGTTGCCAAGGTTAGAGACCCCTGATATAGGTGGTATTGTTAGAGGGAATCCCAGCCCTCTACATGACGGGGAGCAGGGCCCTGTCTCCCCGTTAAATTTTGCTTTTATATCCAGGCATCCCTGCTGTTGGTGCGTCAACCATTTCTCGAAACAGTTGAACCCTATTCCTTCCTTCCTGCCCCCCCCCCCGGAGGCCGCCGAGCAGAGCCCGGGGGGGGGGGGCGGGAGGTTGTCTTTGGAAAAGACGAATCCTGAGAGATGATTAGGCTGACCCACTAATCTGCGCCGTTCATCCTTTCACCATAGTTTACACGGGAGAGCAAATTAAGGGCCTCTCTTTTTGTGTGTGTCAGCCCCGGAGAAGATCTGGGTTTCCCCCCAACCGTTAGTGACTTGTTAACAAACAGGGATCGGGACAGAGCTGCCAAGGCAGCCGCTGGCCAGCAAGATGTGAAATACTATCTCTTTACTAACTACCAAGTATTGATTTCGCCCAACCCGCGCGAGCAAGAAAGCAAGCACTATAATTTTCTTTTTCCCGACTGCTAAAGCCGGCCACAATGCCTAGAGAGCTTCAAGGGCCCCCTCCAAGAAGGCCCTTCTTCCTGGCACCCGATCGATTTTCCTCCGGGGGCTTTTAAATTGCGCCTTCGTTTTCCTCCGATGTTCATTTCATCTCCAGTGAACACACCGGCGGTTTTCCCCCCACGCTGTGTTTAAACAATTGCGCCATTCAGCCAGTTCCCGCAGCACCAGCCCTCTTATTTACTGGGAGATAAACAGTTTAGACAGTTTTTTGTTAATCTGGGATTAATTGTTCCTGTGTCTGGGTTTCTTTGCTTCAATAAAAAAAGCAACAACTTTTGATCCATCATGGGGGAGCGGGGGGGGGGGTGAGGGAGAGAGGAAGGCGGGGGGAGAGAATATGTGATTTTTTTTCTCTCTCCTTTCAGACTTTTTCTTTGAATTCCTTTAGACCTCACAAAGCTAATCGTCAGCTCCTCGTTCATGAACTCCCACCTAGTTTTTTTTAAAAAATCTGGAATATCTGGACACCCCCCCATCCACCTAGTCTTTAAAAGACTGAAGCATTTTTTTATACTTTATAATTCATAACTATAGTATTATTTATAATACTGAAATGACCTATAACTGTTTGTCGGTACAAGATAGGTATTAATTTATTTCGGGTTTATATCAGAACATTTAGATGTCTTTGCTTTTGTTGCTTAGATTACAAAATCACGTAGTCCATCTTATTTTTGACATTTTTCTGGAGTGCAAGTGTTTGGAAAATGTATTGAGTTCAGTTGTTTTGCTTCTTAGAACTCGATTGGGGAGTGGGTGGAGAGTGGATGGGGAGTGGGTGGAGATAATAAATAGAAGATAGATAGATAGATAGATAGATAGATAGATAGATAGATAGATAGATAGATAGATAGATAGATGAAGAAAGGAGGAGTGATATTATTATTCTGTGTTCTATGTTCTAGATTAGGATGGGGAACAATGGCCCTTTTATGATTTATGGACTCGAACTCCCAGAATACTGAGAGCTGAAATCCACAAATCATAAAGGGCCCATCATTCCCCACCCCTCTTCTCGATAGACAGTTAGATACCCTAAGCAATAATTGAAAAAGCCATATATTTTCTTATTCTCTGTCAAATTTACATACTGCCCATCTCACTATCAAAGCAACTCTGGGCAGCTCATTTTTAACATCGGTTAACTTTTCATTGAGTTTCTGATTATTCATTAGAATCAGCTATTTTTTTTAAAAAAAAAGGGAGAGAATACAGAAATGCCCACATGCCTTGAGAAGTCAAATTAGGACCAGGTGAGTTGGTCCTAATTTATTATTTATTTGTGTTTTCCTAAAAAATAGTCTAATGCAACACCATGCAAAATATGAATTCATTTAGGAGACGAAGATATGATGCCTTATTAGAGAGATTATGGCTTCCAAATCGGAGCATCACAAGGAGGAAGGCAGTTGGGGATGAATCCCTGGCACAGGGATCGTATTTATTTGTTTTTATCATCTCATCAGAATGGCGAGATCCCGACTTCATGAGAGAAGTGGAAGCCGCTACTGGTGTCGATCTCGGCTCTTCTCATTTCGATGCAAAAGGAAAAGGAGGGAAAAAGAAAGGGAAGACAAAGAAGAAATACCCCAACCTCACAGACCTAAAGCAGGAGGCGAACACGTCCCGTTCTCGACTTGGGAAAAGAGTTTTCAACAAGTAAGAGATGTCTTTGGTTGTCGTCGTCATCTTCTTCTCACGGTCATTCTTGTGAATGTCCTTTGGGTTTCCAGGCCTGGTCCTCCAAAATCTGGCCAAATCTTCCAAGGAAAAGGAGCTAGGGTGGACCATGAAGGGGCTGCCAAATTTTTGTGGGTGTTGGCGGGGGAGGATGAGGGCTCATTGAGACTCCAAACTCTGAAGATTAGCTCATTTCAGCAAAGTCTAGTTTCTTTTCTGGATCAATCTTTCCTTGGTTTGACATGGAGCATCAATCACCATGATATTGGAGGCATCCAAGTAACTGGGTTTTTCAACCTTGGCCACTTTTAAGATGTGTGGACTTCAACTCCCACACTTCCCTAGCCAGCTTGGTCTCAAGTCCTCTTAATATTGTCTGAGCAACATTGTGGATGAAGGAAGGTTGAGTTCAGATAACTCCCTAATGCAATGGTTTTCAACCTTGATGACTTTTAAGATGAGTGGATTTCAATTCCCCATGGCTGGGGAATTCTGGGAGTTGAAGTCCACCCATCTTAAAGTTGTCAAGGTCCAGAAACATTGCATTGGAGAATTATCTGAATTCAACCTTCCTTCATCCACCACCTGTTTTCTCTATCCTTACCACCTATCCTAAACCCATGCCTAGCCAGCTTTTGGTTGAGTCTTCTCTCTCTCCCATCTCCCCCACTTCTACTCCTGTAGTAATTTTACTACATGGCCTTGGAGGGGGGAGCAGTTCGGAGAATAATTGGGCTGCCTTAAAAAAAATCGAGTTGTGCCTTTGGGATGAGAAGGGAAGTTATTTTGCTGATTTAGAAGGGGAATTTGCCATTTCCAATGGAGGAGTTAAGTAGAATGTTAAAGAAATAGCTTTTTAGACCTGAAACGGGAGTGAGTAACTATTTTGTCTTTAACAGCCCATTTTATAGCTGAAGCAGACTGTGGATTTTGCTGCATGGCATGAGAATGGAGGAAAGAATTCCTCTTTATACTGTAAATTAATTTATTAGGTCTTCTGGTTCATATATGCAGGTTATGTCCATTTAAAGTTGTCTAGACCTCCCTGAATCTCTTGATGGAACCAGACTGTTCTATCAGGCATGACTTGTTCCTTTTAATTTTATAAAATTAACAGACAGAAATAATAATAAGAGGGTTTCATGGAAGGGCCTTGTGGCACACTTGTTCTTTAATTATAGGACTGTCAGGAAAAAAATAATATTGCTATTGGAACGCATCTCTCTTTTACCAACATTTGAAAGGCATATCAAACCACCTATCCAGGTTTAATCATTGATTTAAATGTTTTAACTCCATAGGCTAATTTAAACTGGCCACTTCTCTTTGTTCCCTCACACCCCAGACTCTTAGAAAGTGTGAGTTCCACAGAATTCCACAGAACACCTAAATCTAATAAATAATTGGCTAATGTATTTGAAAATCTTAATTTTGAAGGCGTGTGAGTATTGTTAGTGGCATACAAGTTGGGTAGAGCCTCTTCAGCTTCCCCTGGTTAAATCTGGCCCTGAAAATACCTATCTTCAAAGAAAGTAGCTTACCAGACGATTAAACCACAAATCAAGGTTTAGCTTCCCATGGTTAACTCTGGCCCTGATAATACACATCTTCTAAGAAAGTAGTTTACCAGAGGGTTAAACCATAAATCAAGGTTTAGCTTCCCCTGGTTAAATCTGGCCCTGAAAATACCTATCTTCAGAGAAGGTAATTTACCAGAGGATTAAACCACAAATTGAGGTTTAGCTTCCCATGGTTAAACCTGGCCCTGATAACATTCATCTTCAGAGAAGGTGGCTTGTCAGAGAATTAAACTACAAATCCAGGTTTCTGCTTCTATTCTGTTGATGAAAACTGGAGTCACATTTTCCGCAAAGGAAGTGATTGTGGTTGATTGTCCAAGAATATCACTGGCATGAGCAAATGTTTATACACATCAGCAACAACTGAGGGTGTCATTAGCCTTCCGGCATCTTGTGATACAAAGATCAACCCTTAATGAAACACACAAGGTCTCCTGACAGCTGAAGAGGGACCGTGAGGAAGGAGCACGCCGCCAATCCATATATGGAAGCTCTCACTCAGTCCCTCTGGTAGCCGTGCCTGTTCAGGCAGTCCTCGAGTTATGACCACAATGGACCCCAAAATTTCTGTCATTAAGTGAGACAGTTGTTAAGTGAGTTTTGCCTCATTTTATGACCTTCCTTGCCACACTTCTTAAACGAATCACTAAGCGAATCCGGCTTATCCATCGACCTGGCTTGTCAGCAGGATTCAAAAGGGGATCACGTGATCCCAGGACACTCAACCGTCATAACGATGAGTCTGTTGCCAGATGTCTGAATTTAGATCACGTGACTACGGGGATGCTGCAAAAGGTCCTAAGTAAATCCTAAGTTGCTTTTTTTCAGTGCTGTGGTAACGTCGAACGGTCATTAAATGAACTGTTGTAAGTCGAGGCCTACCGGTACACCTGGAGCAAAGGCCTTGAAGATTTTCAATTATTTTTTATGACCGTCGCAAACCAGCCTGGAAAAGCTCCCACCTTGTATCTGCCAGGATTTTGAAACTCCGCATCCTCTTTTTGAAAAAATTATTAATTACATTTATTGGTGCTTAATGAACATCATGTTGTCTGAGTATTTAGTTTGCTTAACAGTACATATTACATTCTTAATCTCCACTCCTTTTCCCCCAAACATTGATAAAGTAGATTCCATGCTTGGTAATCTTGGTAATTCCGTATCTTTCTGTTTAATTCTCAATGTCAATCTGTCCGTTTCTGCACACTCTAGTTTAATTTTTTTTAATTATTTCTTCATCTCGTGGTGTTTCTTCATTTTTCCAGGATTGCACAAATACAATCCTCGCTGCTGTCAAAATGTACAATATTAAATAATACTTTTCTTATCTAGTTTACCTGGGATCATACCTAATAAAAATAATTCAGGTTTAAAATCTACATGCTTTCCTATCATCTTTTCTGGCCATTCGTGTATATTTTTCCCAAACTTTTTTTGCTTTGCCACATGTCCACCACAGATGATAGTATGTGCCCATTTTTTGATTACATTTCCAATGTTTGCTAGACATGTTTTTAAACATTTTAGCTAACCTGTGGCTGGTAGTAAATGCCATCTATAAAGAAACTCCGCATCCTCTCAAGATCAAAGCAACCAAAGGAGAACAAATGTTGTGAAATCCGAAAAGCAAATCACTTTGTGTCCCTAAACAAAAAAATAGATTAGTGTGCGTATCATCCCGGCAGCCGAGAGGAATTCCTTTGAGGAAAGTCCCTTGTTTAAAGAAATCATGTTCCTCTTCTCATCTCGAAGAAACGCTTGTTATAAATAATGACACTTGCCTGCTTTTCTTCTCTTCCTTGGCACGCGGCCCCGTCGTCCATGACAATCTGGCATTATCTGGTCTCCTTCCAAACCGTCCATCATAATAAGCCGTAAAGTTCTTCTTCTTCTTTTTCTTTCCAAATTTTATTGTTTTTTTATTAATTACATTTCTTGGTGCTTAACAAACATCATATGTTGTCTGGATATTTAATTTGCTTAACCATTCTGATTACATTCTTAATCTCCATCCCTTTTTTCCCCAACCTCTGGTAAAATAAATTCCACGTTTGATGGTGTTCTGAGTCTTTTTTCTGCTTAATTTTCAATGCCAATCTATCTATTTCTGCACCCTCTAATATCTTATTAATGATCTCTTCATCTCGCGGCATTTCTTCATTTTTTTCCCAGTGTTGTGCGAATATAATACTCGCTGCCGTTACAACGTGTAATGTTAAATACATAACTTTTCTCATCTGATACCATATCTAATAAAAAACAGTTCGAGTTTAAAATCTACCTGAGCCGTACAGGTCTAACTGTATTCGAATTTCACATATGATTTCAAAAATAAATTTCCAAAGTTTTTTTGTTTTTGTTTTTTTAGTGGTTTGCGCGCGGGACTAATGACTCTGCCTGTGGGTTAGCGCCAGTTCATGAGAATCCAATCTTGTCATATTTTAATAGGTTTCGTGGTTTGCGGCCCTAAACACGGTGATAACCGTGACTTCGTATATAACAGTCGCAAATTACTTGGAAGGTGCGAATGATGGAGGCAGTCCTGTGCTCTGCCCAGAAAGTCTAGTGCAATTGCACACCGGAGGGATCTTGTTTCATTTACGGTATCGCACAAGCTGGGGGGGGGGAGGGGGTGCTAATGTAAAAAAAGTAGATGACACCCAAGTGTCAAGGCCATTGTGTTGTGCTAAAGACTCACTTTTCTCCTGCCAATTAAAGTTTCCCTTCCGGTCTAAAACTGCCACCGTGGAGTGACAGATCCATCCCATCTGCTAACAAGGTTGGTTTTTAAATGCTTCGTATCCAGAAAGGCACTTAAGGGGGAAATCCTTGGGCAGCAGGAACCTGGCAAATTTATTTATTTCATTATTTATTAACTGATTGGGCTTGTTGGCTGCTCCATCTTGGAGCAAATATCTCAAAAAACAAAATACCCAGACGAGACTTCGATCCCACCAGGGTTGGGATGCCTGTCTGATGCCCCTGATTTATAAGCGGTTCATTCTCAACTGGCATCATGGTTTGCTCTAATAGGAGTGGTGCGGTGGCCTAGAGGTGAAGCTCTCGCCTCACAATCAGGAGGCTGTGAGTTCAATCCTAGATAGAGGCAGATATTCCTCTCTCGGGGCACAATGAGAATATATCTGCCGAATGTAACTCCACATTGGTGACGGGGCGGGCATCCGGCCATTAAAACGCTCTCCTAGCTCCATTCAGTTGCCCAGGCTCCACCCCGTAAGGGATAATGGAGTCGTTAAATGAAAGTGATGATCATGGTTTGCTCTAATGTGAGCCGCCCCGAGTCCTATGGGAGAAGGGCAGCATATACAGTTTAATAATAAATAAATAATAAATAAATAATGCTATATTAGGTAGGCTTGGCAGGTGATCCTCGGTTTACAACAAGTTCATTCAGTGACCGTTCAAAGTTGCCGCAGCATTGAAAAAAGGACTCAGTGGTCATTTTTCACAGTTAACCATTGCAAATCCAAATTCAGATGCTTGGCAACTGGTTCATACCTATGACGGTGGAAATATCCTGCGGTCAGGTGATCCCCCTTTGTGACAAGCAAAGTCCATGGGGAAGCCAGATTCACTTAGCAACCATGTTACTAATTGCAGTGATTCACTTAACGTGGGAAGAAAGGTCATAAAAAGGAACAAAACTCACTTAACTGAGTTTTAACTTTTGGGTTCAATTGTGGTTGTAAGTCAAGGATTATCTATCTATCTATCTCTATCTGATCTCTCTTATCTGTCTGTCTGTCTCTATCTATCTCGTCTATCTATTTATATCAGCTCATGTATCTATCATCTATCTCTCTATCATGTATCATCTCTCTCATGTATCTATATCTATCATCTTCCATCTATCATCTATCTCTCATATTATCTTTCCACCTACCTACCTATTTACCTATCTATAATGTGTTTAACCATTTAACGTTGTCTCTGGAAATCATCTAAGATGCTATAAAAAGTAATTAAAACTATAAGAGGTAAAAGAGCCAATTCTTAGTAAATGGCCTTTTTCTATTTTAGAGTTTTTGTTAACCTATTCTAAATAGAATCCATTTGTTTCAAATGTGCTTTGTTGATACTCCTTTAAAAATAGTTTAAAGGAGTATCTTTAAGCTTAAAATACGCAGGAATGAGAAGAACATTATAATGATTACTCTCTACAAGCGTCTGGTCCTTCTATTCTTCAGATAATATTATATTTCTATGCAAATAATCATCAAGGATGAATGTGGTGTGGAGGCTGTTTCCTGAAAGGCAAACGTTTGTTTGTTTTCTGTTAACGAGGACATTACTAAATTAAAACTATATTGTCACAACTAATTGAGCTAACATAATACATTTGTTCTGCTTCATCATCGGCGCCATGTTTAAGGGCTGATTAGCAATTAATCACAGCCCTCCCACTTCGTTATTTTTGCAAACAAAATTGGCCAACATTTGTGTGAAAGTAACAGTTTGACTTTCTTTTTTCCTCCCTTCTTCTGCTCTACAGAAGCGCAGTGAAGCGAGTTGTCAAAGCGATGAATCGAATCGACCAAAGAAAACACGAAAAGTTTGCAAACCAATTCAACTATGCGCTGAATTGAACATCATCAAGAGAAAGGCTAAGGAAAATCCATGGCGGTTTTGATACAGTTCTTATACAGCGTCAGTTTTTTTCAAATTCGGCCAATTTTAAGATGGGTGGACTTCAACTCCAGCTGATTGGACAATTCTGGGAGTTGAAGTCCACCCATTTTAAAAGTTGCAGATTTGAAAAACACCATCTGATATGTACAAAAACTGGAGGGATTTCAATTGATTGACTGTCACCCCCTTTTTAAAACTTCTTCCACGGACATTCCTGCACAATTCAGTAATTGTACATTGATCAAAATAATCTCATTCGTGTGTTTGTGTGTATGTGTGTGTCTCTGTGTGTGTATATATAATATGTATGTATGGAGGTAGGTCGGTCTTTGGTTATTCAGGTTTTCTCCCGCGTAAAATTGGAAGTGTCTTGGTGACATTTCCACAAAGTCTCATTCGTCATCTTCAGGCTGGTATTCTCGGCTTCGTGCTTCTAGGAGCAATGTGTGATTGCAGCTGTTCCTAGAAACATGAAGCCAAGAACACCAGCCTGAAGATGACGAATGAGACTTCGTCGAAACGTCACCAAGACACTTCCAATTTTACATGGGAGAAGACCCGAATAACAAAAGACCTACATACAAACACCCACGAAAGCCTCAGAAAACACACACACACACACACATAATGTAATATATTTAATAACAAATATTGATTTTCTTAAGAAAATACGGAGTTCACCCTGGCATGTTAAAAGACTTGGGAATTGTATATATGCCAGGAATATATTGTAAGGTTCATACTGTTGTGAATAAATTTGTAACTTAAATATGTGCAAAATCTGGTTGCCTGCAAATTGATTCTATTGTGTAAGCTCATGAGATTTTAGAAAAGGTTACAATCCTGACTCCCCCCCCCCAAAAAAAATCTGGTTTCTATATGTTCTGAAAGTGTTAAATGTTTTCCATTAAGTATATCGGAAAGTTAAGATAGGTATTATTGTACTTATGAGGGCAATATGATCTATTCTGGTCCCTCTTGCATACATGAATTCTTACATGGTCGTATCTATGCAGATTTTTGAGCCATGGTGGCGCAGTGGTTGGAGTACAGTATTGTAGGCAAACTCTGCCCACAGTCAGGAGTTTGATCCTGACAGGCTCAAGGTTGACTCAGCCTTCTGTCCTTCCCAGGTCAGTAAAATGAGGACTCAGATTGTTGGGGATCATAGGCTGACTCTGTAAAGTGCTTAGAGAGGGCCGTAAAGCATTGTGAAGCGGTATATAAGTCTACAGTATGAGCTATTGCTAAATATGTATTTACGAATTGTATATCGTTTCCCATCTTTTAACTATGTGATTGCTAATAAAAAAATTAGAAGACATATAAAATCATTTTAACAAGATGAAACTCAACCAATGAAAAGATTACAAATGATAAAAAACTGGCGCCCATCAATTCTAATGTGCGATCATCTCACCTTCTCTTTAAATGTAAATCTGATCAATCTTTACAATCTAATCTTTGAAATCTAATAAGATTTCCAAGTCTTATGGAAGGCTGGGCAGGTGGCAGTCTACAAAACTTCACGGGGAAGACTATGGGGCCAGGGCAGTGCTGCCATATAAATCAAAAGTTGGATCACAAAGAATCGAGATTTTCATATTTGTAATATCTGTAAATGCCATATGGTAATTTAGTAATAGAGACTGCAGGAACTGGGTGTGTCTAGTTGAATGAAAAGAAGGACTAGAGGTGACATGATAGCAGTCTTCCAATATCTCAGGGGTTGCCCCAAAGAAGAGGGAGTCAAGCTATTCTCCAAAGCATCTGAGGGCAGGACAAGAAGCAACAGATGGAAACTAATCAAAGAGAGAAGCAACCTGGAACTAAGGAGAAATTTCCTGACAGAACAATTAAGCAGTGGAACTGCCTGCCACCAGAAGTTGTGGATGCTCCATTACTGGAGGTTTTTAAGAAGAGACTGGACAGCCATTTGATTGGGATGGTATAGAATCTGCTACTTGAGCAAAGGATTGGATGAGAAGACCTCCAAGATCCCTTCCAACTCTGTAGTTCTATTATTTTGAAATGTAGAAGTTTATAAATAGTGGACCTGTTTTGCAAGGGGAAGAAATTTGAAATACGTTTATCGGTCTTCAATCAGGGGGAGACAATCGAAGTGTATCTTTGTTACTTTGTCTTTATGCTCTTTTCTGATTTTGTATTTTTTTTTAATCTTCCCTTTTTTCTGCTTTTTTTCCTTTTTTGGATTTTGTATTTTAAACTTGGGAAATAACTTTATTAAAAGAAAGAAAGAATCGGATTCCATCTTCAGCAATGGAAGATCAGTCGCTGTATTTACCTTGTCAAAATTTATTTTATTTATAAATTTTATTGGCTGCCCATCTTACCATACAATACCTCTGGCTGACAGTCATAAAAATATGTCCATACAAATACAATGAAAGCATAAATTAAAGTCGAATGTTAAAAAACTAAGGTACTCTTGTGGAGCAAGAGTAAAAAATGGAGGGAAATTACTCAGGGAAATTACCTTGGAACTCCTGAAGGAAAAACAGGCCGCTCACCTAACAACCACACACAAAGGTTGTACAGTGTAATGGCCCTCTGGGTCTTTTGAGAGGGAGATTGTTCCCTTGAGGCTAAGATAAATGAAGCCAGGATGATGAATAAATCAAGTTTCCCACTGAAGACATGATGGTTCAGGTAGCCAAGCATATGAAAGTGAGTGAATCAGTCATCAAACCATCATAGCTGTGTTTATGATGGAAATACGAGCCAGATGGCTTACGGTAATAAGCATGGCTTATTACAAAAGTTGGGATAATGAGATAAATTGGCAACTACTTCCAATGTTGATAGACAAAGTACTTAGGAACATTCAGGAGCCACATGTTAGTTGTTGTTGGGTTCATATCATGACCCCAACTTAGGATGCAAATTTAGTAACTTCATGGAATGCGGTGATAATTATACAACTTAAAACTAGAAACCTCAATTCCTCACAGGGTTGCAATGGGTCTCAATTGCCCTCTTGACCAAAGTCAATGAGCTTGACTTGACTTTGGAAAAAAAAAATTATCAGGAACCCAAATTGAAAAATATTAGAGTGAGGAGTGACTTCATGATCCCACATCAATTGGATAGACGTGTTTGGACTATGACAAAAAATAAATAAATAAAGCAATTGGAATAATAGAATCAGGATTGGAAGGGACCTTGGAGGGCTTCTAGTCCAACCCCTCCTAAAGGCAGGAGACCTTATAGTGCATCCTGGACAAGTAGCTATCCACAATCCCTTGTTTTATTTGTTTATAATAAAAATAAATACAAAAATAAATAGTAGGAAAAATAGGGGAGGGAAAGGGGAAGGGAAGAGTGGAAAAAAGAAGGGAAAGAGAAAAAGTGACTTCTGAGTCCCTTTAGTACAGTAAAATAAGACATATCCAACCTCAACTTTTTACTTATACATAGTGGTATAAACTAGCCATTTCTATATCAACAAAACTATCTCATCGGTAAAACCCAAAATCAAAGTTTCTTTTTCCCCCCAACCTGGAGCACAAAATCCAGAAGTGGTTTCCAAGTAGAAAACCTCTTGAAGATCTCCAGTGGTATATATAGATGTTGTATTTCCATAACATTGATTAATGGAACTATTTAAATTTCCATAATATTAATTATGGAATCATTTAAAAGGGAAGAAATCCCAGCTTTATCCTCAACATCTAAACATTTGGCAAAATGTGAGTGTTGAATCAGCTGGTCACCATGACGTCTAATTTATATGCAAGTAGTCACATCAGATAGCAAGAGAAGAAATTTCTCTAAAATAAAAAGACTGATAAAAGGGAGCTCTAAGGAGAAATCAGGAAAGGTGCATTTTTCCAGAGCTCTTTTGAGTACACTAAAAAAAAAACAAAAAAAAAACAACAAGTGGTTCTCAGAAGTCAGGAAAACTACCAAAAAGTCCAAGAATTCATCATCATGGTTAATCAGTGTTGCCAAGGAAGCTATTGGAGATAAAGACTGCATTAGAAATGGTAGTGCTTAAATTTTTCTTAAAAAATCTAATACAAGAATACATAAAAGAGTAAGATATATAGAAAGGCATCTACAGGAGTATTTTGCTATTAAAATTAAGAGCTTTTTGGACAGATGAAATAAACCAAAGCTGAAAACCGGAGGGGAAGCACATCCAATGTTGTAGGTGTCAAAAGAACATTAAGAGAGAAAAGCTGAATTAATTCTTTGCTTCGGTTTTCACTGGAAAAGAAATAATGCAGAGAACCATGCCTGAATTGGTATTTTTTTTGGAAGAGAGTCTTAAAGAAAACTAAGTCATATCACATCTGTTGGAAAAAATATCCAGGTTCAGTTCCAAGCCAGGAGAAAGGCACTGGAAACAAAATGGAGGTTGGAAGCTGATTGGAAAGAGGGTCCATTTATTGAAGAAGCAGAACCACCAGGCACATGGGTGATTCTGGGCAGCTCACCAAAACGGAATTGAGAGTGAGGAGTATTTATATCTTCTCTTGGGCTTTGCACTTGAGCTTCCTGTTCCTGTGCAAGAACATGTATTCTATTGGCTGTTGTCAGGCTCCCATGGGGCCGTGTAGAGGTCATGTTTGTCTGAGCTAAGTTTGGTTAAAGTTTGGCTGATGCAATGAAGGGACTTGTTGGGCAATTCCTATTGTGGCTGAGGGCTAATCCTACTTTTGTTCAGATCTTGCTGCAGGGAATTTGTGCCTATGAATAGAGCTCTTCATCTCTTAAGTGCTGACATCTGCTGAGGGGTATTAAGAAAGGTGGGGGCTGCTTTCTCCCCAAACATGTTTCTCAATTTCTCATCCAGGGAAATATAATATTCTGCTTTTTTAAATACTTCTCAAAATATTTTATTCTTCTAGGATAGGGGTGGGTGCTAACTTTCAATACATCCAATAAAATCTCATTGAGAAATCAGAAACAAACCGTTGACTGGATCCATCAGAACTCCATGGTAATACTGGTATTGTTATGTGCCTTATCCCTAAGAACAGCCTCTCTGGCAGACCTCCCGTTCTAGAGGACTGTACAGTGGCTTGTGTAAAAGATAAATAATAAAAGGAATCCATATAAGTAAATCCAATTAGGCTGATAAAGCTCCTAGTAAATAGGCTGCAAAGATAAATACTGTATTTATTGTTTACTATTAAAGATAAATATTATATTTAGCTGAGAGGAAGACAGGTTTTGTCCCCGTATAATTTATCTTTAAGCTGGATAAATCAACGGACTTCACCAACAATATGGCAAAGGGGTATGTGATAATCTACTGGTTTGGAAGTGGGAGATGGGCTTGTATTCTAAGTCATCTTGAATATGGTAGACAGAAAACGTAAAGGACAAATGTTGCTAGAGAGGAATCAATACGGATTTAGGCCAAGATGAATTGAAACTAAATCTGAGGATAATTTGCTTCCTCCCATGTCCAGAAACAAACAGAGTTGAAGATAATTCTTTTTTAAAAAATGGGGAATGGTTTGGATTGGTAAGGAAGGAGGAGGAGGAGGAGGAGGAGGAGGAGGAGGAGGAGGAGGAGGAGGAGGAGGAGGAGGAGGAGGAGGAGGAGGAGAAGAAGAAGAAGGAAGAAGAAGAAGAAGAAGGAGAAGAAGAAAGAAGAAAGAAGAAAGAAGAAAGAAGAAGAAGAAGAAGAAGAAGAAGAAGAAGAAGAAGAAGAAGAAGAAGAAGAAGAAGAAGGGCAGAAGGAGGAGGACTGTGGGCCTCTTGGTGTTTTCTGAGCTTGGTTTGTTTCCTTGCAGACATTTCATTGCCCAACTAGGTAACCTCATCAATGCTAGAAGGGAATGGAGAGGAGGAGGAGGAGGAGGAGGAGGAGGAAGCTTTCCAGCCAATGTTGATGGGATGTTTTACCTATGAAGGACCAAAGGGCATTGAGAAGAAGCTAATTGTGCAACACTGCTCCCAGAAGGAAACTGCAGCAGAAATACTGAAGAGGGATTAGTCTCTTGAATCAAACAGAAGAACTCCAGGAAGCTTTTACATATTCTGCAGATGAAAAAGCAGATTTGGAGTGGCAGAATAAAGAGTTGGAAGGGAGCTGGGAGGCCTTCTAGTCCAACCCCTTGCCCATGGCAGGAGAGCCTATATCGTTCTGGACAAATAGCTGTTCAATAGCTGTTCAATACCCACCACTCCTGGTGGCCTTCCGTTCCACTGGTTAATTGTTCTCGCAATTGAGGAAATTTCTCCCTAGTTCTGGCCATGAAACCGAAGAACCAGGACAAGCCCTCAACATCGTTCATTGGCCAAGTTCCAAGGTGGTGCTTGGCTAGTTTTACTTATTTCAGCTCTCAGGAATTATGTTCACCACCCAGAACACCCCTCTGAGGGAGACCGGCAGTTAAAAAATATGAAAAATACATACATGCAGTACATACTTGGAAACTGAGCCATAGATTCTCTTGAATTTACTAAATTCCAGTCATGAGTGAGAAAGAAGGCTTTTGAAAAGAGTCCCCTCATTTCTCAAACCCTGTCCTTCTCAGGTTTTTGGGGGGAGGATCAGAATTCCAAGGAGAAAGAAATACTAGTAGATCTCCTGGATCCACTCAGGGAGAGGGGATGAGGTCAGAAGTAGTGGATCTTGATCCAAATATCGATTTTTCAATCCAGCCTGTCTACAACTATTATGGGTGGGTGTTACGGGTGCTCCATGACTGGAGGTTTTAAAAAATAGACCAGACAACCATTTGAGTGGGATGATATAAGGTCTCCTGCCTTCAGCAAGGGGTTGGTCTAGAAGACCTCCCAGGTCCCTTCCAATCGTATGATTCTCTGTTCTACAACTGGTAATATTAGTTTGTTTTATTAAATTCTGCCAATTGCTTTCCAGGGCTAGTATATTTTTCCTGTGTGATATTGAACTAGGAAAAACTTGCAGAGAAATCCATATCAACATTGGTTCAAATCTGGGGTTAATGAACTTTTGGGAGCAGCAGGGAACGATGGCTCCCAGTTGCTCAAAAATCTGCTTATTACATACTTAATTCAGCAGATATTCTGTCCCCAGGAAGAACCTTAGCTGTGTGTGACAAGCGATTGAAATGCAGTGTTTTCTTTGAACTGATATAGAAAACGGAGATGTTTTGGCTTTACAAATTCATTTCAATGCAATCATGGGAGCCTGAATGACAGTTATGAATGTTCAAGCTTTTGCAAATCATAGCTATTCCTTCTAACCTCGTAATAGCATCGCCCACATTTATTAGAAAAAGTTGCAATCCCGTAAGAACTGTCGGCAGTCAATCAGCACCTATTTAGAAAAGTTCAGACAGAACACAAACTCTGGACTGAAACATTGGAGAAAACACGGAGTGTTTTTCTTTAGAGGAAATGGATACCCCCGAAAAAGTTGAATATTTGTTATTGCAAGAGCTTATCAAGGCCCAGCTGCATAAATAAAGGGGGATTTGATTAATTGTAAGCAATTAATGGTAAGCAATATAGGGATTTGCAAAAATGTTTGAGAGTGGTTTGCACCTGTCCTTAAAAAAATTTGCACAGATCGGACTTCTACAAGGACCATCAGTGAGACACGGATAGACAGCAGCTGTACAAGCATTCCCAGAAATGAACTCCTTCAGGCTTCCAAAATAGGTGTTCCACTCACACTAACATGGTGTGGGAAGAACCAGTTTCAAACACAGGTAGTCCTTGACTTATGACCACATTTGAGCCCCAAATTTATGTTGTTAAGTTAAAAAGAGACCGGACAGCCACTTGTCTGGAATGGTGTAGGGTCTCCTGTTTGAGCAGGAGATGGATGAGAAGACTCCAAGGTCCCTACCAACTCTTGTTATTCCGTATTCTGCCCATACGTTGAAACATTTCACTGCAGCTCAAAGTGTGTCTAACGCATAGCCATTTGTGTTTTGAGATGTTTCCTTGATAAATACTACCCTACTTGAGGTGCAAAATCCAGTTGACCCCTAGAGAGCATCTCCTTTCTCCAGCTAGAGAAGGTCACCCTATCCCTGACTTCAACCTGAAGTGAGGGCATGTTACTAAAGATGTGGCCTTTGCATCTTATCTAAAGATGCGGCTGCTTTAAAGTGTCACCTCAACATGTTGTTGTTTTTTTAATAGCTGCAATGTTCTTTGGAATGGAAGCTTGGAAAGAATCAGCTTCAGCAGATCCAAACTGTTTCTCTGAATTATTTTCACAACACTCTCTATATTTCCTCTGAAGTCATCAGTACAGTGAAAAATGTGGCTGTTTTTTTTTTTTTAAAAAAAGAAAGGTTACCTGGAATTTGCAGTCTCTGGAATTTAATCTGAATAGAGGGCCAATTTGGGTTATTGTAGCATGCCAATGTTTTATTTTATGTTTTAGATTGTTTGCAATTGATTTAGTCACGCTTGAAACGGGGACGCTAAAATCTATGGGACTTAAACTTAACTCTCATTTACTGGAATTGATCTGCTCTAAGTATGATTACGGCTGCGAAACAATGCTTTTAACATTATGTGTCACCTCCCCAAATAGGTTTAGTTATGGGGCAACTTAGGAACAATAAAAATTGCAAAGGGTCCCATAGAAAATGTTTTGATTATGTTCCACAATGGTCTGTCTCTGTCTGTTGGGGACAGCTCATGCCTCTTCCTTTTCTGTACTTTTAAAGCAAAGGACTCAACTTCATTTCTATCACGTAATTCTCACGATTAGGGTCTAGAAACTAAAATATATGAAGAACGTGTGCAGGAATTCAGTATTTTAGTCTAGTGAGAAGAAGAACCAGGAGTGACATGATAGCAGTCTTCCAATATTTGAGGGGCTGCCACAAAGAAGAGGGGGTCAAATTATTCTCCAAAGCACCATCAAGAATGTATCTTTTCTGTTATGTACACTGAGAGCATATGCACCGAAGACAAATTCCTTGTGTGTCCAACCACACTTGGCCAATAAAGAATTCTATTCTATTCTATTCTATTCTATTCTATTCTATTCTATTCTATTCTATTCTATTCTATTCTATTCTATTCTATTCTATTCTACTCTACTCTACTCTACTCTACTCTACTCTACTCTACTCTACTCTACTCTACTCTACTCTACTCCACTCCACTCCACTCCACTCCACTCCACTCCACTCCACTCCACTCCATTCCATTCCATTCCATTCCATTCCATTCTAGTCAGAAGGCAGAACAAGAAACCATGGATGGAAACTAATCAAGGAGAGAAGCCACCTGGAATTAAGGAGAAGCTTCCTTACAGTGAGGACAATTGATCAGTGGAACAGCTTGCCACCAGAAGTTGTGGATGCCCCATCACGGGAGGTTTTAAAGAAGAGATTGGGACAGCCATTTATCAGAAATAGTATACATGTCCTGGGTGATCAGGCATTTGGTCTAGAAGACCTTTAAAGTCCCCTCTAACTCTGTTACTGTTACTCATCTTTCTGGGGAAAATTCAGTGCTCTGCTTTGTTGAAAAGCAGAGCTTGCATGCTTTGAAATATTGAAAACATTATATTTTCCCCCATGGCCCAGTCGATATGCATGTGAAATAGAACAATAAATAGAAAAAAGGAAATATTTAACTAGAGAAGGCAGTCATAAATGCTTCTGCATTCAGCAGCTTTTGTCCTATTATTGGCCTATCTGTCTAGCAGAGTCTGTGTCACTTGATGAAAAGAAAATAAAAAAAAATAATAAGGACTTGTTTCTTACTGCAGCTACCAGAAAGCCAGTTTTGTAATAAGACAATTGCTTTCAAGATTAGTATGAAATCTGTTCATCTAGGAACCACATATAGCAATTGGGGAGAATTTCATTCAAGTTGTGCATCGCACACAAACACATTGACACCGATGCAAATGCACACCCTTATTTACATACCCAAATAAAACGATGGTTCAACATTCGCACTTCCCTGTGAGCTGTTTTTTTTCAGGGCTATAACAGTAGAAAGCTCATTAATGTGTAATGTTCCTTAATGTTCCTAAAGGAAACCTAGACATAAAAACAAAGACGCTCATGAAAATAATGCACCAATGCTTTGTTTTCAGAGCTTCCTACAAAATGAAGACTTTGTGGAGAAAAATATGTACGGAAGAAAGAAAGGGCATGAAAACGGTGGACAGTGAGGTGGTTGCCTTTCTCCTCCTTTCTCCTTTTTCTTTTCAATTCACAAACTGACAGGAAAGCAGGATGGAAGGTGTTAAATGAGTAAAACCCAAACCTGACCAATTTGTCCATCAACCTGCCTGTCAGCTCCGTTCTCAGAGATGCTGACAAAACGGACTTAGCATTTAGCTCTTTCTTTAAACATTAGCTTCTCTCTTACAAGGAATTCATGCAGGGTTTTCCAGGACGTTGGTGTCCAAGAATTCAAGATGATAGATATGGTGATTTAAAAAGAAAAAAAGATAGAGCTTTAATCACCTGGTTGCAAACTCCATCCTGACTTTTATTCCCCCCCCCCCCCGCCCTCTTCCTAAGAATGCCCTGCACTGGTCCCATTGCTCCAAGAATTAGGGGGGGGGGGAGGATGTTACTTTCACATCAATTCGCCATGAAACTAGAAGTCTGTACAATTTGGGATGAACAATCCTTTGAATGGTGTGGGAGTAGGAATGGATTTCCTACCGGAACCATTTGCACCACTCAGGTGGCCCTGAGAACACGGAGAAACCTCCAAGTGCTTCAAGGACCCTCTCAAAGGATGCAAATGACCAGCTATCTGCAAGGAATATCAACCCTTCCATTCCCCACTATCTAGTCAGAGTTTGAAGAAGCTTCTTGGATGAGAAACATCTTCAAAGAAAAACCAGAAAGTCAAGTTGCCTTCTGAAAAAAGCACCTTTGGGACAACCATGAAATGAGAGTTCAAAAGAGCTTCTAATGATGCCCAGGTGATGCTAGACAGAGACTGTTTAACTATAGTCCATTGAACAAGCAGAAAACAAGCCAAGATTACACCGTGATGGAGGGTTATATTCACTTCCTACCTACTTTCCATGCTATCTGGAATGAGGGTCAGGACAATGGAGTTGAAGCCCGGCTTTAATTTTAGGTGTCTTCTTGGGCTTTGTTCGAAGAAATGTGCGTATATATCAAAAGATAACAAGTGAAACTGTGGGGATGTTTTGACCAAGAAATAAGTTTTCAGCAAAGTAATAATGATGCTGGGGCCATTGTGATATTGTTGCCCTTCATGTGTGTTGTGTGTCTGTGTGTGCCTTCAATTCAGTGGCTGTCAGGATTAGAACTCACAGCCTCCCAATTTCTAGCCTGGTGCCCCAACCACCACATCAAACTGGCTCTCGTCAATCGCTTGCAGAACTAAAATGTGAAGGAAAAAACAGATTTTATGTCTGCGTTAAGCCTAAATTGTAAGCCATACAGAGTCACTTGACTGAGTTGGGCAGCTATAGAAAAAGATAGGGAGAAAGAGAGAAAGAAAGAGAGAGAAAAAGAGAAAGTGAAAAGAAAGAGAGAGAAAGAAAAAGGAAGGAAGGAAGGAAGGAAGGAAGGAAGGAAGGAAGAAAGAAAGAAAGAAAGAAAGAAAGAAAGAAAGAAAGAAAGAAAGAAAGAAAGAAAGAAAGAAAGAAAGAATTCTGCAGTCCATAACTTTTAATTTTTGTTGGACGCTCAGTTAAAACCATTCCGAGGTTTTTAAGTAGGCAGAAAATTTGTTTTTCTAAGCATCCGATTATCCAAGGAAAACTGAAAAGCCACCTCACAAATCATTCGGGGAAACTCCAATCCGAAGTGCCCCCGTCCATCCTGGTTATTGGTAATCTCAGCCTTGGAGAGAAAACCGTTTCCAACAGGCAGAACAAAATTAAATCTCCCAGCATATTATTCTTGCCCATCAGGGGTTAACTTTCCACCTGGAAAGTGCTCAGCATTGAACACTGAAACCTCTGCTTGGATGGCCACGTTTCGCCTTTCATTCCTGGCTTGTATTAACCGGGAATCTGTGCCGGTGGTCTCGGGTGGGTCGTACCTGCTGGGAAACAGGGGAAGGTGCTGGTTTTTTTTTTAAAGTGTCAGTTAAATAAGACAAGGATTAAAGTCTTCCCAGTCTGCTCCAGCCACTAACCAGCCATCCGCCGCTAAGGACCTCAGCTCTGGCCAGACCAAGTGAGGCTCCCACTTCTGCAAGCAAAGCTGGGAGCCCCTGGAGCCCCTTCCTGACCTCTGGCGCTGAGCCGTTTCTCCCCTCCGGGCCCTTCAGCCGCCTCTTCGGAATGCCTCCCGGTGGCTCAGGAGGCAGGTGGCTGCGATGGGGCTGCGTGTGCAAAGATCCAGCAACCGCTGGGCGAGATTTTCACCAGCATTTCTGGCTTGTCAGCTGCACAAAGGGGGAACCTGGCTGCCCTGGATGGAATGTGGCAGCAGTTGGCAGAGAGAGGAGAAATCCAAACACTAAGAAGTTTAAGGCTGGGAGATCCACAACTGTCACTCAATCTCTCAACTTTAATATCTGTAGACTTTTAACTCTCAGAATTCCCCAAACAGGACTCCGGATTCCTTCCTTCCTCCCTCCCTCCCTCCCTCCCTCCCTCGTTCTTTCCTTCCTTCCTCTTCCTCCTTTACTTCCTCCCCCCCTCCCTCCATATCCTCTCCACATTTACACACAGACCTAAAACAATCACAGACATAACCCTACAGGTGCTCTCTCTGTGTGTATGTGTGTTTGCTTGGGGTTCGCTATTCTTTTTAAATTGCCCCACAGAACCCCCTAAAATTGGGGCAACGTTGGCAAGACGGGCAGCTGGGACTCTCTGGTAGCGGAGAAGGGAGAAGGCTTTAAGCTTGTCTGTGTGGTGTATGCACGTGTGTCTGTGTGTGCTCAAACCGGCAAGTACAACAAGGAAGCCCGACACACACACACACACACACACACACACATCCTTTCCAATTTTCCTGGGCAGAAGCAGCTCCCGGGGATGCTGGTACCAACCCAACCTTTTGGCCAAGAAGAGTGGGGGTACTTCTGCGGAATGGGCATAAGGGTTGGGGTGACAAAGAGGAGGGAAAAATTGCCAGTTTCCCCTTCCTGCTCCTTTCCTGAAAGGCTGCCCGGGAGGAAGCAACCCCTGACCTAACTGGGTGAGTTGGAAGGGACCCTGGAGGTCTTCTAGTCCAACCCCTTATACTCAAGCAGGAGACCTGATGCCATTCTGTCCAGTCCCTTCTGGAAAACCTCCAGGGATGGAGCACCCACCACCTCTGGGGCTGCTTCTCACTGCGGGATCGCTGGGCTGGGAGTGGGGCGTGGGAGTGTTCGCTCCCGCAGGTGAAGAGCCCCTCTTCTCCCGGACCAGCCTCGGGAGGGACGGGGCTCGGGGCGGCTGGGGGGCGTTTAAGGAGCCCGGGAAGCTGCTCGGGTAACGGCTCTGGCCCACTGGCGCTTTTCTCCGGCTTCACTTCCAGCCTGCTGGGAAACGAAGAGCAACGCGGAGGGTCGGACCCGCCGCAAGGCCAAGCCGAGGCCGAGGGCCGACGCGCAAGGGCTGTCTTTGCGGCCCGTCGGGATAAGCGAGGCACGTCATCGGGTGTCCGTAAGGTGAGGTCAAAAAAGTCAAGATGACGGCCTAAAAGTCCTACAGGGCTTGCTTTCTTCTCTGCCCAGGCGCTGTCCAGCAAGTCTCCAGGTTCTGCCCGGCCAGGCGCTGGATCCCCGTGGGCGCAATTGCGCTCCTGGCGATCCCTGCCTCCCGCCCGCCCCATCTCTGGCTACCAACAGCCTCCTTCCATTTCCAGCCTTCGACTAAAAACTGTAATTTCTCTGTCAAAAATCAGAGCGCTCTGGCTATGCAAGCGCCTAGCGATGGCAGCTAGAGATGGTCGGAATTGCTCAGCGGAGGAAGCAAACGAGAGAAAGCAGCTAATCGGTTTGGAAAGGCGCAGATTGTATTTACAGGAAGGCAGTTTACAGCCTGCGCCCTGGAGCTGCCTTCCCGGGCACCCGCGGCCGGCCGCTTCACCTGAGGCTGAACCCAGGCGCGAATAGCTTACTCGAATAAGCTCCCTGTCTGTCTTCCCACGACCCGCCAAATCGGGTCCCTCCTTTCACCCCGGACCGTCGATGAACGACAAAAATTGGGTTCGCCCAACGCCGCCAGGCAGAAAAATCTCCCCAGGTTTAGCCTGCTCCTTCTGAACGCGGCTCGGCTGTGTGCGAGCGCACTGCGTCGTCAGAATTGCGAACCCAGCACGTGGGTTAAGGGAACGCGGTAAACATCGGGTGCTAACACGACCCCGGTCTCCGGAATCGAAAGTCCAGGGCCTCGGGGGCAGTTCCCCGGCCGATTCGGCTGCTGTCGCAGAGAACCGAGTCGCTTTCTCCCGGCCGCTGGAATCTGCAGGCTGCGAGGACAAGGGAGAATTCGTCCTTCTGTCCCCGCGTCCGGCGGAGGAAGCTGTTTAAGGCTCTCCCCGTGGCTGCGGCCCCTTCAGGGGGGCCGGCCCGCCCCCAAAAACCTGAGCTCCGGGGGGCAGCGCGAGATGCGCAAGGTCTGGAAAAAGACAATAAAATTCAATATATATATATATATATTTTAAAGCTTTCTGATTTCGAAGACTGAGCCGGAGGAATTCATCCCCACCGGGGTTTGCCAATTCCTCCTCATTTACAGCCGACGAGGGGAAACGAGTTTGGGGTCTGGGGTTTTAGGGGATTAAAAATTTCCGGAAGGGAACGGTGGTCCGTGTGGAGGAAGGGAAGACAATTGGGAGGGAGAGTCGGATCATACCGTGGATGTCCAAGGGAGAAAAAGGCGGCGGTGGAGACGTAATTAAATAAGAGCCCCGGATCTCACTGATCACGCGTGACGTGATCAGTGCTAATGGAAAAACGCTATCAATTGGGTGGGAGATGGAGGACCCAAGAAAAGGACGGCGCTCTTCCTTCACAATGGCCCCGCACACCCAGTCTTCCGAGAGAAGACGCCTCGTTCCTGGCCCAGGGGAGCGAACGCCGAGCCGCCGTCCCTGCCGGGTCTCCGCGGCAGCCAAGACAGATTCGAGGCGGACAGCTGCCGGTTGACCGTTCCGCAAAGAGTCCGCGAACGCTTTGATCTCAATCGTTCCGGCCTCCTTTATTCACAATCTATAAAGTTAATATTATTTTTTAAATATCTCTTTATATATACAACAGCCAGAAATGTACAGAGGCGCGAAAGAGGTTTCAAAAAAGTTCCTCCGGCTTTGCTTTTTTTTTTTTTGAAAACGAGAAAATTCTTTTCCTGTCCCCTCCTTTCCCGTCGCTTTTTCGTGCTAAAAATCGAAGTCTGAGGCAGGAGAGAAGGAAGGAAGGAAGGAAGGAAGGAAGGAAGGAAGGAAGGAAGGAAGGAAGGAAGGAAGGAAGGAAGGAAGGAAGGAAGGAAGGAAAGAACGAAAGAGAAAGAAGATGGTGGGAGAAGGAAGGAAGGAAAGGAAGGAAAGGAAAGGAAGGAAAGGAAGGAAGGAAGAAAGAAAGAAAGAAAGAAAGAAAGAAAGAAAGAAAGAAAGAGAAAGAAAGAAAATGGTGGGAGAAGGAAGGAAGGAAGGAAGGAAGGAAGGAAGGAAGGAAAGAATGAAAGAGAAAGAAGATGGTGGGAGAAGGAAGGAAGGAAGGAAAAAGAAAGAAAGAAAGAAAGAAAGAAAGAAAGATCAAGGTGGGAGAAGGAAGGAAGGAAGGAAAGGAAGGAAGAAAGAAAGAAAGAAAGAAAGAAAGAAAGAAAGAAAGAAAGAAAGAAAGAAAGAAAAAGAAAGAAAATGGTGGGAGAAGGAAGGAAGGAAGGAAGGAAGGAAGGAAGGAAGGAAGGAAGGAAGGAAGGAAGGAAGGAAAGAAAGAAGGAAGGAGGCCCCAAAGTGAAGAGGAACCGCTATCAGTTGCTCGGGGCCCCAGTGAAGGGGCGATTGATCCGGCCAGTCCCGAGTCTCCTGCTGCGGCGGAAGGGGGCGAGGATGGAGGGGGGGACCCGAGACGTGCCGAGTCTATTTACAAGGGGAGCCCTTTTGCTTCCTGCCCCCGGGCCTAGCGGCTCCCCATCAGAAGCCAGTCCGGGAAGCTCGACGGCGCTGGAGCGTTTGATAGTCCCTGCCGGCCGGGAAGTGGGGTCGGGGCGGGCGGCTCCGGTGGGCGCCGCGGCTGCGGCTAAGCCCTCGAGGGCCGGCGGCTGCTTCTTCCCTGCAGTCCGGCCGCCTTCAGAGGTGCGGCGTGTAGAAGGCGGGTGCGCCGTAGGTCTGCGAGCCCAGCACGAAGGGGGAGAGCACAGCGGCCGGGCCGGGCAGGAAGGGGAGCTGGGCGGCGCAGACCAGCCCGCCGGCCGAGTGGCTGTAGGCGCCGGGCGGGCCGTGCATGGCCAGGCCGTGGTTGACCATGGGGGGCGAGTGGCTGAGCGGGCTGAGCGCCCCGGACAGCCCCCCCGCGCCCCCGCCGCCGCCCCCGCCACCCCCGCCGCCTCCTCCGCCCGTCGGGGCGCTGGTGTCGGCGCCGGGGTTCTGCTTCTTCCACTTGGTGCGCCGGTTCTGGAACCAGATCTTGACCTGCGTCTCGGTCAGGCTGAGCGAGAGCGCCAGGTTGAGGCGCTCGCACACCGACAGGTACCGCGTGGCCTTGAACTTGTTCTCCAGCGCCACCAGCTGCTCGTAGGTGAAGGCTGTCCGCGCCCGCCGGGGCTTGCCCGACTTGGAGTCCGAGCCGGGGCGCTTCCGCTTGGTTTTGCCCCCCGACGGCGGGGTGGCGGCCTGGCCCTGGGGCGGCGACGGCTGCTGCGGAGGCTGCGGCGGGACCCCGGGAGCGGCTCCGGCCTGCTGCCGCTGCGGGCTCTGGCCTTCTTCCGCGCGGAGCCCCCGAGTCGCCTCCACGGCGCTGCTGCCGCTGCCGTCGCTGTTGCAACTCTCCTCGCTGCCCAGCTCCTCCTCCTCCTCCTCCTCCTCCTCCTCCTCGTCCTCGTCCGGAGCTTCGCTTTCGGGCAGGGGGCTCTCCCGGTGCACCGACTCCAGCCCCACCTCGTCGCTCGGGTACAGCTCGCCGGACTCTGCGCAAAAAGGAGAGAAAGCTAGTCTGCGGGCCCCGAGCCGCGCGCAGGCCTGCCGGGGTGGGGAAGGCGGCGAACCGGGCCGGGACCCTAAACCGAGCTTGGCCCGGGAGAAAGAGCCGGGCCGTCCCTGGACGTGTTTCTCCCTCCTCTATAACTACAGCAGGGCTTCCGCCAGGAAGAACTTTCAGCACCATGGACAGAGGCGTCTGCGTAGACCTGCCCGCCCCGCGACGTTGCCCAAAGAGGACCCAGCAACCGCTAGGAAGAGAGGAGGGGGTCCGACTGGGCGCCTACAAGACCCCCACGGGATCTCCTCCTCCCTCACGCCTTGCCCCCCCTCTCGTTTCCAGTCTGGTCTGCTTGGCCAAGCGAAGGTCGGAGGCCAAGCAGACCAGGCTGGAAACGATTGGGGGGAGGGCAGGGCTTAAGGGAGGGTTCCCATGGGGGTCTTTGATTAAGGAAGAGGCGAAAGGTCTCGTGAGAAAGGGGGCGCGGGAACCCCGCTACTCCGCAGGTCTCCTGCGGCAACATGGGTCAAAGGCGCCCGGAGGGGAAAGAAAGGAAGCCGGCCGCGTTAGAAGCGACCTCGCTTTCTTTTCCTTTCCCTTCGGATCCTCTGGGCCTTGCAACACGGACCCGTGCCCGGAGCCTCCGCCCATCCTGCTGGAGGGGTTGAACAGCTGGGGGAACCAGGGAGCCTTGGAGGGCCTCTGCCTAGCCGGCTTCCGAGGAGGAAGGGAGGGAGGGGAAGAGAAGGGAAGCGGAGGGAGATGGATGGATGGATGGATGGATGGATGGATGGATGGGTGGGTGGGTGGAAGGAAGGAAGGAAGGAGCGCTTCAGCCGGTTATCTGGCGGTAGCCCATGCGACCTTCCTCGTTTGGGCCTCGAGCAACGCTTCTCGGCGAATCACCAAGCCTGGAATCCGCTCTCCCCTGTCCAGCCTTTCCGAAGGCTGCCGCGGCGCCTCGCTTCTGCCTCTGCAGTCGCTTGGTTGTGATCCGCGGAAGGCCAGAAGCCTCCAACCGGCCTAAGTTCTCTCCCCGAGCCCGCAGTTTCGAGCCTCTGCAGCGGCAGCGGAGCGACCGGGCGCCCGTTGCTTGGACCGCGGCTTCGACCGTGCTGGAGCGCGAGGAAAGGGTGCCGTTTCGCGGAGAATTGAGTCCTTGTCCGGGGAGCAATGCAGCCTTCCCCTCGGGGGCTTGGCGAAGCACCGCAGGTCCCGCCGAAGCGACTCTCAGCTTCGCCGTACGGCGGGAGCCTGCGCCTCGGCATCGGAGCGAACCCGGCTCGCTTCTGAATTCCGTTTGTGGAAAGGCGGGACGCTCCCAATAAACCCAGATTTGCAAGGGGCCGGTGATCTCTTTCAGGTGCCTGTCTCTGGGCCAAAAGCCTTTCGCCAAGCATCGTGGCTAGAAAATCTCACCCAGAACGACTTCTGAGGAGGAACCCGATTTCTAGCCCTGTTTGGGAAACGGTGTGGGGGGCATTTTCAGGGAAAAGGGGGGCAACCCGAAGGAAAGGACGGGGCGGCTGGGCGGGACTCATTTCTGGGCTCCCCTGAATTGCTGGATGTGACTTGAATAACGTTAGAAATGACCCACTGCGTGCCCCAGACGGACCGCAGCGAGGCCCTGTTTTAATCCAATTCGAAAGACCCCAGAGAGGCTTCCCGGGCCAGGAGCGGAAGGCACGAACGGAACAGAGGCTCAAAGATTTGGGGAGGGGGGGAGCTGATGCCATTTCAACCTTTCCCGGGCTCGATTCTGAACTCGATTCTGAACTGAGCCACCCCACGCACTCGACCGCCCGGCCGCTAAAGTCAGGGGCAGGCTCTCGGCCTCGGCTCCGCCGGCCACCGAAGCCTCTATAGGCCCCCCTGCCCCGGGCGTCTCTTCGAAGTCGGGGAAAGGGCCGTTTCCGGAGGAGGGGAGCATTCAGCCTGGCTTTGTGCGTGTAAAGCGGGGGCAGGCGAGATGGCGAGGCGAGAGGGCGTTGAGAACAGTCGCTTGATGCTGGGAGCTTTCGGCTTGAGAAAGTTGCTTCTCCCGGGGGTAGCCGGGCTGTCTTCGGCCGCGGTTGGGGCGCCGAGGGCAGCGGGGGCTGGGAAGGGGCGCTGGAAGAGCGGGGCGCGCAAGCGAAGCAATCTGGCGACCGGGTCGAACGCCCCACCCGGTCGATAGTCAACCCTAATAAGTGTAATAGGTTTTAATCGAGTAATTATCCGAATTTGGGCCCTATAATTTAGACGTTAGGCCGGCGTTTGCAAGGTGGTTGAAAGAGATATGCACAGTTCGATAATAGGATATCGACCGCCTCAGCCCGACAGGCCACTCCGGGGCGATTCCCCCCCATTATGCAGCCTCTTTACGCGGCTAAGCACATTTCGCTTTAAATGTAATCGAAGGAATTTAATTGTTTTTCCAGAGATAACCGGCGTTTTGTCACAATTAGTCTGATTTGCCCCTAAAAAAAGAGCGAAAGGGAGGGGGGGAAGAAAATTGAATCTGTCGCCGGAAGCGAAAGGCCTCAGCGGTGAGGGCGAGGGAGGGGGCAGGTTCAAGAACCAAGAAAGCCCCCCCCCCCACCCCAGACCAGCCTCAGCTCAATCGGAGCCAAGGAAGGGCTGGCGTGGGGGGGGGGGGGGAGGAGGAGAGGATGGGAGACACGCACGTGTGAAAGTTGCAAGGGACTAAGCGAGAGGCTTGGGTTGGGAAGCTTTTGGCAGCGGCCCGGAGGCCAGGTGAGATTCGTCTAAGGCCGGGCAATCCGGCTTGGGCAACCCCAAGGCGGATAACCGGGACCGGCGTTGCAACCCGGTCCCTTCCCTTCTTCCTCTTGTTCTCTGGGAGCACCCAGTGCGGATGCTTTGGGCCGCCTCCCTCCCCAGCCTGGCGCTTCGGCTCCGCCGTGGAAGAGCCAAGAGAGACGCTGGGCGTTCTCTTTGCAAGGGGCGCAGCGGGCTGGAAAGCGGCTGGCGCGGCGGGCTTAGCCGGCGCAAACTTTCCCCAATTCTCTCCAAAAGGTCCCACTGGAAGCTCCTTCCCGCTCCGCCTCCCGCGGGATTCGGCCCCCGTGCCGCTCTCCAGCTCCTCCGTCTATCCGTCCGGCACAAGGCGGGGGCTTTCCGGGCCCCGGGCTGGGTCTGCAGGGGAAGGTTGCCCCAGCAGCGCCCAGAGCGACGGGTCTGCCAAGGATGCCGCGCGGCTCTTTCCAAGAGTTTTGCCCGACCCGCGTCCGTCCCCCCACCAAAACAAAAAGTTTCCCCGAGGCAGCGGGACTTACTGCGCCCGTCGAGCGAGGGCTTCCTCCTGCCGGCCTGGAAGTCTTCGGCCGCAGCCTTGGGGTCGGCGGCCGCCTCCTCCGGCTTCTCCTCGGCTCCCAGCGCGAAGTCGGTGCCCGCCGCCGCGGCTGCCGCCTTGTAGAGCAGGGCGCATTGCCTTCGGCCCTTGCTGTTGAACTTGTTGGGGTCCAGGATGTCCAGCACGGAGAAGGAGGTGGTCCGGTGCACCACGGCCACCGCGGCGCCCGCCCCCTCCGGCCCACTGCCGTTCTCGCTGCCCGGCCTGTCCCGGCTCACCGAGCACGAATAGACCGGGGGCAGGTCGCTGCTGGGCGCCAGGCGCTGCTCCGCGTGGCTCTCCATGCCGTCCTCCCGCCAGCTGCCGGACCCCTGTTCTCCCAGGAGGCGCTCCGGTGGGCTCCCTACCGCCGCCGCTGTCGCTGCCGGAATATAGACGTCACCCACCTGAGCCTGGTCTCGGCTCACGTTCATGACTCTGCCCCCGCCTGCTCCCCCTTCCCCCCTCCACACGACTTCCTTCCTTCCTTCCTTCCTTCCTTCCTTCCTTCCTTCCTTCCTTCCTTCCCTCCCTCCCTCCCTCCCTGTGGAGGAGGAACTTGGCAGAGAAAGGGAGGCACGAGGCGGGGCGAGGGAGCTTCTCTTCAAAGAGTCCGCCGCTTCTCCTCCTCCTCCTCCTGGGACAACCTGGGCGTTTATTCCCCCATCTTTTTCTGGGACTGCGGTTTATTTATGCATTCATATTTAGCGCTGGGTGGTAATTGGCTACAAATTAATCCCTTGCCCATAATGGTCCGCAATCTCTGTCCCGAAGGAGACCCCCAGGAGCTGGGAGGAGGGGGGGGCTCGGCGGTGGCGGCGGAGGGCGTGAAGGATGGCCGGACTGCTGGAGATATACTTAGCTGTCAGCTCTGTTTCAACGCCCCTCCACTCATCTGGAAAGCATCTAAATAGCCTTATTTGGAGCGGTGGGAGGAGGGGGAGGCGCCGGCTTTGAAATAATTGAGGGATCCAGAGCAACGCCGCGATTAGGCGCCTCCGTCCCCCCCGGGATGCACGTGGTTGGCTCGAGCGACGCCGTTCCAGCCAGCGATGAACGCATCTGCCCAGCTGGATTTGGGGATCGCCCTCCACGGAATAAACGTCCGTCTCCACGAGCAAGGCACGAGCCAGGGCACCCGCGTTAGGAAACCCAGCAGCGCTCGGCGGGGCAGTTCTGAGCCTTTCACACAAGGCCAGGAATGACGCGCGTCAGGCGGAGCGAGACCCAGGGTTAGGGTTCCTCTAATCGCGAAATCTGGGCTGACCACAGAAATGGTCTTTTTTCTTTTTCCAATTGGAATGAAAATAGCCAAGAATAGTGGAATTTAAGGAACGTGGCAGCCAACTTAGGAGAGGGGGCGAAAAAACGCAACCCTACCCCCCCCCCCATCTCGCATAGAAAACCCCGAGAGTGGAATTCGGGGCAGCTGCCCCATTCCTGCCCCGCGTTTCTTGGGCCTTTCCCGGCCTCCCTCCCCCCATCAGCTGCAATTCCGGTCCGGTCGGGCCGTGATTAGCCCGTCGGCAGAAGGGACCCGAGGGAGGCCCCGCAGGGAGACGGGCAGCGGCCAGGGGTCCCGCCGAGGGTCAGGGACAGGAGCCGGCGCGGCCCTGGCTTCCTCGGAAAGGGCGGACCGAGGCTCTGAGGGCAGGAAGGGGCTCTCAGTCCAGCTCGGAAGGGCCGGCAGGTTCCGGGAAGCGCCTCGGGGGCAGGCGAAAGGGAGACTCTCCCCCCAGAAGGGCTCTGAGATTGGGGTCCCCTCGCCTCCCCCGCTCAGGCGGCGGCGGCGGCGGCAGTCCCGGCCTGGCGGCTAATCACAATTGATTGCCAATTAGGGCTTCATTTGCGCGATCGCCCCCCGTCTGCCAGCTCCGCTTAGCTTTCCTCGGGAAAGTTGGGGGTGACGCCCGGAGCCCCTCCTGGCAGGCGAGGGGAGGCCGCCCGGGAGCCTCCTTTCTGCAGTCGCGCCCATCCAGAGCTAGACTTAACTGACCAGACCCTCGCGGATCCCTCGGGCACGGCCGGCGCTTCTCCCGAGGCCTTGGCGTTTTCCCGGCTGGGCGGGAGGCCAATCGCCCGGCTCCTCAGCCCACCGGGGGAGGAAAGCCTCGCCAGCAACCGCTTGGGAGAGGCCCTGAGGGCGGAGGAGGCGGCCTGGGGGTCCCCGTCGAGGGTCAGGCTAAGACCATCGCGGCGGCCTTTCCTGGCATCGCTTCAGGGGCAGCGGGACAGACAAAAGGCACACGGGGCGGGGGGGCTCCCTCTGCTGCTTCACTTGCCCCCGCCTTCTCCCCGCCCGTGGCCTCCCCTCCCCCCCCCCGCTCGAGCCGGGAGCCCCAAACTTCCTTTTTAATTAGATCTTCCCAAGTCCAGCCAACAAATGCACCTTCTCCTTCTGACCATTCATCACCGGCCTTGCCGCGGCGCACGCACATCTCGGGGTAATTAAGGACATTTATCGTGGTGGTAAAACAGTTTAGCAGCCCTTGTTATATGGGGAAGGTCACTTTGATGGATTTACATGGGGCCAGCGGGCGGGGGGGGGCGCGGGAGGGGGGATTCTCTCCCGCTCGCCAGCCCAGCGCATTGATCAGAGACGCGCGCCGGGAGCACGCAAAGGTCACCGTGGGAGAAGGCGAGGCTTTGGGGGGTGGGGGATGGGGGGCGCCCCCCTCCAGAAAATCCGTTTCCATCTTCAGTCCCGTTGCCCACCTGGGGCACGGGGGGGGGGGCGAGACCCCGGAGGCTGTGAGGGGGGAAGGCTAGGGGACTCCCTCTTCCTTAAAACCACCCTGCCCTTCCTGGGTCTGTGTGTAGGCGCGCACAAATCCACGTGCACACACACGTATGTATAACAGTATATAGTGGTATGTTATATTGGCAGCTCTTCCCTCTTGCGACGCGTCCTAGGGGGCGCTTTCCATAGTTTAGGGTGCCACCCAGCCTGGTTGGCACGAAGCACCTCGCTGGGGAAGACGCAGCCCCTTCTCTCTCAGGGTGCGTGTGTGTTTGCAGAACAGAAGCGAAAAAGAAGAAAATCGCCCTGCAAACCCGCTTCGCTTCGTTTCTCCAGAGAGCCTCGGACAGAGGGAAGGGCGGCCGGGGGTGCCAGAGGCCGAAGCCAGACGGGGTCCTTGCCGGGCTCTTCTATGGGCCGCTGGGTCTGGGCCCTCTTGCCCAGGACGTAGCGCTTCAGGAGGGAGGAGAGCCGGCGAGTTTCCCACCAGCCAGGCGAGGGAAGGACTCCCGTTTCCTTTTCTCCAGAAATAGGTTCTTTTTCTGTGCCGGGAATCCGACACCAGGCGCCCCGTTGCTGCCCCCACCGGCTCTTGCCTCCTTGACCTTCACAGCGCCCTTGCGAGGTAGGCTAAGGTGAGAATCGGAAACAGGCCCGTTCTTCCTTTTGCTGTCCCCGCCACGCATCCAAGTCGCGTCGGGACGTCTTCGCGGTGCCTTTTGGCGGATCCCAGCTGGCGGATCTGGCAAAGCAGCGGGAAACGTTTGTCGTCCAATCCAATCCCCCCCCCCCACCCCGCCGTTTGCCTTTCAGGGGCGCCTCAGTATCACCGCCGCGTCCTCCCGGGCAGCTGGAGCCGCCCTTCCCTGCCCCGGTAGCGCACCTGGGAAGTTTTGCTAGGCAGGAACCGTCGAGGCTTTTGCGCTTCGGATTTCTGGCTAGTTTCGTGTTCGCGAGGCGGGGCGACCTCGCCGCCAGCCACACGAGCGCTGCCCCGCCCCGCCTTCTTCCTTCGGCCCTTTGAGGGCAGGGTTGAACCCCCACTCCTGGGGTGGGCTCGGATCCAGGCCCGCCGAACTTCCAGCTCTCTTATTCTTCACTCCGCGCTTGGCTTCTGTTCTTGGGAGCCTCGTTCCCTCGTGCCCCGCCGCCTCCTGGTCCAGAGCAGAGCAGAGGCAGCGAATGGCGTCTGGGCGCTGGTCCGTTTCCAGCGGTCTCCTTCAATTCGGACCTTCTCCCTCCTTCCGCCCCCTCCACTGGAGAGAGCCAGCTTCACCTTAGGGGCTGACTGCCCGTTGCCCAAAGGCCCTCCCCTCACTCGGCCCCAAAATTCCGAGGATCCAAAGTGGGCCCAGCCCTGCAGGGGCGTCGCTGGAAGGGAATTCCGCCACTCGGCCGGGGCCTGGGCAGCTGCAGGCAGGCAGGCAGGGAGGGAGGGAGGCATGCGCGGGTTTGAGAAGGGGCTTGCCCGGGTGGGCTGCTGCACTGTCAGGAGCGTAATTGAGGTTAATGCTTCCTGCGCCGCTGCGGGATTATTAAATTAATATGATCACACCACGAATCCTAATTAGAAGTTTAAAAAACGCTCCGGGAAGAGCCCGGATCGACGGGAGCTGGCCTCTTCCCTCTCGCGCCCTCCTTCGGCGGTCGGGCAGGGGCGAGGAGGGCGGTCACATCCCAGCGCCAAGCCACGTCCGGGGGGACCCTCATCCCGTGCCAGAATGCCCTCCACCCGCAGCGACGGCTTGGAGGTCTCCAGCGAGAAGTGAGAGCCTCCGGGGACCAGAGGATCGCGGGATCCCTGATGGATCCCTTTGGGCGTCGTGGGGGCCTGTGGCTCGCCACTTTCTGCCAAGGCGGCCTGGACGGGGCATCCTTCCCGCCCCCGCCCCCGGCTAACGCACAGCCCTGCGGCGGCCGGAGAGAGGGGGGGGGGACCCGGGCCAGGCTCCGTTCCGGCGGGGCGGCTGTTGCGACCCAGGCCAGGGAGAGCAGGAAGCTCTTTGCACTCCACGCGCGGCGGGGCCCGGCTGAGCCCTCCGGCTGCGGCTGCTGCTTTCTGCGCCCCCGGCCTCTTTCTTTGCCGCCGCCAGCTCTCTCCCTTCTTGCCTCCCTCCCTCCCTCGCTCCCTCCCTCGCTTCCTCGTGGCTGCTGCCGCGACATATTGAAGGCGAGGAAAAGGAAACGTTAAGATCAACGGGCAGCTTTGCCGAGGCTTTAACGATTTCAAATGAGGTCTGACTCGGGTGAAAATCTGACAATTACCCGTCAGGATGGCAGATGATGGTTAAAATTACCGGGAATCAATATTCTCGCCGGGTGTCTCTGCCTGATAAGAGACACCAAGACAATGTTGACTATTAAAGTCGACAGCTTGAGATATTACACTATTAGTTATGCTATTTTTAATAATCTATAATATTTGGGCTATAATTAATTAATTATACGGGTCAGATAATATCTGGGGCTGGAATTAGGTCTGAAGGGTCTATTAAGGTCGGTAATGAGAAAGGGGAAATCTAATCTAAGGACGTCGGAGCCGTGAAGGGACAAGGCGGCGGCGGCGTTCAGGCAGCCCCAGCCGGAGGAACCAGCCAACGAGCGGGAGGCGCGCGGGGGAGCCCACGCGGGGAGAGTGCCGGGCCGCCGGCCTGCCCTTGGGGCGCCCCACGCGCGGAACGGAGCCCGAGGCGGACCGCCCCGCTGAAGAACGCCTGGAAGGAAGGAAGGAAAGAAGCGCAGCTCCAATAATTTTGTTTGTTTGTTTGTTTGTTACGAAAACGAAGTGGAACAACGGGACGGGCGGAAAGCTGGGCTCCCGCCGCCCTCCTCCTCTCGCCGGTTTTGCGGGTGGAATTGACCGCGCCGCTCCTGACCGCGCCAGCCGAGCTCCCGGGCAAACCCACAAAACGAAGTCCGTCTTCGGGACCTCGGCGGTGGGCAAGGACGTCCCGGGCGGCGCCTCTCTATCCGCGGCGGGTCCCGCTTGGAGGTGCTCTTGGCCCCAGGACCAAAAAATAAAAATATATCCCAGAAGTTTCAAATGTAACCTTCTGTCTTGGATGCTGAAACGACTTTTGCACGTTTTCCTTTTGGAAACACACACACACATACACAAGTTCAGTTTACGCGAAGCGATTCAGACGTGCTCTGGGGGAAAACTGGAGGTTAGGAGAGGTCGATGAGAATCTCGCCTTAAAATCGAGGGAGTCTCGTTCACTCTTCAGCTTCCTGGCGCTCTCTGGTGCAAGGGTGAGAGTCTGGTGGCGTTGCCGTTTTTACCTGGGTGCTGAAAACCAGGCGCAAACGCGGACAATCTTTATTCAGAGGCATCTCTGCACCCCGAGGGCTGACCTTGTTGTCAAAGGACACGCTGTGGTTGTTTTGCTGTTAACAATTAATCTTAGCACTATAATTACGGATATTCCCCTTGATTTTTATTCTACTCTAGCTTTTCATAATTTTTTTTGAGGGGTGGGGGAGGAATAGTTGTTATTTAACATAAAATGAAAGCCCAGCCTTTATTCGGATTGTTAAAATTCCCATTAACAATTATTCTGCTATGGACTGTAGCTGATGAATAACGTTTTCGTCAAATTGTTTGAAAAGCCGGTTCTTTGCAAAAAAAAAAAGGCAATTTCAGGTGTACTTAACCCAGAGAAGTAAGTTTCTCTGGCTGGTAGTTATCGGCTCTGAGTCTCAATTGTCCACACATTTAATTCTTTTAATTATTGATAGCTTTTTTAAAAACCTTCCAGGTGAGGGGATGTGATCAGAGTGCCTTGAGGAATAGCAATGCCAGTAATGCAGGAATTAAGCTCGGCTCCCAAATTCTCCTTTGGTGTTTATTTGGAGGGAAAGCCCATCGCCAGCAGGGAAATCCTTCCTCTCTGGGCTCAGAGCATCTCTGGCCGTTTGCTTCCTTGTAATGCACACAGTTAGAACCTCAGCTGCCTGCGGATTGTGTCCCTTGCTTCAGAGTAGATATGCAGACTACGAAAGCTACGAATTGCACAAGGCATCCCGTCCATAATTTGCGTTCAATGATATGCTTGTATTTCAAAGAGTCACGTTGAAACTTGCAGAGAGACAGCTTGACGAACTGACGTTGCCCTGATTGAAATGATGGTGCAAAACAAGAGGATGAGACCTTAGAAAGAGCGCAGAGAAGACCGACAAAAGTGATCAAAGGTCTCAACGGTAGGAGGAATGCTTGAAGGAGCTGGCTATGTCTAAGGAAGAGAGAACTAGGAGTGACATCATAGCAATCTTCCCATATTTGAGGGGCTGCCACAAAGAAGAGGGGGTCCACCTATTCTTCAAAGCACCCGAGGGCAGGACAAGAAGCCATGGAAGAGATCCAGCCTAGAACCAAAGAGGAATTTTCTTGAGAGTGAGAACAATAAATCAATGGAATGGCTTTTCTCCAGAAGTTGTGGGTGCTCCATCCCTGGAGGTCTTCAAGAAGAGAGCAGACACCCACGTGTTCAGATTGGGAAAGGTTCTCCTGCTTTTGAAAAGGGGGTTGAAGTAGAAGACCCCCCAAGGTCCCTTTCAACCTGATATTCACCATTGTAAATAGAGCATGATCTGCAGTCAGCCTCTCTGTTTGGGTAATTCAGTTCATCTATGGCCAAAGCTGATTGCAGAAATAGGTTTGATATTGGTTGTGGGGAGAGCAAGAGTTGGGGGTCAGCAAGAAGAAGAGAAAAACTGGCACCCCCCTCCCCAGGAATGTCTGAGGAAGCAGGAGAGCAAGATCTAAGAGAGATCTGTACCTGTCAAGAGAGATGGATGTGGGCTGCCATTTTTACTGGAAGTGGGAAGAGGCAGGGCAGCCAATCAGCTCCAATTTGGAATTCTTTTCCTCCTTTTTTCCAACATGACTTTCTGGTTAGCATCTCCAACTGGATGCTTTACTATAAACTACACACCGTAGTTCTTAAATTATTCCCTCCTTTCTTAATAGAAACCAAGCAAGGACAAGAGGAATTCTTTGGGGGGGGGGAATCAGAAATGGAAAAGGGGGAAAAAATATCGGAAATGCCTTCCTTCTGTGACATTCACAAAATGTCCCAGAATTCAGTTCAGACGACTGGTTTTTTGGTTTTTTTTTAATGCTCCAAAGTTAGCTTCAATTTGATTGTGGTCCAGTGGAGTTATTTTTTTCTTTCCATCCATTTTTCAAAGGTTACCTTATATCTTTCAGTTGCAACTGTGCCAGAATATTTGTATTATACCTGGATCTGTGGAAGAAATCCTTTGATTCATTCATTTGTTTTGTGTAGCACCTTCAAGGGACTCATTAGACTCATTCTGAGGCATTTCATTTGCCTTGCCAGCTGCGATCCCTGTTTCCTTCAGGAAAAAAAAAAAACCATTGATGAAAGAAAATGGAAATTGCTTCACAAGGTTTGGAAGTTGAAACTCCAAGTTGTGTCCTCTCTAATCCTCTCAAAGGCTCCTCAGACACACACAAGACAGTCTGAAGAATCACTCGGGCACTTCAGAAAGAATTGAGCCTGGAGTAGCTTTGAGGCAAAAATGCTTGAATGCAAATCTTCCCCACCTTCTAATAACTCTGCCTGGGATACTAAATCAACAGTTCTTTCAGACCAGAGCCCTTCCTAGCATCCTTGAATGTGGATTGCCTGACCTGGTTCAATCCTGGTTTGGACAGCGGTTGGTCTGATAGGAATTTGTGTTCCTACACGTGTGCAACTGAGCATTGATTCCAGATAACATGGCTTGGTGGTGGCTTTTGACATATATGCCACATGCATCACAACATTCCTCCCATTTCATGTCCTCCTTTGAACATCTGTGAGGGCTTCTTATGGCCTGAAGTCCCAATGATGCCTTCAGATGTGCTAATAGTACAATTTTCTTGAAATCTTCCAGCAGGTGAGTACCTACAGCTTCTGGAAGCAAGCTTATTCCATTGATTAATTGCTCTCCTTATCAGAAAATTTCTCCTTCCTTCTAGCTTGGATCTTTCTTTAATGATCTTCCACCATGGATGGAAGCTCATCCAGGAGAGAAGCAACCTAGAACTAAGGAGAAATTTCCTGACAGGGAGAACAATTAATCAGGGGAACAACTCGCCTCCAGAAGTTGTGGGTGCTCCAACATTGGAAGATTCTAAGAAGAGATTGGACGACCATTTGTCTGAAATGGTATGGGGTTTCCCGCTTCAGCAGGGGACTTGACTAGAAGACCTCCAAGGTCCCTTCCAAAGATGTAACTCTGTAGTTCAATGCTAGGAAAATAACCCAATGTTTGTTTGTTGGTGGAACCAACATGGAATGTGTTCTTGGGCAGCCAACTGTCAGGTATACTTCAATTAGGATTTCTGCGGTGACTTGATGTTTAAATGCTTCATTAAAAAACCTCACCTGAAAGCCCCAATAATTATCAGATGCCCACCACTGTTCTAATGCACCAAGAAAAGTGGAACAGCCCCCTCCCCCCCCCGCCCAAATAAAGTGGCTGGTCCCTTTGTTTCCTTTCCCCCCGGATGCACACAAGGCCTGAATCCCAAAGCTCAGTTGGGATGCTCATTTCCCAGCCTGGGAGATCCTGACTTGGCCACTTCGTAATACTTAAAGCCAGGCCACCTTGTGCAAGAAAACCAGGAGAACGAGAGTTTAATAAAAAATGGCTATTCTACTCTCACATAAACAATCTTTTCATTTGAGGTAGCAAAAAAAAAAAAAAAGGGATGGGAATAACAAAATAAAGAACTACTTTAAGGTGACTAGAAGACGCACAAGAGAAGCACAACTTCACAATTCATTGAAGCAGTGAATTTACAGGGAGTCCTCGACTTACAACAGTTCATTTAGTGACCGTTCAAAGTTGCAACGGCACTGAAAAAAGTGGCCTATGACCGTATTTCACACTTATGACTTTTGCAGCATCCCCATGGTCGCGTGATCAAAATTCAGACGCTTGACAACTGACTCACTTTTATGACGGTTGCAGTGACCTGGCATGACGTGTTCTCCTTTTGCTACCTTCTGATAAGCAAAGTCAATGACCAGATTCACTTAACAACGGCATTGCTAACTTAACAACTGCGGTGTTTCACTTAACAACCGAGGCAAGAAAAGTGATAAACTGGGGCAAAACTCCTTGAACAAATGTCTCGGTTAACAACAGAAATGTTGGGCTCCTGAGTCCTTCGGGAGTAGGGCGGTATAGAAATCTAATAAAATAAAAATAAAAATAAAATAAATTGTGGTCATAAGTCGAGGGCTACCTGCATTCTGTTTATTTAACTGACCTGCTCAGTTAAACCCTCAGTTGGGTTTGCTCAACCCAACTCATTTGGATGGCTTCTCTTTCTAGGGAGGTTGGGGAGAAAGTGGCCCCAGGGCAGGTTCTGAGGACTCCAGAGGAAGTGGATTATCTGGGTTTGAATCAGTCTGGATTCAAACTGGGCTACGAGACAGCTTTGACCACGCTCTTGTATGGCCTCTGGTGGGAACAGGGTCAGGACAACACAGGAGTAGACCAGGATGAAAATTTTACAACCTATGGACTCCAACTCCCAGAACGCCTGAGCCAGCATGGCTCTAGGATGGGGCCATGGCATCCATCTTTGGTCTTCTTGATCTCTCTGTGGTCTTAAATGGACACGTTTCAACTCAAGTTTCTGATGATTGACCTCCATTAGAAGTTGGTTCCAAGCTTCTTAATTCCAACCTGGAATCAAGAAACTTCCTAACAGTGAAGACAATTAACCAGTGGAACAGCTGGCCTTCAGAAGTTGTGGGTGTCCATCACCAGAGGCTTTTTTAAGAAGAGACGGGACAGCCACTTGTCTGAAATGGTATAAGGTTTCCTGCCTTTCCTTCAAGGTTCCTTCCAGCTCCTATCCTATCCTATCCTATCCTATCCTATCCTATCCTATCCTATCCTATCCTATCCTATCCTACCCTACCCTACCTTACCCTACCCTACTCTTCTCTATTCTGTTCCCCTTTTGTTGAAGTCACGCTTTCTAATATGACTTTTGAACTTCCCTTTGAGGTGATGCCCCCACGCTCTTGATTTTTGCCTCATATGCCTTCTAGAACCTTCTTCACACCTTTCATACATTTCAAGGTTTCAGCCACGTCCCCCCACCTCCCCATCTGTCCTCCAGGCTCTGCCCATTCAGTCCATCCAATCTCTCCTGGTATGTTTGGTCCCTCAGCCCATGCACCATTTTTATGTACCATCTCTGGACTCGCTCAATCTTATCAAAACCTTTTAAAAAAAAAGTTCTCCAGAACTGGAAGGCCAAATTAAGTTATGTTTGCTGGCTATCATCCCTCAGGAGAGGATCTGGAAGAAAGGGTTGCTGTGTCCTTGTGCAAGACCCTCATGAACTGCCAGGCAGGGTCTTTGCTGCTGTAAGAACTGCAGGAAAAAGAGCAACACCAAACTTATGTGCCCAGGAAGGCTGGACTGAGCAAAGCCCAGGATATTGACACGCTGCTCTCCTTAGGCTTAAATGTTTCTACTTTTGCAGAGATCTTCCCAGCCAAAGAGGATTGTCGGATATAATAGCAAGCCATCAGTCCTGAACCTTGGGACCAACAGATTACTGGAGGCACCTGAATTACCGTATGCTATTACTGTATTTTAGGAACCCGTAATACCCACCATTACTTTCCCACGTGGAGAGTCCTTAGACTGCCTGGCTGTTGACATTTCCTCTTCTTGGGCAAATAAATATTGTAGTGTATCCAATACGATCACTAGAGTGTAACCAGAGCGGTCGGTCGAGTTTGAGCAGAGATAATTAAAGCCCAGCGTTCTCCACTGTTACAATTACAAGTACTTGGGAGAACAATGACAAGGTCAACGCAGGAATAAAAGCATCAATCAGGGGTTACAGTCCCTTAATAAAACAATAACCCAACGGTTTGAAAGGGGAGCAGACAGCTAAGAATGAATTGCTTCCTGGGACACGTGTTTTTTTTTAAACAACGTAAATATGGGGCAGTGTAAGACGTTGAGCTAATTCAGAGCAATTGGGCCCACTGAGGCTTCTTTTTAGAGGCTGGGAGCTGATCCCTGACCCTAAGAATGAATGTTTAGGACTGTTGTGAGAATTTGACTCCATACGAAGCGTGTAAACCTATAGGCGTTAAATAGAGGTTGCTGCTTTCATGAGCTGCTTCATGAATGCAGCTGCATCGTTTAATAGGCTCGTGCAGAAGCCTGAAAAAAAACTTTCAGCATATATATATTGTTAACGAATAGCAGAAACAAGGAAGGCATAACAATTGTAAAGGTTGCAGCCACAAGCAGGCAACTGGTTATGTGATACATAAAAGGGGCGGGGCTTTGATCACATGACTGAGGCCACTTTATTGAAATTTTTTTTCACACGCACCCCGAGACGCCCCAAAACAGAAAATCTGATTGTGCTGATTGTGATGTTTGGAGCCCTTTCCCCAATTATTCTCAAAGGAAGCACAGTCCTTTAAATGACCACTGTTACAAAATAATAATAATAATAAAAATGGGCATGTATGATCTCCATTTTTGTTAAATAAAAGAGTGCACGGTTCCATCTCTATTAAAAAAAAAAAAGGGAAAAAAACCACCCTTAATTTAAGGGGACTTTTGAAGATGTTTCTAAGTCCTGTCCTTGTTTCAAAAACCAGGATAGCGGAATATAAAATGACACAGCTCATATTGATTGTAGGCAGAGGGGATATTCAGGTGGTTTGGGAAAACCGGTAATGGCATAATGCCGTCCTATTTAGCCATGTTTTTGAGGCCAGGCGCATGCGCATGGAAAGCTGAGCGCATCCGTAGAAGGCAGACGCATGCGAAGCGAGACTGCGCACATGTAGCAAACAGGTGGTGAGAATACTGGAAACCCATTGCTACTTGTAGGTGGATGGTGGACCGATTGAATTTCTGCCTTCTTATACTAGGCCCAAAGAGGCGGCATTTGGGGGCAGTGGGTGCCCCACCTAGAGAGCTCTGGGGGCCGTTCTTTGCTTACAGACAGCTCTGCCAAGGGATTGTGCCTGGAGGCTGCCATTCCCCCTCAAAGTTGACCTTAATGACATAAGCAAAGTGGCAGGATAGCTAGCCCTTGACTTATGACCACAACTGAGTCCAAGATTTATGTTGCTAAGTGAGACACTTAAGTGAGTTTCCCTCCATTTTACAGCCTGTCTGGCCACAGTTATTAAGTGAATCTGGCTTCCCCTTTGACTCTGCTTGTCAGACGTTCGCAAAAGGGGATCACATGACCCCAGGAGACTGCGACCGTCATAAATAGGAGTCAGTTGCCCAGAGTCTGAATTTTGATCACGTGACCATGGAGATGCCAAATGTTCGTGTGAAAAACAGCCATAAGTGTTTTTTTTTCATTGCCATTGTAGCTTTGAATGGTCACTAAACAGACTGTTGGAAGTAGAGAACTGCCTGTACATTATTGTTGATTTGTAAAGCCAGATTAGCTTGCAGGATTTAGCAAAGTTTACACGGTACTAATTATAAAACGCAATTCAGTCTCTGCACCAACCATATCCTATTTTCTGGGGGGATTTATGATTTTTATTAATATTAGAGTCATTATTATTTTGACAGGATCCTGGTTCTTCTGTCCTTGACATAAACTTTCTCTGAACGTCAAGGAACTGCTCAAAACTGCTCGACCGTGACCAGGGGGGCATTTGGCCAGATTCGTCTGGTGCGCCAGTTGTGCCCCTACCTGGACCGTGATGACCTGCACACAGTCACTCATGTGCTCGTCACTTCCTGGATCAACTACTGCAATGCTCTCTACATGGGGCTGTCCTTGAAGACCACTCGGAGGCTTCAGCTGGTGCAGAATGCAGCCGCGAGGGTTGTGATGGGAGTGTCCCGACACTCTCATGTCACACCCCTCCTGCATGACCTGCATTGGCTACCGGTTGCCCTCCGGATGAGATTCAAGGTGCTGGTAATGACCTATAAAGCCCTACATGGCTTAGGCCCGGGGTACCTGGCAGACCATCTGCGGCCACTGACAGCTCCCCATCGCCTGGTGCGCTCTCACAGGGAGAGCCTCCTTGGGGTTCCATCAGCCAGACAGTGTTGGCTGGCGATCCCAGGGAGTGGGCCTTCTCTGTGGGCGCACCTACTTTGTGGAATCAGCTCCCCCTGGGGCTCCGGATGGCCCCTGACCTTTGCTCTTTCCGCCGTGACCTCAAAACGTGGCTATTTGGCCTGGCCGGACTGGACTGAAGGGGTTTTTAATGGGGATTGCATCGGTTTTTATATTTGAATACTGAATTTTATGTGTTTTTTATCGTTGTGAGCTGCCCTGAGTCCTTTGGGAGAGAGGGCGGCATACAAGTTTAACATAATTAAATAAAATAAATAAATAAATAAAATTCTGGTGGATACAACAATATTCTAAAATGAAATATAACCAAAAGCAGCTTCAGGACGATCACTAGACTGGGAGAAAGCAAAAGCAGATTCTTACATCATTAATTAACAAACCTCATTGTTTCTAAAGCGTACAGTACATAGCAGAGAAGTCCGCTTTTTATTTCTTAAAAAGAAATACTTATGATTTACAAGACATTTAATCACATTTTTGTGGCAGCGGCTTCCTTTCTCTTTCCTTTCTTTTCATTCCCTCTTTTTCTGTGCACGCACGCACGCACACACACACACACACACACAGGGAACTATTGTTAATTAAGACGATCTCCATTATAGAGCTAATTAACAATTAGCATAAACATAATTAGCTAACACTGACATTTAACTCATTACATTGTTTAAACAATTTTCAAAAATTGCCCTTAGTGGCATTCTGTCATACTGAAATAATGGCAGTACTTTGTCATGTAAATTAAATGACATTTGTGTTGTTTCCTCTCCCATGAATGCAAGAAAGCTTTAAAATTATTATTTTTTTAAAAAATAAATAACCAGCTGTACAAAAGAAAGAATTTGAAGTAATGTTAAAAACTTGCATGGCCTACGTCTCACTTAGAGTTTATTACAGGTAATAAACAATGAGAAATATTAATAGCTGAACATCACTAAATCAAGCAGTCCTCTTATTCATATAGGGATATTCATTTTAGGGATTATTGTTCTTTTTTTTCCAGCTACAACTTCCTGGAATGCCTATAGAAAAGGGGCGGGGCTTCAGTCACATGTCACAGCCTCCATCTTGACTTTTGGGATGCTTCCATTCACACTTCTGCTCCAACACTCTTTTCTTCAAAGGGCATCTAATGAGCAAAAGTGAAGATTGTGAGATACTGCAAATCTGATGTATTATATCAGCCAATCTGGTTTTCTACGTGGAGCCAAAACACAACAAAACACAACAAGAAGAATGGATAACTCCAAATTGGCCACAGTGCAGTGTTGATGCTGTAGCCTTTCTTTGATTTCTTCCTCTGTCAATTAGGCGAAAGAGAACTCCAGACTTCTCTCACTAGATGGATGCAAGCTTAACTGCTCCCCATTAAATGGAAGAAGGAAGAATGGCGATCCTATGCTCTGATTCACACATTAGATCAAATGTGGGCCACCCAATAAAAAGTAGACCCAAAGAAGTTGTTGAACATGCAAGTAGGAGTGAATCTTACATCAGCCATTACTCATTGGTTCATTTTCCCTGGCTCAAAAAAAAACCAAGCTGACAGGCTGGACAGCTCCCTGTAAAAGGAGCTGCAGCCTTGGACAGCCCTCAGTTCCTTGTTATTTTTGTTGTTCCTTTTGCCTGAAATAAACGGTTGTTTTACTTCACTACGATCGTCCTGCCTCTCTTTTCGTGTCCGGACTTAAAAGAAGACATACGGCTCTGAAGCTCTTAGTGCTCCATGGGAAAATTCCTGTTTCTCTGAACAGCAATGTGACAGATGTGGAAGTAAATTGGTATTGATTGTGGAGAATGAATATTAACTTCTGCAGAGCAAAGAGCAGAGATCATGATGGAAGGTTGATGGCCACCCCTCCCTCCTTCCTCTGAATAATGTCATCACCAGGCTCAAGGTTGACTCAGCCTTCCGTCCTTCCGAGGTCAGTCAAATGATGACCCAGATTGTTGGGGGTGATAGGCTGACTCTGTAAACTGCTTAGAGAGGGCTGTAAAGCACTGTGAAGCGGTATATAAGTCTAAGCATTATTGCTAACTCCATGGGGGAAATTGGAATGCTAGGTTTTGAGGGGTCCTTGGTGCTCTTTCAGCTTTGCTGTTTTCTTGCAGATGTTTCCTTGTGCACTGATGATGTAACTTAGTTTGGTAATGAAATGTCTTCAAGGAAACAGCCCAGCTCAGAGATCACCAAGGATCTCACAGATTCCTCCTCCTCCTCCTCCTCTCTGCAAACCCCAATCCCTTCTAGAACTAATGATGATACATAGTTGGATTATTATTATTATTATTATTATTATTATTATTATTATTATTATTGGTACTTGTATGCTGCCCTATCTCCAATGGACGCAGGGCGGCTTGCAACAATTAAAACAAAACAAACAAACCATTAAAACAAAAATTCAGGTTAAAATTAACCAATAAAACTCAATAAAACCCAGTTAAAATTCTATTTTTTCTTGCAGATGTTTCATGATCACTGTTTCAAAGTTATCATGAAACCTCTGCAAGAAAACCACCAAGTTCAGAGAATGGCAAGGACCCCCCATTTCAACCCTGAGCTACAAATATTCTCCTTTATTGGTATGTTAGATTTTGTCCATATCAATAATAGAGTTTTATCTCCTTTGCTCTGGCCTTGTAAAGAGATTAACTTGGAACCACACTCTTACGCAAATAAAATAAAGGGGGAAAATCATTTTCTTCCTTCAGGTAAAGGGACATCTTCATCCATGACAGGCAAATATAATCTTGGCCAACTTTCAGTTATATTCCGAGCCAGTGTTCCGTGACGTGACCCTTGTCTACTTGCAGGAAATTTTTCGCACTCTCCGCTGCGTGCATGGAGATTTGATTTACACTGTGTGGCAGTGATCCGCCTGGGCTTCTGTGCAGTTGTGGCAGATTGCAGTTTTCATTTGGTAATGCTGGTTGCAAAGCTACACCACACACAAAACCAGGCCTGTACAGCCTCTGCACGAGAGCATTTGGAGTGTTGACCTAATCCAACCTAGTGGTGGGTTTCAAATTTTTTTACTACCAGTTCTGTGGGCGTGGCTTGGTGGGCGTGGCATGAATAGGTGGGCGTGGCTTGGTGGGTGTGGCAGGTGAAGGATACTGTAAAATCTCCATTCCCACCCCACTCCAGGGGAAGGTTACTGCAGAATCCCCATTTCCTCCCGATCAGCTGGGACTTGGGAGGCAGAGAATAAATAGATGGGGGTGGGACCAGTCAGAATTTTTACTACCGGTTCTCCGAACTACTCAGAATTTTCACTACCGGTTCTCCAGAACTGGTCAGAACCTGCTGAAACCCACCTCTGGTCCAACCCCTGCTCAAGCAGGAGACCTAATATTATTCCGGAGAAATGGCTGTCCTATCTCTTCTTGAAAACCTCCATTGATGGAGCAACCATAGCTTCTGAAAGTAAGTCATTCCACTGGTTGATTGCTCTCACTGTTAGAAAATTTCTCCTTAGTTCTAGGTTGTTTCTCTCCTTGCTTAGTTTGCATCCGTTGCTCCTTGTCCTGCCTTTGGGTGCTTTGGAGAATAGATTGACCCCTTCTTCTTTGTTGCAGCCCCTCACATATTGGAAGACTGCTATCAGGTTGCCCACAATTTGAAAACCCTGACCTATAGTCCTGTTCTTTGATTGTTCTCCACCACAACATTCCTGTGAAGTGTGTTGGGTTGAAAGAGCATGGAAGGCACAAGCTATCCATTTATCCAAAGTTATTCCTTACTGAAGGTTGACTTGAAGCTTGGTCTAATTTATCACAAATTTGCCCCAAATCCAATGATGACATCCAGATAAAGTGAAACAAATGAGTGTTTATCCAGAGTTGCCATTGCTTCCAAGATTTTCTTGGCTTTAAAGTATCAACGAGTCGTCAAACTTCTTAGGAAGTGGAAAACTACATTTTTTTCAGCCTTGCGTTCTCCATCACCTGAATTTTATTAGCTAATTTTTATTACCTGGCTTTAAGTCAGAGGGGAAAATGGGGTCGAAAAGGGCTCAGACCAGATCTCAGAAGCTTTTTACAATTTATCCCAAAGGTGCTTTTTCAAGAGACAACTGGAATTTCTGGTTTTTCTTTGAAGATGTTTCACTTCTCAACTAAGAAACTTCTTCAGATTCTTCTTCTACAGTCCTTTCAACTGTTCCCAGAAGACTCCACACCCATTTGCACCACTCAGGTGACCCTGAGGACACAGGTAAGCCTCCCGGTGACCTTAAGGACCTGCTAAAAGGATGCAAATGGCCAGCTGACTGCAAGGAGTATAAATCCTTCCTTCCCCAGCATGCAGTCAGAGCTTGAAGAAGCTCCTTGGATGAGAAGAGAAATGTCTTCAAAGAAAAACCAGAAAGTCCAGTTGCTTCTTGAAAAAGCACCTTTGGGACAACCAGGACCTGGAAGACTGAGAATCTCCATAGACATTTTTACAATTTAGTTCCCTGTGACAATATTGGGGAAATGAAAAAACTAAATATGTACGATAACACGGTGTTGCAGTGTAACAGAGAGGAAATCCAGGCATTGTAAAGGAGAAATGATCAAGCCAATGGCTACAACTGCTACTTGTTGAGGTCCATGGTTGATACCCAAAGATGCCAAGCTATTGGGAGAATCTCATCTCTTGAGAGAAGAGCTTCTTTCTCTAACTTCCTTTGGGGTGAATTTTGGGGGAGAGGGGAGAATTCCAAATACAGGGGTGAGGAAAATTCTCTTGCACAGTGTAAACTTTTAGGCAGAATACAGGCAGTCTTTGATTAATGACTGGTTGCTTAGCAACTGTTTGAAAATACAATGGACCAGCCTGAGGGGTACTTACTTACAACCCCTATTCCATTCTGGCATTGAGGATGTTACCTAGTTGGATAATGAAACATCTGCAAAAAACCCCACACCCAAAACCCACAGTCAAGCTCAGAGAACACCAAGGACATTTGAAAAGTTTTGGGATGACACAGAATAAATCTGTGCTGGATTTTGCAGGTAGGGATTTTAAAGATCTCCTGAAGTTTTCCAAGTGAGTTTATGCCACACAGCAAGGATGCTACCAAGTTTAGCAACCTGACTCGTGTACATTTCCATCCGGAGAACTAGATCTGAAATGTTGGTGCCCAACCATGCCTTACCTATGAAGGCCTGCTCTGCCGTTGATATATGGTCCCCCCCTTTCTGTTCCCGAGACATCCCTTTTCCCATGGGGGTTTAATGGCATGGGGAAAGGGAAGAGATACCCTCCACCCCGGAAAGGCCTTACAGAAACCCCCACAACTCCAGGGCTGGCCCTGGCAATGAAGGAATGTCATCTTCTGCTCGTGGAGCTGCGTTGGCCGGCAATGTTATGCCTCCCGTGGCTAAATCAAATGTCCAGGAGCGTTGTTCAGGGCTGATTTTGGCTGTTAAGTGCTTGTCAAAGCTCAGAGCCCTTCTCACGACTCTATAAAATTCAAAAGAATTATAGGAGCTCCAGGGTCACATAATTCATTGCACAGTAGATTTAACCTGCCGGCAAGTAATTCATATTTGTGGGAATAATATTGTTTTCCACTTTCAGAGAGTTATCGCTGTGTCTCCCTTCCAGGTCACTGTGGATATCAAAAATCAATTTGGAAAGATGGATACTGTCAGCAAATAAACCATGAAGGCAGCGATGCCTTCACTTTCCTCCACTCTTTCTAAATGGATCGGGTGAGGGACTCAGACTTTTCTTCTAAGCCTCGGCGGCGTCCGCTGATTGTCCTCCTATGGACACTTGACTCTCCAAATAAACCCTGCGTTTGTTCGGTTGTAAGGGTCACTTTTTCACACAGGGGGGCTTCCCAGCCCCCAGCCAGGCTCCGCACAGACCCTTCTTCACGGTTAGCAAGACTTTTATTACATTAGCTGCAGGGATCACCTCGACAATCGGAGTTTCTTTTATTTTTATTTCATTTTTTCCATCAAGCTGCTGAGTTTTTCTTTCTATAAGGAAAGTCTTATTTATTTCATTTTGGGGAGGGGGTGGTGGTGGTGGCGGCGGCAGGGCGAACCGCTCGGGTTTTCTCTTTAAGCCTGGCCATTCGGTTGAAACACATCCCCAGCGAGGTTACACTTAAAATGATTGGAGGGCTGCACTTGACAAGATTTAAAAAGCAATCTTTCGATTTGAAAATAGCCTCTGGGTCCCACCCGCACAAGGGCATATTAGTTATGTGTGAAAAGTGACAGTTGGAGTAAATGTGCAACTGAAGAGGTATCTCGGGGTAGCTGATGCAGGGGCCGTGGTGAGATCGGCGGATTCAAGGCCGAGCACAGCTGTAAGGCGACCAAGATTTGGTGCTCACTGTAATTTTTACAGCAATGAGCTTCTTTTTCTTCCAAATTAACTCTCCCACTCCCTCTTCATCCAGTTACAACGGGGACTTTGGCAACAGAGTCGGAGGGGACCTTGGAAGTCTTTATTTATTTATTTATTTGTTCAATTTATATGCCACCCTTCTCCGAAGACTCAGGGCGGCTCACAATACATTTTAAAAAATCATTATAAAAAACATTTAAAAATAAAAAACATTAAAACATTAAAACTCATTCATGGTCAGGTCTCGCCAGATCGCAAGAGTAAGATCAATGGCCCCAGACCTGCCAGAAAAACCAGGTCTTCACCGCTTTTTGGAAGGCCAATAGGGTAGGGATGATCCAGACCTCAGGAGGTAACTGGTTCCAGAGAGTTGGGGCAGCCACAGAGAAGGCCCTCCCCTGTGGACCTGCCAGCTGGCATTGTTTAGCTGACGGAACCCGGAGGAGACCAACTCTGTGGGATCTTACCAGTCGCTGGGAGCTATGTGGTAGAAGGTGGTCTCGAAGATATCCTGGCCCTGAGCCATGTAGGGCTTTAAAGGTAATGACCAACAGCTTCTAGACCAACCCCCTACTCAAGCAGGAGAGCTTATGCCATTCCAGACAAACGATTGTCCAGTCTCTTTTTGCTTGCTGGGGAAATCCTAGGAGTTAAAATCCATATGTCTTGACATTGCCAAAATTGAGGAACCCTGTCATAGATGGTGAGACCTTCTTATTTATCCCCAATACTGCTCAGCATAAATCCGATGGGTCCTACTCCCTGCTCTCTTTCCAGATCAAGAGATTCTTAACTTTAGCTTAATGATCCTCCCAACTATTAACAGAATAACAGAGTTGGAAAAGGGACCTTGAAGGTCATCTAATCCAACCCCCTGCTCAAAAGGAGACCCTATATAGTTCTGGACAAGCCTAGTCTCTTCTTGAAAACCTTGTGACCACAACTTTTGAAGGCAAGTTGTTCCACTGATTTATTGTTCTAGCTGTCAGGAAATTTCTCCTCAGTTCTAGGTTGCTTCTCTCCTTGATTGGTTTCCACCCATTGTTTCTAATCCTACCCTCAGGTTATTTAGAGAATAGCTTGACTCCCTCTTCTTTGTGGAAGCCCCTTAGATACTGGAACATGGTTACCATGTCACCACAAGTCCTTCTCTTCCTCAGACTAGACATATCCAGTCCCCACAAGTGGCCCTCATCTTTGTTGCTCTTCTCTGCACTCTTTCTAGGGACTCAACAACTAGAATCTCAACCCCAACTCATCATAGCTCATGACTGGATGTCCGGCATTTTGCAAGACTGATTCCTGTTAAGCGTCCAAATTTTGATGATATACTCACCAAAAAAAAAAAAAAAGCAAAACATCTAAGCATCTCTTTTTAATAGGTCCATTTTTATTAAAAGGCAGGCTTTTGAGCTAGAGAGAACATTTAATCAAGCAGCATGGAACTGTAACGGCTAATGTTAGTTTTGGTCATTTTAGATGGATAGTTGACTGCTTGATCATAAAAATATTAGCATTTCAAATGCGGAGGATCGGTTGACCAGAGACTGGGAAAATTCTTCCTTCTTTCCATTTATCTCCTAGTCATGTTTGAATCGCTCCTTACTGGCATCTGCCGGTTTTGATTAATATTAAACTTGCCAGTCATCTTTGTGAATTGGAGCAATTTCTTACAGGAAACAGCTTGAAGAGCCAACTTTCTGAGTAATTGGAAGCTGGCTAAGATAACCCGTTGCTCCGAGAACTTAATGATTCATGTCAAAAAGCTTAAGAAGGTCCCTACAAGCTGCTTATTTTCCAACAGGGTGTTGTACTTATATAATTCCAGTATTTGAGGGGCTCCTACAAAGAAGAGGAGGGGGGGTGTCAACCTATTCTTCAAAGCACCAGAAGGCAGGAGAAGAAGCAACGGATGGAAACTAACCAAGGAGAGAAGCAACCTGGAATTTAGGAGAAATTAACCAGCGGAACAGCTTGCCACCAGAAGTTATGGGTACTCCATCACTAGAAGTTTTTAAGAAGAGACTGGAATGTTTGAGCAGGGGGTTGGACTAGAAGATCTCTGAGTTCCCTTCTAACTCTGTTGTTTTGTTGTTCTGTAGTTCAATGTTAGAAAAATAACCCAATCTTGGTTAGTTGGTGGAATCAATTCCTCAGCTAGATTGTGGGCTCATCTTCATGGGGTGTGTTCGCATAACAGGTATGCTTTAATTAGGATTTCTACAGTGACTTGATGTCTTAAATGCTTAATAAAAAGCCAACAGAGGCTAAAACATATGAAGAAACAGTTGCAGGAATTGAGGATGTCTCCTCAATTTTAATGAAGAGAAGGACTAGGGGCGATGTTATGTCCTTATAAGGACACCCGCCTGGGATTGGTCAAAGATCCTTCGGCGGGAGATTTGAATCCCTGTCAGTTGGCGGTGCGTCTGCCGGAGCAAATATAAGGAGAGCTCCGGCAGCGCAGCGCCAGTTCAGTTCCCGTTAATAAACGTTGTTACTTGAACTCTGCTGGTCACTCTTCTTTCCTGCGCCGATCTAACACTGGCGACGAAGGACTAGAGAAGAACCACCGCGTGGCACGATCGCCATAACGAGCTGAAGTCACTCGACACGGACTGAGAGATGGCAACGCCGCAAGCGCCGTTCGCCTCGCTGGCTCCTTTCAACCCCAGCCGGGAGAAATGGAGCTCCTATATGATCCGTTTCCGCCAATTCCTCCGGGGAAACGGATACAACAACTTAGATGACGAGAGGAAGAGGGCTCTCTTCCTCGCTCACTGCGGCACCGACGTCTTGGAGCTCGCCGTCAACCTCGTCGCACCCAGAGACATTGAAGTCATGTCCTGGGTGGATCTGCAGACTGCCCTGCAAGACCACTATGCGCCAACGGGCACCCCCATATCGAATCGGTTCACCTTCCGCCAACGTAACCAGAAGGAAGGCGAATCTCTCAAAGACTTTGTGGCGGCATTGCGGCAAATCGCAGCAAACTGCGAGTTTGAGATCGTTGACAATGCCTTACGCGACGGGATCGTCTTCGGGATGAGAGATGCAAACCTCCAAAAGAAGTTCCTGAGCAGAAAAAGACTGTCCCTGAAGGACGTTCTTGAGGAGGCTACGGCTGCTGAAACATCCGAGACAGCCGCCGCTGCTATGCTCCAGTCCCGAGGGATCCATAAGATCCGCAAGTCGTCCTCAGAATCGTCTGATGACTCTGCCACACCGACCGACTCAGAGGGGGAGTCGACCGTTTTGAAAGTTTCCCGCCCATCTAGGCGGGAAATTCAAAAAGATGGCCGCCGCGCCGCCCAGTGCAGCAGTTGCAAGGGACACCATCCCCGCCAATCCTGCCGCTGGCGTGATGCAACCTGCAGACGCTGCCTTAAGAAGGGGCACATTGCTGAGGCATGCAGAGCCTCTGATCCGGTTCCAGAGTCGATCAGGCCCCGAAATCCTGAAAATCGCCGCGACTCCCAGAGGCCATCCAAACGGTCCTCACTCCAGCACAGCCGCGACGACCGCAACGGTTCCCACGGCGGCGCGGTGAATCAAACAACGATCGCCCTCACCAGTAACAACAGTGCCACCAAATTCCATGTGACACTGTTGGCTGAAGGCTTGCCGTGCACGATGGAAGTAGATTCTGGCTCCGTCTATTCCATCATCGACTGGCACCAGGTAAAGAGACTGAAGCCGGCACTTACGAAGCGCCAACTTGAACCCCTTCACTCCAAGCTGGTGGATTTCAGCGGAAATCCCATCGGCGTCATCGGAAGAACCAACCTCCAGATCGCCTTCAAACAGTTCTGAGGCCAGCTCCCCATCACCGTCGTGGAGCATAGCTGCCCGACGCTGTTGGGCGTGGAGTGGTTCCAGCCATTGGGGCTTTCTATTGGAGGCATCCACCAGATTAGCTCAGGTGAACTCGACTCACTCATCGGAGAGTTCCAAGAAGTCTTCGATGGTAAGTTAGGGACCTTTACAGGGAAACCCATCTCCTTTAATCTGGACAAGGGGGTAACCCCAATTCAGCTCAAGCCCCGCCGGGTTCCATTTGCCTTGCGGGCTAAAGTAGATGCTCAGCTAGATAAGCTGATTGCCCAAGGCATCCTGGAACCCATCAATCATGCTTCATGGGAGACTCCCATTGTGACCCCCATGAAGCAGGATGGATCTGTGCGCATCTGCGCCGACTACAAAGTGACCATCAACAAGGCGTTGCCGCAGAGCGCATACCCTGTGCCGGTAGTGCAACATTTGCTTCACTCACTCGGCAAGGGCAAAATTTTTGCGAAACTGGACCTGGCCCAGGCTTACCAGCAATTGCCAGTTGATCAGGAAACGGCGGAGGCTCAGACAATTGTCACCCATAGAGGCGCGTTCAAGTGCAACCGTCTCCAGTTTGGAGTCAGTGCAGCCCCAGGCATTTTCCAATCCATGATGGAATGCCTTCTCCAAGGCGTTCCAGGGGTGGTGCCTTATTTCGATGATGTACTGATCTCCGGGGACTCAAAGGCACAACTCCTTGACCGGCTGAGGCTTGTTCTCCAGCGGTTCAGGGAGAAGGGCTTGAGGGTCCGACGGGACAAGTGTACAGGAAGTCGAGTTCCTGGGCTATCTCATAGATAGTTCTGGCATCCACCCCACCAAATCAAAAGTTAAAGCTATCCATGAAGCTCCCAGCCCCAAAAACAAAGCGGAGCTTCAGGCTTTCCTTGGATTGCTTAACTTCTACGCAATTTTCCTCCAACAGAAAGCCACTATTGCTGAGCTGCTTCATTGCTTACTGGCAAAGGCGGCTTCCTGGAGGTGGGGCCGTGAGGAAGAGTCTGCATTCAGAGCCGTTAAGCAACTGTTGACTTCTGACAGCGTTCTCATTCAGTACAATGAGACGCTGCCCATCAGACTCACCTGTGACGCTTCCCCCTATGGAGTCGGCGCTGTTCTCAGCCACGAACTGCCTACCGGCTGTGAAGCCCCCATCACCTATTTCTCAAAGACTATGTCCAGTGCTGAACGCAACTACAGCCAACTGGACAAAGAGGTGTTGGCTATTGTAGCAGGGGTGAAGCGTTTCCATGAATACCTCTATGGACGGCGTTTCACCATTGTCACCGATCACAAGCCACTCCTGGGCCTCCTCGCAGGTGACAAGCAGACCCCAGCCTTCATGTCACCCCGAATGACTCGTTGGGCTATTTTCCTCGCCGGCTACTCCTACAGCCTCATCCACCAGCCTGGTAAAGCCATCGCGAACGCCGACGCGCTAAGCAGGTGCCCATCTGCTGACTCCGTGGAAGACCCGGCTCCCACGCTCGAGCTGCTGCATATTGACAATGACAGCAACTGTCCGGTAACATCTGCCGACGTGGCGACGCACACGTGGACTGACCCCATCCTTCTGCAAGTCCACTCCTGGGTCCTGAGGGGCTGGCCAGCTCGAATTGACAGCGACGACTTCAGCCCGTTCAGCCGCAAGCAAGGGGAGCTGTCCACCATGCGCAGCTGTTTACTATGGGGAGATCGGGTGCTGATTCCCAGCACGCTTCAACGAAGGACTCTTGCAGCGCTCCATAAAGGACACCCGGGCATTGTCCGGATGAAAGCCCTGGCATGGAGCTACGTCTGGTGGCCGACGCTGGACAAAGACATTGAACATTGGGTCGCCAGGTGTAGCCCGTGCCAAGAAGTCAGAGCTGCACCGCCTCAGTCTGACCCGATGCCTTGGGAAACTCCTAGCTCCCCCTGGTCGCGCATTCACATAGACTTTGCTGGCCCCATCCAAGGGCACCACCTCCTCATCGTGGTCGATGCCTACTCCAAATGGCTAGAGGTCATCCCCATGGCATCCACCACAACAGAAGCCACGATCCGAGCACTCCGGCGTCTCTTCGCGACTCATGGGCTTCCAGACGTCTTGGTCTCCGACAACGGGCCCCAACTTACGTCCGTACCCATGGAAGCTTTCCTGGCAGGCTTGGGCATCCGCCATGCCCTCTCCGCCCCTTACAGACCAGCCGGAAATGGACAGGCTGAACAGATGGTGAGGCTCACCAAGGAGTCGCTCGCCAAGATGGGCCCGGGTGATTGGCAGGAGCGCATTGACACTTTTTTGCTCACCCAGCACATCACGCCTCACTCTGCCACCAGAAAATGCCCTGCCGAACTGTTAATGGGCAGACGACTTCGGTCACCCCTGGACAGACTGCACCCTCAATACACCTCTGAGGTGTCCGCCACTGCCAGTCGCCAACTCCGCCAGTGTACCGTTGGCGACGCCATCTTCGCTCTCAATTTCCACGGCTCGCCAAAATGGCTTAAAGCTACAGTACACAGCACAACCGGTCCCAAATCCTACCGCGTTGAGCTGGAAAATGGACAGATCGTGAGACATCACCTCGACCAGTTCCGCAAAAGGTGGAGGGAAGTGAGCGAAGACCAGCCTGATGAGGTAGGCCTAAACCACCCCGGCGAGGTAGGCCTAAACCACCCCGGCGAGGTAGGCCTAAACCACCCAGGCGAGGTAGGCCTAAACCACCCTGATGAGGTAGGCCTAAACCACCCCGACGAGGCAGGCCTAAACCACCCCGACGCGGTAGGACCAAACCACCCAGACGAGGGAGGCCGGCGACACTCGAGAGGAGCGGGCACCCCAGCACCTAGCCTGACTCAAACTCCGACAGGGCTAGTAGATCGGGGACAAGATAAGCCGGGAACCCCGAAGCACCGCGGGGCGGATGGCAGTCAACACCCTGAGACCCGAGACCGACAGGCAAACAACGGGAGCCAAGTAGACCGGGGACAACCCCGCAGGGGAAGCCAACATCAACCCTGCGAAGTAGGCAACCGACGCTCCAGGGATGGGGACCTCCATCCAACTCACCAGAAGGCCCCACAACGACCAGCCGATCGCGCAGAAGACCAACCCTGTGAGGAAGGCCTCCACCACCCCGGCAGGGTAGGCCGACACCAACCCAACATGATCGAGCACCCCATCGACCAGAGGAAGCGGCGACCATCACCACCACGCCAGCCGCGCAGAGAGGGCCTACACCACCCCTGCGAGGTAAGCCTACACCACCCCGACAGAGCCGACCTGTCACCAACTCCTTCCGCCTGCCGCCCCGGGAGTAAGTCGGACTCAACCGGAGAACCCGGGGGCCTAACCCAACCACCACCACTGAACTCGCACCCTGACCCAGACCGGCGCGACTCTAACACGGAGGGGACCCGAGGGAGACCCAGGGACCTACCGTGGCTCAGGAGTTCCGGACCAGTCGAAAGCAGGGATCCACACCGGCGGCACCACGATCCGTGCAGGAACGAGGCAGACCAGCATCACCCGCAGGCGGAGGTCCTCGACCCGGCCGGAGGTTCGGGAACAGTGCCCGCGTCCTCGACGGCCAGATCCAGCCCGGCACCAGGGAGGAATCCCCGAGCCGAGGAAGCACCCTCCAGCATGGAAGGCAACCATCCTGGAAATGGACTGCGCAGGTCAGCGCGATTACGTCGACGTCCTGTATATTTAAGTGACTATTTTCCTTGAGTGACTGACTAAGAACTGGGGGGAGGAGTGTTATGTCCTTATAAGGACACCCGCCTGGGATTGGTCAAAGATCCTTCGGCGGGAGATTTGAATCCCTGTCAGTGGGCGGTGCGTCTGCTGGAGCAAATATAAGGAGAGCTCCGGCAGCGCAGCGCCAGTTCAGTTCCCGTTAATAAACGTTGTTACTTGAACTCTGCTGGTCACTCTTCTTTCCTGCGCCGATCTAACAGGCGACATGATGGCAGCCTTCCAATATTTGAGGGGCTGCCACGAAGAATAAGTGAGCTTATTGTCCAAAGCACCTGAAGGCCGGAAAAGTAGAATGAATGGAAGCTAATCAAGGAGACAAGCGACCTAGAATGAAGGAGAAACTTCCTAACAGTGAGGACAATTAACCAGTGGAACTGCTTGCCACCAGAAGTTGTGAGTGCTCCATCACTGGAGGTTTTTAAGAAGAGACTAAACAGCCATTTCTTTGAAATGATATAGGATCTCCTGTTTGAGCAGAGGGTTTAAGATCAGTAAAAGGAGATTACGTGACCCTGGGACAATGCAACCGTCATAAATACGAGTCAATTGTCAAGCATCTTAATTTTGATTAGATGACACAATGGGAATGCTGCAACGGTTGTAAGTGTGGAAAATGGTCATAAGTCACTTGTTACAGTGCCATTTTCACTTTGAATGGTCACTAAATGAACCATTTGCAAGTCAAGGATGACCTGTACTTAAAAAACAAGAACTTGTTAAAAGAGCGACTATTCAGGTACTAACTTGTAATCTTATTTTCTCCCTTAACTTTGTCCACTTATTCTTCAAAAGTCTGAGGAGCCTGAGTGGTGTAGGAGGCTAATGCCTCCTACTAAAGGCAGCACTTAACATCCAGCTGCCTGCAATTACATGAGTTCGAAACTCCCCAGGCTCAAGGTCGACTCAGCCTTCCATCCTTTCTAAGGTGGGTAAATTGAGGACCCAGTTGTGGGGGCAAGAAGCTGACTTTGTCTAAATATACAAAAGTATGAAGGCTATTGCTTAACGCATTGTAAGCCGCCCTGAGTCTCCGGAGAAGGGCGGCATATAAATCAAATTAAAAAAAAAAGTCAAAATGAAAGCCGTTGTTCAAAATAATCTGGGAATAAAGAGCGGGTTTTTTAAAATTTTATTTATTATTTATTTATTTATAAATTCAATTTGTATGCTGCCCCTCCCCGAAGACTCAGGGAGGCTATGCTGAGCATTTTATGATGCTCAGCTTGCTCTCTACCTCACTCCATAAATATCTGCTTGCAATATTATAATAATAATCAATAATAATTAGTAAGCCCCCTCTAGAGGAAGTTACTAGCCAGGCAGTTAGAGAAGAGTTGATTTTCCATTTCTCCCCCCCCCCCCCGGCCCCCAATTTTTATCTCCATTAAACCCTGGACTTGGATTTACTCTGCTTTTTCATCTCCATACTTTGGCTGCAATCGCTTATATTTATTTGCTATAAATGGCTATTCATGGGTAATGCCTCCTCTGCGTTTTCTTAGGTCATATTTACCATTTGTTTGTACTTCCCATGTTACGGGTGCCTATTTTGTGCAATCTACTCAGTGCTCACTTTGTTCTTATGAAAATAGCCTCACGGAATAAGTCTTACCTCACATATTAAGAGGGAAAATATCCCCCCTCCCGAATATCTCCGGCATAATGTAATGGTAGGCAATAATTCTATCGCCTCCCAAATCAAAAACATCCTTTAGAAATCAATATTCATTTTGACTTAAAGACAATTTATATGTGCGGGGAAGAAACATGGTTTGGCTTTTCATGGACGATATCACTTTGGACACTGGAGGGAAATTTTTCATTTAAAGCTTCCCCAATGAAATATATTTAATTTACCCCAGGAAGAAAGTCAAGGTAAGAGATAAGGGATTGTTTTGTTTTGTTTTGGGAATCAAATATTAGCCCCCCCCCCCATTGTTTCTAAGAGCTCAGTTGTCCAAGAAAGTCTACTCTACGATTGTGTTGCATGAGTTGTTAATGAAACACAATTTTGCTTCAAAACAGGGCCCAGAGACTACGGCTGAGGTTAATTGGGGAAATGAGCCTCATTCAACTCAGCAGAAGTTACTTCACAGTAGATGTGCCTGGAATTTCATTGCTGGGTTCAAGATTTCCTAACACAACTGACTCGGCGATATATAATTAATTTTCTTGCTTTGTGAAAGTTTCTGGTTTTCTATCACATTTTCAGGAGGCTTGAAATTTCCTTCCAAATTTCTCTTTGTGGCTGCGGAGGCCGTTCCCGCTAATATTATTATCGTTACCTGCTGTGGCTCTTTTTTTTGGTCAAAGTTTTGAAGTCTCCCTGCGGTGCTCATGGGTGGCAATGTTATGAAGAGGCTTTCTGTGATCCCGCTTTGGTTTTAGCTTGATCCTGGGAGGTTTGCACTCTCGTTTTGGACAAGCAATCTAGTCGATTTATCCATTCGGTTTGGTTGCCTAGCAACATAATTTGCATGAAGAAAGGGGAAAAAAGATTGGATGTGTTTCTTAATGACATCCTCAATTAAATTGCACTGTGCAATAGGACAGAAATACAATGTACATATGCTAACTTGTAAAAAAAACTCTTGAATTCTCTCTCTTCTCCCTCCCTCTCCCTCTCCCTCCTTTTCCCTCTTCCTCTCTCTTTCTCTCTCCCCCTCCTTCTCTTTCTCTCTCTCCTTCTCTCTCTCTCCATCTCCCTCTCTCCTCCCTCTCCCTCCTTCTCCCTCTCTCTCTCCTTCTCTCTCTCTCCCTCCCTCCTTCTCCCTCTTCCTCTCTCTCTCTCTCTCCCCCTCCCTCTGTGTGTGTGTGTGTGCTTTCAGAGCCTTCCAACCACCCATTATGGCTTAATTTTCTTCTGATTGCTGGTCCTTTCAGGAAGAGGAATAGGATGTCAAGGCAGCATCTACAATTAGGTGTCAGGATCTCTTCCCTGGAGCCCCTGAAGGAAAGCTTAACTACTCGTCTCTGATAGTCCGGCCGTCACTGTGAATTACTCAAGTGGCAAAGCAAGGCAAAAATTAAACACCTTCCTGCCAAGGGGAAATGAGACATTTCTGCTCAGCCTTCAGATAAGCTGGAACTGAGGACTCACTCAAGGAGCCACGTCTGGAGGAGCTTCTGGCTGCGCTGAAGAAGAAAACATTCCCAGAAAGAAAAGAAAATCGTTATTTTTAAACGTCATTTGGGAGTCTTCTAGCAGGACAACAAGAGCTTCTGAAGCACTTTGCCACATTTACTGTATGCCTCAGGGGTTGTCCAATCTTAAGGGGTTGACCATTTTAAGACTTCTGGACTTCACCTCCCAGAATTCTCAGAGTTGAAGTCCATAAGTCTTACAGTTGAAGTTGATAAATGTTCTGGGAGTTGAAGTCCATAAATCCTAAAGTCCACAAGTCTTAAACTTGCCAAGGTTGGATACCCTTGTTATACCTGATCAAGGCTGACACAGCCTGTAAGATCTTGCATGGGGTTTTTATTGCTGGAGGAACATCATGGTGGACTCTTGATACTTTTCCCACCTATCATGAACTCTAATTTTCTTTTCTTTTTCTTTTGGAAGAGAAGAGCGTCTCTTTTCCTGAAGAACCATCTTAATTGGTTTCATCCAACCAGAAGAAGATCAATGGCTCTTCGTTCCTCAATCTGGGATAATAGAATCATGAATCCTGGTCCTTGAAAGGCAAAGGAACATTAAGTAAAACTTCTGAACATCAAGAGCAGTTCAACAGTTCAAGGTTGACTCAGCCTTCCATCCTTTCTAAGGTAGGTAAATTGAGGACCCAGTTTGTGGGGGCAATAAGCTGACTTTGTATAAATATACAAAAGTATGAAGGCTATTGCTTAACGCATTGTAAGCTGCCCTGAGTCTCCGGAGAAGGGCGGCATATAAATCAAATTTTAAAAACAACAACAACAAACAAACAAACAAACAGGAGAACCAACCAATTAGAAATATGGAGAAGGAAGAAGATGCTCCATCATTGGATATGAATCCAAGGTGGATGCCCCTTTAACCAAGATAATTTACTTTGGATTAAGGAGAGGGCTGAATTTTCTGTCCTCAATAGCCCTCTGTGATTCTAAGAAAGCTATTTGGGTTCTAACCCGATTAAAAATTATAGTAAAGTTCTGCATATTGCTACCTTTCCCCTTTGTGGTTAGCTTTGATTTGATAGAGTAGATTTTCATTGATGATAATTTCTGTTCCCCCTTCTCCCCAAGGAGCAGTTTATTTAACTGAATAACAAACTATAAATGTTATTCCAGCAGTGCAAAAGTTGGACAGCCTTTCTGAAGAAGATTGAGGAGATGTAAGCAAAAACTAAAACGAGTGTTTAAATAATTGAGAGCAGTGTACATCTGACACACATAATTTAGAAGAGAATTCGGCTAAATTCTGCTTCCAAACTAAGCAGCCTTTAATCTTCTCTAAAAGGAAAATGTTTTTTTCATTTAAGGAGTGTAACTTAGAAATCCTTGCACAGGTTTCTTTGCTATTTGCCTGCTTACTTTTCTCACAAATTCTCAGCAGAAACCATCCTATTTCAAAATCAAATAATAAATACGCCGTATATTAATTCATCCCAGACAGTGGAGAATGAGCTATATTTTTGCTCCAGATGATCCAGACCACAAATCAGACTGAAGGAGACCGTTTCTAAAAGTCCAGACTGAGATTTGAAATCAGACCAAATACTTTGCACAGAATCTATGTAGATTTACGTGTTCTGTTAAACCCTTCTGACTCAATTCTCCAAAACTGATTTTGTTCGTTTAACTCATATAACATCAAACAGATGAATTGCACAAAGTGTGAATGCAGGAAAGAACTAAAACGAAGAAGCTTGGCTTTCTGTAAAGAAGTGTTATTAACATGTGGGAATCCTGAGTGAATGGAATTAATTCATGGGTCTTTCCCTTGGTATTCATTGAAGTGTATTGCTGTTCCATAGATGTGTCACTATTACTTATAAATCCATGGCAAAGGTTTACGGTAGTGGCCAGAGGCCTAACATACATACAAGAGTTCTAATTTTAAGGAGAAAGAACAGCCGTCATAATGTGGATTTCACCTGTCCGTAGAATGATTGACTGACTAAATGTCATCTCAAGGTGGGCTGGAGAGATAACCATTTGTAGGCAGCCGAACTGATTGCTTCCAGGGACAATTAGTTCTAGAACAAGCAATGGAAGATACGCCATAAGGTAATAAAGATGTTCAGCCAAGGTTGATGTCATTATGAGAGAATACCAAGTGGAATTTCATTGATGTAAATCATTCTTCTAAAAAAAATGCCATACGTGGGTCTTCTCCCACGTAAAATTGGAAGTGTCTTGGCGACGTTTCGACGAAGTCTCATTCGTCATCTTCAGGCTGGCGTTCTTCGTGCTTCCAGGACGAATACTTCCAATTCTACGCGGGAGAAGACCCGAATAACTAAAGACCTACATACAAACACCCGCGAAAACCTCAGAAAACATATATATATATATATACATCTTAATATACGTAGGAAAATCCCTGGCATAAAGAAAGATACACATAAAGACCTACAAAAATAAAATACTATATATATATATAAAGTCCCTTACTACTCTTTTATTCTATTATTCTGTCCAGATAGTTCACTTCCTTAATGCCACATTGGATAAGTTAGATGGTCTTATGATTTTTTTAAAATTATAAATTCAAACGTTCAAATTTGAATCACAATGTTGGTGTTATCCCAAATGAACTAGATTTCCCAAACAGCCTCACCTTTTGGGATCTGGGTGAGATTCGATATATAAATTTGATTCCAAGACAGTTTGTTCTGATCTCTGACTAGGAAGTCTTTCTGTTGCTCAGGTAGGAACGGTGATCTTCCGGGATAGAGATGGGGCTTCCCTGACTTTGAAAGGAGGCTAGTCAAGATATTCCTGTCAATGAGGTGACTTTTAATGTCTAACTATCATTTATTGTTACATGTGGTCAAGGCTGAAGTAGGGGTAGCAGGAATTGGTCCTAAAAGAATTGGCATGGAATAAGGTACCCATGATAGGTCGAATTCACCTCCTTAATGGCTACTACAAGTAGTCCTCAACTTATAACCACAATTGAGCTCAAAAGTTCTGTTGCTAAGTGAGACATTTGTCAAGTGAGTTTTGCCCCATTTTACGACTCTTCTTGCCACATTTGTTAAGTGAATCACTGAATCAGTCGTGTGAAAAAGGGTCCTAAGTAACTTTTTTCAGTGTTTAACACCTAAGTTGGGCATATTGTCAGACCAATTTGTTTTATAAGCAAATTACCTCTTGCCAATCCCAAACATACCTTTATTTTTAATAATTAATTAATAATTAATAGATAATAATAATATAGGTAATAAATGGATAATAAACAGTTTAATGATGATGATGATGATGATGATGATCTGTGATACATTTTAAATGTTCAGTTGACCGAGTTTCATGTTTAATGAATAACGATAATAATAATAACAACAATAATAGTTAATAATAATTCATAGTTAGCCTTCCATTCACAAAAAGTTAAGCCACTCAAGATGCATTCTGGAAAGCTAAAAATATACCCATAACAGAGGATATCAACTGCTGGGTTTAGCATATTTTGAAAATATGAAATGTCCTTTTTTTGTGCCATAACTAACACGAACGTAATTGAATTAATATTGATCACCAGTAATTGCTGCTTGTTTCTCAGGCCTGCCTGATCTTCGTGGGGGAAGAAACTGATGCTAAAAAAAAAAATCAGGCCTATCCCCCCCCCCCAAGCTCTTTTTTCTGCCTTATTATTATTGTAATAATGGGAGCAGATGATTTGATCTCTCTTTACACAATCCCGCAGCCGCCTGCTGCTTAAATAAACACGCCAACTTCTCTTGTCCCCGCAGGCCGTTTTCTCGGTAATTAAAATCAATAGGATCTTCCGTGGAAGACCTGCTTCCCCTCGTGAGCTGCAGTCTTGGTTGGGCAGCTGGGAAAGACAGAAATGAGGAAATTACGCAAGGCAGTTTTCTCACTTGCTTTACTCTGATCTCGATTTGAACATGGCGGAGAATTCGCATCCTTTCGCCTCCCTGTTTCCTGGCACCAGAATTGCTCTTGGTGCTGAGTGTCTCCCCAAGTACGCCCATCCGTTCTGTGCCCCCCACGAAAATGCAGGGCAGAAATATTCTGATGACCTTGAGATGATTAGGGTTGACATGGTAGCATCCTTCCAATATTTGAGGGTTTGCCACAAAGAAGAAGGAGTCCATCTATTCTCTAAAGCACCAGAAGGGCAGGACAAGAAGCAACGGATGGAAACTCACCAAGGAGAGAAGCAACCTGGAATGAAATGTCTATGGAGTTTCTCCATTGTCCAGGTCATGGTTGTCCCAAAGGTGCTTTTTCAAGAGGCAACTGGACTTTCTGGTTTTTCTTTGAAGCACCTTTGGGACATCCTGGAATTAAGGAGAAATTTCCTGACAGTGAGAACAATTAACCAGTGGAATAGCTTCCTTCCAGAATGGATGCTCCATCACTGGTGGTTTTTAAGAAGAGATTGCACAACCATTGTCTGAAATGGTCCTGGGTTTCCTGCCTGAGCAGGGGGTTGGACTTGAAGCCCTCCAAAGTCTTTTTTCCAACACTGTTATTATCTAATGATACACCTAAAGCGCTATTTTAGGAAGTCACCCTCATGATCCTATTGTACAATGCAAACTAGAAAAATGGGACAAGTATATTAATTACCTTGCTATCGGTTTAATTGGACAAATGTTTACATATGCCTATCTTGGAATGTTAATTCCACTGTTGAATTGGTTTAAAATTTTATATCCCCATTGTGTTGTATTTTAGTATAATGAACGGGTCATACCCCAGTCCTTGAGATGAGTTGGTTGAGTTGATGAGGTGGTACGGAAAATAAATATATTCAAGGAAAATGGCTGCTTGGATTCAGGGAACTCTTTAGGAGGAGGAAAGTATATTAGGTATTATTTATAAAAATAATAAAGGTGGAATATAAAATAAATATGGGCATAAGTAAATAAATAGGTGCGGGTGTACTATAGACCAGATACATCAACAAGGGCTGTTTTCGTGCTTTCCTGAGTCCAGAAATTGAATGAAAATTGGGCACCAACCTTCCCAACTATAACAGATGAACTAATTGTATAAGTTGGGGGAGGCATACCCAGGTTTGCACACATTTCTGAGGAAAAGAAAATTACGCAGAGATAATCTAGTTTCCTTACAAAATAGGGACAACAGTATAACGGAATAACCAAGTTGGAAGGTACCTTGGAGGTCTTCTAGTCCAACCCCCTGCTTAGGCAGGAAACCCTACTCCACTTCAGACAAATGGTTATCCAACATCTTCTTAAAAACTTCCAGTGTTGGAGCATTCACAGCTTCTGGAGGCAAGTTGTTCCACTGACTAATTGTTCTCACTGTTAGGAAATTTCTCCTTAGTTTTAGGTTGCTTCTCTCCTTGATCAATTTCCACCCGTTGCTTCTTCTCCTGCCTTCTGGTGCTTTGGAGACAACCCTTAAAGCTGGACTCTTTAGGAAGATCTGCTTGAAGAATAGCTTCATTTCTGTGCTTGCCTGTTTATTTATATGTTTATTAATTTTATTTAAATATCACCCTGTCTCCACAGTCCAGCATCTAACCTCCATCCCATAGCCGATAGGTTTTCTTACAGCTGTTTTTTTACAGCTGTTGAATAAATATAGCTATTGCATTAAATGGGGAGGGGGAGAATCTTTAACCATTTGTTTTGTTTAAAAATGGCAAAGCTTAAAAAAGAGCTGATGGTTCCCCTGAGCTATTTCACATCAACCCTCTTCCTCCTCCCCCTCCCCCTCCCCCTCCTATTTCACATCAACTTTTAGCCGTTCTTTGAAATAAGGAGTTCACCCAACACAGCTTTCATTTAAGCGAAGAGGGGGAATTCTTCTTCTTCTTCTTCTTCTTCTTCTTCTTCTTCTTCTTCTTCTTCTTCTTCCTCTCTTCCTCCTCCTCCTCCTCCTCCTTTCCATAAGATGGAGGTTAGGTCAGTCGGGAATTCTCCAGCAGGCTACCATGTCTAACTGAATGAAATTGACCTATTTAAGGCCCCTTCGCAGCCACTGAATTACATGATCATAGTTCAGACATCTGTTGGGGACAGTAATTGGTTGTTTATTAGAGCAGAGAAAAGTCACCAGCAGAGCCACACTTGCAAGACAATGAAAGCCGAAGCAGGAGGAGAGGCGCGGAAGGCAGGCCGAGGGAGATCTTGACAGACCACTGTTTGCCTGTGATAAGCCACGCTGATCATTATATGCACCTATCGCCTCGGTAGGACCTAATAATCCCTTTTAGCACTCATTCTCAGGTACCCGGAAGACAGAAAATAATACAGGTGAGACATTTGGTCTCGTGACCTCTCTGCAAATCTTCAGCGGACTTGCCGGAATCTGGTAGATTGCAGCCTACAATTAGTTTTAAATGTCAATATCAAGGTTGCTCGGGGATGTGAAATAGAAGAGCGGCTGGTTAAAGGAACCGCTTGGGCACCCCATTCCTTCAAGGAGGGGAGACGGCTTTGCCAAACGGGGCAGTCAGGACTGCATCAGTGTCTTAATTTGACAAGAATCACATGTGCCCAATGTTAGATTAAGTGCAGCATCGGTTGTTTGTGATACTAATGCTTATTTTAAAAACTCAGAGTATCAGATCTCTGGGGGAATCCTTCTTCTGTGACCAGCCTTTCTGTGTTCTAGGAAGGATTTGAGGGACCCTTGGTGCTTTCTGAGCTTGGTGGTTTTTCTTGCAGATGTTTCATTACTCCCAACTGGGTAACATCAATCGCTGCTAGCACGGTCCTAGCACTGATGGTGTTACCTAGTTGGGTCATGAAACGTCTTCAGGAAAACAAGGAAGCTCAGAGAGCATCAAGGACCCCTCATTTCAACCCTGAGCTACAAATATTTTCCTTTATTGGAAGGATTTGGTGGGGGTTTTTTGGGGGGGTGTTTTTTTTAGTTACCTAATTCTTTGCCCTGCAATTTTAGAATGAAAAAATTGGACTCTCCTTACCAGTTTTAATATTCACATAATGTTTTCTGTTCATACTGTTCAGTGGTGCCACCTATCAGCTATTCAAGCTTTTATTTGCCAGCAACTGTTAATCAACTAGATTTAGACTAAAAATAACCTTATGGTCTCTTTGAATGTACACTCATCAGCATACATTAAAATGAAATTTCATGGCATACAGCTCTCAAAGGGTCACCACCTCCGATAGACTCTACACAAACATGACTAAATAAATAAATAAATAAATATGCATGTACCTGCATACCCACAAGTACACAAGCAGCATTTGAACATGGGTTGAGTGCTCTTCTAAAAAAGAGCTAAATCCCTGCATAAATACTGACTGGCAGAAGAGATTCTTCTCTCTCTCTCTCTCTCTCTCTCTCTCTCTCTCTCTCTGTACTTTCACTATGTAAAGGTAAAGGGTCCCCTCGCACATATGTGCTAGTCATTCCCGACTCTAGGGGGCAGTACTCATCTCTCTTTCAAGGCCGAAGAGCCAGCGTGGTCATGTGGCTGGCATGAATAAACACCAAAGGCGTATGGAACGCTGTTCCCTTCCCACCAAAGGTCGTTCCTATATTTCTACTTGCATTTTTCACATGCTTTCGAACTGCTAGGTTGGCAGAAGCTGAGACAAGTAACAGGAGCTCACCCTGTTATGTGGCACTAGGGATTTGAATATATATTCTGGCTGAATAACAGAATAACAGAGTCGGAAGAGACCTTGGAGGTATACCACTGCAGACAAGTAGCTGTCCAGTGTCTCTTCTTAAAAGCTTCCAATGATGGAGCACCCACAGTTTAGGATGGAATGGGACAACTCGCCGCTTGTCATGGACAACTCGTCATGGCCAATTCGCCATGGCCAACTGGCTGTGGGACAATTCAACTGAATGATTTAAAATAATTTAAGAATTATTTTATTTTTTGTCACTCCCATTTCATTTGGTCCCTCCTTTGGCATCCTTTCTTTAATGATTCTATTTCACTATTTCTTCGATATTAATGCAACGCTTGTCCTGTGGTAAGTTGGCTGTAGCGAGTTGTCGTAGAGCTGCTTATGGAGGCAAGTCGTTCTACTGCTTCATTGTTCTCCCTGTCAGGAAATTTCTCCTTAGTTCTATGTTGCTTCTCCCCTTGTTTAGTTTCCATGCGCTGCTTCTTATCTGTTGTGGCAGATTCTGACAGTGAGGAGGTTGGGGAGGAACATGGGCCAGTCCTGGAGTCTGGGGAAGGCTCTTATGGGTGCTCTGCGTCAGAGGCAGAGAGGGGGCCAGGGCCGTCTGACAGTTCTCAACTGCCTTCAGAGTCAGATATCAATGGGGCAGAAGAACAGCTGGAGCCTGTTCCCAGTGTGCGCATGCGCAGAGTTGCCAGAAGAAGGGAACAGCTAAGGAAGAAGGATTGACTCAGGAGTAAAGCCACAGGTGGACGGTGAATGGCCCCTCCCAGAGGGAATAAAGAGGAGTGAAAGGGAAGGGGAGTTTGCAGGAGACAATTAGTTCAATTCATGAGGGTGAAGATCTGTTCTTGACTTCTTGCCAAGTAATTGTTGCGACAGCCTGGTGTTGTATATCGGCCTGGCAACTCTCCAATCCTGATAAAGGTCTGTAGTTGTGAAATCTCATGACAGACTGTTTTCTGAGACTTTGGTGGAGAGGAATTTCCCTTTAACCTAAATAGAAGATGAGGACGAGGAGCCTGCTTCATGCTCTCAGGAGGCCTAAGTCAGAACATTATCCTGCCCTCAGGTATTTTGGAGAATAGGTGGACCCCCTCTTCTTTGGGGCAGCCCCCAGATAGTGGAAGACTGCCATTATGTCCCCCCCCCAGTCCTTCTTTTCACTAGACTAGACAACATAGCCAATAGACAAGAACATAGACAACATAGCCATAGACAAGAATACCCAATTCTTGCAACCGCACTTTGTATGTTTTAGCCTCCCTTCTAAAGACTTTGACTTAGTTGTGGGAAACCTCTAAAAGTAATTCCCGCTAGTGCTTACTATTTCTTTAAAAAATGGGTCAGTAGATTTTGAATGCATGAACCAAGTGCACACAAAAACTTGCTGAATGTCATTCTTCAGGCAAAGCCAGTTTCTCTAGACCGAAAATTATTTTATACCTCAGTAGCTCAGGTATTTTATCTGAGGTATTTTATACCTCAGATCAGCCAGCCTGGCAGGGCCCTCTTGTTCTTCTGCATTTTGGTTTTAAGGAAAGGCAGCGTGTGGTGCACCCCAACGATGCCGTGGAAGTGATGTCCCAGTGCCTTGAAGCTGTGCGGGTCTGGATGGGGAGAAACAGGCTTCGACTCAACCCCTCCAAGACTGAGTGGCTGTGGCTGCCGGCGTCCCGATATAGCCAACTGACTCCATCATTGGTTATTGGGGGCGAATCATTGGCCCCCACGGAAAGGGTGCGCAACTTGGGCGTCCTCCTGGATCCACGGCTATCTTTAGAGGAGCATACGACAGCTGTGGCCAGGGGAGCTTTTTATCAGGTCCGCCTGATACGCCAGTTGCGGCCCTTTCTAGATCGGGACTCCCTACGCACAGTCACTCAGGCGCTCGTCACGTCTCGCTTTGACTACTGTAATGCTCTCTACATGGGGCTCCCCTTGGGATGCATCCGGAGGCTTCAGCTGGTACAGAATGCGGCCGCGCAGGGGATTATGGGAGCGACAGGGCGCTCCCATGTGACACCTCTCCTGCGTGAGCTGCATTGGTTGCCGGTTGATTTCCGGGTGCGTTTCAAGGTGTTGGTAATCACCTTTAAAGCGCTCCATGGCTTAGGACCAGGGTACTTACGGGACCGCCTTCTGCCACCTATTGCCTCCCACCGGCCGGTTCGCTCCCACAGAGAGGGCTTCCTCAGGGTGCCGTCAGCCAGACAGTGCCGGCTGGCGACCCCCAGGGGGAGAGCATTCTCTGTGGTAGCCCCCACCCTCTGGAACGATCTCCCTCCAGATCTGAGAACTATCACTGACCTCCGGACCTTTCGTCGGGCTTTGAAGACTCATCTCTTCCAACTTGCCGGACTTGCCTGATCCCTCCTATTTTTAAATATTTTAAATTATTTTAAATTTTTAGAGTTTTAGAGTTTTTATTCGGTTTGTATCTTCAGCCTAAATTTATATTGATTTTAGTACGTTTTAACTTATTGTATTGTATTGGTTTTAATTGGCTGTTCACCGCCCTGGGTCTGGAAGGAGAAGGGCGGTATAGAAATTTAATAAATAAATAAATAAATAAATAAATAAATGCAGCCCCCCTCTCCCTCACCCCCCCCCCCCCCGTGCTTAAACCGAGTCAAGAGCAGGGGTTCGAGGCAAGGTATAAAAAATAGGAAACGGTGTGTTAGGAAGCAGAAAAGATAACAGGTCCCTTTCTAACACAACACCTGGAGAGTCAGGAATGTAGATGGAGGAAGTTAAAGGCAGGAGGCTCCATCTCACGTAGGCTCATTTGTCAAAGCCGCCTGTTTTCGTCAGGCCAGGAAGCAAACTTCACTTTTCATATAAATGATTATGAATATAGTGCCGAGTTCAAAGGTCCAGTTATTCAGACAGCCCAGGTGACACAGTCCACCTAACAGGTGAAGGATAGTTTCTTTCCCTGAGAAGACCCTATAAATCAAGCTGAGAAGGCTGACATCATGAAATTCGTGTTAGAAAGAGTAATTGCCTGCAAAAATATATATGAAATCCTGGACCCTTCTGCCAGGTTTTCCCCGTTTTTTTCCTTTGGAAAAAAAAAGGATATTAATCAGCTTTTAACAGATAGGCTGATAGCAGACTAATTATGGTGTTCACCAGCTTTATACATCGGACAAATAAATAAATAGAAAGTTTAGAAATTGAGGAACAAACATTTCCCTCCCCCCCTAAAAAAATGAGTTAAGAAGAAATGGGACAAGATCATACTATGATTTGACACTGTGCTCACAACTGGTGAGAAAGATACTAACCAGTCTCCAGAATGTGCTGTTAGGCAGGATGGGAAGTGTAGGCTGATATTTAGCAGCTAAATAGAGCAACTCACAGGCTGAACATAGAAACACAGAGGTTGGACAACCATTTGTCTGAAATGTTATAGGATTTCCTCCCTGAGCAGGGGGTCGGATTAGAAGACCTCCAAGGTTCCTTCCAACTCTGTTTATTCTATTCTGTTCCGTCCCGTCCCATCCTGTCCCATCCCATCCTGTCCTGTCCCACCCTACCCTACCCTACCCCACCCCAACCCACCCCATCCCATCCCATCCCATTCAGTGGTGGGTTTCAAATTTGTTTACTACCGGTTCTGTGGGCGTGGCTTGGTGGGCTTGGCATGGCTTGGTGGGCGTGGCTTGGTGGGCGTGGCAGGGCAAGAATACTGTAAAATCTCCATTCCCTCCCCAATCCAGCGGAAGGTTACTGCAAAATCCCCACTTCCTCCCGATCAGCTGGGACTCGGGAGGCAGAGAATAGATGGAAGCGGGGCCAGTCAGAATTTTTACTACCGATTCTCCAAACTACTCAAAATTTCCACTACCGATTCTCCAGAACTGTTCAAAACCTGTTGAAACCCACCACTGATTCCATTCCATTCTATTCTATTCTTTGAGATTTTTTTTTTAAAAAAAAATTAAAATGTTTGTCGGATGATGGGTGGGTGTTTATCTCAAGCATTTTAAACTTAGTCATGGATGAGTGGCCTATTAAGTCTGCCCTTTGAGCTGTCTCTTTTAAATGTAATTTAATTTTTAAAAACTTTGTCTGATGATGGGCATGTGTTTATCTCAAGCATATTTAAACTCAGTTACTGAGGATTGAACTACCTCTGCTGGAGGTTGGTTCCAAGCTTCCTCTGCTCTTTCGGTGAAGCCATCCTTCCTAACTTTACTGTGGAACGTTTCTCCTGCCGGTTTGAGGTCTGGTCCCCCTGTTCTTGATTTTGGCTTCATGTTGAAAATGTTGCCCTCTACAACTTTAATATATTTAAAAGTTTCGGTTATATCCCCTCACTTTCCCTTCTGTCCTTCCTAGCGCTACATATTCATTTCCTCCAATCTCTCCTGATATGTTTCTTCCCTCAGACCTCACACCATTTTGTTGTCTATCTCTGGACTCTCTCAATCTTACCAATATCCTTTTTTAAGTGAGATCTCCAGGCTGGAGACAGTATATTCCAAATGGGGTCTGACCAAAGTCCTATATAGTGGGGTTAAGACATCCTTTTTCCTGCTGGTGTTCCCTCTAGGGAAGAGTTTTACCTTTCAGAATATGGGTCTGGTCTGGTGCTCTTCAGAAGGTAAGGAAACAACCAGAGTGCACCAAGGACTCTTCATTTCAGCCCCGACCCACAAATATTCTCCTTTATGAGGACTAGTCTTATGAAAAGAAGGAGTAGGGGGACACACACACAATGGCATTGTTCCAATATTTGAGGGGCTCCTACAAATTATCTTCCAAATCCAACAATGGATGGAAACTAACCAAGGAGAGAAGCGACCTAGAACTAAGGTGAAAATTCCTAATGATGAGAGCAATCAACCAGTGGAACAACTTCCCACCAGAAGTTATGGGTGCTTCATCACTGGAGGCTTTCAAAAAGACAACTGCTGTATTTTTTGTAGTATAAGATGTACCTTAGTTTTTGGGGAGGAAAAAAGAGGGTGGGGAAATTCTACCTACCAGGTATTCATCTGGCTATTCTTTAGCCTGGTCAACTTCTGCCTATTAGTTCACTCACTGGTTTTGAGGTTGGGGCTGGTTGGGGTAAAAAACAGCTGATCGTCAGAGGGAGCAGCAATTAGAAAAGCAGGCAAAGCATGGACGATTGCTTCACTCGCGTTGGGGCTGAAAAACAGCTTCAAACAGCTGATCCTCGGAGGGAGCTCCAGTGATTAAAGCAGGCAAAGTGCAGAAGGGGTAAGAGAAGGCAGCAGCTGTCCTGGGTAGCCATTTTGGCCACCACGGAGGGTTACATTCGGAGTATAAGACACACCCAAATTTTCAGCCTCTTTTAGGAGGGGAAAAAATGCATCTTATACTCTGAAAAATACGGTATTTGTCTGAAATGGTATAGGATCTCCTGCTGGAGCAGGGTTTGGACTATTGCTTAATGCATTGTAAGCTGCCCTGAGTCTCTGGAGAAGGGCGGCATATAAATCAAATTAAAAACAAAACAAAACAAAACAAAACAAAACAAAACAAAACAAAACAAAACAAAACAAAACAAAACAAAACAAAACAAAACAAAACAAAACAAAACAAAACAAGAAGATCTCTCAGGTCCCTTCCAAGTCTATTATTCTATATTCTGTGTTTTCAAGATTGGGCAGCCATTTGTCCAGAGTGGTGCTGTATAAGGGCTTGTATCTCATGCTGGGGATTGAATTTCGAAGACCTCCAAGGTCCCTTCCAGGCCTGGGGTTCTATGAAGTGCAGGGCAACCTTTTCATCCCTTGTAGGTTTTGTAAACATATGCAGACATTCAGCTGACATTCTCCGATGATCGCCGTCCACCGTCTTTCCATTCACCCTTCCTGCTGTTGTGCAACTATCGGCAATTTATCTCCGTCTCGCCTCTCTTAAAACACTTTTATCAAAATTGGCGGTCAAGCAGAGCTGAACCATGGAGGCCTCAATCTTAAATGATTTTAATTTGGGGAAGATTAATGCGCTCCCCAGGGTCAATGCTGCCGCCTTTGGTTATCTGCCTTGATGGGTGTCAGCTAATTTCTGCAGTCGGACAGTAGAGGAGACTCCGCATGTTGATGTCTCCAAAGTCGGCTAATGGACGAGGGGAATGGAGTCATTTCCCCAAATTTCTTCAAATGAGAAAACGCTTCTCTGCCTCCCCCCCCCCACGCCCGCTGAACTACTGAGTCAATTCCACTCGAGCTGATTCTTGGAGATATAGGCAAATATTTCATTCAAAGGAGCGGTAAACGTGTCAAAACATATTTTATCAAGGTTGCTTGGAAGATTGAAGATAACCAAGTAGCTTGAGAACAAACACAGGCCACCATCAGGGGCTGCGTAGTTGCCAGGGGAGAAGGAAAGGGGGCTTGGAGCAGACCCCTCTGAGGGAGCGGCTGCTTTGAGGCTTGTGCTCCTCTTTCTTCCTGGCAAGTGGGGACCCCAAAAGGTGGCAGAGTCATAATCACCCCAACAGTTGGCTAAGTAACAATAACAATGGAAAGTACTAGAGAAATAACTGCTTTAACATTTGCAGAGGTGGGTTTGATATCTATGTATTATCTGCCTGCCTGCCTACCTACCTATCATCTCTTTCTTTCTTTCTTTCTTTCTTTCTTTCTTTCTTTCTTTCTTTCTTTCTTTCTTTCTTTCTTTCTATCTCTCTATCTATCTATCTATCTATCATCTATCCAACAATCTGAGAGCTCAGATTGTTGGAGGCAATATGCTGACTCTGTAAACGGCTTAGAGAGGGATGTAAAAGCACTGTGAAGGGTTTTATAAGTCTAAAGGCTATTGATAATCTATCTATCTGTCTGTCTATCTATCTATCCTCATCCCCATCTTCATCTTCGTCATATATATTTCTCTATCATCTTTCTATCGATCATCTCTCCCCTCTCATCTTTCATTTAAATAAAGTTTATTATAATGTAAACTATATAAGATCAGAAAAGAAAGGGAAAGGAGAAAAAGGTGCAAAGGTATAGAAAGAAAAAGAAAAGGTGACTTCTGAGATATTTTGATGCTGCAGATGAGAGAATACAGTTCCAAACTCCACTTTTATCTAGTAGATACCAGCCATAGGTATAGCAACAAAGTTGATCTAACTGCCAAAACCTAAAATCAAAGTTTCAATTTTTTCCCTGTTTCGCACATAAAATCCAGAATCAGAGAACAACAAATCTGGAGAAGTTCAATATATTTTTAAAACCTTACAAATAAAAGTGGTTCATGAAAGCTTGGGTGGAACCCATAGCCAGCCTCTTCTATTTACGTAGGCTAATTTACCCAGGGAAAGCATTGGGGTGGGGGGGGGGGTGCTGGAATGGGCTCTTCAATCAAGACTATAAAATATGCGTTCGGGTAGATTCAGGTCAAGAAGCTAATAGTGGACCGGGTGAAAAGGGATCATTTTGGCCCAATCACATTAAACAGGATTGATAAAATAACAAAAGCCAGCCAGTTATTTTTATTGTTATAATGAACTGTTTTTACAATTTAAAAAAAAGATTTATGAAGATTGGCCCCAAGGCAGTGAAGCTACTTTCAGTTGCTTGGAGAGAGATGTGAGTCAGTTTGCAGGATGTACTTTTTTGGTAGACCCTCGTGTAGTTAAGCGGAAGGGAGGTAAACTCTGGAATTTCCTTGCAATTTTGCTTGAAGTACATTTATTTTTTTAATTCATCCACCAGCTGAAATCCTTGGAATTTGCAGTTCTCCAAATGCAGCTGTTCCTGGGTAGGAAAATGTTTTCAGGAGGAAAAAAAAAACATGTTCTCAAAAGTCATGTACAATAATGCATTCTGTTATAGAAAATACTGTTTGCAAAAATGTGTGAAATAAACAATATGCTTTAAAAAATGTCCGCAAGTGTACTGTATACATTGATGGTCATGTGTTGAAATGAAGTCACAGATGAAAAAAATAAGTAACTGAGAAGATACTGCAGGCGACAGTTTTGCCCATTCTTAATTAAACTTGGATTATATCATTATTATTGTTGTTGTTGTTGTTATTGTTGTTTGCTGTCATGAATGCTTTACAGTTCTTGTGGAATCTTTTTTAACAGTAATTTTATTAAAGTTACAGTAACAAAAAATTTTAAAAACCTAATAAAAACTGGAAAAAAACATTGATGGTTTAGTCTAGCAAGCATTTATTCCTTGTTATTTATCCCTGTACTTTACTTTGTAGTTTGTAAGTTTAAAATATTCAGAAAACCAACAATTCTGAATTTTATTTATTTATTTTAGAAGAAAAACAAGGTTTAAGCTATATATTAGCCTGGATAGCTCAACAGGCTAAAAGCAGTCTAAAGCCTGTTATTAACATCCAGCTGTCTGCAATTACACCAGTTCGAATCTCCCCAGGCTCAAGGTTGACTCAGCCTTCCATCCTTTCTAAGGTGGGTAAATTGAGGACCCAGTTTGTGGGGGCAATAAGCTGACTTTGTATAAAAAATATACAAAAGGATGAAGGCTATTGCTTAACGCATTGTAAGCTGCTCTGAGTCTTCGGAGAAGGGCAGCATATAAATCTAATTAAAAAAAAAAGAGTTTGCAACTTCTTTTAAAAAGTCATTTAACAACTCTTTATGTACAAGTGTCCGGTTTTTATTCTGGAAGGTAGAACATAATTGGGATCTTTAGACTCAGCTTCTTTCTGAGCACAAAGTCCTTACACTTATAGACTAAATTTAGCAGCTTGGTAGAAATCTGCAGGTGAAGGTACAATTAATTTCAATTTACCAGACCGTATGTTGCTAGTCGCACAGCCATGAGTAAAATTAAATTGGAAATCACAATTAAAAAATTGCAACCTCATTGTGCAACAAATTACTCAGATTAAAAGTCTAGGAACATTAGACTTAAGCATCTTCCTTATAGCTTTATGATCTTTGATGCCTTAATCTGATTTACATTTCTTTTTTTTTTTGCTCAAATATCTACTTCTTTATATCTAATTAATTTCTTCTTCTTCTTCTTCTTCTTCTTCTTCTTCTTCTTCTTCTTCTTCTTCTTCTTCTTCTTCTTCTCCTCCTCCTCCTCCTCCTCCTCCTCCTCCTCCTCCTCCTCCTCCTCCTCCTCCTCCTCCTCACTTCTTTGTCTATTTCCAGAACTTTGCAGTGTAAGCGAAGTGAATCTGGTGAGAACAAAGTTAATTCTTCATAAAATACTCAAGAGTACAACAAATAACAGCAACATGGTAAGTAACTTAGGCTAGAATGATTGACTTAGGATACAAGGCTTGCTCTCCACTTAAGTAGAGGGAGGCTGCAGCCTTAGGCAACACATTCTGGGTGTGCCAGATGCGTCACACAACCTACCACATGGCTCATAATCTAGCTGGTTGCTTGTTGCTGTTGGAGAAGCAAGTTTCCATAGCCATCCAAACAGGGTTTGAGGGTCTTAGTTTTTAGACAATGCTTGGGGCTAGCTCTGTTGGGCTGTCAAAGGAATATTAGAGCCTTAGGGTATCAATGAATAAAGTTTCAAATATGCCCTTGAAAAGGGATGAAGGTTAGGTTTAACTGAACAATGGTTTAGGTTGCTTTTTGAGCCCTTGCTGATTTAGGATAGTAGAAAAAGAAGGCTGGGGCCTTGGTGCTCTCTAAGCTCAGTTGCCTTCATTACCCAACTTGACATTTCATTACCCAACTTGGTAACATCATCAGTGTTAGAAGAGAGAGGAGGAGGAGGAGGAGGAGGAGGAGGAGGAGGAGGAGGAGGAGAAGAAGAAGAAGAAGAAGAAGAAGAAGAAGAAGAAGAAGAAGAAGAAGAAGAAGAAGGCATTTCACTTCTCATCCAAAAAGCTTCATCAGTTCTGATGGCAGAGGGATCTCATCCAAGACGTTCAGATCATCCATCTACCATCTGAGGATCCATCACAACTGATGAAGCTTCTTGGCTGAGGGTGCAGATGGGGGAAGCTGGAAGCCAACCAGAAGGTTTATGTTAGGTGTACATTTGTTAGTACAAGTTTCTGCATGGTCATCGTAGCAGTTGCAGTTGATGGGAAATCCAATGGATTGCAAAACATGCTTGAATTTTTCCATTTTCATGCCATGCCATATAAAGTCCTGTCTTCTCAGAGAACTGGCTTTCTCTCTCTAGAACTTTTCCTCCTCCTCTTCCTCTTCCACCTCCTCTCCTCTGAAAACCCCACTCCCTTCTAGCAGTGATGATGCTACCTAGTTTGGAAGATGAAACATCAGCAAAAAATCCACCCACCTCAGAGACCGCCAAGGACCCCTCTATGTCAGATCTGTCAAATGCTGCATGTTTATACCGAAAGACTTCATAGCTACCTATTGCTTCTCCGCAGTGGGAGAAATACATCCAAGATGGAGCCTCAAACGGAGCCTGTCACTTCCGAGTCTTCTTCTAAACAAGAATCCAAATCAGGGCGTATTTTCAAGTGAAAAAGGAAATGGGTTTGAGACCCAAAACTGAGCTCTGGAATAAGGATTTCCTTGAAAAGGTTTCCAGTAAAATGGCTTCCCATCCACCCTGGGCCTCCTCCTCTGCCCGATACACACAACTATTTAATTTTTCCCTGGCATAAAATAATAGAGTGCCGTGTATCTATTACAGATGTAAAGAGATTTAGGCTGCCACAGGTTTCAGAAGCACATTCAGAGCCCTAACAAAGCTGGGTATAATAGGGATTTCTTGCCATTATCCATTCAGCAAGTGTAATAAATGACTCGGCCGCAGCCTGCCATATACCACCGGCCCAGATAACAGTTGAAAGGAGAAAATTAAATTTTGCTTTTGTTGAAACATTATGATTTATGTATTTGTAATATAGACTGCGGTGGGCAATTGAAAAAAAAAAGAAGAAGAAGAAAAAGGAAAAAGATTGCTGAATATACTTCATGGTTAGTGATTGTACCACCGGCTGCTTGAAATGTGTGAACGCAGCTTGTCTGTGTTCTTTAATAGTAATAAAATCACACGCATTTCCATTAACCTCTTCATTTATGTAGATTTTTTTTTTAAAGCTTTGTACAGGAAGGTGCCGAGAAGATGCACCATTGATTTAAGCCACCGAAAAATAACTCTGTTGCGGCTTATGGACTTGGGGGAAAGAGGCATCTATGCAAGAGGGATGTAGGATAGAAACAACCATCCATAACTTTTAGTATTTTTTAAAACAATAATTTTCTTTAAATGGGGTGTTTCCCTCTTTGCTGCTTCTTTAAACTGGGCCACAAGATATTCTTGCATCCTCAGAGTTTACACTTTTCGATCTATCGAATTATTGTTAAGCATGGGAGAAGTTCGTGATTTTGGTAGATCAAACTATGGGACTTGCTGGAGGAGGATGGCAACAGAAAAAAGGAGCTATTCACCTGTCCTTTACAATACCGGTAGTCCTCGACTTATGACTGCGATGGAGCCCAAAATTTCTGTTGCAAAGTGAGACATTTGTTAAGTGAGGTTTCCCCCAGTCTATGACATTTCTTGCCACAGCTGTTAACTGAATCACTGCGGATGATAAGTTAGTCACCTGATTGTTAAGTCAATCTGCCTTTCTCACTGATTTTGTCAAAAGGTTGACAAAAGGGGATCAGGTGACCCTGGGATACGGCGACCATCATAAGTATGAACCAGTTGCCAAGGGTCTGAATTTTGATCACATGACCAGGGAGATGCTGCAAAAGTCATAACTGTGAAAAACAGTTATAAGTCACGATTTTCAATGCCGTCGCAATTTCGTTGCAACTAAACGAACTGTTGTAAGTCAAGGGTTACCTATATATTGAATATTGCTCAGGGTTGAACTGTGTATTCCTTGGTCCTCTCAGCATTGCAGACACACACAACACTGAAGCTCTTGCCTACCAGCAGTGTGTGGTGGCAGCCAAAAAACCCAACACAATGCTAAACTGCATTAACAGAGGGATACAATCAAGATCAAGGGAGGCCCTAATACCACTCTATAAAGCCTTAGTAAGACCACACCTAGAATCCTGCACCCAGTTTTGGTATAAAAAAGGATGTGGAGACTCTAGAAAGAGTGCAGAGAAGAGCAACCAAGAAGATTAGGGGACTGGAGGTTAAAACATATGAAGAATAGTTACAGGAACTGGACCTGGCTAGTCTAGTGAAGAGAAGGACCAGGGGAGACATGATAGCATCTTCCAATATTTGAGGGGCTGCCACAGAGAGGATGGGGTCAAGCTATATTGCAAAGAACCTGAATGCCACACAAGGAACAATGGATGGAAACTGAACAAGGAGAAATTCAACCTGGAAATAAGGAGACATTTTCTGACAGGGAGAACCATCAACCCATGGAACAGAAGTTGCTTCAGAGGTTGTGGGAGCTTCATCAGTGGAAGCTTTCAAGAAGAGACTGGACTGCCAATCTGTCAGAAATGGTGTAGGGTCTCCTGCTTGTGCGGGGGATTGGACTAGATGACCTCCAAGGTCCCTTCCAATTCTGTTAATCTGTTAATCTAGTCTGGTTACAAAACTTCTGCAAGCAAACAACCAAATCTACAGTCCACTCATTCCCTCTTAATTCCAATAAAACTAGATTATCCATTTCTCTTTCTACTTCTTTGCCTTGCTCTCTAAAATGTACTCTTTATTATTAATTCGTTTCACCTTTCCAGATATTTGTTTTATTTGAACCAATAAATTAGGAAGACTTCCAGAAGTGAGGATGATCTTGTTCAGAGAGAAAGAATATACGGCTGGCATGGAGCTCATCTATGGAAAATTATACATTATATATTAATTGTATATTATACTACAAAGTTATACTAAGCTTGCTGACCAATGGACTGATTGATTGAATTGTATAATATACAATTATATACAATCAGTCCAATTGGTCAGCAGGTTTGCATTCAATTTTCCTAAAATATACTATTTTAAAGCACAATGCAATGCCCCCAAATTTATGCTAATTTTTTTATGAATGTCTGTCACAGAATGACAGACTGCACTGTGATTCTTCCTAGCTGCTCCGAGAGATACAGCAGTCAGTTTTAGTGATTCATAACATTTCAAGGTCAAAGAAATCTATAATGGATTTTTAAAATCCTTAACACTTAACCAAATTCATATGTTTTCTTAGCATTTGGCAGTGCAGGAACCACTGAGAATGTTTAAAAAACAAATAAAACAAAACAAAACCCGGCATTGCCAGAAATGGTCCAAAGAATTAGAGAAGCACAAATCAAAAAGAGCATAGCTTCATTAAAACGTTTGCTTATCTGGAAAAAAAATGTTCTATTGTGTTAAAAAAGATAAACTACTTAAGGATCTGGAAACAACCTGAGTCAAGGGGAACATAACAATTTCCATTGAAGTAAGTCATCTGTGGTGTTGGTATAATTTATAGCGGAGGAGAAATACTCAACTTCTTTTCCTGCTTTATTTTTCAGCAGCCTTTGTATCTTTGTGGTGGATCCTTGCAGGAGGGTCCTTTGGTGTTTCTGGAGCACAAAGTGTGTGTGTGTGTGGGGGGGGGGGAGTTGTCTGGGAGTTGAAGTCCACCCATCTTCAAGCTTCCAAGGTTGAGAAACACTGCTCCAGAGGTGACAGTTCTAGGAAAATTCCTGCTACCCAACTTGATTCAGGTGATCCTTAACTTACGATGACAACCGAGCTCAAAATTTCTGTTGCTGACTACGCTATTTAAGTGTGCTTCCCCCATTTTACGACTTCTCTTGCAACAATTGTTAAGTGAATCCCTGCAGTTCCTAAGTCCTGAAACATGGTTGTTAAATGAATCCGCCTTCCCCATTCGCTTTGCTTATCCGATAGTCACAAAAGGAGATCACAGGACTCTGCAACGGTCATAAATACGAGTCAGTTGCCAAGGGTCTGAATTCTGATCACGTGACCACAAGGGTCATAAGTGTGGAAAATGGTCACATGTGACTTTTTTTCAGTGCCATTGTGAACAGTCTTTGAATGGCCACTAAATGAATTGTTGTAAGTTGAAGACTGCCTGAATAGCCAACATTTTCATTTCTTCTATGTCTCTGGAGATTCTCAAGTCATCCAAGTTACGGTTGTCCCAAAGGGGCTTTTTTCTCAACAGGCAACTGGACTTTCTGGTTTTTTTCCTTTGAAGACATTTCTCTTCTCATCCGAGGAGCTTCTTCAGCTTCGTCTCTTCACGTTGCCTAACAAAGAAGGAAGGCTATAAATCCCCGTTTCCTCCATCCAGGACCCAGGGCTTGGGAGAACTTACCATCCCGTTGATAATGAAGCTTTGAAGAGAAACTCATCTCGTAATCAGTTATTCTGGCAACGCTTCCCCAGCGGTATTTTTTGCCAAGCAATATTCACTCTCCCTATCGACCCTCCTTGCCCCCGAATGCATGCAGGCCCTCCAGATTCCTGCTTGCATTTAATACCGAAACATCTGTAAATACTGTAAATCCTATGATCTATTGGACTAATGAAAAAGGAAGTTTATCGCTGCAGTCCAGTGTAAATCTGAGGCTAACCTCGGTGTGTGGCCAATTTATTCCTGTAACAGGTTTACTTCTTTATCAGGTGTTTGGGGAAGATTCCGACATAAGTAGAACTGAGACGTAATTTGCTTCAGGGCAGGATTTATGCCTTTCATAGGGTTATTATTTTAACACTCTGATAATCACTAGGAGTATGTTTTGCCATTTGATATTAGGGTGTGCAAGAGCATGGTGTGTGCGTGTGTGTTTATTTGTTTCACCGAAAAGCTTCCTTTCCTTATCAGCTATTCATTTTAAAGAGTTTTATTACATATGCAGAGTGTGTCAGGGCCTGGACGGAAGTAATTTTATTAGGAGATTTATCCTGCGTCAAAGGTTCACTTAGCTGGCTTCACCGTAATGCAATCACAGACTCTCTGCAAGCTGATTTTCTTTCTATATTTTTTCCCCTCTCCTGGCGATAAACAATGCCTTTCAGAGGAGGTTGGGTGGCCTTTTCCTCCTTCACTGGACACAGGAGGCCATCTTCATCTTCATCTGCCATTTTGCTCTTCCATGAACGTATTCTGGGAAATGGAAATAGGCTCAGTATATCCCAAAGGTGCTTTTTCTGGTGACAACTGGACGTCCTTGTTTTTTCTTTAAAGACAGATGAGAAGCAAAATGTCTTGAAGACGTTTTGCTTCTCATCCGAGAAGCTTCTTCAGCTCTGACAAGATAGTGGACAGGATAACTGTTCCCCACTATCCTGTCAGAGCTGAAGAAGCTCCTTGGTGAGAAGTAAAATGTCTTCAAAGGAAAAACAAGAAAATCCAGTTGCCACCTGAAAAAAGCACCTTTGGGACAACTATGAACTGGATGACTGACAATCTGAGAATGTTGTGAACTGCCCTGAGTCCTTCGGGAGAAGGGCGGCATATAAATCCAATCAATCAATCAATCAATCAATCAATAAATAAATAAATCTCTACAGTCTTTTATGCTCGATGTATTTTTATGAGTTAACGGACAAAAAGGAACAGAAATCTCTTGGAAAAGCTGTCAAGAAGAGGCTTAAACCCCAGGAAATCAGATCAATGAATGGTTGATGGAGAGGCAATTGATGGACAACAAGTAGATATCAAAAATGACAATGAGCTTCTGGCCTTGAAGGCACACTTTGCTCTTCTTGGTTACTAGGCAGATTAGAAGATGCTCTCAGGCGAGCAACTGAAGTTACAACGGCACTGAATAAAGTGACTTACGACCATTTTTCACACTTATGACCATTGGAGCACCTCCATGGTCTAAATTCAAATGCTTGGCAACTGATTCATACCTACGATGGTTGTGGTGTCCTGGGGTCACTATGCGATCCCTTTTTGGTTGTAAAATGGGACAAAAACCACTTAGCAAACATCTCGCTTAGCGACAGAAATTTGGGGCTCCATTGTGGTCATAAATGTCGCTAATTCCACACAAGACTCAATGCTGAAAAGATCGCCATATGCACCTTTTAATCTGTTAAATAAAAGATGCACGTAGATTTATGGCCTTCCGATGGGACCTCTCCACACAGCTTGTATGGAGATAAAGTTGTTCACCCAGATATTCTTACCGGCCAGGGTTACACTTGATGTATTTCTGCATTATTCAAAACTACCTATTGTTAGTATTTTAGAAGCTTTATGCCAGATTCCTCATCTGTCTCTTTATCATGGTTGGAGGCTTGACAATCGCATTATTACGACATTATTGTTCATTTCAAGACAGATTAAAAAAGAGCAGATTTGGGAAAAATGAAGGGCTAACATGAAATATGTCATCCGCTGGAGTGGTAGAATGACTTCAGGGAGGCAGTGCATAAATGGATTTTAATCTAAATAAATACTCAGATAATTATAGAGTAAAATGCCTTCATAAAACGGAAGAAAAGGGATTTTCTTTGCAGCGTTTCACTTCCAGGAAATATGATGAGCGAGTGTAAAATATTTAAACTTTTTTAAAAACTGAATTATTTGCCATCAAGGGCATTTTTTTTCTATTAAAAAAAATTATTTAACCACAGTACAGCATCTATCTGTGCGTCTTATCAGAAAGTAAACTGTTTTAGCCCCTCTTTGATAAGAAGAAAACTCCTTCTCTTTTAAATAATACTTTGATCTTGCGGTTGGATCTGGATCGGGGTGAAATCCAACAGGTTCTGACAGGTTCTGGAGAACCAGTAGTGGAAATTTTGAGCAGTTCAGAGAACTGGCAAACGCCACCTCTGGCTGGCCTCAGAGTGGGGTGGGAATGGGGATTTTGCAGTATCCTTCCCCAGCCTCGCCCACCAAACCACGCCCATAGAACCGGTAGTAAAAAAAATTGGATTTCACCACTGATCTGGATTCAGTCTGTCCCTTTCTTGCTCTCTGCCAAAATTCAACTCAGTGGCGCATAATATAATGATAATATTGGATGATTAAGTGAGCTAAAGTAAATATTGAGGACAAGAATTTGACATAATAGCTGATTTTACAGGCAGGGACCTTGTTGGTGAAACTTGGCAGAGGGAAACTTATGGTGGCATCAAACCTGCCTCTCTACAGGAAAATAATTAAGGAGTTCGCTTTCATTAACAGATTGTCTTTAGGAACGTTAGAGCATTTCTTCCGCAATCCCAGCGGTTCCAGCAAGTTCTCACTCAGAATCTTTGCTTCTGAATTAACTTGAATCTCGAGTGTCTTGATGACTCCTGAGGTTAGGTAAGCACAATGAAAACCTATGAGACAGTTTTCGCAGGCTAACCTTATAGGCTGATGCTTCATATCCAAATGATTGTAGAAAGGTAGCACCCATCCGTCTCCTAGAAGAATGAAATATTTTGAGTAATACTAAAAAGGCAGAATATTATATTTCCCTAAGGGGAGAAATGGAGAAACATGCTCTTGGCCCCCACCTTTCTTAATAGCCCTCAGTAGATGTCAGCATTTAAGAGATAAAGAGATAGCTAGGTCTAGTCATAAGCAAATACCCTCACCCAAGATCCAACAAAGGTAAGATTAACCCTTAGCCACAATAGGAATTGCCCAATAAGCCCCTTCATTGCATCAGCCCAAACTTCAACCAAACTTAGCTCAGACAAACTCCTAGGATTTGTACATGGCATCATGGGCGTCTGACAACAGCCAATAGAATACATGTTCTTGCACAGGAACAGGAAGCTCAAGTGCAAAGCCCAAGAGAAGGTATAAAAACCCCTCACCCTCAACTCCATGTGGTCAGCTGCCCAGAATCACCCATGTGCTTGGTGGTTCTGCTTCATCAATAAATGGATCCTTTTTCTACTCAGCTTCCAACTTCCATTTTGCCTCCAGGGCCTTTCCCCCGGCTTGGAACTGAAGCAGATGGATATTTCTTCCCAGGTGATGATGAAGATGACTCTTAGTAATTCCATGGGCCAGGTGGTCTCTCCACGTCTTCCGGTTCTTTGAGTCATTCTGTGCTCTGGCTGATGTCAGCTTTGATGGTGTCCAGCCACCGTCTTCTTTGGCGGCCTAGTCCCAGCATCATTGCTTTCTCCAGCAAATTCCCCGGCATGCATGGCACAGCCAAAGTAAGTGAGATACAGTTCTGTGATTTAGTCTCAAACCCCATATAGGGAGGGGCCGTAGTTTTTCTACGAAGCCCATAGACTCCAAAGGGCTGATCATTCCCCTTCATCCTGATCCCAAAACATCTAGGGATGTACTTCAGGTTTGCTGTGATATCACTCAGCCTAGAAGAGGCGGGGGTAGGAAGAACCAGCAGCCCCCACCTCTCCTCGCACATCATTTGTCTGCTAAACAAAGAATGGAATATGCTTATCTGCGAAAACTGCAAACAGGTGCTTGGGAGCCTAAGCTTCCCTTCTGCAATGGGTTCATGCGTCCATTGTTATGTTAATGGTTCCTATTCAACTTCTGATAACTCTTTTCAGGGTAAACCGGGATAATTGCATGTAATTTAGCACCCAACAATGAAACAACAACAAAGATACTTCTGAGATTAGAAAGAAAGAGACACTGGCAGGAATGCAGGGGAGACCTTCTGAGGCAATATAGTAATATTGACCAGTTCTGTTCTGAGAGAGAGGTGGAGGGGAGGGGAGAGAGAGACTGAGTGATTGAGAAAGATTGAGAGAGAGATTGAGAAAGAGATTGAGAGAGAAAGAGAGAGAGAGAGAGAGATGAAGAAAGAGAAGGAGAGATTAAAAAGAGAGAGGGAGATGGAGTGATAGACAAACAGAGAAACTGAGTGATTGAGAGGGATTGAGAAAGAGATGAAGAAAGAGAAGGAGAGATTAAAGAACAGAGATTGAGTGATTGACAAACAGAGAGACTGAGTGATTGAGAGATTGAAAGAGAGATGAGAGAGAGAGAGACTCTACATAGCTGGATTAGGAAATATTGTACATGTTAAACCCTGCAACAGGTTATCAGAAGTGGTACACAACTGATTTTTTGTGACAAAGGTGGTCTCACATTGGGCTGGTTCAGATGGGGACATGCATTCCCATCTCCATGTTCACCATCGTCCAAGTTCTGCTGAGCGCAGTCTTCTAAGTGCATCTTTTGATGTAGCTGGATAAGGCAGGTGTGGTCGTTCCAGAGCCACTTTAACTAGCTGCACGCTCCTAAGTGTTTCCTTCAGCATCACAAGAGGTTCAGGAGGCAAACTCTCGTTCACAAGGCTCCAAAGAGCTCCCAATCCCCTTTTCCCAGAGCACAAATCTCAAAATCTCGATTGAGGTTTTCTTTTCTGCTCCAAGGGCATTTTCTTTACCCCTACAATTTTTTCCCCCAACTGTGGTGCCCAATATTTTTCTGCTGAAAGCGTTCCTCTCGTTCTCCTTGCAAAACAATTGGCTCCTCTAGCTTTCCCACTTCCTTCTTCCTGTTTAAGGATTTGCAACCAGGTGATTTATTTCTCCCACTGCTTAGGCCACCCTCCTCTTCCTCCATCCTCCTTGCATAAGCCCACGTAGCCACGTTGCTCTTAGTTTTTCTGCACCGTCTACTTTTGCCCAATAAGGCTTACATGAATGTTGTTGCAGACTAGGGGTGATCACACTACCAATCTGACCACACTCACTGAGGATGACTTGACGCGATGGCACATTGACCAGGTTTTATGGCCGAACCGATTCCAAGATTGCTCCATTTGTGGGAACACTGTCAATGGCATCATTACCCCACCAGCTTCTTGATCTATTTTGCTTCCCTAGTGAAGGTGACAAAGAGGACTTGCCCTGGCACATTGGATCAATGATTCCTGTAATGTGAGAAATTCTGCAGACACATTCAGACACCCGGCTTAAATAACTTTCCTCCAGTCCATAAGAAAGTAGAAAAGTACATCAGCATAAATCGTGCTACTTTGTTGTTGACTATCTATATCTATCTATCTATCTATCTATCTATCTATCTATCTATCTATCTATCTATCTATCTATCATCTATCTATCTCAGGGGTTCTGTCTTTGCTCTTTTAATGTGGAGAACAAGAATGTAGATGCATGGGGCTGGAAGGCACCTTGAACCCGCCGATCAAGCAGGAGACCTTATGCCATCCTGGACAAAGGGTTGCCCTCTTTATTTTTGAAAACCTCCAGTGATGGAGTGCCCACACATTCTGGTGGAAAGCTATGCCATTGATTTATTGTTCTCACCGACAATGTCTCCTTATTTCTAAGTTGGACCTCTCTTTGATAAGTTTCCACCTATTACTTCTTGTCTTCCTCTCAGGGGCTTTGGATAATAGATTGGCCCAGGGGTGAAATTCAAAATTTTTTCCCTACTGGTTCTGTGGGCGTGGCTTGGTGGGCGTGGCAGGGGAAGGATATTGCAAAATCCCCATTCCCACCCCACTCTGGGGCCAGCCAGAGGTGGTATTTGCCAGTTCTCCGAACTACTCAAAATTTCTGCTACTAGTTCTCCAGAACCTGTTAGAACCTGCTGGATTTCACCCCTGGATTGGTCCCCTCAACCTATCATATGTTAGCTTCAATCATATGTTGTGGGTGCTCCATCACTGGAGGATTTTAAGATGAGACTGGATAACCATTTATCTGGGACGGTAGAGAGTCTCTTGCTTGAACAGGGAAACTTCCAAGCTCCCTTCCAACTCTGTTATTCTGTTATCAACCAGATCTTTTTTAATGTGTAAGTCAACATACGTCCATTATCAACTTCTTTAGTTGTCCTTTTGAGGTCTACGGAGCTGAATTGCATATACCTCAGATGCTTACTTGGGAGTAAAAGTACTAAGATATCAAAGAGTTTTGATGATTTTTGAAAAATCCAATGAGGCGTTTTGAAAACCCAATTGACACAACTGAATCAACCATTGCAATATTCAAACACTGTATGTGTCTGCTGTGCCGTTTCTCTCATGAGGTTAATCTGAGTTATTATTTTTCCCATTAGGTATCCTTCTATCTGGCAACTAGGAGCTCTTCAGCATTGCCACCAAGTGTGCTGAATATTAAAAGTAAACATTTCAGGATTCTTGCATTGGTTAATGTCCATTTCTTACCCGTAGAAAGCAGCCCATCTCTATGTTGATGAAATACATACTTCAGAATCAAGCCAACCAACTGTCTCTCTCAGTTATGCTACACCTGCTAGATAATGCCAATATATTTTACATTTCCTCTCCATTCTTAAAACCCACCCTTTCAAATTGCAAACAGCCTGTCATTGCCTAATCCAGCCACTGTGTAACTAATACAATAAATACGGTCTCCTGTAAAATGCAGTGAAGTAATGAGCAATTTAATGAGTTAAGCAAAGAAAGATAGAAAGTGAAAATTAGAAACCATGGAAACTACTCTGCTAATCCCAGCAAAGTGCCAGCAGACTAATGAAGACAGACGGAGAGTGAAAAGAGGAATAGGGGGAAAAAAACCCCACTAAAGATACAGCTTTAGTCTACTTACAGTTTGCGGTGTGCTTGAATTTAATTTTTTCTTTTCAACATTAGCAATTGCTATGGACAATCTCAGTCATCCAGGTCTCAAAGGTGCTTTTTCAAAAGACAACTGGCCTTTCTTGTTTTTTTCCATGAAGACATTTCACTTCTCATCCAAGAAGCTTCTTCAGTTCTGACTGAAGGGTGGGGAATGCAATTCAGTCAGAATTGAAGAAGCTTCTTGGATGAGAAGCAAAACGCCTTCAAGGAAAAACCAAGAAAGTCCGGTTGCCTTTTGAAAAAGCATATTTGGGATTAGCAAATATTGTAATCAGAAAACCAGTCAGGCTGGATATGTCTTACTTTTTGTTCTAGTTTATGATTTAACTTTAAATCAGCAATGGTTATAAGACTTGAAAATTGTTCTAATTTTATTTTATTTTTTATTTATATTTCATATTTCTTAACTGCCCAATTCTGCAGTACAAATAAAGGATTATATTCTAGATGCTATGATAGCTATGCTAATAAACTAGTGTGGCCTAATCATAGATACAGCGAAAATATCACTTATGAAAACCAATGTGTATTTTCATACAGAATAATATAAGAAACATGGAGCCAGTTTGGTCTAGAGGTGAAGGCATCAGGCTACAAACCAAGAGATGGTGAGTTCTAGTCCGGGTTTAGTCATGAAAGCTGGCGGGGTGACTTTGGACCAATCACCAGGAGACTGTGAGTTCTAGTTTTACTTTATACGTCTTCTAATTTTATTTTGAAATGGAAAATTACTCAAAGCTATCTTATTTAGATTGATGGACAAATGCCATCAATGACTATAGAAAGGTCTCCAAACTTGACAACATTAAGACGTGTGGACTTCAGCTCCCAGAATTCCCCAGCCAGCATGGAGTTGCCAAGTTTGGAGACCCCTGGACTATACTAATGAAAGGTGACAATAATTTTCTTCTGTTCATTTGCTACCTCCCATCTCAGCAGACATTGCAAAATCTGGAAGAGGCCCACCATTCTCTGTTCTGGATCCGCACGTTGAGTTTTAGGATGTTGTCAATCCCCTTCTTCTTCTTTGCGTACGCAACTAACTTTCCTGGCGATTGAGATTCATTACCTCAACAATTCTTGTGAAGCCACTCTGAGAATTCCATCCAAAGCTTCTCCTGTCTTCATAAACATGCTACCTGGCAAGATTCAGAGTAAAGAATGGCTGCGAGGCCCATAAAATATCTCCTTTGCTCTTCTTTGGTTATTGCCTAGGCAAGACTATTCAGAACAGGGACAGCCTCATAATATATCTTATTTTCCAAGTTCAGCGTTGGTTGTTTCATGGAAGTAAGACAATCACATATCTCTTTGGCACAAGGAAGTTGATTAGCTTCAACGTTTGTTGTTATCACATGAGTTTAATATGGTAGTTCAGATGAAGAAATCCCATAAGTCTAAAGCTACTTTTATTAGAACAACTATTAAGGATTGTCTCAACAAGCCAAATAAGAGATCAATTGATGAGAGAAACAGCCTAGGATTCTGCTCTTTAAAGCATTCCTTTCAGGTGTGAAGAATCAGAATCGCACGGACTGTATTTTCCAGTTTCAGAAGATTTATTTTTCAAGCTTATACACAGGAATCTTGTCAACTAACAGTCAGCATTAAATTGGCACTAGAGAAGAGTTAATGGAATTTGAGGCCTTGGAACATTTGTGGACACATAACGATTCTAGGCCGAGTCCTCTCTTGACTTGACCCCAGGCTCTATCTGCTCCTACAATTCCATTGTAGTAACTCCTTGCCTGAAAAGCTATTAAATATAGTTCTTGATGAAGATCAATGTGTTTATACACGTGCACGTGTGTGTTTGTGTGTGCACATTTAGAACCGAATAACTGGTGTTGCAAGGACATAAATGGGAGAGGTAGAAGGTATTTAGAGTGAGTGAGTTCAGTGTAGTGATTAAGGCACTAGGCTAAAAACCATGAGTTTGGCCCTGTCAAGGTCACGAAGCCACCCGAATGGCCTTAGACCAGTCCCTCTTGCTCAGCCCTTGGAATAAGTGTTCTATACTGCTGTGAGAGTGGGAAAGTCACAACAAACTCTAGCACTCTTGCAAAGTCAACAACAAGCCAAACAGGTCTGAATCCAGAATAGCGTTAGACGAACAGATCACAAGTGGTGCTTTCTCAGACGCTCTTAGCATAGAGGAAAACGCAATTTTTGAACCCAAGTATTTGTTCCCAAGAAACTTTAGTTTTTCTTGAAGCTCCATGACTTGAAAAAAAGGCATGTTTGTAGGCCCTTCCCAAAAGTATGTACCAAAAATTGGACTCTTCATGAGAATTTCCTTCTCGCTGGGTCAACATACTTAATTTATTAAAGACAGCATTTTAGAATCCTTGTAGAAACTCCATGGTTACTAGATAATATTTACCATACATGACCTTTAGCACATTATGACCTTTTTCCTACTGAGATAATGTTCCATAGCAAATTTATTCTGTCATGGGAATGATTTGTCACATGACCGAAGGACCCTCGTAAGAACAAAAGGAACAAGGGCTGCAGAGGGATAGAAAATATGGTTTTATTTATTTTCTGCCGCTCCGTGATAATTTCAAGTGGAGATTGTCTAAAAGGCTACGTATCCAGGATGAAACTCTAATGGCCACTTGCTTCTACATTATGTATGTCATGTTCTGCCTCATAGTTTGTCACTGATGGCATCTGCAGACGGTTAGCCATTGGAAGAACAGGCCCCTTATCGGCTTTGCGGTGACCTACCACTGAACAATGCCAAGTATATTTACAATGTGGCGTAAGTTAATACAAAGCAATAACTCATCCATATAACAAATTCTCCTGGATCAGACAGTTGGCACATGGAGGAACATGTTTACATGCCTCCCTGGGTGTGTTTAGAGGGAGGACGCAATTCCTTCTGCCCAGTCTGTCTACTTTGTGATGCAGAAAAGGATCGATGGACTTGTGTATGCGTTTTAAATGAAATGATTGTGATTTGGGCGAGAAATTTGTCAGGGATGGAGGTTTACTTTTAAGGACGCTTCTTGAGGTAGCCTTAGTGGAAGTGCTGGGTTTATCACTGCTCTGTTCTCTGAGTGGGGTTGTATTTAATTACATCTTCAAGTAATAAAAGGAGACACAAGCAAGGGGAAAAGCACTGCTCAATTCAGACACAATAAATCTGTTTGCCCAGGAAACTCAATCCATCTTGGCAACCCACTTTGCAGCTATTGTTCCTCCTTCAACAAGGAAATCTTATAATAAACATTCAATTGTACCTGATTAAATGCCATAAGAAATGGAGTAAAGCCAGGCTGTTCCTAATATACACCGATTCCAAGGAGGTACTGTGGATATCCACTCTGCTTTTTTATTTGATGGATACCTTCTTTTTAGCTTATTCCAATGGCAATAGGAATAGTCAACACCATTCATGCTGGAAAGCTTGGAAAGGAAAATGAAGAGTTCCAGAGTTGATTTTTCTGAAGATGTTTGTACAGCAAAACAAACAAACAATCTCCGATGCAATCCTAGGCTGCATTAACAGAGGGATCATGTAAAGTGTTAGTACCAATTTATCATGCCTTGGTAAGGCTACACTTGGAATACTGCATCCAGTTTTGGTCACCATGATACAAAAAAGATGTTGAGACTCTGGAAAGAGTGAAAAGAGCAACAAAGGTGATTAGGGGACTGGAAGCTAAAACCTACGAAGAATGGGTAGGAATTGGGTATGGGTAGGAAATGGGTAGGAATTGGGTATGTCTAGTCTAGTGAAGAAAAGGACCAGGGGAGACATGAGAGAAGTCTTCCAGTATTTGAGGGGTTGCCACAAAGAAGAGAGGCTCAACCTGTTCACCTGAAGGCAGGAAAGAAGCTATGGATGGAAACTGATCAAGGAGAGAAACAACCGAGAACTAAGGAGGAATTTCCTGACAGTGGGAACAATTAACTAGTGGAAAAATTTGTCTCCAGAAGCTGTGGCTGCTTCATCACTGGAGGACTTTAAGAAGAGACAGGACAGTCTGGAATTGCATATCATCTCCTGCTTGATTGGTTGCATTAGAACAGTGTTTCTCAACCTTGGTAGCTTGAAGATGGGTGGACTTCAACTCCCAGAATCCCCCAGCCAGCGCTGGCTGGGGGATTCTGGGAGTTGAAGTCCACCCATCTTCAAGCTACCAAGGTTGAGAAACACTGGATTAGAAGATCTCTTCTAAAGTCCTTTCCAATTCTATGTTAGAAGGTGATGATGATGTTTGATGTTCTAAGTTCTAAGCTATGATGTTAATGATATTCTCTGTTCTGTGCTAGAACAATATGATCCCCAAATGACTGATACGTTCAAAAGAAGATACCTCCAACAGATACCAGCTTCAAACGTTGGTTTTATTGGCTGATCACTTCGAAACATCTGATGTTTTGTCAGCAGCAGCACCTCGTAGAAATGACAGATCTTGAAGGCTGCCAATTTGCTGGAGAATAAGGAAATCAAAAGATTTCGATCTTGGCCCCATTTATTTGTTATTTTATTGAGTTCAGTCTAGGATAGGATGACATTCCTCACTGTACGTTAATATCAGCTGGAGAAGATAAATGAAGAGAGAGCCGACTATATTCCATGGTGAAGTAGAACAATAACTGAGACGGTTTTTTTAATGTTATGCAGAGTTATGGGATGCAATGAGGGGACAGGCTCTTGGTGCATTATAGAAGCCAAAATGACAGCTACATTCTCGGGACCAAAATTCTGCAATACAGAAACTGATATAGGGCCTTAAACTTTAACTTGGCTGTTGTTTAATCTGCTATTTTTTTTTTTCATATATGTAACGTATGACGGGTCAATTGGGTTGCAAATAGATGTAGAAGTTTATAAATTTTGGACTTGTTTCACAAGGAAGCAATAGATTTGTCAGGGTTCAACTAGGGAAGGGGGATAATATGTGGGGTTTTTTTATTTTTGTTTTTCGTCCTTTTAATCCATAGGGTTTTTTTAAAAAAATGTAATTCTTTATCTTTATTTTGTTACACTTTTTTTTCCCTTTTGGATTTTTGTATTTTAATCTTTTGAATAAAATAAAAAAAATATACACATTAAAAAATAAAGTATGTAATACATATAAAAAGGGTTGGAGTTTGACCGTGTAGTCATAAATGCCATCCTGACTTTTTAAACTTTTTTTTTTTTTAAATTTGATGTATATGCCGCCCTTCTCCGGAGACTCAGGGCGGCTTACAATGTGTTAAGCAATAGCCTTCATACTTTGGTATATTTATACAAAGTCAGTTTATTGCCCCCACAAACTGGGTCCTCATTTTACCTACCTTAGAACGGATGGAAGGCTGAGTCAACCTTGAGCCTGGGGAGATTCGAACTTACAGGAATTGCAGACAGCTGGATGTTAATTACAGTGCTTTAATCTGCCACGCCACCAGGCTCTTCTTCACTTCTCTGGTTGCCCCCTGGCTTCTATCTCTTTTTAATCCTGAGGGCCCTTGGTGCTTGCTGATCTTACTTCTTTTCTTGTAGACGTTTCATGACCAAACTAGGTAACATCATCAGTGCTGGTAAGGAGTGGGGTTCATTGTTTAGTTTAGTTTTAGTTTATTTCAGATTTATATACCGCCCTTTCTCCCAAGAGGGACTCAGGGCGGTGAACAGCCAAAAAATTAAAATACATAGAATACAAAAGTTATAAGAAACTAAAATAAATAAATTAAATCCTTGGCTTCTCAATTTAAAAAATTTAAAATTTAAAATTTCGAACCCCCCAAATCCATAAAATTCCAATTTAAAAACCCGAATCCATATAATTTAAAAACCCTGTTAAAAAACCCTTTGGGCTAGGCCGGCTTGTTGGAATAGGTAGGTCTTTAGGGCCTTACGGAAGGTGCGAAGGTCCGGGATCAAACGTATACTAGGAGGCAGCTCATTCCATAGGTGTATATGGAATATAAGATGACATTCCATTGTCATCTTATATTCTAGTGGCTCAGCCTGTCGGTGTTGGTGGGGGATGGTCTTGGAGGTTCTTTGGTTGGGCTGTTTCCTGTTAGTTTGAGTGGCAGTTCCTTGTTTGAGTATTGCTTACTTCTTGACTGCTGGTCTGATATTAATCTTGGTGCTCGTGTCTGCTCACCTGGGTGCGGATTACAGGTGGGGAGGAGTTTTGGTCCTTTGGTTCCCTTTTTTGGCTTAGAAGAATGGAAGTAGAAGTAGAATGACTTTATTGTCACATTGAATGTACACTAATCGGCATACATTAAAATGAAATTCCATTGCATACAGCTTTCAAAGGGTCTCCACCTCTGATCTACACTACCTAAACATGACAAAATAAATAAATGCAAAATTATGCATATACCCATATATACAAGCACAGGCTTATTGATGGTCTCTTTTGCATAGAATGTAGATGTTGTTAACATCTATGCGTCTATTGAGTGCCAGGCTTCTACAAATCCCCTGGCATTTTTGGACTTGGCCTGGTTTAGGATGGTCCCACTTTCCCAGTTGAAACTAGGGTTCAGTCTGTCTATATGTTGTTTTATTTATTTATTTATTTATTTATTTATTTATTAGATTTGTATACCGCCCTTCTCCTTACGGACTCAGGGCGGTGAACAGCTGAAATAAAAATTCAATACATAAAAGTTAAAAATTAAAACACATATACGTTAGGCTGAGAATTAAAACCAAATAAATATTAAAATGCGGCAACGCTACAAACATTAAAAATTTTAAAATTTTAAAAATTCTAAAAATTGCGGCAGGGATCAGGCTAAACCGGCAAGTTGAAAAAGATGCGTCTTCAGGGCCCGACGAAACGTCCGGAGGTCGGAGATAATTCTCAATTCTGGAGGAAGATCGTTCCAGAGGGTGGGGGCTGCCACAGAGAAGGCTCTCCCCCTGGGGGTCGCCAGCCGGCATTGTCTGGCTGACGGCACCCTGAGGAGGCCCACTCTGTGGGAGCGAACCGGCCGGTGGGAGGCAATTGGCGGCAGAAGGCGGTCCCAGGTTTTAACCCTGGAGACCTTTCCAGATGAGTCAAAGGGCTGAGTTGAGTTTACCCAGAGTCAGAGACAAGAGAAGCCTACTGGGTTTGGTGAGGAGGCCATATCATCTCAGTTAAAAGGGCATTGAGAATTGCCTTCCCTGTTCAGGATCTTCACCAGAAGCTGTAAGACACCCGGCAGGCCAGGTGTGTTTGTATTTGGGAGGGGGGGGGGTCTTGTTTCTCCCCTGGACTCTGTATTCTCAGAAAAAGAGAGTGGGGGTCCCTTGGCAGAAGCAGCAGCCTATTTAAATGCTCCATTGGACAGGAAGTAAAGTTTATGCAAGGTCACTGAGGATGTGATAATTATAATCACAGGTTTTTGGCTCCACAATGACAGCCATTTGTTATATTCGCTCGAGTAATTCTGCTGCTTGGCACTGTTGACAAGCCCGGCCTGATTTACTGCCCTCCCACCTTCCCCATCACCCACCCCCCCACCTCCCCAGACGGCCAGCCCTCCCAAATCTGACATCCCAGCTTGGTTTCCGACAATTGGGGTGTCTTTCCTGTTTTGTGTCACAATCGTGGCTGCAAACGTAAGGGAAGCAATGGGCTGGGTTATAAGAGGATGGGCCTGAAAGAGTAAGCACAAAAGAAAGAGGAAGGGGCCGCGTTCTCCCCCAGGGGTTTCTTTCCCACATGAATCGTCACTCATGGGGAGGGATTTCATAATGGGGTGATTTGCACAGGAGGGTCATTTTAGCATTTGGGAAGGGCAGCGAAGAAGCTTGAAATTGGCAGATGGGGCACCTCGGAAGCTCTGAGCAAAACCCTTTGCTGGGTTTTGCTCTGTTACTCCTCCCCGGGTCCTTCTTAACCAGCCCACGTGACTTTATGGTTAGCCTCGTTTCTTAAATCAGGGAATACAAGCTCAGGTGGCTCTCAAGCACCTGAAGGGAAGGCAGGACAAGAAGGAATGGATGGAAACTTATCAAGGAGAGATCCGACCTAGAATGACGGAGAAATTTCCTCACAGTGAGAACAATTAACTAGTGAATGGCTTCCTTCCAGAAGCTGCAGAAAGATTGGAGGCTTTCAAGAAGAGACTGGACAACCATTTGTCCAATATGCAATAGGGTCTCCTGCCTTGAGCAGGAGGTTGGACTAGAAGACCTCAAAGCCCCCTTCCACCCTATGATTCTATATTAAGAGCTAAAAGACACCATTGATCTTATTAATTGGATGCAAAGAACCAAATGTATTTACCATTTTTCCAAATTTTGTTCTGAGTTTCTTGCATAAAGAGAAATTGGATTTTTCTTATCATCTAAGTTAGAAAAACTGTTACCATCCTGGTCTTTCCTCTTTTGTTTTTCCTTCTTTACTTATCCTTCATTCTATATTTTATTAAGCCAGGCTTTCAGAAAGGAACTCAACTTAGTTCGATGATTTACTGTTTAAACCACTCAATAACTACAATTTTCTGTTGTGGTACAAATTAGCTAAAATGTAACATAAAATCAAACCATATAAAAATGGATAATGAAATACTGCTAATGTTTTTCATTACCTGATTCTTCAATAGAATTTAGAAAAACGATCAAGCTAGCAGAATTTTTATGCCTTTGTATTAGAATCTTAATTGTTTTTCCCTAATTTTTTTTCTGCTCAACATGTTTCTCACTATCAGTGATAGGATCTGCCTAATTTTTAATGCTATGTTTCCAACAAGTACATAAGAAAAATATTTTATTTTGCAAAAGAGGTTTCAGTAAAGATTATACCATTACTGGGCTTATTAAAGCTACTTATTTGAAGTTGTCTGATTTGATATTGCAGTTTTGTGTCTTTATTAACTTTATGGTGGTTTCAGTAACTGTTCATTAGAGTGCTATCTCTCATGATTTTGAGGGACCTTCTCTTGGTCCACATTGCTAGCAACCTCATCCCAGAGAGGAATTATTTCTCGTTGCTTCCTTGGTCTTAAGGAGACCCTTCCGATCAATTGGATCAGAAACAGAGAGCTATAATTTGCAAGGTTTCTATGTTATATCCCCCTATATATCATTTTTTTTTATTAAAAACAAACCCACATGCAACATTGATGCTTTAAGGATACACGAGCCATTATGAAACTATCAACTTTGCCATGAAAAAGAAGAGTGGATGAGAAAGAAACTCAAGATTTCCTCTCCTTGATTCTCTTTCGTATAAAAAGAAAACCAGAGAACATCTGTTAGGCTTTCAAGCTTCTGCTATATCTTGTATCATTAAAATAGAATCCTTGCATTGACTTTGATCTAACTTACCTTCAAGGACTAACATCTGTTGTCCACAAAAATCATGCAGATCTGCGGGCTAAACTTTAATCACATTTTAATATTCAAGGTTTAGCAAAAAAAAAAAAAAGTTAATAGGGATAAATATTATTATTCATTGCCTGAGATGGATCAGATTTTTGGTAAGAAATTGACATTCTACTAATCCATGATTTCTTTCTATTTGTACTGATGATCTAGACTTGGGCAGAACGTGGAGTAACTGACCATGTTTTTAAATATCTGGAAAACAGCAAATACCAGATGTTTCCATCTAGTATTTTCCAGGTTTTTAGAAGTACAGATGTGGTAGTGTAGAAGAGTGTAGAGATATAGTAACGTTGGTGAAGGAATGAAAGAACAATAAAGAGAAAGTAAAGAAGAATTGGGGAAGACCTTGGGAAAACATTGTGTATAAGGGTGGCAGCAGAAAACTCTGCTAGCTTTCAAGATTCTGTGATTGTATCCTTCAACAATAAAGTAGCCTTCCTAACAGAATAAGACAGCTGGAAGGGAAGAGTCCAACCCTCTGCTCAAGCAGGGAACTCTCTACCATTTCAGACCATTGGTTGTCCAATTTTTTCTTAAAAACCTCCAGTGGTGGAACACCTACAACTTCTGGTGGCAAGCTGTTCCACTGGTTAATTGTTAGGAAGTTTCTCCTTATTTCAAGGTTGATGGAAAGAAGTTCTCTCCTTGATTAGTGTCCATCCGTTCCTTTCCTTGCCTTCTGGTGCTTTGGAAAATAAGACCCTTTCTCGCTCTGTTTTTTGACTTGGCCAACACTGAAGAGAGTGTTGGCCAAGAAAGGGTTCCTCAACAGAACTCCTCAGTGAAGTAGAAAGTGTAGTTTTAATTGTCCCAGTTCAACCTGCATTTGGGTGGCTTGTACTGGTTGGCATTCCCCTCCATTCAAATATTGAAATAACCAGCTTGCACCATGTGGGTTAGCACTATGGGTCACACCCAAAAGAGATGGAAATCTGAGTGAGATGGAAGGTGGTGGTGGTGGGGGGGGAGAAGAATGGAAGCAAATCAATTTATAGTCAATCCGAGAGGGTCACTATGGCCATGTATCAGAAATAGAAATAAGCAGGATTTTAGTGATCATGAAATTAACAAGTGTTGCTAATGTACGATAAGTAAGCTTAATTGTGGAAGCAATCTACGGCTGACAAGAGAACATAACAGAGAAAAATAACACATGGGTAAACAGGCCGTCTCCTTTTTGTTCTGGCATTCTTGCATGCAGTCTAGAATTGAAATAATTTCTAAGAAGCGGAAAAATAATTCTCAATTGCGGTGTTAGTGCTAATTTGCAATGGCTGTTCTCTAAAATGAGCGCCATTTTACAAGACCCAGATGTGAAAGAGACCCCTAAAGGAGGTTTGTAAATTCGGCGGCATGCAAAGACATTTTGTTTTAAATGGTAGCTACAACCACAGGCTTCTTTGCCCAAAGGTTACTCTTACAAAGAGCAGCAAAAAAATCTATCAAACCTGAAGCCAGTTTTTTTTAAAAAAATAAAAACAAACAAACACATAAATCTGCTCATTGGGGCTAGCGGTTTGGCCAATGGCCGAGTCCTTCTCTTTGCATTATGCTCAGAAGAAGCCAGCAGCCCGAGACAGCTGGGGGTGCGTCAGATGGGATGAGTTTAGAAGCAGAGGAAGCAGAGCCCCTCTTGGGTCAAGGTCTTCCTGCTTCGATCCCAGCAGCTGATCTACTGGTGAGCTGAGGAGGGTAATTCAAAGGTTAAGTTTTCTACCAAAGGGCTGGTCTGGTCAGACATATAATTGGAATAACAAAGTCAATATATGTTACCAGTCCAGGGACATAATCTTCATTTGATCTCTCACAAGGCAGATTAATTAAGTGTTATCAATTAATGGCAGGGTAAAAATAAACACCCAGTTAGTTAGGTTTCCAAAGAGGTCAAGAACAGCCAATCCTATTTTCTCCCTCCCTCCCTCCCTCCCCCCTCCTTCTGTTGCTGTCCAAGAAATAAATGAAAATGATTTTTTTTTCTTTGACTATACACTGGTATACATAATGTTCTAGAGATCAACATTATTTCCACATCAGCTGTGCAACCACTTTGATTTTTAAAAAAGGAGCAGAGCTTTCATTAAGGAAGCTTTACAAAAGGTCTTGGATTCTGAAGAAGGTTTAGAATAACAGAATAACAGAGTTGGAGGGGATCTTGCTCAAGCAGAAAACCCTATACAATTTCAGAGAAATGGTTGTCCAGTCTCTTCCAGTGATGAAGCACCCATCACTTCGGGAGGAAAATTGTTCCAGTCCTTAATTCTTCTCACTGTTAGGAAATTCTTCCTTATTTCTAAGTTGGTTCTCTCTTTAATGATCTTCCACTTTTGGTCCTGCCCTCAATTTTTTTGGTGAATAGGTTGACCCCCTCTTCTTTGTGGCTGCTCCTCAAATATTGGAACATGCTATGGTCTTCTCCTCTAGTCCTTCTTTTCACTAGACTAGACATACCTAATTCCAGCAACCATTCTTCATTTGTGTTCTCCTTCAGTCCCCTAATCACCTTTCTTGCTCTTCTCTGCACTCTTTCCAAAGCCTCAACATCTTTTTCATATTGTGGTGACCAAAACTAGAAATGTTTTACATGTGAGACTTATAGTCTGGTGCCTGAGAAACAGTGTGCTTTCTAGAAGTACTTTGATCGCCGCCTTATTTGCTGGACCACAGGAATACATACCTGCCCCAAAACAGACAGCCGTGAAGCTCACTCCAGTTTAAGAGAACAGCTGTCTATAGTTCCTCCTGCATTTCATCCTTGAAATGTCCTTTGTCCGTCAAGGTAGCCAGATACAAACTGACTTAAGAACATTCTTTCTGTTCTGTATTGAAGAAGAAGGCTCCCAAAGTAGAAGTCCAAAAAAATGTCATATGCATTTTCTGGGTCCCTTTAGATGGCCACCCTTGATTGCTAATTGGGGCACTTCTTGCCCCCCCTTCTTCCAGTGTGTTTTGAGACAGAGCCTCTGATGTCAGAAGTAGAAGAATGAGATGAGGAACATCTCAGACTTTGGATCTATCAGGTCTCAAGTCATCTTGGCTTGATGACATATCACTGAATTGGATGAAGTGTTAGACCAGCTGCTAAAATCTCATTAATGCTTGCGATGATGGGTAGGTGGAGGAGAAACAAGCTGCATTGTCTCTGACATTTATTCCTCATGGGGGTAAATGTTTGGAGCACTTGGGCAATCAAAGTTTTAAAAATGAAATTTTGACTAACAATTCCCAATATGTGAATAAGTGCCCCACCAGGGCTGAGCAATGTGCATTGTTAGCTGTAATTTTTAAGAGGTTGTTTGATAGGGCCCTTTATAATAAAATTGACTGTTAAAAAATGCATTTTCGAGTCGCGGCCATCATAATTTTTTAAGCCTAACCATCTTTTGTGCTTGTGTTTCGTCTCCATGATTGAGCAGCAATGGGGGTCCCATCTATATTGCTTTGTACAGGTTCGCACAAGCGAAGTCTTGAAAAACGTCCATTTTTTTAAAAAAAAGAGATTTTGACATGTGATTTACCGGCATTATCTGATGAATTTCAAAGCAAATATATATATCTTTTCTCTCTTTTTACAATGTTAGGTATAACGGCAATGAATATCCATGTATTTCCAAGTTGATAAGATGAAAAATGTAGGATTTCTGGAGGCGCCATTTGTTAGTGAGCATAATAGAGTAATACCTTTTCTGCAGCACGTCCCTCCTGGGCTATAACTTTTGCTATTTATCTCTTCCCCACATTCCTGTTTCGGTATGTGAGGTGGGTTTTTTTTTTTTTTATCAAGGCAAAATATGTTGCTGTTGGCAAAGGTAACAGAATAGTTAGGGCTGGGGATGTAATGGGGATTCAGAGGGCATTTTTGGTGAAAGAGATGGAATGAAAATGAGGAACAAGAAGCTCCTTTACAAGGTGCATTTACTCATTCGTATCTCTGTATTTGTGTGAGGTTTCCGAAAGATGCCATAATTAATTCATGGGATTATTGGGAAGTGTTGCCTAATTATCGTAATGATTATTAGCTTGTTGTTTTGTGTGTTCACCCAGAGCTTCTGCAGTAGAGACAAATTTCTTGTGTGTCTAATCACACTTGGCCAATAAATTCTATTCTATTCTATTCTATTCTATTCTATTCTATTCTATTCTATTCTATTCTATTCTATTCTATTCTATTCTATTCTATTCTATTCCTATTCCTATTCCTATTCCTATTCCTATTCCTATTCCATTCCATTCTAATCTAATTTTCTCTCCTCTCCTCTCCTCTCCTCTCCTCTCCTCTCCTCTCCTCTCCCATTCCACATACCACATACCACATACCACATACCACATACCACATACCACATACCACATACCACATTCCACATTCCACATTCCACATGCTATGCTATGCTATGCTATGCTATGCTATGCTATGCTATGCTATGCTATGCTATGCTATGCTGTCCTGTCCTGTCCTGTCCTGTCCTGTCCTGTCCTATTCTTTATTGGGATTTTTCTTTTCACTTTTTTTAGTATATTTTATAGAGAGCATTAGAGAGGTGACACATCAGGAACAGCTTTTGACCAATCTGTAAACTTTGGGTACTTGTAGAGTGGATTGCCAGCCAGCTATTCATAAGTTCTGGATGTGTATTCCGTAGGCAATGAAGTTATGACCTTGTATTTATTTTATGCTGTCATTTAAAGTCACATTGTCCATTACTCAGTATTATTTGTAAGGTCTACTCGCTCTTCTGCAGTATTAATTGCCCTGAAAAAAATGAATGTAGAAACACAGCATCAGGAAATGGCCAAGCAAGTAAACAAATAAATAAGGAATTAAATAGAATTGCTTTTCTTTCTTAAAAAAAAAACACAACTGTATAGCTTTTGCGTTTGACATATTATGTTTTCAAATGTAATATGATGTGTCACAATATCACAACAGACTTTGGAGACACGGCTTGTAATACATTGCTTGGTTAGGTTTGTTTAAATAAAATATTTCAAAGGCATTTTCAAACCCAAATCAACATTTGATCATAGTCATTTGCTGAAATCTCTTCCTTCGATCTCCCCAAAGTTTTCTTCCCTCGCTTTACTCCTTTTCAGACCAAGCAACATTAGGTAAAACACAGAAAGGGAGTAAAAGCCAAGGAAATGAAAAGTGTGATTTTTTTTTTAAAAAAAGGAAAATACTCTCAATCTTGTTTATTCCAACCTTTTTCTGTATATCTCTCTGTATCTTCCTACCTTTGTAAAACATGCCTATGGATGACATGTCTCAGTCATCCAGGTCACGGTTGTCCCAAAGGTACTTTTTCAAAAGATAACTGGACTTTGTTTTTCCTTGAAGACGTTTCACTTCTCATCCAGGAAGCTTCTTCAGTTCTGGAGAACTTCAGAATTCCAGAACTGAAGAAGCTCCTTGAATGAGAAGAGAAATGTCTTCAAGGAAAAACAAAGTCCAGTTACCCTTTGAAAAAAAAATCTTTGGTACTTTGTAAAACATGTTTTCTTCCAACCCTTTCCATACATAGCCTCATAGGTTCCTTTGAATCCCACGTGGAAACCACTATCTTTCTTATTAGCATTTTGTGCATTTTCAAATGTCTCCAACCATTTGTCCATTTGGAATAAACATTCTATCAAAGCACCCAAGACCATTTACTTGCTTAGATTTTTGCCATTCGTGTATGATTATTCTCTGATTTCTTGTCAAACCCAGCTACCTTGGTATTTGATATCTTAATTTTCAGTTCCATATTCCTCACTGTGCCGTGTCTCTAACATTGGCTGCAAATCAGATTCTCGTCGAACACCACGGCATCACTTTAAAAAAAGTAGACATACACGCATATCTCTAATCAATATAGCTCTATCCTCACCAAGCCTTTAATTAATTTATCCATAAATATATTAAGCAGCCACTCCGTATATTCTTGCCTTACTTGTTCCTGAATGTTGAACAGTTTGGTAAGCATTTCATTTTTTCTCGCTCATGGTTTATTTTCTGCTCTTTTCACATTCAGCAATCAACTTCAACTGCACATTTGCGCAAAATATCCCACAATTGCAGCCTATTCGCTTCATCACACACTTTTTAAAACCACAATGGATATACAATGCTTCGTCTTCCTTACAGTCAGCGAGCTTTTGAAGAGCAAAAATATTTTTGGCAGGTCTAAAAGTTAATACGTCTCAAAATTTATTAATCATTTACTAATAATTTACTTCTCAAAGCCTTTTGATCAAAATTCTGTTAAAATTCTTCCCAGGGACTTATTCAAACTAATTCTCTCTGAGTTTTGCATTCTTTATTACTCTTTTGTGTGTGTGTGTGTAGGTGACAAATAACAGCAAACTTCTGATTGTCGGGCACAGATACAACTTTTACACATACATCAAACAAGCCTCACAGCCATTTCATGAGCAAAACCTCTCCATATTTTAATATTTCTCCAGTTACATCAGTCACACTAATAGACTGCAGCCTGCGCTTTTCACATCCCCAAAGCATTTATAATGTTTCTTGAACTCTGATGATCATAGCGATTCCACTCTATGATAGATCACTATTCCTCACACGAAACCCTGAAACTGCCCTTCCATCATTCCCTTGTTTTGTTCTTTTTACTCCCTGCAGTGTGCCCGAGGCCTTGTTTGGTGTCTTGGCGCATGGACCAGAGGGCTTCTTTCTATCAAAATGGCATTTTCTCTGCCCCTTTTAATCTTAACCATGATTGATAGAATCAAGTGAAGTTCTAGTATTGCTTTACAAAGTCTTAGTAATGCCACCCTTGGAATTCTGCCTCTGGTTCTGGTCAACACAATATAAAGAAGATGTCGAGACTTTGGAAAGAGTGCAGAGAAGAGCAACGAAGATGATGAGGGGACTGGAGGCTAAAACATACGATGAACGATTGCAGGAATTGGGTGTGTCTAGTCTAGTGAAAAGAAGGACTAGGGGAGACATGATCACAGTGTTCCAGTATCTCAGGGGCTGCCCCAAAGAAGAGGGAGTCAAGCTAATCTCCAAAGCACCAGAAGGCAGGAGAAGAAGCAACAGATGGAAACTAATCAAGGAGAGAAGCAACCTGGAATTAAGGAGAATCTTCCTGACAGTCAGAACAATTAATCAGTGGAACGGCTTCTCTCCAGAGGCCATGGGTGCTCCATCACTGGAGGCTTTCAAGAAGAGACTGGACAGCCATTTGTCTGAAATGAGGTCTCCTGCTCGAGCAAGGGATTGGACTAGAAGACCTCCAAGGTCCCTTCCAACTCTGCTATTCTATGTTCTATTCCTTTCTTTCTTTGACTATCTTCTTCACATCTATTTCTCTGTACACATTATACAATGTTTTCTCTCAATGATGGTTCCTTTCTCATAGCAGTCATGCTTTTACATGCATTATTTTCCCACCCACAGACACTTTCACTTCATCATTTCACTCATCCGCACTCTCACCCAATTCTTCTCATTCCGTTCCGATCAGCTTCTGTGTCATCTTTGGTTATAGCCACTTCTATTCAGACTTTGGAAATAATAATCTAATTTTAATAACTTTTTTCATACTGGCCTGCCATCGCCTCTTTGGAAATAGTCTTGTTTTCATTCATGTCTTTTACTTCTTTTTGGAAGATCTGCTCTTGACAGTATCAAAAATGGTCACAGTCAGAACATCCCATCATCCTTGTAGCCTTCAGTTGTTCTTTTAGTCCTTCATCATAAACAATCAACCAATTATGCTTTCAGATTTATATCAACTACTCAATTAACTGCATTTGTTCCCTTGTCGTGTGTTATGAGTTGACTCGTGCTGAAACCACATATATCAGTGTTTCTCAACCTTGGCAGTTTGAAGGTGTCTGGACTTCAACACTGGGAGTTAAAGTTCACACATCTTCAAAATGCCAAGATTGAGAAACACTGACATATTTGAAAGAAGCAGATATTCATGCATAGTTATCATTTGGATTGATTCTTTGATAAGTAGTGAAACATTTTCAAAGAAAAAAGAACAAGAAAATTCACTTGTCTTTTGGAAAAAGCACCTTTGACACCTTCTATTGTTATTCATGCGTTTGGACCTTCCTACTGGTTGAATTCTTCTGGAGAGCCCTTCCTTTGTCCTTACAGCTAATCACCCAGCTGTGATTGTCCAAGACTCCCGAGTGAAGTTCTTGTCTGAAACACAGATTTCAACACACACCTTCCCCATTGTCTATGGAGACTCTCAGCCATCCAGTGACTGGACTTTCGTCTTTTCCTTGAAAACATTTCGCTTCTCATCCAAGAAACTTCTTCGGCTCTGACTGAATGATGGAGGATGGCAGGATTTATATTCCTTGCAGTCATCTGGATCTTAGCACTCCCTCTGAGAGTCGCTGAGGCCACCTGGAGGTTTATCTGTGTCCTCGAGGTCATCTGAATCGTGCAAATGGGTGTGAAACCTTCTTGGAACTGCTGAAAGGAGTGTGTGGTAGGCGAGAGAGAGAGTCCTCTGTTGAGAGAGGGCTGTTCAGTCTTCATGTAGATGGTTTTTTTGAACCCTCTTTCAAACCAGTGGTCCTCTCTGCCCAGAACGTGGACTTCCCAATTGGTGTTTAAGTTGACACCAGCTCTCTTTAATTCTATTGAATATGTTTTTAAATGATGAAAATGACCCACTCAACCTCACAGGCCATTTAAAACACTTAGGTACTTAATTTTCTTCCTTAGTTTTGTTGACTTATAAAAAGAGCTAAGTGGCTCCTTTCATAGTGTCCCATTGATTCAGTCTGGCTTTTCTTCAGTGAAATACACCTCCTTTGCCTAAGGAAACGTTTTGTTTTCTTCTTTTCCTGCCATTTTAAAAATCCTCCATTTATGACTGCAAGTTAAATAAAAACCCTTTCCTTAAAAATGAGGAAAGCACAAAGCCCTCCATTTCTGAAATCATTAGAATTGACTTTCCCACAATCAATGTGCTAAATGATGTAATTATCCAGTGGTCTTTCCCCCGTTTAAACCAGTTGGAAAGTTAAAGGTTTGTTTTCGATCAATTCTGACCACTTTGTGTGCAAATTACACAACTGCCTTTTCTTTCACTTATCTCAAAATCCAATTCGGTATGGGCATGTCCATTTAAAAAGCCTTTCTGATCATCAGTAACTCTCTGAAGAGTAACTTGCTTAAACTTACAACATGGGAAAACTGCTATTTCTCTTACGAATGCAATTCTGTTGTGTGGTTGGGAATAACATCAATAGTCTGATCCTAACTCTAACCATCATTGTCTTTTAATAGCCCCATAATCCCTTACGGGATGGAGTATGAGCAACTGAACGGAGCCAAGTGTTTACTGGCCAGATGCCCTTCCTGTCGCCAATGAGGAG